>CM068385.1:8868064-10095564 GCA_034770075.1 Aralia elata | reverse complement strand
TGTCTTAAAATCTATGTTACTTCTGAAATTATTCGACAACCTGGCATCAAAATGTTGCCCAACTGCTGCATCATGTCGAACGTGGCTGAAGATCATAGGACCTTGAGGGACTGCCTGATGAAAGGAATGGTAATCCTCATTTCCTACACTACTACCACGAGAAACTCCAGAAACTGTACAAGACTGTAAATTTGGGTGACCATTTACGGAACATGACTGGTGCTGCTGCCTAAGTTGTCTGGATACATCTTCACCTTTGTTGACCACCATTAAGTTCTTCCCCATCAGCCTGAGAACGGGATTTGAAGCAGACGGACTAGCTGAATCATGATCACCACCACGAATTGGGAATTTAACCTCAGGATCGGCAGAAACCTTCATTGGAATATTTCCTGCGGCTAATTTCATGGAATGATGAACCTTTTCAGGCCCTGAATTTGGAAAGTTGGTGAGCGAAAACATTTCAGATCTTGAGTTCAAATTGCTGTGCCTTTTGCTTGAATCACTATCCATTTGCTTTCCAGGCAATGGAACTGAAGCCATGGTCCGTCGCCTTAACAGTTGTGATTCCTGAAAATTTAAAGCAACACCAAGAGAGGCTCCCTCCTTCCGTGAGCAACAGCACGACTGTTCAGTTTTTAAACTGACAGGTGCAATAACTCTCAACGTGTCTAAATTTGGTCGTTCAGCCCCAAAATTTGGTGCTTGCGAAACTGGAACAAAGTTTTCTACTATAGGATCAACACCAGCACTTGAAAAGCCTTGTCTAGTATCATCTTGAACAGCATGAGGTCCTACAAAGAACTTTTCTGAAGATCTTGATTCAGATCTTGCAAATGTAGGATTAGAGATACCTGATATTGCAGAAACAGGAGAATCAGACATATCCCTATCGACAAGATCATGGTGATCATCCATAGATTGAACTCTACATGTGGTTAATGACGAATTTCCTTGAAGATCTTCTGATTCCATATGCCCGGGACTAGGCAAAAAGGACCCCGGAGGCCCAGGAATAGGTATCGGATCAACCTCAGAGAAATAGTTGACTTGCCCGTCTTTAGAATCCGATTCTGCTCCCATATGAGTATCTTCCCCAATCATAACATGGCCAATTTCATCTGAAGAAAACAATTCTTGTTTGTTATCACCCATACTCCGATCATTTGGACATATTGGACATTCTGGTCCGCATAAATGCCCTTGATTTACATCAGCACATCGTTGGGTAGTAGGGCTAGGTAGATCGTTGAACTCCCGATCTAAAGAGTTGCTAGAGCTCATAAAACTTCCCCCAACAGCTGTTTTGGAGGATGGTTCAAAAGCAATGTGCTTCCCATGACCAAGAACTTCTTCCCTTGCAGAATCTTCATCATCAGATGTATCTTCTAAAGAACAGCCAAACTTGACAGAAGAAAATTCCATGTTTTCATCAACCCCATGACCATAATAGAGAGGTTCTGACAGTGAACTCGCCAAACCAACCTCACCTTCCTCCTTTCTGGAGACCTTTATAGCTCCTCTATTCTTTCTTATTTTCAAAACTCTGGTTGAGCTACGAGACAGTTTGTCATTGATCTCTTCCATTTCCAATTGCTTTTCATTATTGTCCTCCTGCATTGAATCAAATTGCTGATCATCAACAACTTGAGATGGCCACGCTGCTAAATCATCATTTAATTCCGATCTGCTATGGACCTGAGATCTTATCGGTGATGAATGTTTTCTTTTGAAATCAGATTTGGAAGATGCTTGGCTTTTTGACAAAAGCTTCTTCCTTTTAGAAGAGAATTTTGTAGCTTTTGAAGAGAATGCCTGATGACTACATGAAGGCTTTGAGCCAACAAAAAAAGCATCCGAGGTTTTGGTTGGAGCTGCATTGATCTCAACTGCCTTGTTGCCCGATGATGACGCACGAGTCGCTGCATAATTTGGATTATTTTTGCTACTATCATGCACAGAAATGCCTTCTTTCCTCAACTTCTTAAGCTTTGGTAATATCATAGACCTCTTCCTATAGCCTACACCTCGGGAGCCCAACAAGGGAAACTCCTCACCTTCTCTCAAATTGGGCCACTCCCTACATAAACCAGTACCAGGCTCATATGATGCAGTCTCCATCCTCTTGCTGCTTTGAGGAGAAGAACTTAAATTTTTAGACGAGTGTGGATTTTTAAGAAGTAAGGATGACTGATCGCTTTCACGTAGCAAGTCCTTGTTACGTCCTGAATGCTGATTATCATCTTGATCAGTGGTCTTCTTTGTGAGACCAGTTCGCTTAGAGCATACCCATCGCCTAATAATTCCTGGATCATTGAGCTTAACCTGTTCTTGAGCTTTTACGCGCTGTCCCCATCGGACCTCTTTCTCACCATCTTGTTCCATGGATAAACTCCTTTCTTGACCGCCACTAGTCTGTAGTCAACAATTTTGACACAGCAGAAAAGTTATAATAAAACTGAAAAGTGGAAAGCATCTTATATATTTGAATAGAATCACACAGATTGTAAGGGATTTTTCCATACATCTAGGGTTCCCATGTTGATTAAAATTCAGCTTTTTATGTAATAAACGAAGACCAATCTCCCATTAAATGTAGACAAAGAAAAAACATAAATCAAAACCAAAGTATATTGGGACAATGGTCATATGAAGTGAGTGTTTAACCCTTTTTATAATTCTCAACACGTGATTTTGAACACTTGTGAAACATATCTCATAAACAACAGATGAACAATCAGCTTCAAAGTAGAATATGAAGAAATGAAGAGCAGCACTAATAGTATCAGAAAACAGCAAAAAACATATTTTTTTTTTAAAATCGAAGTAATCTACCTCAAAGCTTGGACATGGCTTGGGCGAGCAGGAATTTCCACGAGGTGCAAGTTTCAGGAACTTCTGATTCTTCTGCACATTAGGCTTTTTCCTCTTCTTGGCTATAAGAAATTTGCTCCCTTTATCTCCTTTAAGAAGTTTTCGATGTCCAGGATCTTCTCCTACATTTGACTCCAACGTCTCACTAAACTTTGATAATATCCGAACTTTTGTGCCATCAGTGTCAATATATACTGCCCCTTCCTGACCAGTCTCCTCAGGAGCAGCAGTTGGCACTCTTTGCACCCTCTCTTCAACACATAATTCAGTCTCTTGAGCGGGTAAAGTGGAGTTTATTGCCCAGCTTGTTCCGTTTCTTCTATCAAGATCTTCCAATGTACAATACTGAGCAGTTGCATAAATATCAACCATTAATCTCGTTTTCCTTGGTTTTATTCTATGCTTAATCACCTTAGGATCCGCGGTCCACTTCATAGTTGATTCCCCAGAAAGGCACTGGTCAATATGCGCATTCAAGGTGGTGTTCGAAGAGGATGAGAAAGTCTTGCAAACTGGGCATACCTTAGAAGCCATTGTTTCTGAGACCATGAAGCTGTTGGGCATATTATTATCTTCTTTCGTGCTAGAACCAGTTAAATTACTCAATTTCACTATAAGTCTGCACTTCTTAACTGGGGGTTGGATTATGCTATCTGTCTTGCGAGTTTCTGGGAGAATTGCTGCCTCAACGTGTTTACTCAAGGATTCCAACAAAGTATCAGCTCCCGACTCTACTTCAGGATGAGCTTGTTCTTCTGTAGATGGAAATTCTTTCTCTTTTTGATCAGATCTACTTGAAATTATATGTACAGAATCCAAAGTTAGCTTCTGGTTACATTTAGCACCATCAGAAGAGACCGATACATATTGATCACTTTGCCTAGAAGGCTCCCCGTTGTTTTTGCTTAGATTTTCTTGATCTAGCAACTTATCATAAACCGCGCATCTCTTAGACAGATTTCTCACTGAATCAAGAGGCTGGAAAGGTGGCAACAATTCTTTCACACCATGCTTCAAACATAGCTGCAAGTTCTTCTCGGAGAATGGCCAACTGGCTGTAAAATCCTTGCTCCGGGCACTAAAAACATAATCTCTGTCGAAAAAAGCAAAATTATTTCCAAAAATTCAGATCAGATAAACACACACATCAAACTCAAAAGCATTAATTATAGTTCTAACTTAATCTTGCTTTGCTTAGATGTAAGCAAAGAAACAATTGAAGAGATGGGAAGATTAGGATATGTCCATTATTGTATGCAAGCAATAGGAACATATGGACCATGGACTTATTTTTTCCTGAAAAAGCATACAAGAGATATAGATACCCACAACAATGGAAGAACTATCCACCAAAGAAAAAATTTATGATCCCATTCTCGAGAAAAAGAAAATTTTAAAATAGTAAAAGGGGTTAAAAATAAACTACCCAAATCAACTATGAGATACATCTCATGTACAAACAAAGTGACATGAAATCACACCCAAGAGATCAAGGAAAGAAGACCAAATTAGACAGAAGGGGGGCTTCATGAAATTTGAGCCAAGTTGCAGTGAAGGACTGAAGCACACACAATCAGCAACATCTAACCGTGGATCTGACCAAACAAAATCTCAGCAGACAAGAAAAGATCCCCATGGTAAAGACTAGAGAGAGCCATAACAAAACCAATCAAAGTAAAAGCAGAAGAAATATAAAGCTCTGTTATTACCTTATGGAGAATTTGGGGGGTGGGTTTTTGTTGTTGTTCTTGTTGTCATCAAGGCTTGACTTCAATAGATCTATCCTTTTCTCTACATCTAAATCTACCTCTTGTAAGGCAAGCTTATCTGAAGAAGCCTTGATCTTCTCATCATCACTACTTTTCAGCTGTGAGATTTCAAGGGGATCTGGTGGAGGGTTTTCAATGGATAACATCTGCTGATAAACTTCTCCCTTCTTGTGCTGCTGCCTTGTTGCCAACAGTCACAAGAACTACTCACCCTAATAATCTTATTATACTTAGCCTTCAGCATAACAGTAGCCAGCCCCCTCTCTCACAAAACTCTAAACCCCACCACAACTTAACAGTAAGATCAAAACAAACCCACTTACAAGATTGCTTTTTTCTTCAATCAATATCATCAGCCTGCAAGATTTGAGAAAAATGAACATGAGATCAAGATATTTAAGAGACCCACAAACACTAGGGACATAAGTAGATTCTAGACTCCTTCAGAATGTTATTTTATGTGGGTAAAAAACAAAGGATGAGTAAATTTGAAGCATCTTCTTAGAGTAGATACTGAATCATCATCATAAATCTCTTTGAAGAGGCTGATTAAACAAGGAAAGAACAAATTTGGTAAAGAACAAAACCCACAAGCAAAGATGGATTCAGTATCAAACTTCTTGAAGTGTTATTTTATGTGGATAAACCCAAAAAAGAAGTACATGAAATTTATCAAAACTCACAAGATCCAAACCCCACTTAACATTTCCATACTTCAACAATCATAAATCTATGGAAAGTAAATCAAGATGGTGCTAAAGGTATATAGAAGAAGATTTTTTAAATAAAATAAGTAAATAATCTAAGATGAAGAAATCTCACTGGTGGAAATCAAGGTCAAGAGGAGTGCGATTTACATGTTTGAATGGTCTCAGATGATTTGGGAGAAAACCCAGAAAGAAAAAATAAAAATCTTTGGTCATCTAGAAAGGAACAGTAGAACATATAGCATATCAAATAATATAAACGCATAGACCAGATTTGGTTGGTCTATAGTATGATCAAAGAAAAACAAGAAAGACCAAGAAGTCAGTGGGTTGGTCGGTCATATTACTGAAAGAAATCAAACTCATGAATCACGGTGAAGAAATAGCATAAAATCACCTAAATCTACAATTTCTAAACTTCAGCAGAGTGCCATTCAAGCTCAAAATTGATGATGACCACATAGATTTTCAACAACTACTAAGAATCTCGAAACTGATCGAACTATTTCTAGATGAAAACCCCAAAAAGAAAAGAAAATCTAAGAAAAAACCCAAAACCAAGAAGAGAAAAGACTTGTTTGTAGCAAAAAGAAAAGAAAATTAAGCAAAACCCAACATCAAAAGGGATGCCTACAGAAATTTCAAGAACTACTTGTAATCTTGGAACTGATCAAACTCTTTCTACATGAAAAAAAAACCCCAAAAAGAAAAGAAAATCTAAGCAAAACCCCTAAAGGAAAAGAATAAAATTAAGCAAAACCCATCATCCAAAAGGGTGAAACTAGGAGCAAATCAACTAGAACTAGAGCAGATCAATTGATGTTACAAACCTTCTGGGGACTGAAGATTTTTTCTTAAGAGAGAAAATGGGAGAGAAATGAGGTAAAAAGAGAGGGGGAAAACTACAAGTTGTAGTATTATCGGATAGTGTTTATTTATTTATTTTTCTTTAGAGATTAGAGAGGAAGAAAACAAAGGAGAGAGAAGGAGAGATGTACAGTTGAGAAAACAGCACCACCCACTCACACATCAAAAGGGGCATCAGGTTCTTCTCTCCACCAAAAAGCAGGTTAGTACCATTAACACCACGATTCACCTCCCCACTGTGAATATGCGTGAGAGAGAAAAAGAAATCAATTTATTCTAGAGAGAGAAAAGGAAAGGGTAGTACTAGTATAGTAAGCAAGAGAAAGAAATGATTTTTAAAATTTTTTAACTCATATATTATTATAATTTAATTTTGAGATATATTTCATCTTAGCGAGAAATTCGAAAGCATGGGTAAAGAGAACGTAAATAAAATTTAAGAAAAATTTACATTTTAATCTGTTGCGTTAGATTAACGTTTACCTTCTATTGAAAATAAACGTGAATATGTAAATTTATATAGGAAAAGATTTTACTATTATTAGGATATGTGTTTATTCATTTATTAGCGTTTATTGTGTTTAGAAATTTCAAACACGCTAAACACAGTTAAAAATTTTATTTGTTTATAAGTCGTTTATTTCAAATAGAGTTTATTTAATTTACAAATGTTGTATTTGTGATCCAAATGCAACGTTCCAAAAGTGGTGCAATACGCACTAAACGCTACCGTTGCAAACGTTTTAAACGTCGGTAACCAATCATACCATATATCACTTTTGATTTAAAGGGAAAGAAATGAAATACTCTTTCCATTCATTTCTTTCCGTTTTATGAAGGATGATTGAAGTATAAAAAAAATTATCTTATAAAAGATGTTTAAAATACACAATTTAAATTCAATATACTATACGACAGAACGGAAAGTGAGGGACGCCTCATATAATTGGACGAGTTAGCGCACAAAAAAAATGTTGTTTTGTGTACTTAAGAGCTATTCTATGCGGACATGATAATTGGACATGAACTCTTTACAATTTTACCTATTTGTATTTTGACCTCCTATTTTTTATAATGGGGGTCAAAATATAAATAAGTTAAATTATAAACGGATCATGTCCAATTATCTTGTCCGCATAAAGTTTTTGGTGTACTTAAATACTCCATGTCCTCAAAAAAATGAGTAAAGTACAAATTTCACATATATTAAGAAAATTAAAAGTATAAAAAAAATAGTAAATAAAGTTTCAAAATTTTCCAAATGCATAAATTGATAAGTAATTTTTTTACACTAATAGACCCCACTAAATGATATAATTAATTTTTATTTTATATATTTATCTCATTCTTTTAAAGACAAAAATAATTATACTTTTAATCATCTTTTTAAAAACGAAAAGAGTATAATATAAAAAATATTCTCTCTCATAATGTGTACAAAATGTATTTCATAATTTTTTAAAATAATAATATTTAAAAAAATATTTCACGTGAAAATATGAGTTATTTCTCACCTTCCACGTGATATTATGTATAGCCTATTTTAACATCAAACAAAGCTTTAGTAGACTTTAATTTTAGGTAAAGATTATAATTTTTTATGTATTTATGTGAAGTACATTATGAATACAATAAGAATTTATTTATATGTTGTCCTTTATTTTTATTTTTCTATTTTATAAAAAAAAATATATGAGATATTTTTTGTGAAACGAAGATAATAAAAATTAAAAAAAATATTATTTTTATATGAATTTTTAATATTTTTATATGGTCTTTTTTCATATGAAAATAAGACTCATTTTTTTATGTGGAAGAAGATCATATGAAAATATAAAAATCATGCGTGAAAATACGAATTTTCTAAAAATTATATAGAGAGGTAATACTAGTACAGTAAGAGAGAGAAAGAGACGTGTTACTCTACAAAGCTGTCCTATCCTATACCTACCCTACAGTCCTCATTTTATATCCATTCTTTATTCTTGATTTTTATCATGTTTGTGGCTGAAATGACTGTTTTGGCCCCCTCCTTTGTTTTATTTTACTAGCCATGCCAAATTACGTTACATTCTTTGCATGACGACAAGATTATTTGTTGACAATCATAAGTTCATAACCCTGTCCAAATTTCAAGTGCATTGCACATTATTTTCTTTGATCTGAAAAAGTAACTTCATTAATTTATCACATTTAATTAATGTAGATGTTTGAAGAAATGTTCATGATTTATAATATATGCATTTATTTATATTATAAATTTTGTGTCAGTTGACAAATTTTTTTTATCTTTATTAATTTTTGTTAATCCTATAAATTATATATCAACTATATTTATCAAAAAATTGAAGAAATTAAACTCGTAAGTATAAAAAAAATTTAAAAAAGAAGTGAAAGAATTTATATTAACTATTTTTGTAGAACTCCATCTTACACATACAGTGGTGGTGCTAAACTACATCGCAATGACAGATTAGTTTTACAAAAAGAAAAGAATTTATATAACATGTTCGTGTAAGTATGTTGATAAGTAATATTAATTATGTGTATTTTTTTAGTGAATATGTATTAGTAGTATAGAGAAAATACGCACTTACATGAATTTAAAAGTGTGAATAATTAAATATATGTTTTTATTCAATTTATACTATTAAAGTTGTGAAGTTACATATTAATAAATTTGAAAGTTGTTAGAATTAATTTTAGGTTTTGCTACTTAATAAAAAGAAAAAATAAAAAGAAATAATTAATATGGTAGTAAGAGAATGTGAATGGAATAAAAAATAAAAGTTCAATAAACAATTTATTAATGCAAATTCAATGAATAATAATTTATTAACTTAATTTGAGTTAACTCATTTGAGTTAACTTGACCAACTAAATTAATCTAATTTAATTGAGGAGTTGATAGCTTCTTGCCTTATTATATAATAGTATTGAAATATATATATATATATATATATATATATATATATATATATATATATATATAGAGAGAGAGAGAGAGAGAGAGAGAGAGAAAGCGATTAACTAAAATTTAAGTACCAATTTTTTTTTAAATTATTCATTTTTTAAATGTTTTGTCATTTCAACTAATCTAAATAATCTGGAGATGTATTATTACAATTGATGTGGGTAAAAAAACTTACCAATGGCGAGTTGTCACGTGTTATTTTTAGATTCTTATTAATGAAGGGTAATATAATAATTTTGCTCGCAGAGTATTTTAAAAATATATTAAATCCAATAAAAGATGAAATTTTCATGAAGTTTAACCAACTAATACTATAAGAAAAATGGCTAATTCCGACGGAATATTCTGTCGGAAATAAGCTTATTCCGTCGGAATAAGACTATTTCCGACGAAATATTTCGTCGGAGTTTCGGTCGGAATTAGAGGCGTCGAGCATAAGTCCGTAGAAACTTCCGTCGAAAATACATAGTTTTGACGGAATTATGCCTGACGGACATTCCGTCGGAAATAGTCTTATTCCGACGGAATAAGCTTGACGGATAAATTCCGTCGAAAATGAGGGTGGACACGTGGGACCTTCTGGTAGCTCGAGGTGAGGTTTAATTCCGATGGAAGTTCCGTCGGATATAAGGAATATTCCGTCGGAATTAGTGTTTTAAAAAATAAATTATTATTATTAATTCCGACGGAAATTCCGTCAGTTTTAGCTTATTCCGTCGGAAATAACTTCTTTTTAAAAAAAAATCACAGTTTTCAGGTTTTTAAACCTCATTTTTGTACCTGTAACCTGCTTTATCTCAACAATACATACAATAATATACCAATAATTACATCCAACAACAACATATATCATAATCGCCACCATAATACAACTTATTTCCTTTTTTCGAACATATAACGTTAAATAACAATACTATAACTTATAAACTACAAAGAACAATGATATGGCGCCGAAATATTTACAAAACTAAAGTAAATTATATTGATTTACAAAGAATCAAATTAAACTTCATATATTTACAAAACTAAAGTAAATTACAATGTTTTACAAAATATCTAAGTAGATACATGTTATATATACACTATCAACCTTATCTAGTACTACCATTACCAGTAGGGGAATCATCGGGCGGGGGTAGACAAATTTGCTCTGGTGTCTGCAAATCCTCATCCTCATCATCATCCCCCTGCTCGCCATCACCAACAATATCAAGATCGCCACCCTGTTGATACAATTAAAAATATAACGCATTAGTCCGTATGAGAAAATTAAAGAGATAGTATAAAAATTAAATAACATGCAGATTAATTAACTTAAAATAAATATAATACTTGAGTAGGTGGGGGCTGACTCCCTATCGGGCCAAAAGCCTCCGAGAGTAAGGTAACCACTAACCGGAGCACCTCGTTGCGTATCGCGACGAACTGCGTCTGCAGGATATCCGTACTCTCGACGGTAGCACCTGTTGCAATATCCTGAGCTAGCTGGTGAAGGAGAGCTCGGCTGGGCAACTCTTAACGACAGATAACTGGATCCGTACGAAATGTCTCCGATACCACTGCCTTGACCCTCTAAAAAATCTCGTCGTTCAAGTCAGCGCTTGTATAAGATGGTCTAACAGGTGCTCTCGGACGTTGGCGCTGGCTAGAGCCTACGAAAATAAATATAACATTACTAATAATATTTGCAGTTAATTTATCTTAATTTATCTTAACTTATCAGAAAAAATATTACCTCCAGGTAGTGTATACGCCGGTATTCTCGGCATGCCCAATACTTGATACCTGCTGGTACTGCTAGTAGGGGGATCCTGAGACGCGACCAATAGTCTCAGCTCCTTATCACGAGATAATTCAATCTCGGGCGGAGGGATGGTGGAATCTAACGGCTCAGAAACCCCCATAGCATCTCGCAACTCAGCTACACGCTGGTCCCGAAGATTCTGAAATCAGTCCTGTAATTTAATTTGTATATGTAAGTTAATTAAATTATTTTATTATCTACCTAATATTAATAATTACTAAAAATTAATTGATATTAGTCTTAATCGTATAGCTAATATCGCGGGAGACATGCTAGACTCCTTAGGCGTGTGGGCTCTATCCCAAAACTCTAGCATGGTAGGAGGTCGGCCCAAGCTCGCCCGCATGTCCTAATAAATACATTCAAATAATATTTATTAAGTATGATAATGACAATCGAGAATCTAAAGAACTAAATTGAGATACTTACCGACTTCACCTCTTCAAATGACTGTGAGCCGGTATTATGTACGACTCGGAGCTGGTCACGATTCTTTTTTACATGCTCGGACTTTTTCTTAAAGTTATCACCATCCTAGTGCGTACACATAGCTTCCCATGCTGCATCAGAGACTATATCGGGCTGATGATCGCGTATGGTAGTCCCGAGCAGCTCGACAACTGCCCAGGTGGCCCGCTGTCTTATCTCATACAGCCAATCGACATAGTTCTTTGCGACATGTGTAATAATAACACTGTCGCCGGCTGCCTGTGAGATAGCCTCCTCATATTTATAATAAACCCATACAAAGAATGTTAACATATCGGAAATTAATTGATACATGTGTAAATACCTAGGATGGTTTTTAATTTAAATTATGTAACTCGACTTACGTGAAACTCTCGCAGCACAGTCTCCATAAATCTGGCATCATACTGCGCATACTGAGTGTATCGCATACAACTAGTAGGCAGGTGTGTCAAGCAAATGACGTGTATCGTATGCTTAGCGACAGGGTCCATGATACTACAATATGAAATAGGCAGACAAAATATGTATTACTTTAATCATTCAATCATATAAAGTAATTTAATTGCGTGAGTTATCTTATATTAGACACTTACTGCGTCGAGTCGACATCTACACGGACAGTGTGTGGAACTGTCAACGGATGCCCAAATAATCCGAGGTTAGTCCCTCGCTGATGTCGACGATCAGTATCTGAAAGTTTTAAGTGATAAAATTATTTAAATATAGTATTTTCATATGCGTTAAACAATTAATCTCCAAAACGATGAAAACTTAGTAGCTGGTGACGACGTCCCACCCTGAGACCTATCGCCAGATCCTGCACGGCCACCACCGCGGCGACCTCCACCGCTATGTCTAGCCATAACTATACTACTATAATTAGAAACAACGAGATAATTAATTTCTAATTAATTTATCAACCATAAATACCATTTTTATTAATAAATTATTTAAAAACAACAATAAATTTAGACTTAGTAAGTCGTCAAACCCGTCAGAATCAAAATCAATTTCATCCTCAGATTTAGTCTCTTCCTCTTCCGTATCAATTTCTTCGTCGTTATAATCATCTTGTACAACGATATAGTCAGTGACAACAACGTCATCCTTGACTTCTTTATCATCGGGTATGTTAACGACATCTTCAGCATCTGGCAATACGTGGCTGGGATTGCTAACTTGTTCTTGCAATGGGTCATCCATTCCAGACAAATTAATACCATCAAATGCCCTAATTTTCGTTGTGACAACTGTATACCAGGGGCTTCTAGAATTTACTACATTAAGAGCGTAGTACACTTGAGTCGTTTGGCTAGCTAATACGAATACGTCATCATATTGTAGCTTTGACTTTATATATCTATTGTGACGATTCTATTACGATCAACTTTAACACCCTTTTCATTATCAAACCAGCGACACTTAAATGTAACAATATTTTTTCTTCCGGGATAATTGAGCACAACCACGTCCTCTAATTGTCCATAGTAATTGGACTCGCAGTTTTGGTAACAACTTCTCAACACGACAACGCCAGAATTAACTGATGTCAGAGCATTCAACTCGTCAACCTTGAATCTGTATCTATTAATGATGCAGCCGGAATATGAACTGATAAATTTGTACGAACCTTAAATAACATCTCTAAAACGCTCAGAAGCGTTATCTTCTTCAACCCTTCTCTTAAACCACTTTTGAAAAATTTCAGTGGTGAATGTTTCCAACTGTGCTGTAGTTAGTCCCAGGTTAGAAGTATACGTTTCGTCTTCGAATGAACTGGAATAATAATAACAGTGTTTAATTTACGATATTACGCTTTGAAATATTACAGATTCAACAAAAACTTATACATACTTTGTGTATGTCGATAATTTGGGCATATTTAGAAGCACATATGTGGATACAATCTTCAAATCTTTGTCGGTTAAGTAAGTCATCGTCTTGGGGCCAAATGGTTTAGCCGAATAAGTGAATATAGCTAGCTTATCAGCACGAGGTTGGGGCCCGACGACCTCATTCCGACTTAAACGGTTGTGTTTCGTTGAGACTACATCGTCAAAGTATAAGGAGCAGAAGTTGACAATCTCTTCCTTTATATAATGTTCAACAATAGAACCCTTTACACGATCTTTGTTTTTCACTTTCTGCTTTAATCGATGCATGTACCTGTGGGTATAATGATTGAAGGGCATTAATTCAGACTATTAAGTATAAATATCATCAAAATTGCACAATTTAGATGATGTTACCTCTTAAAAGGATACATCCACCGATATTGCACCGGTCCTCCAAGCTTAAGTTCATATGGTAGATGAATAAGCACGTGCTTCATCAAGTCAAAGAACCCTGGAGGCAAGATCATCGAGCTTGCACATTATCAGCACTATATTTTTCTCCATCTGATCCAATCACTGTACCTTATAACCGTTGAGTAAAGATCCCAAAAAAAATTTGAAAGTTCGGTCAAGGCGTTAATAATTTTTCTGGGTAGCATCTCGCGAAATGCAATTGGCATCAACTTCTGCATAAATACATGGCAATCGCGACTCTTGAACCTAGTAATTTTCAATTGCTAAACCTTACTGCAACGAGATATGTTAGAAGCATATCCATCAAGGAGCTGCAATGCACTTACCCGCTTGCAAATGTCTTCAACCTGTTGTTTGATAAGACAAAAAGGAGCTTTTGGTTTTGAGTTTTTAGGACGGAGCCACAATTCCCGCCTGATATTCATTGCCTCCAAATCTTTACGTGCTTTATCATTATCTTTTATTTTACCACTCGCATCTAGCTCGGTGTAAAACATGTTCTCAAATACATTCTTTTCTGTATGCATGACATCTATACAATGACGGACTGATAGTGTGACCCAGTATGGCAACTCGAACCAAATAGACGAGTGTGTCCAGTTATGAGTTTTCTCGTACCCTATTGCTCTCAACTTACCATGCTCCTTCCCTGACAGTGAAAATTTCAAATCATTCGGCCAACCCAAGATCTCGTTGCCCGACAATCGACGAACAACCCCCTTCTTCTTTGTCTTTCTATTAAACTGTGCATATATCTTTCTGTAACTCTGATCAACAGACAAGAATCTACGAGCAGTTCCAAAGAAACTAGTTTTTCGCCCATAAAGTAGCTGTGTGCCTTGCACATCCCCCATACAGATTGGACATGATAACTTCCCATAAGTCGACCAACCACTGATCATCCCAAGTGCCGGATAGTCAGTGATACTCCACAACAGAGCGGCCTTCATCACAAAATTCTTCTTAACCGATTTATCATAAGTCTGAACCCCCGTCTCCTATAACATCTTAAGTTCATCAACTAACGGTTTGAGATACATGTTTATGTCTTTTGTAGGACTCTTATCCGCCGGTGTGAGTAAAGTCAAGAACATATACGAATCCCTCATGCACATTGACAGTGGAAGATTGTAAGCTACCATAATCACTGGCCAAACAGATTAGGGCTGACTAAAATTATTAAATGGACGAAAGTCATCCGTAGCCATGTCAAGCCTGACATTCCTAACTTTATCAACAAATTCTGAAAAAATTTCATCAAACTTCTTTCATTCATCTCCATCTGTAGGGTGAGTCAACTGACCAGGCATGACGTCCCTTCTTTTTTTTCAACTCATATGCTCAGCCGTGTGCGGCGACATGAATAGACGCTGCAATTTGGGCGCAAGAGGAAAGTACCGCAAGATCTTTTTAGGCACATGTTTATCCTCCTCCCACGTTTTGTTATCTTGTATCGAGGCAAGTTGTAGATATCACACCGCACCTTAGCTCTGTCCTCCCCATAATATTACATGCAATCCTTCTCACAAGTATCGATCTTCTCATACCCCAGATTCAACCCTTTTACCATCTTCTTCGCTTCATCGTAATTCGCGGGCAAAGTACGATCAGCCGGTAAGAACTCGCTGATAATAGCAAACAAATTATTGAAACCTCACTCACTACAGTCATGCTCATTCTTGAAGTGTAAAAATTTCATCCCTGCAGATAACTTGGTGTGCTTATCATTTTCAAGATACAATGGGAACCCTGATTCAGATAGCATTTTGTAAACGGCAACAACTATATCATTTGGCATATGCTGAGCACTGCTTGACGAATGCTCATTTTCAGCCCAGTCAATATTGGTAGGGCCATAAGCATCGACCAACATCTCCACGACATCATAGTTATCAACGTATGAATCCCGTTGAATTGGTCGGTTTACAGTATTGTCGGCCACTTCTCTTAACTCATGTGATTTCCCGTAATGAATCCATACCAAATACCCACCCACAAACCCGCGTGAAAACAAGTCAAATTTAACTTTTACGGCTTTCTTCCAGATCATGTTTTTACATTTAAGACACGGGCATCTCATGTTTCCGTTCGGGTCATCAGCATGTTCTATTGCTTTGTTCATAAAATTGCAGACCCCATCACGGTACGCATCAACTAATCCCCGCCCATCAACCCTTATCATACGGTACATCCAACTCTGGTCGACTAACATCTTTAATTGAAGAAAATACCCAATTAGAAAGGGAATATTGATGTATATATGTGGTCCATGCATGATTTTCTATTCGACAATATGATCACTCTACAGGGGTTAGGCTTCTATCCCATTCCTAGATGCGTCTCCTCACTAGTGTCAACACCGTGAGCACATTTCTTCTGTTTCAATAAAATTTCGGCAGCACCTCCCCACGGTCTCTAAGTGCACGAAATAGACCAAGACAACTTAGTCTAAGTATGCACTCGGAGAACATGTAGAGACTCTGGGCGAAAAATCCTCTTCTAAAAAAAACGTACTCAAGGAATTTGACACCGTCCTAAGTGAGAGACATAACATCGAGCAACAGTCCCAGACTGGGGACTATTCGGCATTCATTCCTATTGAGTGAATGTCGAACGTGTTTCTAAGCTCCTAATTAATATACTACATGCACACACACACACACACACACACACACACACACACACATATATATATATATATATATATATATATATGCAGTTTATTGCAATTGTAGAAAACTAAGCAAATGCTATTTAGTTTATTTTTCTAATGATAAACTAAGTAAATGCTACTCAATTTCATTTGAATATATTAAACTATTTGTACTTTATTGTATGTACTAGTGGAACTAAGTAAATGCTACTTAGTTTATTATATTATATTGTATTTTATTATAATACTTATTTTATTTTATTTTAATTGTGGAAAACTAAGCAAATGCTACTTAGTTTATTTCAATTATTTTCTGTAGATTTAGTTAGCTATAATTTATTTTATTTTATTTTATATTATATTATCGTATATTACTTAATTAAATATAATTAATTTTATCTTTATTTTATTACTTAAAATATGGGGACTAATGTTCGTCATTCGCTCCTATTTGTCAAACGTGTTTCTAATTAAGTGTCAAAGTATAGTACATGCATAGACACTTATTCAGTTTATTTTAATTGTAGAAAACTAAGCAAATGCTACTTAGTTTATTATTTTATTTTATGTTATTTTAATTTTTTTTGTTTTATTAAAATTAATACAATTTAATTAATTTAAATTAAATTAAATTTATTTTATTTTATTATCTATTGATTTAATTTTTTATTTTATTAGATTAAATTAAATTTATTAAATTAAATTAAGTTTATTTTTGTTTTATTAAATTTATTTTATTTTATTATCTAATTTTTTAATTTTTTAAATTTATTAAAATTAATTTAATAA
The DNA here is from genome assembly GCA_034770075.1 of Aralia elata. NCBI lineage: Eukaryota > Viridiplantae > Streptophyta > Magnoliopsida > Apiales > Araliaceae > Aralia > Aralia elata. The sequence goes on along the minus strand of CM068385.1, from coordinate 10,078,347 downwards.
ATTAATTAATTTTATTTTATTAAATTTATTTATTTTATTATTTTTTTTATTTTGTATTATATTATATTATCTATTTTTTTAGATTTATTTTATTTTATTTTATTAAATTTATTTTATTAAATTAAAATAAATTTATTTTATTTTATTAAATTAAAATAAATTTATTTTATTTAATTTAATTTATTCCATTTTAGTATTAAATTAAATTTATTTTATTAAATTAAATTTTTTTATTTTATTTAATTTATTTGCTTTTTTTAAATTTATTTTTTATTACATTATATTATATAATTTAGTTTCATTAAATTATTTTATTTTAATTAAATTATTTTATATCAATTAATTTATTTTAGTAGTCAGTAACTAAGTAAATGAGCTTTGTTTATTTTAATGTTGAGAAACTAATTAAAGAATATATAAATACATGCAGACAAGGCTCGGAGATTTTGCAATTGAATAATTTTGACAGAAATTCCATCAGGAATTCTGTCAAAAATAACAAATATGGCATTCCAAATATACTGAACATGATATTAACCCAAATTGATACATTTAGTATACATTCAGTAATTAAGTACATATAATGTATAACATATAACCAAAATGGATACAGAACATGCTGCAATTGAACCTCAAAATCAAAGCCAAACACTTACTGAAATCGTTTAATCAGTACCCACATATATTAATTCTCTAGCAAATTAATATATATAAACCAATTTAATACAGTGAACAAATGAAAAAGAAGAGAAAGCAGCATAATTTTATAACACAAATGGACTGTTTGATTAAATTAAAGATTGACAAAAACCCAAATGGAGGAAATAAACTGCTAATTTTGATAATTAAACTGCTAGTAATTCAGCACCCATACCATCAAAATAACCTTATACTTGCTAATTACCCACTGAATTACCACAACATCAATAATATCAAAATAAAACGAAGAGTTATACTGACAACAATCTAACCACAATACACATTGATCAACAATTAATCTAGTAATTCCTGACATTTGAATATGCTCAGATAACCTTAATCTAACACAACAATCTAACATGGAATATGCTCAGATAACCTAACCTTAATTACTTTTAAGAACTCAAAGTACACAACGACCAACGAAGGAAGGAGGTGCATTGCCAGCGGGATGAAAGGCGTCGGTGGGAGGATGGCAAAAGCGAAGGATGGGTGAGATAGGAAGAGAGAGACGAAGAAGGGGAGAGAGAGAGAGAAAAAAAAATTGGGTGAAATGATTTGTGCGGCGCTGACTGTAAGTGATAGGGTTATAACCTTATTTTCGACGGAATTCCGTCGATATTAATTCCCTTGGAAATAATGTAATTTCGACGAAAATTCCATCGAAACTAACCAACATCCGTCGATTTTAATTTTGGCGTAGGCGGGAAGACTAGCTTCAAAAAGGGGTGCCTAATTCGGACGGAACTAATCTTATTTTTGACGGAATTAATTTTGACCAACCATTCCGTCGAAAATAACTTAATACCGACGGAATCCCTTCCGTCGAAATTAATTCCGTTGAAAATAAGCTTATTTCTTGTAGTGTAAGCAACCCGGAAAGTTTCTAAAGCCAATTAAGATTCTAATTTTTAACTCCTGAAGGAGAAGACTCTCATGCTATAAGGGATGTTCCTGAAAGTAGTATGCCCTCAAGCCAATCACATTGGATGTGATGAGCATTTACTTTGTAATCTTGTTCATTTATTAATAAAAGACATTCTTTATCCATGTTAATTGGTTGAATTAATAAATATGATAAACCCATAGTTTTGGAGCAATACTTTTAGAATCATGAAGAGTTCATGCTAATGAGATCTAAATTCTAGATAGCTCAAAACTAAAATGTTCCTAATCGTTGGATCACTAATGTGGGGTTACTGATTCCGGATAGATTAGTACATACTATGTTTGCTCTGTTGAAGAGGATGATTAATCTCATAATCATTTATGTGGAGACACTAAAGCAAGTATGTAAGTGCTTATTAGAGAATAAGTTCACTGAACGTGACTCACTTGAAGAACACCTAATAGAGTTTTACTTGCCTGATAATAGGAGTTCTTATAGTAATAGTAGTACAAGTGATACTTGGACTTCAGATCATTATAGTACATTGTGTATTATGAGTTATATTTTGCCATATGTCGTAATACTCTTTGGGTATATCAAAGGGTATGTTCGGGTATAATAAAGTGTACATGGAGATAGGTGAATGATCAACAAAGGATCTACCACTTCTAGTAAAGGGAGAAAATATCCTATACGATTCGATAAATGATAACTCAGAAATCTTTGGCAATGTGAATGGAAATTAGAAAGGAGTTTCTAATTTACAGTAATTGGAGTTGTGCATTTTAGAATCAAAATGTATATGATCAAATAAATAAGACTTATTAGTAAATCCATGTTTTATGTTTGATCAGGACATTGTATGGTAGAATGATTGAATTATACGGTAACTATTTACGGAATATGGTTTTTGTGATTAAACGTTGATTTCATATTATTCGGATAGTCATGATATGCTGAGAGGTGTCCCTCATGATGTAGAATAAATATTATTTATTTATATTTAAATTAAATGAGTTTAATTCATTATAAATAATATTAGAACGGTTCTAATTTATTTATTCTACTACAGGTATAATATTGAACCTAAAGGGTCACACCATAAAAGAAAATTATTATTTTAGAAGTAATTGACTTAATAATAATAATTTAGTATTTGAAAAAAAATACTAATATTTATAATTAAGTATTTGGAGAGATACTAAATTATAAAGTAGTCTTATTATTATGATAAATAATTTAGTTCTTAAATAGTTTAGGAATTAAATTAAAACTCTAAATCCTAAAGTGTTTAGGAAAGGGAGATGTCTATATAAGGAGAGACCTTATGATAGATTAAGGGTTGATACAACTATGAGTATAGAGATACCACGTTATAATCTTTTGCAATTTAAAGAGTTAGGAGTGGGAGTGAGAATTAAGGCTAGCCACCCAAGGTTTAGAGAAACCTAAATTTTACTTCTTTAATCATATTCTCTTAGTGGATCACCTTTAGAGTGCTGCACACACTGAGTACCTAACGTTTGATCCGCGGATTCAAAGAAGCGCGAAGGATCTAAGGATTGAGACTTGAAGATCAAATTAATGAGTTGATTCATCTTCACAAGGTATATCTTTTAGCTTTCCTCGATTAATAATATTGCCTCAAGGTGATCCTGGGATTGTAGTAAAAAAATTTTAAATATGATTTATGTAATGTTTCTGCTTTATATATATGTGATTATATGTATTTTCTTAAATCAACAAACCAACAGTGGCATCAGAGTCATCCTTATACGAATTATTAATTATTTTGATTCGATATATATTGATATATGTTTAGAATAATTTAATTAGACATAATTGTTGGTATAAAATTATATTTTTTTGGAAAAAAACAACAAAAATTTGATTTGGAACAGAAAAATCGCGATTTGAAAAGCCAAAATCGAATCAGGACGTCACCGCAGCGTGCGCCAGTGCCTCAACACCAGCTCTCAGTGCCGCAGTGCTGGGCTACTGCCAGCGCCGTAACATTCCTATGCAGCGTCGCAGCGCTCGTGCGTCAGCGAGCCCTGTTTTCTGTAATCTTGAAAAATTGAAATAAAAGAGTTTATTTTGATTTAGAATTGGATTAAAATAAATGAGTTTATTTTAATTGGGAATTGAATTTTATGCAAACTTTTATTGCCCATTAAATGATATCAATATATATGTGGAATGTTTAAATTCATGAGATGAATATTTTATGGATACATCTAGCATGATAATAAAGGAGATGATTATGGACCATTGATCAATAAAATTGGATTTAATCTTGGATGGATGCTTAAATGAATGAAGTTTTCATAAATGGGGTCTGCATAACTCGCCTATCTAATTTTCTGATGTAAATTCTATCTCCTTCCTATGTACTTTCCCTTGACTGCTGATCAAGGTTTCTGTTTTTATTAAAATAGAATGTAATAAGATGAATTACTTAACAAATTGGAGCTGCAGAGTAGGAGCACTGAAGACCCATTTGTAATGGAGCATGGGATGAATGTAATAATTATGTTCATATTTATTCTTACACCCTAGGTTTGACCTTTTGGTTCACTTGGTGGCTCGAGCGAACCAAACTAGAATTAAGTCCATAATCATCTCAAGTAGAATATAGTATTCTATATATGCATGCTAATTATATATTAATATATTATTATGCATGAGATGTATGTTTAATATGACGCGTATTTATATATATTTGCATGCGCGCTAAACAAGATGAGACCATTAATAACAAGAACCCTCAAAGAAAAATATTAAGTTGATTACGTTCAAAGTACATTAAGAATGTCAGACGTAACTTTCTAGCATAGTGAAATAATAGAGTATCGAGTATTTAATATGAGTTTGTTGTGCATACAAAAGACTTGTATTAAATATTGGAGATGTTGCTTTATCACATTAGATGTTTATAAGGAATTGAACAATACATGTTTTGTTTTGCACACACAAACACTATATTTTTCTCTTCACTTATATGAGAATGCTAGGTCTAACTTAGATAATATTGGTTCGGATGTGCACACACTTGACCATTATATTCTAAGAGGCAAAATAAAAGGAGTTACATGGAGATGTAATTGACAAAAGTTGTCTACCTATTGAATAAATCTATAGTTTGTTGTGCACATACAAGGCTATATATTTATGGCAATAAGATCTTTTCTCACTGGCGAATTTTTAACTAAATCTGCCGAATTGTATATGAAGGGTCATATAGTTTGAAAAAATAGTGGGAGACACCATTTAATAAAGACCTAATAATTGGTAATTAATAATGAATTTATGTTAATGTTGTTAAATTATAAATTTTATTTATAAAATTTTACAATGTCTAATTCACTATCACTGCGAAGCATATTGGATGCTAATAAGTTAACCGAACCAAATTATACGAATTGGTTAAGGAATTTGAGAATAGTTCTCACGACTGAAAAACTATCTTATGTCCTTAATTTGCATGTCCCTGCAACGGTTGCAGACAATGCCTCTAAGGAAGAGATTATTACTTTTAGAAAGTGACAAGATGATGCACAGGTGGCTCCATGTGTAACGAGTTACAGCGTCAAAACGAGAAAATAGATGTACCTACCATTTTGTTGCACCTTCAAGATTTGTATGGTGAGCACAGTAGGGCGGCTAGATATGAGTTATCTAAGGAGCTCTTCCGATCTAGAATGACCGATGACACTACAATACAAAAATATGTCTTCAAAATGATCAATTTAATTAAACAATTAGGACAACTGAATTTTGTCATGGATGGAGAGTTAAGCCAAGATTTGATCTTCCAGTCACTCTCAGACTCTTATTCATAATTTATTGTGAATTTTCACATGAACAAGCTAGATGTTAGTCTGTCTAAATTTTTTAACATGTTAAAAACTGCGGAGAGTCACTTTCCAGCAAAGAAAGACCAAGTCTTATTGGTAGATGAGTCTTCCAAAAAAAGGAAGAGAACCAAAGGATCTTCTGAAAAGAAAAAAAATTCAAAGAAGGCAAAAGGAAAGGCAAAAACCAAGGACAATAAGAAGAAAACTGATGCGGATAGCAAATGAGTTGGCTTTCACTACAATAAGCCTAGACACTAGAAAAGAAACTGGAAGGAGTATATTGTAGAGACTAAGTAGAAGAAACTTAGTGAAGTTTCGGTTATAGATACATGTTTGTTCATGATTAGAATAAATATTTTTGTAAGTCAAAATTCTACTTGGGTATTATATTGGCAGTGGTTCTCATAATTGCAATTCTTTGCAGGGACTAAGCAGAAGTAGAAGGCTAAACAAAGGAGAAGTAACCATGCATGTTGGGAATGGAGCAAAGGTTACTGCATTAGTTGTAGGAACTTATAGTTTAGCGTTGCCTACGGGCAAGTCTATTAATTTAGTAAATTGTTACTATGTCCCAGTTCTTATAAGAAACATTATTTCTATTCCGTTGTTAGACAAGGAAAGTTTTAATATTATATTTAAGAACAATGTTTGTTCTATTTATAATGATAATGTTTTGTTTGGAACTGGTAGATTGCTTGATGGACTTTATATACTTGACTTACATGAAAATATTTTACAAATTGAATAAACTAATAAAAGAAAAAAAGATGATGTGAATTATGTCTTTATGTGACATTGTAGACTCAGTCATATTAATGAAACAAGACTAAACAAGTTACATAAAGATGAGTTTTTAGAGCCGTATGATTATGAATCATATCCAATTTGTGAATCTTGTCTCATGAGTAAGATGACTAAATTTTCATTTAGTGGACATGAAGAGAGAGTTACACAATTGTTAGAATTGGTGCATACAGATGTGTGTGGACCTATGACAACATATGCTAGAGTAGGTTATTTATATTTCATTATATTTACTGATGATTATTTGAGATTTGGATATGTATATTTAATGAAATACAAGTCTGAATCATTTGAAAGGTTCAAAGAATTCAGAAGTGAAGTAGAGAAACAAATTAGTAATAGTATCAAGATTCTTCGATCGAATCGAGGAGGGGAATACTTGAGCAATGAGTTTCTAGATCATCTCAAACATAATGGAATTCTTTCAAAATGGAAGCCTCCTGGTACACCACAGTTGAACGGTGTATCTGAAAAGAGAAATCGTACCTTGTTGGATATGGTGCGGTCCATGATGAGTTTTACTAATCTTCCAGTATCCTTCTAGGGTTATACCCTAGAAACGGCTGCATATCTACTAAATAAAGTACCTTCAAAATCCGTCCCTAAGACTCCATATGAGTTATGGACAGGGAGGAAACCTAGTCTTAAGCATGTTAAGATTTGGGCTTACCTAGCTTATGTGAAAAAATTTTAAGATGATAAGCTTGGGATAAGATCTAACAAGTGCAAATTTATGGGATATCCTAAAGAAAGTTTATGATATTATTTCTACAATCCTACTAAGCAAAAGGTGTTCGTTGTGAAACACGCTGCCTTCTTGAAAAATGAGATAGACTTATTGTACCACAACCGAATCGTAAATATAGAAGAGTACCGAAGATACCTGAGAGGTATGGATTCATCATAGATGATGATGATGAGGTACGCATCATAGAGGATGATGATTCATTCTCATACGATGAGGCTATGAGTAGTAAAGACTTAGAGAAATGGCAAATGACTATGAAATCCAAAATGGACTCCATGTATGAAAACCATTACTTTAGTTGATCCTCCGAAAGACATTAAACCTATAGGGTGTAAATGGGTCTTTAAGAGAAAGACTGGAGCAAATAGAAAGGTGGAGACCTAGAAGACCAGACTGGTGGCAAAAAATTTCAAATAAGGGCAAAGAGTTGACTATGATGAAACATTTTCACCGGTAACAATGCGGTGAAAAACATCCTAAAGTACTTAAGAAGAACTAAGGGTGTGTTTCTAGTGTATTGTGGGTCTGATTTGAAACTAGAGGGCTATACAGACTCAAGTTTTCAGACTGACAAAGATGACAACAAATCCGTTTTAAGGTATGTGTTTACCTTAAATATTGGTGCAGTGAGTTAGAAGAGTTCTAAGCAGAAAACAATTGTTGATTCAGTGACATAGACAGAGTACATAGCTGTAAGTGAAGCTGCAAAGGAAGCTGTTTGAATGAAGAAGTTCATTACAGAACTTAGAGTGGTTCCTAGGATACGAGGATCAGTGCTTGTATATTGTGACAACATCGGGGATGTTCCACAAGCCAATGAACCTAGGTCTCATCAGAAATCCAAACATATGTTGCGGTGCTTTCATTTGATTAGAGAAATCATTGAAAGATGAAACGTCACCTTAGAGAGAGTGGACTCTCATAACAATATTGCAGATCCATTTACTAAAGCATTATTTCAGCAACAGTTTAATCGTCACTTAGAGAAGATGGGTATGAGATATTAAGGCAATTGATTTTAGTGCAAGTGGGAGATTGAAAGTAGTATACCCTCAAGCCAATCATATTGGATGTGATGAGCATTTAATTTGTAATCTTTTTCATTTTTTAATAAAAGAATTCATTTAATAAGATGTATTCTTTATCCATGTTAATTGGCTGAATTAATAAATGTGATAAACACATAGTTTTAGAGCAATGCTTTTAAAATCATGAAAAGTTAATGCTAATGAGATCTAAATTCTAGATAGCTCAAAACTAAAATGTTCCTAATCATTGGATCATTAGTGCGGGGTTATTGATTCCAGATAGATAAGTACATATTATGCTTGCTCTATTGAAGGTGATGATTGATCTCATAATCATTTGTGTGGAGACACTAAAGCAAGTATGTAGGTACTTATTGGAGAATAAGTTCACTAAACGTGACTCGCTTGAGGAACACCTAATGGAGTTTTACTTGCTTGACAATAGGAGTTTCTATAGTAATAGTAGTACAAGTGATCCTTGGACTTGAGATCATAATAGTACCTTGTGTATTCTGAGTTATACTTTGTCATATTTCTTAAGACTTTTTGGGTATATCAAAGGGTATGTTCGGGTATAATAAAATGTACATAGAGGTAGGTGAATGATCAAGAAAGGATCTACCACTTCTAGTAAAGAGAGAGAATGTCTTATGCGATTTGATAAATGAAAACTCATAAATCTTTGGCTAATGTGAATGGAAATTAGAAAGGAGTTTCGTATTCACATTAACTGGAGTTGTGCATTTTAGAATCGAAATGCATATGATCAAATAAATAAGACTTGTCAGTAAATCCATATTTTATGTTTGATCGGGATATTGTGTGGTAGAAAGATTGAATTGTACGGTAATTATTTACGGAATAGGTTCTTTGTGATTAAACGTTGATTTCATATAATCTGGATCGTCATGATATGTTGAGAGGTGTCCCTCATGATGTAGAATAAATATTATTTGTTTATATTTGAATTAAAAGAGTTTAATTCATTATAAATAATATTAGAACAGTTCTAATTTATTTATTTTACTAACGGTATAATATTGAACTTAAAGAGTCACACCATAAAAGAGAAATATTATTTTAGAAGTAATTGGCTTAATAATAATAATTTAGTATTTAGAAAAATACTAATATTTATAATTAAGTATTTAGAGAAATACTAAATTGTAAAGTAATAAGAGGAGTCTTATTATTATTATTATTATTATTATTATTATTATTATTATTATTATGATAAATAATTTAGTTCTTAAATAGTTTAGGGATTACATTAAAATCCTAAGTCCTAAAGAGTTTAGGAAGGGTAGATGTTTATATAAGGAGATGCCTTATGATAAATTAAGGGTTGACACAACTATGAGTATAGAGATATCACGTTATAATTCTGTGCAACCTAAATAGTTAGGAGTGGGAGCAAAAATTAGGACTAGCCACCCAAGGTTTAGAGAAACCTAAATTTTACTTCTTCAATCATATTCTTTTGGTGGATCACCTTTAGAGTGTTGCACACACTGAGTAGCTAACGTTTGTTCCGCAGATTCGAAGAAGCGCGAAGGATCTAAAGATTGGGACTTGAAGATCAAATCAAGTCCTTCCTCAATTAATAATATCGCATCAAGGTGATCCTAAGATTGCAGTAAAATATTTTAAATATGATTTATGTCATGTTTCCGCTTTATATACATGTGATTGTATGTATTTTCTTAAATCTGCAAACCAACAGTTCCAACATATTCAAGGGACAAAATCTGAAACCCCATAATAATTCTCTCTATCTATATCAGTATTTTGACTTAAGTATCAGAGAGTCCTCTTGGAACCCCCAACTCTAGTGGACTTGTTGCAGGATTTTCGATGAGATCAAGGTGGTCAAAGTTAAAGTTCGTGGGCTGACCAAAACCCTAATTTGAAGCTGCTGATTGACGCATCAGATTGGCGCCATCTGTAGGAAATGAACAAAAAGTTATATTCTCTTTCTCACAATTCGGTGAATACTCACGCTTCAGCACCAAGTCAATCCATCGCTATGATCATTTTTTTGTTGTGAAAATCTTTCATTATACAACATAATCCTTGGTAGGATAAGGCTGAATAAATTTAAAGTTATCCCTCTACGTATCATATGAAATTGAAGTTCCCAATAACAAGTGGAAATAGAGGAAGTCAATGGTGATCAGAAAGTGGCTGAGGGGCAAGTTTTGCCTATTTATTCTGTAGATGTGAGAGAGGAGGATAAAGAGCAAATAGGAGAACCTGCAGAGGAACTAGTCCCAATTTTATTGGAAGATATAGACCTGTAAAGGAGACCCATATTACAAAAAAGAGGAGTTTTGCATTGGAAAGACATTAAGCCATCAATAAACAAGTGGAGAAGTTGTTCGAGGCTATAATTAAGGGCCTTAGAGCCCAGAATCAAGGCCATGAATACTCGAAATTAAGGCCTTAAAGCACAGAATCAATACCATGAAGGCTCGAAATTAAGGTCATGGAGGCTAGAATTAAGGCCATGGAGCCCAGAATTAAGGCCCTAGAGGCCCAAAATTAAGGTCATGAAGCCTAGAATAAAGGTCATAGAGGCCTAAAGTCGAGCGCATGGAGGCCAAGAATTAACATTATAAAGACAGAGAATTAGCTTCATTGGCGCCAAGAATTAAGGCCATGAAGACCAGAATTAAGGCCAAGAATTAACGTTATGGGAGTCAAAAATTAAGGCTATGTAGGCCAGAATCAAGGTCATGGAAGCCCATAATTAAGACCATTGAGGCTAAAATTAAAGCCATGGGGCTAGAATCTAGGCCATAGAAGTCCATAATCAAAGCCATAAAACTCATAATCAAGGCCATGGAGGTCCAAAATCAAGGTTATGGAGGCCTAGAATTAAGGCCATTGATGCCAAAATTAAGGTCATGGAGTCCATAATTAATCTCATGGGATCCAAGAATTAAGGCCATAGAGCTTAAAATTAGCGCCATGGGCGCCAAAAATTAAGGTCATGGAGCCTAGAATTAAGGCCATAGAGGCCAAGAATTAGTGCCATAAGCGTAAAAAATTAGCACATGAAAAAAAACTCTATTATTATTCAATCACTCATTTAAAAATATTTTTTTAAAGGAGTAGGGGACAAATGATATGGGTAAAAAAACCTACCAATGGCGAGTTGTCACGTGTTATTTCTAGATCCCTATTAATGAAGGGCAATATAGTAATTTTACTCGTGAAGTATTCTAAAAGTATATTAAATCCAATAAAGGATAGAATTCCCATGAAATTTAACCAATTAAGGATTGACAACCTGGAAGATCTCTAAAACCAATTAGGATTCTAATTCCTAACTCCTGTAGGAGATGACTCTCATGCTATAAATAAAGGATGATCAAACACATTCAAGATACACAATCTGAAACCCCCACAATAATTTTCTCTTTCCATATCAGTGTTCTGACTTAACTATCTGAGAGTCCTCCCGGAGCTCCCCAACTCCGGTGGACTTTTTGCAAGATTTTCACGCAAAATCAAGGCGATCAAGCGGTGGTCATAGTCAAAATTTATGGGTTGACCAAAATCCTAATTTGAAGCTACTGATTGACGCATCAACCATGATTAATTGTATATTTTAAATTTGAACTTCTTATTTTTTGATGATATTTGATCTTATAAATTGTAAAGATTTTAATATTTTTATAAATAAGTTGTCAAAATGAACTAATGTCATTTAAATAATGAGTTGCATTAGTTTTTTGTTATTCATTTTTAGTTTATCTTGATCTTTTTTGTTTGGACTTACCCGAAAATATGCGCGAAACTTGTGATCACATATGGACTGAATTTGAACAACATATTATAAATCCGAATGGGTTGAATCCGAGCCCAAGTCATTAATATTTGAATGAGCTTAGCTTGAACAACTTTAAACCCAGTTCACTTAGACTAATTGACAGTCCTACTTAAGTTAAGCTTAGTATGTAATGTTAGACGTGATAAAATCTCATTTTGTCTTTTTTTAGTATGACAGATTTTGGGATCTATTTTTATTATTGTTGGTGAGAATTTTATTTATTCATAAACCTACTTAAGCTAGTATGTAATGTTAGAAGTGATAATGTGAATCTCATCTTTCTTTTTTTAGTATGACAGATTTTGGTGATCTATTTTTATTATTGTTGGTGAGAATTTTATTTATTCATAAACAAGATTTTAGCTCATCTTGCAATGTGTTTGATGATAAATGATTTTTACTGAATGGTTCATAGTTTATTGATTTATAAAAAAATGGTCTTCTTATGGTCCCTTATTTGTGAGTTTTTTTTAAAAACAGAAAAAAATAAGAGAATTTTTTAAAATAAAATTTCCTTCCAAACTTATTTGGAAGGAATTTATTAAGGATTTAAATGACATGTTAAAATATTAAAATTATCCTTATAATAATTTTCAAATGTAATCTCATTATAAGGATAAACTACTAATATACTCTTTCAAATAAAAAATTTCTTCCAAAATTTAAAAATACAAGAAAAGAAAGTAAATTTCTTTTCTCTCACACAAATGTTAAGTTCTTTTCTTTGCTTTTCTGTCTAAACTTAAAAACATAGTGAAAGGTTCAGATCACGTGCACATTGTACTTCAGTATTATTTTAAGTTATATTAAGACTCAATTACAAAGTGCACCCTAGAGCTTACCTGTTAGAGATCTGTTGTACTCTAAACTTCGAAACATGTCTGCTTGCATCCTGAAGTTACTGGACACGAGTTAATGTACATACTTTGACTTTTTACCCGATCAAATATGACCGAAAGAACAAATTATTCAATTTTTGTAAGGGTAAAATAGGAAAATCATTAAATTGTAATGAAATATCAATTTAAAAAAAATAAATTTTAACTACAAAAATTCAATCTTAACCACTAAATCTAAATCCTAAAACACAAATCAATCATCTTCCATTCAAGAACTACATCACTATCATGCTTTAAAAAAAATTATGGGACTTTCAAAATCAATAACACCAACTTCAAGTTTTTTTCAATAACCCATAATGACAAATTCATCATTCATGAAATCAACTTGAGAGAGAAAGACAATAAAGAAATCAAGTCTATAAGTAAACTCCAGCCAAAAAAGAGAGACAAATTTTTTTTTTGAGGAATTTTATTCCATTTAAAACACATCTATAATTTAGGAACAAATCACCGCCTTCGAACCCAAAATCTATATAAGTATTAGCAAAATCAAAACACCATTTTGATCATAGAGACCCGCTACTATCACTATTATCCATAATTTATCGGCCAAAAATATAAAGACCCAAGATCTATACATCCATACATGCATTGGGGAAAATTGAAATTGAAAGAATGAAAAAAAAAAGAAGAAAAGACCCGATTAAAGGGAAGAAAAAGAGACCCGATCTATACATCCATACAAGCTGTTTGGTCAAGCATTTCTTTTATTCTTTCTATTATAAAACAAGGCTTTGTTGGGTTTGATTTATTTGTTTTTGCTTATTTTATTTTAGTGTAGTGACTCTTTTACCCTTAAAAACTTAAGAAACCGGTGCTTCCGGTCACATTTGACCGGCTAAAAGTTTGGAGTATGCAATTTAGCATATTAATCATTATTAAAGGGTGCAAGGAGATATATTTGTAAGTTTGGGGTGAAACAGATCTTTGACAAATAAACTATAAGGTTCAATTTGTACTTTAGTCTTATATCACTTAGTTTTAATAATGTTTTGTCCTTTTTATCCCTCATTTTAATAATCAATTAAATACGAAAGGAAAATAGAGCGAAAAGTGGAAATTATTTGTTTGCTTAAAGTTTAGGGTGCGTGTAATAAACAATAAAATTTGGTGTACAAATCGATTTTAAGAATGAACTAGCTAGGGTTCAACCTATAACTTAATCAAGTAAAATTACATATAAAAATATTAGAATATAGTTTAATATAAATATAAATAACCATTAAGGTATAATTATAAATATTTATAATGGTAAAAATAATTATGTATACATTGTCATAGGCGGGACTAATAAAAAATGTGTGGTACTAAAAAAATTGTTTGTCACTTATTTCAAGTGTGAATTATTAAGAACAAAGATTTTCAAAGGTAAAAGGGGGTAATGAATGGAATTATTAAAAATAAATAGAGATAAAATAATAATATATATAATCAAATCTGATTATTAGATTTTGACAAATAATCAGAAGTATTAAATTGGTGCTTCTTATTAATTTCTCATAAAAAAATAATTATAAGAAGTTTCAAAAAGAAAATTATCATACACTTTCTACTTGTGAAAGCTTATTCTAAGTCGATTTGAGAGCTTATAAGCGATTCAAAAAACTTTTTTACTCGTCTCTCTTATTTTTTTTCTTTATAATAAGAATAATATTATGTGGATAAACTATATACAAAAAATGTGCATAAAAAATAGAACTCATGTATTACTTACTAATTAAAATATGTAAAATTTTTAATAGTAGGTCCCATTTCCTATTTTTCTCTTCTTTTTTTATACTATTTGTATACAATTTTTTGTGTATAATTTGTGTCTATAACATTATTCGTAGATTAAAACTTAGTCTTCATTTTAAATTTTGGGAGGGCTATTTTTTAGATAGACCATTTCTTAGACTTTTTTTTCCGTACTCTTTTCCTTATTTGATAATAATTTATTCTCTCTTTTTATATGAGTTTATCTTCTCTTTTGTGTGATATTTTATTTTTCTCCATGAAATGATTGATTACTTTCTTTTTGTGGAAAAATTTCATTTTCATCTCTTATGAAATCTTTTTATTTTTTTGGGAGATTATTCTTTCGTTTATGAAAACAATTTTTTATTTTGCTTATTTACAACGATAGATCATTTTAGATTTGAGGGTGTGATTTCACATCAGCTCCTTGTTCTGTTACTCGTGTTTAAAAATTGCTTAGACTTATATGTACTCGTGTTTTCTCTCTCCTCCCATGATTGGTTAAGGTAAAAATTTACGCATTTCTTTCTCCTATTTTATATGAGTGATGTTATATTATATCACCATAATAATGTGGTGGGGGCGTTTTGTACATCTCATGAAAATTACTACCAAAATTTCAATCATTAGGTGTTTGTAAAATTATGATTACTAGTAATAAGAATTGATTATATTTTGTCATTTTTCATTCAGTCTTTAATGTTAATAATAAATGTGTGATTGAAAAAAATGTGATTGTGACCAACCTTAATATCTCTTAACCGAAATTTAAAAAAAAAAAATTGAGATTTTCGATTTGGGATGTAGTTAGTACTTATATTTAAAATCATAAGCTCTCCTTGAATTTGTAAGTTAATTTAATTGGTTCTTACAATACTAAATAATATTGTAAATATGACAGATTGACTATGGTATTATCATAATCTCAAGTCCCTTATTTCTTGTTTTCACCTATCAAATTCTATTTTTTTGTGTATGAAGTTCTAGGGCTGTAAGTAGAATTTTTTGCGATATTACAGATGATGTTCTTATTTTCGGAATGATGTCTACAATTGTTCATTGGCCCCATCAAATCTACGTAACACGTTTTCACGGTGGACAATGGCGTTGTGTCACCATATAATGTCTCTGGTGTGGGTGTTAGCGTTTATAGTAGAAGCACAAAATATCAATCCCTTGTGTTTTCAATATTAAGAGTGCGGTTAAGAGTGTTTAACCTTCCTAACATTATAAGAGAATCTCTTGGATAAACATATTTGGATAGTGAAATATGTCCTTTCAGCATGTCTCATCCATTAGTGACAGTTGAGGGATCAACCCACGTAGGTAAGGCGACGCCCAATCCCATCAGGGCGCACAACCTACGGGGCCCAAGGTTGCAAGTTTGGTGCCCCTTTATCTGGCATAGCTAGGCTTATGCTAAAGGAAGCAGTATTAGTATAAGAAGCAAGGAATGCCCTCTTTCAAGACAAATACTCTTCGCGAATTTCTCTCTTTATCGTTTTTCGCCTACTTCTAATTCCACAGTTTTGACTCTTGCCACGGCAAATGTCCTTTCTCTCTTGCAATTCGACATGGGACAAGATTTGACACTATTCAAGTTATCCCAATAGAAAAAAGAAAAGGGTTCTTTACAGAAATATACAACAATTAGAAAGTAATTACATCATTAGTACATTCACAAAATAATTACAAAAATAAGACAATAAATTCAAACCATTCAATTTCACATTAATAAAGAACCCTAAAATCAAGGAAAAAATAACTCCCATAATTAATAATTCAAATTCAAATATTTGGGATCTAACAACAAAAACAAATTCAAAATTCAAAATTCAAATTAAAAGGAGAAAAAACAAAAAAAATATTTTCTCGTCATCTTCCTCCCTCGTCATCTTCATCCGCCGCCGCGACTACACCAGAATCTTACTGGGCCATTAGTCTCTAATATTCTTCATGGTTGTTTTCCCCCCAAACTCATTTGGAAGGTTTTCGGCATCAAAAAAGGACTTCATGACACTCCATTTTGTTATTGTGATTTTGGCTACCAACTGCATGAAGGGTTGGCTACCAACTGCATCACATTCAAAATAAATTGGTAACATAATAAAACCGAATTGATTACTTTGGTATGAAGGTTTGGTTACCAACTGCACTATGCAAAAACTGAAAGTGTGGATGTAGATTGGTTACCTTGGTATAAAGGTTTGGTTACCTTAATATGAATGTTTGGTTATCTTGGTATGAAGGTTTGGTTACCAACTGCACTATGAAAAAACTGCAGGTGTGGAGGTGGATTGGTTACTTTGGTATGAAGGTTTGGTTACCTTGGTATGAATGTTTGGTTACCAACTGCACTATGAAAAAACTACATGTGTGGAGATGAATTGGTTACCTTGGTATGAAGGTTTGGTTACCTTGGTAAGAAAGTTTGGTTACCAACTGCACTATGAAAAAACCACCAAGCATGACATAGTCTGACCAAGGATATGGAGCACATGCCTTTATCAAATATATATACTCATGTACTCTACTACTAGAATAGCTTTATCATGTACTACTACTACTGGACTAGCTTTGCTTTACATTGCAACTTGTTATCCTTTGTAAAAACGTAAAACGTAGTCATCCCTTCCACCAATGAAAATATTTCTGTAAACAAGATAGATAGATAAATGCACACCATAAGAGTTTAAAAACCGAATCCGCACCGAAGAATTGAAGGTAACCAAGCACGTGTATGAAGGTAACCAAATAAGTATATGGAGGTAACCAAACATGTATATGAAGGTAACCAAACACGTATATGCGTTCAGGGAGGTGTTTGACGGCACTGATAACCGCCTCAGAAGCTTTCTGAAATGCCGACATAGTCGGAGATGAGGCTGCTGATTTTGATCGCCAGCCGGTCAGTAATTGATGATATGACTTGTTCTTTTTAGTGAGATCAATTTCGAGAAGAAATCGAATGGATGTGGTGCATGCGGAGAAATTAATAGAAATGAAGATGACGATTTAGATAAAGATGATGAGGAAGAAGAAGAAACGTGTTTGGAAATGAAGAAATGGGAGAAAATTCAAGATCGGAAATGGAGATTCAAAAAAGTATTTCTTCTCCTTCTCTCTCCTCATCTTCACCTACCATTTGAAAAATTGATTTGCCATATCAGCAACTTATTAAAACACTCAACTAAATTTAAGAGATAAGAAAGCATTAATTTTGTAAATAAAAAATTGCATATGCACTAATTTTGTAAATATTTTATGTATACACTTTTATTGTAATTTATTATAAAAATGTACTAATAAATGTAAATGTTCCAAAAGAAAAACAGTCTAAGCCGATCGGTCGAGTATTTTCATGTTGTGCGTGGGCCTCTTGGGTGATGGACATCGGGTTCTTGCAACCTGGATTTGAAAATTTTGGCCTCAGACCCACACCCTAACAACATATATTTAAATTTTGAAAAGAATATATTTGTAAAAATTTCCATATTTAGATAGATAGTTTGTTTTGCATCTGTTACGTGTACAAAAATTCTAATTACATTACATATGAAAAAAAGTTCGAGTCCTTGTAACCGGAACCAATTAAAGGATAAACAAATAAATTCCTTTAAGTTTTTTTTTCTTTTTATTTTATGAAACTACATAAAATAAACCAAATACTCTCTCCGTCCTAAATTAATTGCTCAATTTTGACTTTTTAAAGTCAAATTGACCATTTTTAAAACTAATCTTTTTACTATTTTTGCTAAAATATAGGTGAAGAGATTATAACCAAAAGAAGGTATATACAATCTATTACTAACCCTAAATTTTATAATTTTAGAAATATATTTATATATGCTTAATTATTAATTTTAAAAATAGTCAATTTGACTTAAAAAAGTTAAAATTGAGCAATTAATTTAGGACGGAGTGATACTGCTTATTTGATTTTATTTAGGTCATTTTCTTTAATAAATAAACAAATACATAAAATAAACAAAGAATATATTTTATTTAGGTCATTTTCTTTAATTTTATGAAACTACATAAAGTTGGTCCCTTGGCATGTTACTAGAAATGAAACGGACCCACATAGTACCAATCACGCATACAAACAATCAGTATTTTGTTTAAAAATAAAAATAAAAAATAAATCAGTATTCTCTTCGTTTTGTTTTCTTCTTCTTAACTAATTGGCATTTTAAGAGTTAGTACATATATTAATACACGTAATTAATACTTTGTTTATGTTCGTTTAAAATTCCATTAAAAAAATGAGAGAGAAACTAATTAAGAAATTTTTTTAATCGAAAAAAAAAATAGAGAAATGAATTTTTATTTTATATTCAATTTTTTTTTTCAAAAATAAGCAATTAATTCATTTTAAAAAATTACAATTGACACAAAAAAGAACAAAAAAATTTATCTAGAAAGAGAATACAAAAGAATATAGGGAATATTAAGTTGTGACTTGTGTGTGAATGTCCCAAAGAATTGATAAGTTTCATAAAAAAGAATTGATGACTTAATTTTACAAAACAAGATAAAAGTACAAGGCGATCAATATTGTAAGAATTTTTTTTTATCATAATAAATTTATATTTAATAATATTTTTATAATTATTTTAATAATACATTATATTTTAAGCGATATTTATTATATTATGACAATATCAACCGGATAATTAATAATGGAATAAGTATATAAACATTATAAAAAGATAATCAGCAATGCCAAATTTGAGGTCAACTTAACTTGAGTAGTATTAATTATATTGAGTTATTCCTTTGTGGAGTTCAATGTGTGTTAAGTGGAGAGTTTAGTAAATTCAGAGGAGAAGTTTCTAGCATCCTAAACATGCATGCATGGACCCCCATTGGGACCCACACATGACTCCTGGTAGAAACTAGAAAAGTTCCAAGAAATAGTAGGGTGGATATTCATCAGTTTTACAGAACTCATTTCATCGAAAGGTAACTGTAATTGTTTTGAAAGTACTAATTAGGAAGAATAGGGTTACGTATATTATTCCTTTATGTATCTCCTTTATTGATCTTTACGGATTGATTGACTATATTTTATAAAATAATAAATGAGGTAGAAACTGAGTTTAGAACATTAACTCATCATAAATTGATAATGATACTACCTCCGTTTTTTAAAAATGAGATTATTATTAATTTAAAATATTTTTAAACTCAAAATTAAAATAAATTTATTTAATTTTAATTAATATAATAATAAATATTGTAAACTATTTAAAAAATACTGCAGATTATTATAAGCTTCATTGTTTTATAAATGTTAATGAATAATATGAATTTTGAGTTTAAAATTATCTCAAATTAATTTTAAAAAATTAATAATAATATTATAATTTGAAATACACGAAGTATTTTTTTGGGGATTTAATTTATTATAAGAAGAATATGAAATGCAGTAAACATGATTTCATGAAATTCGAAGGGTATTTAACACTTTCTAACAAATTTCTGAATCCAACCAACTCTAATTTAAAACTAATAATTTGAGTCACTAATTAATTAAAGGCCTTTTAAAAAAAATAAAAAATAAATTATTTTTGACAAAAAGAAAGGTAAATGACATCACATATATATAATTGCATAAGTTACAGTACAAAACAACTCTCATTCGGCCCGTCTTGAAACACGGACCAAGGAGTCTGACATGTGTGCGAGTCAACGGGCGAGTAAACCCGTAAGGCGTAAGGAAACTGATTGGTGGGATCCCCCTGAGGGGTGCACCGCCGACCGACCTTGATCTTCTGAGAAGGGTTCAAGTGTGAGCATGCCTGTCGGGACCTGAAAGATGGTAAATTATGCCTGAGCGAGGCGAAGTCAGATGAAACTCTGGTGGAGGTCGTTTTCTATAATTAAGTATACTAACTTTTTAACCCGTGGGAAACGTCTTAGTTAATTTGATCAATATTTATGTTATTTACTAATATTTCACATGCCAATAAGAGTGTTGAGAGAATTCAAAACAAAAACTATTTCACAACAATGAGATAAATTAGAAAAAAGTAATATAAATAAGATGATAAACTCCATTCGAGATGTCTAATATATCACTAATGTTGCGTTTGGATTGGTGGAATAGGGAGGAGAATGGAATAATTTATTCTTATGGAATGAAAAAAATTGTGTTTGGTTGCGATTGGAATGAAAAAAATTGTGTTTGATTCTTATAAGGAGGGAGAGCATATGGAATAACTCATTCCCACTAGAATGGAATAAATCATTCCATTCTTCATTTCATTCCTTCAATCCAAACGTACCATAAATGTTGGTGGCATCATAATGTCAAAAATAATAATAGCTTGATAACTTATACTCCCTCCGTCCCAAATTAATTGCTCAATTTTGACATTTTAAAGTCAAATTGACTATTTTTAAAACTAATTTTTTTACTATTTTTGCTAAAATATAGGTGAAGAAATTATAACCAAAATAAAGTATATACAATTTATTACTAACCCCAATTTTTATAATTTTAGAAATATATTTATATATGCTTAATTATTAATTCTAAAAATAGTCAATTTGACTTAAAAAAGTCAAAACTGAGCAATTAATTTGGGACGGAGGGAGTAATATTTTTAATAAATAAATTCTTACAATTAAGTATATATTCAAAAATATATAAAGTGCACCCTTGTAAATGGATATTCTAAAACAACATCTCACTATCATCTTGATGCCGCCTGTGGGGTCGGTTATGTCTTTGTCGGTGGGGTGTCTTCGTGATCGAGACTGGGTCGGTCCTTGTTGATCATTGTGACTTCGCTGTGAGCGTGAAGTTGCCATGTGAGTCGTTTTGATTAAAAACAGAGATTACTACTAAAAGAGCCCTCATTCTAGCGCCAATGTTAACGCTTGATTTTGTCCGCGCATTTAACCAACTCGCTGGACGTGTACCTGTACAAAAGTCCCAACGGCTTGGGCCGTTTGTGGACTCCTCCGGTGTAAGAGTAAGTAACAAGCACAAGGTATGTTAACAATGGAGGTCAAATATTTAGTAGGGTAAAATTATCTCATACCTTGCCTTCATTGTTATTTGGGTATTTATAGGATTCACTTGGGTACTTACTACTCCTATTAGGAGTGTTCTGTCCAGAATCCTTATTGGACCCGGATTCAATTACCTGGAACCAATAGAAGTATTGTCCAACAAGTAACCACAAGGGCTTAGAATTCAGGCCTAAGCCTTTTCGGACTAGAGAGTCCTCTTATAATCTGCTAAGCATGATGGGCCTTTGGGTCGAGCCCAAGATAAGTAGCCCGATCAAGCTCACAAAGATTTATATCCGAACATTGCCTCCTATTTCCCTAGTATAAGGCATGTACTAGGGGAGTAAGCTAGGGATTCTAATAATCGGAAACGTATAATACGAAAAGAGAATTGATCTTCACGGGAACCCGAAGGTACCAGACCGAGGGCACTTCCTCTTTACGTGTCTTCAAGGATTAACCCGAAGATATATACTCCTAGGGACTCTTAAAGGCATCAGACCAAGGGTAACTCTCCTCGTATACTCGAAAGTATAAGAACCGAAGGAGGACGCTCCTTGAGATCCCTAGAGGTATCGTCCCGAGGGCGAATGAACCTGTCTCAACATTAGGCCTCTTTAGTGGGTAGATTTCGTTTGCAAATGTGTGTGTAGGCCCAATCTTTCTGTCTTGAGGAACATTAGCATTACCCCCAATACAAGCGGCCCAATGATCATTTTTGAATTTCAAAACGGCGTTAGGGGAGACAGCTGGTACGCAACATCGCTTATCAGTAATAACTTCTCCCGCCTTTACACCACCAGAGCCCCATCCGTTAGATAGGATCAATTTTGGCCGTCAGATATATACTTTTATAGGGAGAGTTAACCCAAACGCCACTCCCCACCAGCAAATCCATCCTCTTCCAAAGAAACCGTCTTTCTTTAACAAAGAAACCTTACGTCGTCGCTGCTTTTGTCCTAGAAATCGCCCGTTCGATCCATTTCCAGAGCATCTCAAGTAAGTCGTCCATCATTCTTTTCTTTTTTCACAATGGCTAAGGGTAAAAATGCTCAAGAAGCAGGCGTTTCGTCTTCCCGTGTTGAAGATGAAGTAACTGTTGCTAAGGCCGGAATCCCGGAAGGTCAACCATAAAAACCGGTGATTATAGAGCGAATGAGGGATGTTAAAGAGTTCAATAGGACCAAATATTTCACCTAGACTATAGAGTAGCTAACATCCCTTCTTCGATAAAAAACCCCTTTTTTGACCTTCTGATGACGGAGTTCTATATTCCCGAATCATACGAAATTAGGAGACCTGAAGGTCAGGAAAGAGTATACTGGCAACCCGAAGGGGGGTGGATTCCCATCCACCGTCAATTACTTCTCTTCAGGGTACGATTTTCGCTCCGTCCTTTCGTTCTAAAGCTCCTCCACACAATCGGGCTCAGTCTGAATCAATTATCCCCGAATTCTTTTATTCATTTAAATAATTTTATTGCTTTCTGCTCATTCGAGGATATAGTCCCGAGCATAGATTTCTTCTATCAATTCTTTTCCCTCACAGCCTGTAAGGAGAAGGAATTCTACCAAATAATCAAAAACCCGGGTAGAGATACCCTAATGGATACCCCATCAGTAATAAAGGATGACATGGGGATTGGTTTTTCATTAAGGGACCAGACACCGAGTTGGTAGGACCTTGGTCAAACCCGAACAAAGACCAACTGAATCCAAATCGGATTTCCCGAAGAAGGTTGGAGGAGTTCGAGGTTTTGTATTCCAAGCGACCTTCGGTGAAGTGGAACCGGTTGCTCCTAAATGATCAAGACTGGTTGCACGCACATAGCTGTAAGTCTATTTTATTTTCCCGAATGCATATCATTATTGAATTGCTGAAGTGTTGAATCTCCTTTGTCTTTTGATTATGCAGTGGCTGACTCAGGCAAAAACGCTGATAATGAGGCTATCCTCGAAGCTACGGGGTCCCAAGGGTCAAGCTTTCGGGTGCTGAGAAGGTTAGGATGGCCCGAAGCAAGAAAGCCTCGGGTACTAAAGTTTCTACCTTGCCCGAGGTAGCTACCGAAGGAGCACCCAAATCTGGCCCGCCAGAAGAACCAGCGAAGATTGGGGAACCCAAAGGCAAGAGAAAGAGGCTGGTGCGTTATTCCTCGGTTGAGGTAGGAGGCGAACCAGTCGGAATGATTATGATAGAGCCCTCCTCAACGACTGGGGATCTTCTAGCGGTGCCCCGAAGGAGCTAGTCACGACTGCTTCTTTTGGTGCTGAATCTCCTATAATGCCCGTGAATTTTGAACGTCATTATTAATTAAATATAATTTAATTTTAATGAGTTAACTTTGTGTTCTTATTTAAACCTTTGGGTGTATTGGTGGATTATGTGACTATGTGATTTATTGATATAAATTGTGTTAAGGGAATCACTAGTAGTATATTTAAACTAGTGAGCAAACCCTAAGGCTTTATATCCATAAAGTTGGCAAGGTATTTACTAAATTAAGTATTCAAGTAAATTGAATATAGTTAGTAAATAGAGTGTGTGAGTTAATTAATGATAGTAATTGTTGATGAGATATGGTCCAAATTGGATAATAATAATTAATAGTTAATTTAGTAATTTATTTATTAATTGACTAAGTTACTTAATTAATGAACCTAGTCCAATCATTTATATTAATCATAGATTTGGGTATTAATTGTGTGGCTTGTTAAATGAGCTATCATGGGGTTAAATTAAATGACCCAATATTGTATTAAATAGATTTGAATTTTTATTAGCCTAATCATTTAAATTGGAAGCCCAATGGTATTTAATGTGTGGTCCAAAACCTAGCCATTTGATAAATTAAATGTGTAGCATTTGTTTATTAATTAAAGCTATTTGGGACAACGTTTTTGGGACAACTTCCTTCTTGGCCGTGCACTAGTAGAGATGGGAGAGCAAGTTGATTTCAAATTTTACTTTAATTAAGTAGCTAGCTTGTCTTGGAAGTTGAAGTTGTAGACTTGATATCATAGCTTCCTATTATGTCAAGTAGCTTCCTATTATGTCATAGCTTCCTATTATGTCAACTAGTCACCCTAGTGACATAAGGCTACTCACTAGCTCCATGATGACAATTAAAAGGTAGAGGTTTCTTGCTATTATCCAATTAGTAAGCCTTTTATCCAAGGGACAACAAAGATATGGGGGATATTAGTAACTCTTACACAAAGGACAAGGTTGTCAAGCTCTCATTGGTGAAAAATCTAATTAGCACACTTAAAGATAAGATTAAGGCTAAATGGAAGGGATAAGGTGAACTCTTATATCCAAGGGGCAAGAAAGATGTGGGGGATAATAGCATGAATTCTAATTTAGCATTATACTTGCAAGTATTCTATCCTTTCATTTCATTTCAAGTTCATTTCTTCTTTTCATCTCCTTCTTTCATTTCTCCCAAGTTAGAACATAGAGTAAGAGCTTAGAGAGGAAAAGAGAGTGAGATTAACATAGTTCATGCATCCCAAGTTCATCACATACTTTGGTAGATCAAGGAGAGTAGCTACAAGATCAAGGTGAAACCCTAAACCATTTTCTTCTTTCTTACTTTGTTTTATTTTCATAGTTTTTGAGAAATTTTGTTCTAAGACTCAAGAATCATTATATCTTCATGCTTCATATATAGATCTAATCCTCTTGAGTGTTAGAATGGAGATTTAAAGGAAGAAAAGGAACTTATGTTCTTAAAGGGTAAAAATCCTAGCTTTTCTTCACTTGGATCACCCATAACTTGAGATCTACAACTTGGATTTATGATCCGTCAAAAGGGGATGCTAGGTACATGAGTTAGATAGTAAACTCAAGTGGTAGAACATAAATCCATCAAGTTTTACAGCCATGGGGGCTGTTTTCCCCGAAACAGTGCATTTAAAGTCTTAAAACCAAGAAGCTTGTTGTCCTCATTTTTCCAAAGGTTGTTTCGGCCAGTTATGGATCTTTTAAAAATCTGAAAAAAATCACAGAGGTACCTTAAGAATTATTTACAAGTTGAAAAAAGAACGAACACGTTCCAATGTGTAGTTTTTGTGTAATGGCTTTTACCGTGAATGACTCCTAAATATTCATACTCGTATTTCTCACTGTGTGTACCTTGAAACAATATGAAATTTTTACAGTATATTTATGTATATTATGAGAGTGTACCCTGAAAATTTCAGAATTTTCTGAGTGAAACTCGATTTATGAAAAATATAACAAAATTCAGAGATTTTGAGTACTTTAAAAATAGTAAATCATTTTTTAAAATTTCAGAAAACTTTTTAAATTATTGTTGGGTCATATATTGTCCATATCCAGAAGATAATAATTTTTTGAACTTGTTTGCTATTTTTCATAATAATATTATAGTTATGCTTAAAAGAAAATAAATGGTTAAATAATATCATAAATAATAAAAATAGGATGTTAAAGCTTAGGTACTCCTATTATGGTGTAATCTAACCTATGTGAGGTATTTTGGCAATCTATTATGATAAATAATAATTATGACCTTTTATGGGTAGTAAAGGAGTTGTTTAATAAAGGGTAAAACAATTAGAATAAATTGTTTATTCGCCTAATAACTTATTAAAATATTACTATTATATTTGTAATATAAGAATTCGATATTTTTAAGTAAACAAAGAAATATTAATATTAAAACTTTATGGAAATATTATTGAATGGGTAATAATATTTGTTTTAAGCATTAATAAATGATTAAGATATTATTAAAATGGCTAATAATATTAGATTAAAATATTATTAATGATATGAGAATTAAAATATTATTAAGAGATTAATAATATTAGATTAAAGTATTATTGGATGATTAAAATATTATTAAGATGTTAATAATATTAGTAAACGAATAAAAGTGTTATTAGTGGACTAATAATACTAAGAGGTGAATTAAATATTATCAAGATTAATTATATTAAGTGTCTTATAGGATTTACGATAGTTTATTAACTTATGTGTGCTATGTGATTTGCTTAATTGTTAAATAAATAGCATAAGTAAGCGTATCGATATACAACTACGCAGTACTAATTGGTAGATCGACGTTATCAATGTTAGGTTCTTCAAGGCCAATTAGTTAAAGCTAGAATTATTTGTAGCTGAGCAGACAGGCAAGTTCCCTAACTCAAACTCGAGTTATGATTTTTGAAGCATGTTAGTGAATAATTATTGTTGATTATTCACATCTATACTGGTTATTGAGATTCGGACCTTGTGCAATTGAATTCCTATTCTATTGTTATTGAATTGGGAATTAGATTAAAGTTCTTTCAAGCATGAACTGTTTATGAGATAGATCTATGTTATTTGTATCAACTAGATCAAGCATGTCTAAATTTGTGAAATCAAATGTATTTTAAAAGTTGTTCTTATTAATTTGCTATAGTAAGAACTCTTGGCTGAGAAAAGGATAAATTTGATTAAGGCATGATATCAATGCTAGTTTATTAAGTGTTTATGCATAAATCACGGGGTATGAAAGGCTGATCCCCTTGATTACCAAAATTTTTTAAGAGGTCCAGTTTAAATGCTGAGAACCTTGGCAAATGTCTTTGGTTATTTTCAACCATTCAGTAACTGTCATTCAATTATTCGAATATTCAATTGTTGACTATTAATTCATGTTTCTTCACAATTTTATACTGTCGTGGAACATTGAAAGCGAAACTTCCTTCTATTCATGATATATCTCCCTTGTGTATAAACTTGCTAAGCAAATTAGTTGCTTACCCTTGCTATATCATGATCTTTATTTCAGCTAAGGCAGAAACGTCTAAAGGGGACAAAGGAAAATGGAAGGTGCAAGAGTAGTTGCCTGATATGGCTTATGTACTAGTTTATCTTAAATGTTATTTGGTTATGTGAACTCTTATTGTATTAAGGGTATGTTTTAAATTAAGGTTAAAGAACCTCGGGACCATGATTGTAAGACTTTATTATTATTTCGATAAACAATGTATGTTTATTATTCCGCATCAGTTAGAAAGTATATTTGTTGTTGAGTATCGTGAACACCGAATTCGAGATTAGGAAACCCGGATTTGGGGGTGTCACATCTCCTCACCCAGAGGAAGGGGCATTGCTAAGGAAGAAAAAGCAAAGGGGGCCCTCTTCTCCCCCTCTTGATATAGAACAGCCGAGGGCAGAAGATGTGGGAACGTCTGTCGGAGCTTTGGACTCATCCCTGATCCCTCTTGATACAACTGAGGTCGATCAGGGGGATTTAAAAACTCTGATGGAGAAGCTGTTTGCTTGTCATGCCGAGGTTAGTAAGTTTATTTAATGGACATCCTCTGTTAATCACTTCTTATCTTTTAATTCCTGAACGTTGTCCTGCAGGGAAACAACCTTCTTATCCAGGTCTCAGATCAAGTGAAGACCTTGGAGCATGATCTGAAGAGGTCTTCTGAAGAATGTGTTAGGGAGAAGGAAAAACATCTAAAGGTTCGAACTCAACTCCGCGCCAAGCACAATAGCTTCCACCTCATGAAGAACGATTACGAGGCGATGCGTTCGGAGAAAGTGAAGACTGACAAGGAGCTGATCGCCTTGAGGGATCAACTGCTTGCTGCTGATGCTCGAATAGCCGAAGCTAGGGCCCGAGTTGAAGAGGCCGTCAAGCAGGCTGAGGTTGCAACAAAACGGGTCGAGGATACGGAGACGAGAAATAAGGAGCTTGAGCTTCTCATTCAAAGGCAGAAGGAGCAACTCGGCCAATCAGACGACACAATTCGGGTCTAGACCGATCAAATGAGGAATGTGAATCTCAGTTTTTGTACAGCTAACAGTATATCTGTTGTAAGTCCCAACTTTATGTAAGTTGTGGAGTAGTTATGTGAATCCCATCTTGTTGTTAGTAACAGAGGGATAAGTGGATATCAGGAATGCTATATGATGTAAGTAGTACGAGGTACTAAGATGAGCTTATTAGTATTTATTAAAGGTGCCTTGAGGTGATATGATGATGATACATCCCCACTTTTCAGATCTGGGGGAATGCATTTCTTATTAATCCCATCTTTTGTGTCTTAATGGGATAGTTAACATTTATAGGAATATGCCAGAATTATAAGTGTTTGACACACTAAGGGGTGTATGAGTATAAATATGGTATTATTATTACATGATTGATTGTGATCGATTTGTGCTTTGACTCTTAAATGATAACATCAGTAGAATTTTGCACGATGTGTAAAACAAGAAGGATTTATGTAAGGTTTTGTTTAGAACAAACAATGCCGTCAAGGAGACAACCCCGATACACGAGGGTGGAAGAGTCAGTGAATAACGAGGAGGGTTAGACTGACCCCAAGAGGACCTTGTAAACTTGTTAGAGGAAACGATGCAAGGGAGACCAACCATTGCGGTTGTTCGGCCATGAAGTCACATGACGAACTTTACGGGTTTCAAATTACTAGGACCACCGGAGTTTCGTGGGAATACGGATCCGAGTGAATCCCAGACATGGGTAGAAGAAATGGAGAAAGTTTTCAAGGTCGCAAGAGTGACCGAGGAACAGAAGACTTCGTTTTCCACTTTCATGAGGAAGGGTGAGTCAAATTACTGGTGGAAGGCGAATAGAAGCCGAGCTGGAGAAGGCACAACTGCGCGGACTCGTTTTAAGGAGCTATTTTTTGAAAAATTACTTTCTAGAAAGCACGCAGGCAAGTATGGAGATAAAGTTCTTGGATCTGAAGCAAGATGATATATCGGTAGCAGAGTACGCAACAAAGTTTAACAAACTAGCTAGGTTTGCTCCACACCAAGTGGACACCGGAGCTAGGCGAGCGAAGAGATTTGAACAAGGGTTGAAGCCCTGGGTGTATAGTAAGGTTGTGGTTTTGCAGATCAACACATTTCCTACGTTACTTAAGGAAGCAATCGTTGCCGAGGAGGAAATGAAGCGTTGACAAAGCACAACCAAGATCAGAAAAGCCATGATGGTCACAAGGAAGGTAGCCGTGGGGGAAGTAACCCGAATAAAAGGAAAAAGATCGATAGCCAATCTTGCGGAGGCAACAAGTCTGGAGGAGAGGTTAAGAAGGGTATATTCATCCGAGTGTATCTCCGCGGGAAGCACCAGTTCTGTTCGTAAAGAAGAAAGATGGATCGTTAAGGCTTAATATCGATTATAGGGAATTGAAAAGGTTACGATTAAGAACAGTTACCCGCTACCCAGAATAGACGATCTGTTTGATCAACTCAAGAGAGCGAAATACTTTTCAAAGATTAATTTAAGGACAGGCTACCATCTGCTAAGGGTGAGATAGGAGGATATCCCGAAGACGGCATTCAGAACTCGTTATGGACATTTTGAGTTTCTGGTAATGTCATTTGGACTAACAAATGCACTAGTGACATTCATGGATATGATGAACAGAGTGTTCAAGCAGTACTTGGACAAGTTCGTGGTAGTATTCATCGATGACTTCTTGGTGTATTCAGTGACAGAGGAAGAACATGATGAACATCTAAGGATTGTTTTAGAGGCATTAAGAAAGGAGAAGTTGTACGCGAAGTTTTCAAAGTGTGAATTTTGGTTGCAAAGAGTGCAATTTTTTGGACATGTCATTGACAAGAATGGTGTTTCGGTAGACCCAGCAAAGGTGGAAGCCATTATCAACTAGGAGCAGCCGAAGACGCCAATGGAGATCAGGAGTTTCCTAGGGTTAGCAGGATACTATCGGAGGTTCATCTAGGATTTCTCGAAGATAGCAATACCGTTGACCAATCTAACCAGAAAGACGGTAAATTTCGTTTGGACGGAGAAGTGCGAGGAAAGTTTCATGGAGCTGAAGAAGAGACTTAGCCAAGCACCGATGTTGGCTTTACCGGACAACATTAGAGGTTTTGTAGTGTATAGTGATGCGTCACACAAAGGTCTTGGTTGTGTACTGATACAGCATGGCAAGGTCATTGCGTATGCTTCACATCAGCTGAAGGACTATGAGAAGGGATACCCAACTCATGATCTGGAGTTGGCAGCAGTAGTATTCGCTTTGAAGATTTGGAGGCACTATTTATATGGAGAGAGGTGCGAGATACATACAGATCACAAAAGTCTAAAATATATCTTCACTCAGAAGGAGCTGAATATGAGGCAGCGCCGATGGTTAGAATTGATCAAGGATTACGACTGTGAGATTCTGTACCATCCGGGCAAAGCAAATGTAGTGGTAGATGCCCTGAGTAGGAAAGGCAGAGAGAAATTAATGAGGCTCACGACTCGGGCAGAGTTGATAAAGGAGTTCGAACGTATGGAATTGGAGGTTAAGTATCCGATGGAGACAGACGGGAAATTGTTCACAGTGACAGCGAGCCCGACCCTATTGGATCAAATAAAGGAGGCTCAAGAAAAGGATGAGGATTGTGATTCAATAAGGAAGCGAATTGTCGAAGGCGAGGAGCTTAAGTATAAGATTGATAGCACTGAGTTGCTAAGGTTTGAAGGGAGAGTCTGGGTACCGTTGGATCTGGAATTGAGGGAAGAAATCCTTCAGGAAGCTCACAGTACGAAGTACTCAGTACATCCCGGGAGCACAAAAATGTATCAGGATTTGCGGCGAAATTTTTGGTGGTCGAATATGAAACGAGAAGTGGCAGAGTGCGTCAGCCGATGTCTGACATGCTAGCGGATTAAAGCAGAGCACCAACGACCGAGCGGACTACTTCAACCATTAGAGATTCCGGAATGGAAGTGGGAGCACATCACAATGGACTTTGTGGTGGGACTGCCACCAACTCATAAGGGTTTAGACGTCATCTGGGTAATTGTGGATCGTCTAACCAAGTCTGCTCATTTTCTGCCAATCAAGATACGGTACAATCTGGAGCAATTAACAAAGCTTTATGTGAAAGAGATAGTGTCACGACATGGAGTGCCGGTATCAATTGTATCTGACAGAGATCCGCGCTTCACGTCAAATTTTTGGAAAAGTCTGCAGGCAAGAATGGGAACGCAGTTGAGGTTGAGTACAGCGTATCATCCTCAAACCGACGGCCAGAGCGAGAGAACGATTCAGACCTTAGAAGATATACTTCGGGCAGTCGTGATGGATTTAAAGGGCAGCTGGGATGATCATTTGCCACTAGTGGAGTTTGCTTACAACAATAGCTATCATGCCAGTATCGGCATGCCACCATACGAAGCGTTATATGGAAGGAAATGTCGAACCCCGATGTGTTGGGATGAGGTTGGGGAGCGAAGGTTGCTGGGACCAGAAATGGTGCAGCAGACTATGGACATCGTGCGGCTGATCAGAAACCGGCTGGTAGCAGCTCAAGATCGTCAGAAGAAATATGCCGACTTACATCGTTAGAAGCGGGACTTTGAAGTTGGTAGCTTTGTATTTTTGAAGGTATCTCCTTGGAAAGGAAAGATCCGGTTTGGGAAGAAGGGCAAATTGAGCCCTAGGTTCATAGGACCGTTCGAGATTTTGAGGCGAATCGGCGAGGTGGCGTACGAGGTAGCGTTACCTCTTGAACTTGAGCACATTCACAACGTGTTTCATGTGTCAGTGTTGCGGCCGTATAAACCAGGCTATAAGCACGTTATCTCCTATGAACCAATCCAAGTCGAGAAGGACTTAACGTACGAGGAGGTTCCTATCCAGATTCTCGATAAGAAGGAACAGAAGCTGAGAAACAAGACCATTCATTCCGTCAAGGTTCTCTGTAGGAATCACGCAGTCGAAGAAGCTACGTGGAAACTCGAAGAGAAAATGAAAGTGAATTATCCGTTTTTATTTGAGTAACCCTATTTTTGCAATTCCGAGGACAGAATTTTTATAAGGGGGGAGGGATGTAATGCCCGTGAATTTTGAACGTCATTATTAATTAAATATAATTTAATTTTAATGAGTTAACTTTGTGTTCTTATTTAAACCTTTGGGTGTATTGGTGGATTATGTGACTATGTGATTTATTGATATAAATTGTGTTAAGGGAATCACTAGTAGTATATTTAAACTAGTGAGCAAACCCTAAGGCTTTATATCCATAAAGTTGGCAAGGTATTTACTAAATTAAGTATTCAAGTAAATTGAATATAGTTAGTAAATAGAGTGTGTGAGTTAATTAATGATAGTAATTGTTGATGAGATATGGTCCAAATTGGATAATAATAATTAATAGTTAATTTAGTAATTTATTTATTAATTGACTAAGTTACTTAATTAATGAACCTAGTCCAATCATTTATATTAATCATAGATTTGGGTATTAATTGTGTGGCTTATTAAATGAGCTATCATGGGGTTAAATTAAATAACCCAATATTGTATTAAATAGATTTGAATTTTTATTATCCTAATCATTTAAATTGGAAGTCCAATGGTATTTAATGTGTGGTCCAAAACCTAGCCATTTGATAAATTAAATGTGTAGCATTTGTTTATTAATTAAAGCTATTTGGGACAACGTTTTTGGGACAACTTCCTTCTTGGCCGTGCACTAGGAGAGATGGGAGAGCAATCAATCGTTGAAGGCTGGACTTCGAGAAAAGATGATTGGCTGAAAGGTCCTGTTGTCCCCGCTTCTCCTAGCGTTCTGGCATCGAGTCTTCGACAGAAAGTGATTGATGAATACAAGACCTCGGATCAATTCCACGAGGATGTCCAGGATGCGGTAGTGAATGAGTTCAATGACGACTTTGAATTCGCCCGAGAGCTGGTGCGAGGAAAGGGTCACGATCCTGATGCATTAGGGATTGTCATTCCCAACAATTGATTTTATAATTCCATATTTTGTAACTTGAACACTTGTATTAAATGCTTGTAAATGTTAAGTCTTATCTTTTCTCATGAGTTAACTCTTATTATCTGTGTGCATGGCTGTTTGTTTATACCGCTTCTCCCCCTGCTAACCTTATCGAGCATAATGCCGATGAGAGTAGCAGATGTATTTGAAGTGTATGTAAAGACAGCAGACACAAAGATAAAATAGAAGAAGAATTCTCATTTATTTCGAAAAGATGACATAATCGGCTGACATTTTTGGCTCAAAGGAAACTTAAGCAGATAAAATTTATAATCACTGATAGTATTTTCGGAGCCAAACAGCATGTCATGTGTTTGGGATAGCTTGCCCATCCATTCTCTGAAGTCTATAGGTTCCCGATCCCAGTACTTTGATAATCTTGTATGGTCCTTCCCATGTAGGCATTAATTTCCCAGTTTCTCGAAGTGTAGACACTTCTGCTTGCCGAAGGACCAAATCCCCTATCTTGAACGTTTTATTCTTGACATTTTTGTTAAAGTGTCGAGCTGTACGTTGTTGATAGGTAGCTAGTCTTAGAACTGCAGCATCGCGCTCTTCTTCTAACAGATCCAGGTTTTCCCAAAGCCCCTCACTGTTGAGAATTTCGTCAAAGTTCTGGACTCGGGAAGAGGGTATCCCAATCTCAATAGGTATCAAGGCTTCGGTCCCATAAGAAAGTTTGAAAGGTGTTTCGCCCGTTGTAGTCCGAGGAGTTGTTCGGTAAGCCCAAAGGACATGTATGAGCTCTTCGGGCTAAGCTCCCTTTGCTTCCTCAAGTCTCTATTTTATACCATTCAGCAAAAGCCTGTTCGTCACTTCCACTTGACCATTTGCTCGAGGATGGGCTACCGAGGTCCGACGATGTTGGATATGAAGTTCTGTTAAGAAACTTTCGAATTCTTTCCCTACGAACTGAAGACCATTATCTGAAACTAGGACCTTCGGAATGCCGAACCGATAAACCACCTGCTCTTTAAGGAACTGAAGGCATGTCTTCTCGGTTATTTTGGCCAATGGTTTGGCCTCAACCCATTTAATGAAGTAGTCGATTGCCACGACCACAAACTTTACTTGACCTTTACCTTGAGGGAGTGGTCCGAGAAGATCTATTCCCCAAACTGCGAAAGGTATGGGAGATAGTATGGGAGTTAGTATGGGAGTAAGCTCCTCGGGAGGTTGGTGATGTACCGAAGCAAACAGCTGGCACTTATGACATTTTTTGACGAAGTCTTTGGCGTCCTGAAGCATGGTCGGCCAAAAATATCCTTGTCTTAAAATCTTGTGTGCCAGTGTTTTTGCTCCTACATGATCTCCACAGATTCCTTCATGAACCTCCCGAAGTGCGTAGTCAGACTCTCTCGGACCAAGGTACTGGAGTAGGGGCGAGGAGTAGGATTTTCTGTATAAGTTATCCTCGATGAGACAGTATTTTGCGGATTTGAATTTTATCCTTCGGGCCAATGCTCTATCTTCGAGTAGCTCATCATTTTTCAAAAATTTGAGTATGGGGGTCATCCAAGAGTCTTCAGTTTCAATATCTATCACTGTTTGGACCGTTGTGCTCGGCTCCTATAGATTTTCTAGGTAAACAGATCCTTCCAAATCCCCTTGGTCTATTGTAGCTAACTTTGAAAGAGCATCGGCCATTGTGTTTTCTGATCTGATTACCCCGATAATTTGATACTTAGGAAAATGGCCAAGGAGCGTCTGCACAAGCTGAAGGTAGGCTTGAAGATGTGGTTCCCTAGCCTCATATTCCCCCAAGACTTGTTTTACCACTAGTTGGGAATCACTGTATACCACCAGATTCTTCACTTCCAGACTTCGGGCCAATTTTAGCCCTACTATAAGTGCTTCATACTCTGCAATGTTGTTGGTGGCTGTGAACCCAAACCGGATGGACTGTTGGACCTTAAATCCCTCGGGCGAGGTAAGAATCACTCCTGCTCCGCTGCGGGGCCCGATACTAGACCCGTCCACAAATAAAGTCCATGCCGAGTCTGTTGCAGGATTAAGTAATTCAATCGGATCTTCTTCCTTTTCTTCGGGAAAGGAGCATTCGATGATAAAATCGACAAGGGCCTGTGCTTTGATTGCTATTCGAGGACGAAAGTCGATATTAAACTGACTTAACTCTACAGCCCATGCTGCCAACCTTCCTGAAGACTCGGGTCGATACAATATTTTTCGAAGGGGTTGATCTGTGAATACTGTGATTGTTCTCCCCTGGAAGTAGTGCCGAAGTTTCCGACTAGAAATGATCAATGCGTAAGCCAACTTCTCTAAGTTTGGATACCTGGTTTCTGCATCCCGAAGAGCATGGCTTACATAGTAGACCGGCTTCTAACCATGTGAATCTTCCCTGATTAGGGCTAACCCGACTGCTAACTGCGTTGCAGATAGATATAACTGTAAATCCTCTTCGGGGAGAGCTTTACTGAAGATCGGGGGAGAAGATATATATCGTTTGATTTGTTCAAAGGCAGGCTGACATTCTTCCGTCCAAACGAATGTCTTTTGGTTCTAAGCTCCTTTCAGCGTATTGAAGAAAGGGAGACATTTCTCTGCTGAACGGGCTACAAACCTCTGAAGGGCAGCAAGTCTTCCAGTTAGCCTTTGAACGTCTTTAAAACTCCTTGGGGACTGCATCTCAAGAATAGCTGATATTTTTTCGGGATTTGCCTCTATCCCTCTTCGGCTAACCATGTATCCCAAGAATTTGCCTGACCCGAGGTCAAAAGTGCACTTGGCGGGGTTAAGTCTCATGCTGTGGATTCTGATATTCCAAAAGCATTCTTCCAGATCTGACAGGTGGTCTTCATCCCCTATGCTTCGGACGATCATATCATCCACATAGACTTCCATATTTCTTCCGATCTGATCTCTGAATACACTGTTCATCATCCGTTGATATGTTACCCTAGCATTGATCAGACCGAATGACATGACTTTATAGGCGTAGATTGCTCGGTGTGTGATGAAGGATGTCTTCGGAATATCTGGTTTGTACATGGCAATTTGATTATACCTGGAGAAAGTATCCAGAAAGCTCATTAAAGTGTGTCCCGAAATAGAATCGATTAACTGATCGATATTCGAGAGAGGATAATAATCTTTCGGACAGGCCTTGTTTAAATCTGTGTAGTCCACACACATCCTCCACTTCCCATTATGCTTTTTCACCAGTACCACATTGGCGAGCCATTCTGGATATGTTATTTCATAAATAAAGTTAGCCGCCAATAATTTTTCAATCTCTTTATCAATTACCTCCTGTCGTTCGGGAGCTATATTCCGCCTTTTCTGTTTGACGGGCTTGTGATTAGGATTGACGCTCAATTTATGTTCGGCCACACTCCTGTCTATCCCCGACATATCAGCTGGCGTCCATGCAAATATATCTGAGTATTCTCTGATTAAATCGATGAGTTTGGTTCTGACATTCGCCTGCAAACCAGTGCCGATCTGTATTGTTTTCGTGTCGTCTTCCCGAAATAGCAGTATCTCTTCAGTCTCTTCAGCAGGCGTTGCTATCGGCTCCGAGCCTCCTTCCGTAAACGGCTCTAGTTCAATCTTCATTGTGGTTTTCTGTTTACTGACCCCTACGGAAGTCGCCTGAATAGTCTGAAGATAACACCTTCGGGATAGATCTTGGTCTCCAGCAACTTCACCGATCTCACGCTCGGTTAGGAATTTCATTTTCAGGTGAGGGATTGAGGTGACTGCTTTCAGGGCTGACAGAGTTGTCCTTCCTAGGATTGCATTGTAGTTACTTTCCACCTGGACCACGTATAATCTTATCATGATGGAGGCCTGTTTCGGGGTTGTGCCGAAGATCGTTGGTAATTCAATCATCCCTGCTATTCGAACCGGGTTGTTCCCGAAGCCGTATAACGGAGACTCGTTGCAGATCTCCAGCTTCCTTCCCCCCAGATCCAGCCGATTGTATGCATGACTGTAAAGTACATCGACTGAACTCCCGTTATCCACCAGCATCCATTTTAAATCCATGGTTCCAACTTGAGCTGTGATGACCAGGGCATCACAGCTCAAGTGGCATGACTATTCCCGGGGGGTAATCCTCATCGGAGAAGGTTATGGGTTCGGTTGGGGTGGCCTTAGGCTGCCCAGTCACTTGATGAACTTCTCTGGCGAAGGCTTTTCTTTTCCTGTTAGACAGAGCTGATATGGGTCCTCCGGAGATAACATCTACAACTCCCCTTGCCGCTCCCGATGGTGGTGGTGGTGCTATCCGATCAAAAGGACTTGGCTTGTACTGATCGGCTACATAGCAATCCAGATTACCTTTTTGCACTTACCGTTCCAAAAAATCCTTCAACTGATAACATTCCTCAGTATCGTGCCACTTGGCTTCATGATAATTACAATATCTGTCCCCGTTCTTCTGTCTGGCGAAGACTCGGATCTTCGGGGGTTTTTCATAAAAAGGTTGATTTTTGATTTCTTTGATGATAATGGTTCTGCTCAAGGTTAGAGAAGTGTAATCTTTGCCATTGTCCCGATTCCCCCGGTCCTTCGAGCCATCATTCTTCCGTTGTCTATTGTCTTGAGAATCTTTCTTGCCGTTCCCTTTGTTGTTGGCATGCTTTTTATCGGCATCTTCACCTCGGAGATCTCTCTGGTGAAAATCACCTGTATTTTTTGAGGTACCCCGAAGATTAGCAAGCGCCTCTTCCAGCTCAACAAACTTATCAACCTTGTCATAGGCTTCGGGCAAAGACTTGGGCGCTTTAGAGATGATCTCTTCGATCAATCTACTAGATTTGTCCACATTTAATCCCATGGTTAAAAAGTGGATAACCTGCTTCGGATCTATATCATTGACTTCAGATACGGCCTCCCGGAATCTCTTAATATATTGCCGAAGTGTCTCGTTCGGCCTCTGCTTAACCTGCATGAGGGAGGTGGTCATCTTGGCACGCCTCTTATTACTGCTGAAGCGGGTGTGAAATTGTTCTTGCATATCATCCCATGAGCATATAGATGCAGAAGGGAGAGAGATGACCCACTCTCAAGCAGTTTTCTTCAGGGTGGACAGGAATAGATGGCACATGGCTGCCTCATCATGACCATGAAAAAGCATGGCCTGCTCGAAAGTGAAGGTATGGTTATGGGGGTCTCCAGTTCCGTCATACATCTCCAGGTTCGAGGGGACTTTGTTCTTCCTATCGATCTTTGCGTTAGCAAGATCCCTGGTGAAAGGAGAAGCCCGGGGCTTCTTCGCCCCTGGAAGTTGATTTGCAACCCTTCGGGGAGAGGATTCTTCGGTGTGGCTCCTTCCAGGGCTTCGTCGGGAACCTTCGCGACAGTCTCTTCTTGAAGGTGACCGGGCTCGCTTCCTTAGGTCCCTGGTATAGATGGTTTCGGATTGGACCACACTATCATCTTGATGCCGCCTGTGGGGTCGGTCATGTCTTTGTCGGTGGGGTGTCTTCGTGATCGAGACTGGGTCGGTCCTTATTGATCATTGTGACTTCGCTGTGAGCGTGAAGTTGCCATGTGAGTCGTTTTGATTAAAAACAGAGATTACTACTAAAAGAGCCCTCCTTCTAGTGCCAATGTTAACGCTTGATTTTGTCCGCGCGTTCAACCAACTCGCTGGACGTGTACTTGCACAAAAGTCCCAACGGCTTGGGCCGTTTGTGGACTCCTCTGGTGTAAGAGTAAGTAACAAGCTCAAGGTATGTTAACAATGGAGGTCAAATATTTAGTAGGGTAAAATTATCTCATACATTGCCTTCATTGTTATTTGGGTATTAATAAGATTCACTGGGCTACTTACTACTCCTATTAGGAGTGTTCTGCTCAGAATCCTTATTGGACCCGGATTCAATTACCTTGAACTAATAGAAGTATTGTCCAACAAGTAACCACAAGGGCTTAGAATTCTGGTCCAAGCCTTTTCGGACTAGAGAGTCCTCTTATAATCTGCTAAGCATGATGGGCCTTTGGGCCGAGCCCAAGATGAGGAGCCCGATCAAGCTCATAAAGATTTATATCCGAACAACATGGAAATTTTTTAAAATAGTGTTATTATTATGGTCAGTTCACACAATAACATAAAGTGTTTCTCACTTTCCATACCCTCTTTTTCTTTTTTCTTTTTTTTTCTTTTTCAAGAGAATTGATACATTCTTAAAATTGTATCAAATGATGACTTTGATAATTTTAAGCTCTCTTAATTAAAGATTAAATTAATATCATCTTTTTAAAATTCGTCACATCAAAAACTCATTTTTTTCCCTTAAAAAATTCAAACTTTCTTTAACAAAAAATAAAAAATAAAAAAAATACAAACAAACTTGAATGCGACAACTAGCTAGTTGTTTAAAGTTGTTAGGGGGTAAATAGTTATTTATTGGGTCAGTGGAGTATATAGCAATTTAAGAGCATTGGGGTAATTTTCGGAAGAAAATGTGCAAAAACAAAGCTCCAGCGTTTTTCTTTTAAATTTTTAAATTTTATTTATTTATTTTATTATTATTATTATTATTATTATTATTATTATTATTATTTTGGGGTTTACCTTGATGACATGTCGCGCCGATTTAAAGGGCCACAATTCCAAACACAGCTGAACTCTTATGGGAAGCGGCTAGTATCAGTTGACCCACGAACCTCTGGGCCAGGTTGGCCCAGAGTAACCTGTCGATTGAAATTTGTACCTCCAAACTTAATGATGACATATGCATATTAGAACTTAAAATTTACAATTTCATTTAGA
The DNA here is from genome assembly GCA_034770075.1 of Aralia elata. Lineage (NCBI taxonomy): Eukaryota > Viridiplantae > Streptophyta > Magnoliopsida > Apiales > Araliaceae > Aralia > Aralia elata. The sequence continues at coordinate 10,038,278 of CM068385.1, read as the reverse complement.
ACATATTATCTTGTTTAAATATCAATTTATTTTTGATGAAAAAATATATTTATTTAATTTTATTTTTATTGATTAAAAATAAAAATTATATTTTACATTACATTAAATTTTATCAGTCATTTAAGTGTGACAATCATAATTAAATCATCCCAACTTAAAAAAGTGAACTTTGATAGGCTAATTAATTTTGATAACACTTGGTGGGGGTAAAATAAGGGGAAAAGAATTCATTGGATTGAAGGGGAAAATCTTCGTTACTATAATTTTTTGATAAAGAAGCTAAAGGCTCATATTTCTAGAGCACAATAAATATTACTCATCTCGAATTGTTAAGTGGAGAAAATAAAATAAAGGCACCATTTAGGTACCATTCATGATTCACGTGAAGGGCAAAAGGTCAAAAAGTAAGTTGAGAAAATCTAGGAAGTTCTCTTATCGCCGCCTTTGATGTTTGTTTATGTTTGGAAGTACCACTTAATTTAAGCTCATATATTTAATTATCATTTGGATTTGGAGGATAGTTGGACTTCCAAGATTTATAGTAATAATAATAATAAAAAAGGACTTAACTATATAAATATACCATATAAAAATTTGGACTTTTGTGTCAACTAGATAAAACAAAATGGTGTAATTTATAAATAATTGTAATTTATGGTGTATTTTAATAATGAGTGATGGTTGCATGAATTGTAAATATTACTTCCTCCCTCCTAAAATAAAAATTCTTATTATTATTTTAAATAATCTCAAATTAAATATCTACTTACTTTAAATAATTTATTTTTTATAATAATTTATCTATAATATTTTTACTATTAATTGTCATATTTCCATTCTCTATACATATTTATGAAGTATCAATAGTCATGTGCAGAAGACTATACAAGTAGATAAAAATTTAAATATGGATAATTTTGTCATTTGATCATCTTTCTTAATATACATAAAAAGTTAACTAGAATTTTTATGTTAGGACGGAAGGAGTAGTAAAAGTAATTTAAGGGGTTAGTTTGGTAGTCAAAGAGGTTTACTTCCTTCTTTAACTTTTTAAATTCAAATTTTGGGGCCAGCACTTAGGAGAATTCTCCTAAATGCACCAGATCGATGTGGGGGGGGGGGGGGTGTGCGTGTAACACTCAGTCTCACATCGAACGATATGAAAAAAATTTATCTGTATATAAAGAATTAAATTACTAACAATAATACCTTTTCGGTGAGCCTGTGGTGGGATAAGATGACTCAAGAAGATACTACTGGGCAAGTAGTTCAAGCCTTGTTTGGATGAACTTAATTTGATTCAGACTTGAAATTTAACCCAAGATTTATTCCGGACTTGGGATTTAACTGGGGTCGTTTCATATGGTATTAGAGCCAACTCTCGAAAGCTCGGGTCGGGTCATCCGATTGAGTTGTCGGAGGTGAAAAAACGAAGGCTGGTGGTATTATCCCACAATAGAAAGAGAGGTCTAGAGGTGGGGACATGAAGCCAGCTAGTATTATTCCACAATAGAGAGATATCCAGAGGTGGGGGGACACGAGTCTAACATCGAAAAATATGAGAAAAATTTATCTGTATATAAGGAATTAAGTTACTAACAATAGTACCTTCAGTCATTACCTTTTGGGTGAGCCTGTGGTGGGTTAAGATGACCTAAAAAGGTACTATTTTGCTAGTAGTTTAAGCCTTGGTCGGATGGATTTAATTTTATTCGGACTTGAGATTTGACCTAAGATTTATTCCGGACTCAAAATTTAACCCGGATCGTTTTAGTGCGCCCTTCAAATCTCAATGCGCCCTTCAAATCGTAGGGACTTAGTCTCAATTGACGCAAAAAATAATTTGATAATGCACTTACCATTCAAACAAAAAAATAGTAAATATCAGTAGAAGTCCGACATAATGCATAAATATTCACTTCTTCGTATAAAAAAATTGTCCTATTGTTTAGTTTGCACAAATATCAAATTATTTGCTTACATGAATTTATCATTTTCAGTAAGTTATCAACTTAACATAAAAATGGACAAAATTTATTAATAAATCATTTTTTAATTTAAAAATATTATGCTATGTAATTTAAGTAAATATATTATTGAGTACTTAAAATTTTTATATCGTATATAGTAGCTCATGTAATCTATATATATAATAAATAGCACAGAATAGTCTTTCAACCTTAAAATTTTAGAATAGTCTTACGACCCTAAAATGTTGTAATAGAAACTTAAACTTTAGTAAAAGAAACTATTTTTTTCATTTATTATTTAATTTCAAAATCTATTCATTTACATTCTTACTATCATAATTATCTACTTAACACTATCTCTTATATTTATACATTTTATAATTTAGTTAGTGTTCTTTAAAATTCATATTATTGATAACAATAATACTTTATTATATAATATATTTTATTATTAAATTATATAAGTATGATTATTTGAGTTTAATTAAAATTTTATTATTACATAAATAGATGAACATAGAAATATAGAAACAAATAAATTATTTTAAAGAGGAATACTATCATTTATATTAAATAAGTAGAAGAATTATTATAATAGATTTTTAAATTTATTTAATTTTTTATTAATAATTAGTTATACATTATTAATTAAATAAAATATTTCAAAAGAAAATATTTTTTTTATATAAATTCATTACACGTAATATTAATCTATTATGAGTAGAATTAATATATTAGTATAGTATAATATAAAAAAATATAAATAATATAATTATTTTATAACAAAATAAAGTTCATAATTCGCACGACAACGTGAGCTAATTTTATTAAAGTAAGAATAAGCTAGCATAATCTTTTGATTTTATATTAGTCAGAGCGTTTCTCTAATTGACACCTCACACGTGCAAATATATGTGACTAAACTTGAATTGGCCGCATATATAATCTTATGTATGATATATCTCTTGGGCCATATTTGTTTACGAGAATAATATATGATATTAGACTATTAATTCTAAGTTACTTATTTATTTTAAAATTTGAGTTTGAAACTATTAGTCTCAGAATAATAAAATGACTTGAAATGTGAGATTATTTATTAGCTCGTCGAACTAGGTATTATAATTTATACCATTTGAGATTAAAATTTATGGATAAAATTAACCTTTACTTTTTTAAAAAATGATCGGTGTATGTACATTTATACTCACACTACTAAGAATATGATATCTTTGTTATTACCGGTAAGGGTATAATAGTCCAAACAATAAATTTTTATCCAATCCCTTAAATAATACTGTCCAAAACAAACATAACATGAAATTATTTTAAGTTATCCCATGAATAATCACTACAAGAAAATACTTAAGACCGACAAAATTATTTTCGACGAACGATATTCCGTCGACATTAAGTCAATTCCGACAGAATATTCCGTCGAAACTAATTCTTTTAAAATTATTGTAATTTCGACGGAATTCTGCCGGGATAATGCTACACCGAGGGCGCCAACATCGCGCCAGCGCGAATTATAATTTCAACAGAAAAATACTTATAGTCGACGGAACATCTGTCGAAAATAGATTAATATCGAGGGAACTATGCTCGACGGAATTTCCGTCAAAAATAAACAATTTTAATTAGGGATCAGACCCGTTTCTTCCTCTCATTTCTTTCTCCCTATTTTCTCTCTCTAGCAGCGGCGAAATTTCCTAGCTCCTCTCATTCTCCGCCCTACACCTCCTTCCTCTGTCGCTCCCTCGCCGGCAACGTCCTCTCTCTCTCTCTCACACACACAGTATATAGATCGATAAGAGTCAAACCCTTGTCCCCACAATTTAAGCCTCCTTTCTCTGTCACAGTTGACTTTGACTTTTCGGCGATGTTGTGGGTATAGGCGGCAACGTCGTGGGTATCTCCTCTCTCATCTTTCCTCTCTCTAGCATTCAAATCAAGTGAGGTACACAATTTCTATCTTCAATTAAGTTGTGTTAGGGTTTGAATATTATATAGGTATATGCAACTGATTTTGGGGCTTAATTTAGGGTTTAATTTATTTTGTTATGAAACTGATACTAAGGCTAAATGTTTAATTTGGGTTTGATATTTAATTTAGCAATCCCAAGAATCACCTTATGCGATGTTATTGAGGAAGAATAAAATATATACATTTACGAAAATGAATTAACTCCTTGATTTGATCTTCAAGTTTCAATCCTTTTCTCCTTCGTGCTTCTCCAATTCCTCGGATCAAACGCAAGCTACTAAGTGTGTGATCCACCAAGAGTATATTGATTTAAGAAGTAATATTTTGGTTTCTCCAAACCTTGGGTGTCTAGCCCTAATTCTCTCTCTCCTAACTCATTAGGTTGTAGAGAATATGTTACGTGGTATCTCTATACTCATAATTGTGTCAACCCTAATCTATCACAAGACTTCTCCTTATATAGATTTCTCCCATTCCTAAACTCTTTAGAACTTAGGGTTTTAATTTAATTCCCAAACTATTTAGGAATTAAATTATTTATAATAATAATAATAGAGATACCACGTAACATATTCTCTGCAACCTAAGGAGTTAGGAGAAAGAGAATTAGGGCTAGCCACCCAAGGTTTGGAGAAACCTAAATATTACTTCTTCAATTAATATACTCTTGGTGGATCACCTTTAGAGTGTTGCACACACTGAGTAGCTTGCGTTTCATCCGAAGAATTAGAGAAGCACGGAGAAGAAAAAGATTGAAACTTAAAGATCAAATTAAGGAGTTGATTCATCTGCATAAAGGTATATCTTTTATCCTTCCTCGATTAATAATATCGCATAAGGTAAACTAGAGTTGTGCATTTTTGAATCGAAATGCATATAATTAAATAAATAAAACTTGACAGAAATTTCATGTTTTATATTTGATCGGTACATTGTGTGGTAGAAGGATTGAATTGTACGGTAACTAATTACTGAATAGGTTCTATGTGATTAAACGTTGATTTCATATTATACGGATAATCATGATACACTAATGTAAAGTATCTCTGATGATGTAGAATAAATATTATTTATTTATATATGAAGTAAAGGAGTTTAATTCATTATAAATAATATTAGAATGGTTCTAATTTATTTATTCTATTATCGGCATAATGTTGAACCTAAAGAGTAACACCACAAAAAGAAAAATATTATTTTAGAAGTAATTGACTTAATAATAATAATAATAAATTAAATGTATTTTCTGCAATCCTAGGAATTATCATATGCGATATTATTAATCGAGGAAGGATAAAAGATATACCTTATGAAGATAATCAACTCCTTAGTGTGATTTTCAAGTTCCAATCCTTTGTTCTTTCATGCTCCTCCAAATTCACGGATCAAACGCAAGCTACTCAGTGTGTGCATCACTCTAAATGTGATCCACCAAGAGATGATTATTGAAGAAGCAAATTTAGGTTTCTCCAAACCTTGGGTGACTAGTCCTAATTCTCTCTCTCTCTCCTCTAACTCTTTAGGTGTAGAGAATTATAGAAATCCAATGGCAATTAGAATTGCCTAACAATTGAGTGTGTAACCCTAATCTATCATAAGACATCTCCTTATATAGACAACTCCTCTTCCTAAACTCTTTAGGATTTAGGGTTTTAATTTAATTCCCAAACTATTTAGGAACTAAATTATTTATAATAATAATAATAATATTAATAAGACTCCTCTTATTAATTTATAATTTAGTATTTCTCCAAATACTTAATTATAAATATTAAGCTATTTAATTTATTTCACTAATAAATTAAATATACTTAATTCATTATTATTAAGCCAATTAATTTATAATAATAATAATAATAATAATAATAAGACTCCTCTTATTAATATTTATAATTAAGTATTTTGAGGCTGAATGTTTAATTTGAGTTTGATATTTACTGTATTGTACCCTTCAAATTAGTGTTTAATTTGTGCAAATATATATGTAATGTCCATAATCTGATATTGAGGAGATTTGTTCATGAGTGTGTTTGGCTTTGATTATGAGGTTCAATTGCAGCATGTATATTTAATTATGTATAAATTTGGGTTATATGTTCTACTTTGTATGAACTTACTGAATGTATCAATTTGGATTATATTTTATATATACACATGTTTAGTAAGTGTTTGATTTATGTTATGTTTAGGTATACTGAATGTTCAATAAGTGTTGTTTGATGATTCATGTTGATATATAGGTATAATTGTTATTTCTGACGAAATTTCCGACGAAATTTCTGTCAAAACTAGTCAATTGTAAAATCTGTGGGCCTTGTATGTATTTATGTATTATTTAATTACTTTCTCAATATTAAAATAAACTAAATAGTATTTACTTAGTTTCTTACTACTAAAATAAAATGAAATGAACTAAGTAGCATTTTCTTAGTTTTGCCACTACTAATAAAATAAAATAAAATAATATAATATAATAACATAAACTAAATTTACATAATATAATATAAGATAATATAATATAAAATATACTAAATTAAATAACATTAGATAACATAAGCCAATTAATATAAGATACTCCCTCCGTCCCAAATTAATTGCTCAGTTTTGACTTTTTTAAGTCAAATTGACTATTTTTAGAATTAATAATTAAGCATATATAAATATATTTCTAAAATTATAAAAATTGGGGTTAATAATAAATTGTATATACTTTCTTTTGGTTATAATTTTTTCACCTATATTTTAGCAAAAACAGTAAAAATATTAGTTTTAAAAATGGTCAATTTGACTTTAAAAAGTCAAAACTGAGCAATTAATTTAGGACGGAGGGAGTAATATAAAATAAAATAAAATAATTGATATAAAATAATTTAAATAAAACAATCTAATTTAATGAAAATAAATTAAATAATATAATTTAATGTAATACTAAATAAATTTAAGAAAATAAAATAAAACTAAATGATATAACTTAAATCTAATAAATAAATAAAATAAAATAAAATAAATTATATTTGATTAAGTAATATAATATAATACAAAAATTAATAATAAATTAGAATAAGATAAATTAAATTCAATAAAATAAATTTAATTAAATTTAATAAAGTAATTAAATTATATAAAATAAAATAAATTTTAATAATATAATATAATACAAAATAAAATAAAATAATAAAAAATAAGAATAAATAAGAATAAAATAAAATAAAATAAATTTAATAAAATTGTCGACGCTAGGAATTTTTCCTATTTGTTGTTTCTACCCTTTTTAAGATTTCAATTTATTTATTTTGCTTAAAGGATGATTTTTAGGAAAAAGCCGACATAAATGCTGACGGAATTTTTGAAAGATCGATTTTGATAATGGGCCAATTAGACAGAGCTGCCAGTTGGTAAAGGTTTAAATGGATGTACCAACTCATCCGGATTTTAGGATTCTTGTAATCGAGAGTCCCATTATGTGACTCCGTAAAATTGGTCTCGAAACCGAGATTCATAGAGTTCGGGGGTTTGCTTAAGCGAGGGAAATGTGTTAGACACCCATCGACTTCCGTGAAACCACAGTTACCACATCTTAATGTTTCTAAGTGTGAAGTGTGTGTGTGTGTGTGATTTGGAGAAAGTCTACCTAGCTTTGATTCGAAATCGTGAGAAGTACATTATTTTGAAAGCAACTTAAAAACCACTTTGAGCCTATGCACGAAGGATTTGATTTGAGGAAAAGGTCCATTTTAGCGTTTGTTCTATTCTGATAACCTTTTTAGGGTGACGTTTTGGAAAATACGGTTTTCAAACCCTTCGCCAAATAGGAATCGAGATTCTTCGTTACGTTCAATTTTAACCTAAAGTCGTCTTACTAACCTAGAGCAATTTGATTTTAGAAGATCTTTATTATTTTGCTTTGAAATTCATTTTTTTGGTGAAAAATGGGACAATCAAAATCATCCAAAAAGGGGTCGAGGTATTCGTGGGCATGATAGCCATCTCAATAACCCCGAAAACCCGCAATCACAATTTTCATTATTAGGATACCTTAAATTCGATTTTTTTTTGGATGAAACCCTCGATATCGTTTTAAGGCCCAAGATTACATTTACAACAAGATCGCATCTTAAACATTATAATCGAAAAAACATCCATTGTGGGAATTACGTCAATATGCACTAAACACAAGGTTTAAGGCCATGACGCTATTCCTAGGCTCACATACTTACAATCCCAACAAGACAACATATATATATATATATATATATATATATATATATAATTGATGCCGACGTCGCAAGAAAAGGGCTCTCGAGGACCCTAATTTTTTAATTGAACAATCGAAACCAATATATCGAGGGACAACTATGCATTATCGAGATCTCGCTAAAGATATCTAAGATCTAGGAAAATGAGGTCCAAAAATTTAGATCCTTATAGATTCGTTGATGACATAAACGGGATCTAATCAACAATATATCCCAAACTGGCTATCAGGTGATTCAATTTGTTAGAATCCCTTGACAGCAGGTAGGTGGGACCCCCTCATCACTAAATATGGATCTAGGATTATACGGGATAAACCATAGTAAAAATAATCAACTCCCCATAAAACAATCAAAAAGGGGCGTTAATATCAAAAATATGATAATAACTCGTAAATTGGGCATCATCGGGTGATTAGGAGAAAATTATTTAGGAAATCCTCTCTAATCACCCTAGCCTAGCAATTAATTTATTGAGAAAACTTCAAAATGATGGAACAATTATAATCAAAGATATTTCAAGCATAGCAAATGAGTATAATATATTAGATCTATTAGATCTACACCAAAATTATATGGAAGATTCGATTTTTCACCTTTGGATGGATAGATTGAACCTCCTTAAGCTTGAATTTGTATTGAATCTAACTAATCTAATACAAAATTTGATTAAATCTAGTGGATCTAGCTTGAATTGAGTGACTTTCTCTAGAATTTTTGCCTAAATTCTTCCCATTCTCTCTAACTTCCTCCTCCCTTTTAAAATCTGCTAAAAAATTACCTTATATAGGCTCTAGGGCTGGCCGCAGCACCTGTGGCTGGCCCATGTGGGGCCCAACTACCTCGGTTTTTGTGTCGTGCAGTCGATTTTTCGTCTTGTTTACTGAAACGTCTATAACTTTCAATCTGGGAAGAGTTGGGAGACGTGAATACCATTCCGGAAAGCTCTTTTCGAGAGCTACGCAATGTCATAAAGTTTGGCCAATTCTGGGTCTAAGAAGATAGAGCAAACTGCAAAAATGGATATTTCCATAGATGCCGACTGGTCAACCGTCATGTTTTGCGTAGTTTGTCACTCGGTGGTCGTCATGATAGCTTTATGCATTCATTATGAGCCTTGTAATCCTCTGTTTGGAATCCTCATAGATAAGGTGAAATGACGCTTTTGCCCTCCTATCAAGGTTAGATAACAGAATGCCAAATTTCGGGTGTCTACAGATGTCTCTCTTTGTCATGTTTAGGCAATGTAATGAAATGAACATGACAAATATATAGACACCCGATGCATGACAAGATATAAAGATGGTGCATGTTAAGATGTCTGATGATGCAAGATCTTTTAAACACAACGTAAAAATAAAGTAACCATATGAGTCTTTTCTCGGGTTGCTCCGCTAGGGATAAATGTTGTTTCATGGTCATCAACGGGCATCATCTCCGATGCCTTCGTTGGGTATCGTCTCTAACGGACATATCACCGGGTATCGCCTTTGATGCTTTCGCTGGGTATCATCTTTAACGGACACATCACCGGGTATCGTCTCTGATGCCTTTGCTGGGTGTCGTCTCCAACAGACACATCATCGGGTATCGTCTCCAACGGCCACACCACCGGGTATCGTCTCCAATGCCTTAGCTGGGTATCGTCCCTAACGGACACACCACCAGGTATCGTCTCCGATGCTTTCGTTGGGTGTTGTCTCCAACGGCTACACCATCAGGTATCATCTCTGATGCTTTCGCTGGGTGTCGTCTCCAACGGCCACACCACCATCTATCGTCTCCGATGCCTTCACTGGGTATTATTTCCAACGGACATATTGCCGATTAATCAAACGAAACACACTTTCTTCAATATTCAACCGTTCTTTCTCATTTTTGTTTCATTTTTACCGTTTTTCTCACTTTCAGATCTTAAGGCCCATCATTATCAGATTTCAGATTCTCGTAGTCATTGCCCGTAAATGACGTTTTAGGCTTTAAAAATGCATTCTTCTTCGTGATTACACATATTTGGACCGAAAGGGACACGTTTTGACCTCAAGTGTACCAAAGAAGGAGGGGTGGGGCCCACTAGGCCTGGCCGCAGGCGCACCTGCGGCTGACCGTAGTGGTTATACCCCACTCAGGCCCTTTTCTTCTTTTATTCTCTTTAGCTTCCTTTGGCTCTCCTTCTTGGATTCTCTTATATTCTAACACATATTCTCGTACATTCTACTTCGTGGGGTTTGATTCCGTTAGTTCTGACTTCGTACATTCATTTATCACCTCATAGGTAACGTATTCATATAATGTTTGCGTGTTTTTGATTTCGTTTTGTTACATTATGGATGTTAGTAAGTTAAAATGCAATGTATCATGCTTTAATGACTTGATAAAAATATTTCGCTTCGATGCATGCATTTTAATATGCTGGACACGTGGATGTAAAAAAATTTCATGATCTGAGATCGTTTTTCGTCGTACATTTTTGATAAAAAAGTATCTGTTTTGTCATTGGAATTGACCTTATATGTAAGTTTCCAATTTTTGGGATATTTTTACTGCTATTGTATTCTTTCGTTTGATTCATATTAGTGTTTTAAACGTATAGTATCGTGGATTATGCATATCTCTTAGGTTGTCTTGGGAACCTACAAATGGTCATGTATGCATGCCACTGTGCATGTGGATAGTCCATATTATTAGGGGATACTCTAGTTTCGTAGGTCACATGACTGGACGTAGGCGTACACATAATAAGATGATGTAGACTCGCCTTAATGCACATGCAGCCCATACATGATGTGATGACCAATATATTAGTGCCTTAGGAATCCCTTATTTTAGTGTTATTTAAGTTAATGCATATGACATTTTAAACATGTAGAATAATATAAGGCGTTCTGTGTCGTTTAATCTTCGTTTAGTCATGGATCCGAACATCTCGAGCAGTTCTTCATCCCATCGTGTGTCTTCGGGGGTTCGTCCTCGTAGGACGACCTCTGCTGCCCCATATCCACGAGTTATGAGACAGGCCGGTTGTCTGACTGAGTCTTGCATCCGTCCGATTGACGTTGACCGAGCTGATGTTGTTGACGTAGATGATGATCTTCCCGAGCTTGACGCTGCTGTTCCGCCTGCTCGTAGTTGAACATTCCTCAGAGCTCGAGTGGCCATCTCTGATCTTTTGGGCTTTGATTTGGGTCGTCATCCATCAGCGTACTTATGCGCTAATGAGGTATAAGAAAATTTCGAGATGTTTTCTTCCCCCTTTGATCTTTTTTGTCCCAAGTTGTAGTCATCTTAATTCCTTGTAATATAGGTCCCGGAGTTTACACAGCCTTAGGGCAATTGGTTTAACGTTTATTCCCTTTATCAGGCCCTCCACATTGATTACCGAGGCCGAGTCGATTCTTGGGGCTTCGAGCAGTTTTTTACCATAGCTCCTCGTTACTGCCCATGGGGTTATCTTCGCGCTTTATTTGAGAGATGGTTTCACCAGAGTCAATCTCTCCATTTGTTGGATTGTGAGGTGATGATGACACCTTTAAACTGGCGTTATATTACAGACATTGAGTTCACTAGTCAGGGGTTCCTCTGGAGGTTGACATCTCACCCGTTGTTGTTCGTGTATTGCTGGGATTCTTTCCACATGATCGGGCCTTCAAGGCCCGTAGTATTCGTTCCAGAGCTTTAGCTTTTGAGGCCATCAGATAGGCCTTATCAGAGCCATTTCTTGATGACTTTATTGAGCGCGATCGACTCTGATTATCATGAGGGGTTATTTCCTGGCGAACAACTCCTTTATAGTTCACTTCAGTCTAATGGGAGCTCTTCGAGATGTTGATCGCATTGGGGATTATGATTGGGGGTTATTCACGTTTACATCTTTCCTCCATGGGATGCATCTTCATTAAGAGGGTCAGACCGATGCTTGGCTCGGCTTCTTTCCATTCATCTTGGTAGGTTTCCTTTCCGATTCGTTTTATTCTTTCACTTTGCTTGTCTTTGTCATTTTTCTAATGTAGTTGTTGTTTGTATTTCAGTTCTGGGCTTATGAGAGGCTTCACTGCCTTCGACCTATTACCACTTTAGGCTTAGATACTTATCCTCGGGGTCCTCGGTAGCATCAGACTACCTTGGAGGAGGTCCCCGTTTTTGAAAGTTTCACTCATTGTCGCCTTCAGCTAGAGTTGATTACTGCTGCTGATGTGACTTGGGTTCCGTATTCATCGGAACATCTGTCTGTCGGTTTTGAGGATAGCTTTCTGAGTGAGCCAGAGTTTGCATTGTCCACCCGCTGGGTTCCATTGTCATTGTACGGATGTTGAAAACTCTATCTCGGGGAGTGAGCCATTAAATGTGTTTCAGGGAAGATCTGTATCCCCTTTCATCCCCTTCCTCGGAGATCTTGGCCTATTGACGTGCCGATTTCAGAGATTTCCCTGGAGGATGTGGATGACTTCTTGTTATCAAATGGTCCTAGTACCTCAGAGGTTTTTACTACTTGGTGGAGGCGCCGGACTATTGGTGCGCAGACCCAGTCTACTCATTTCTTAGGAGATCTTGTGTCGGGGTCAGTGATGATGTCTAACTGGATGGCCTGCGTTCGAGAGCCGACGCATCAGGACCAGATTGCTAGTTTAACTCACCAGGTGGATCAGTTGCCACTTTTTGTTCGTCAGTTGGGTAGGGATCTAGCGGAGGCTTTCACATGTGACCCTGTTGGATTGGGCTTTGGTTCGACCGCCGGTGCTAGTGTCGCTGATATTCCTGGGGGAGGGACTCTGACCTTCTACTGTCTTGGTCTGAACTTTGACATAGAGGTTCCGAACCAGAAGGACTTAGCTCGAGTTGGCCGGTTTGATGATGACACTGCCTTTGTGGATGACATAAATTTTATATAGTAGAATTGTATTAGTTGCTGGACGCATGTGCCCCATTTCCCTGTATATTTTATTTTTTATATTTTCATTTATTGTATAGGGATGATGTTAATATAAAAATGATGTATAATTCGCAGTTTTATATGTATGGATCAGTAAAAAAAATTTAATGCACATACTTATTCATTTTATTTATCATGATGCATACTTATCATATATGAACTAAATAAGATTGACCCCTGTATAGTCTTTTTGATACTATTTTTACATATGGCCTCGTCCTCAGTCACTCATTTGGATCACTATTCCACTGGTAGTACTGCTTTCAGATTGAGGAATTGGTTTGATGATCTGCCTGTCGCAGACCATTAGATGGTCGGTAGGTTGTTGAGGCACTCACTGTCATATCTATCATTTCAGCTGCCGGAGGGGTTTGTTGAGGCCACGATTTCCCATTAGATTCAGACTCGACATGTCTTTTGGTTTGGATCTTTGGAGCTTACGCCGACCCTCGAGGAGTATGCTCGTATCACTTATTTATCCCTGGTAAGTCCCTGTGCACGGGTTCATGTAGGTCGTATGCGGCGTTAGTTTATGACCGCCACTAGTTTGAGGCAAGCGGTAGTACTATTTGAGATCACTGTCGGGCAGGTCGTTTCTTTGGATTTCTTGATTAATAGATTTGGTACTTCCGAGAGCTTTGCATCCTTAAAGGATAATTTTGCTATATCCTGATAGATAGAGATCCGCCCGAGTAGATGTTCTGATGATGTATATCATTTCGTTCTTGTACATGCCGATTTACACGGATCACATGAATATGGGCGTCGCGATGGTAGTCAGGGCCCTCCAGGATGATAAGACTATTTTGCCCTTGATCTTGGCCGAGACCTACATATCTGCTTCTTATTGCTAGACCTTTGGAGATAGGGAGTTTCGTTGCAGTTCGGTTTTGTTATATGCCTGGTTTATGACCCATTTGAGGCCGATCGACAATTTTTGTCGATATGATTTTTATTTCGGACATAACATTGCCATGGGATATTCTTTTCGTCCATCTTTTTACGTAGATCCGGCGTCTTGGATGACCTTTCTTGCATCTATTGAGGAGCCATTTTTGATATTGATGTACTCTGGGTATTGTTCGCCTTTCAGTGTTATCACCCACGTAGCTGACTTCGACTTTATTCCCTTGGCTGGTTTGAGGGGTATCACTACTTATCATCCTCTAGCTATGATTGGTCAGTTTGACCAGAGGCAGGATCTTTACTCTTTTGATGGTGCTGCTGAGTATCGATTTCCCATTCTACCATCCACTGAGACTTATTTAGCCAGAGTATATGGGTTTTGGGCTCACCTTGTGACAACAGAGTTCCGAGATAGCCATCCAGGTCAGTCGTCTGAGTATTTGGCCTAGCTGGAGGCCGACTTGATTGCAACTACTGTGATCCCATAGAGCATGATCTTTCTGATGAGGAGCCTTTGGAGAACCCTGAAGATGATATGGCGGAGCCATCCGAGGATGATTTGTTTGCGAGTTTGACGGATGCATTAGCAGGAGATGTTTTTCATTCGGCGTCTACTCCTGCAGCCACAGCGAGGGATGAGCTGGATCGTCGAGTGCATAGTCTAAACTTTGAGCGTGATCAGGCTTGGTCCTTGATGTTGACCACCTTGGCCGAACGAGATGCTGCGTATGCTGAGGGGGACGCAACCATTATAGCCAGGGATACCGCCATTGCTGATAGGGATGCTGATAGGGCTTATGCTGATAATGTGGTTGCCCAGGCTAGGGACGTCTTAGAGCGTTAGGACAGTATTGTTCGGAAGGCGATGACCCTACTAGGGCGCATCGACATGTTAGAGCAGGAGCTCAGGTTGGCTTCTCAGACTCCAGAGACTGCCAACTACCTTGCCTTACTTCAGACTTGTAGATCGCACTTTATTTTATTTTACTGCACAGGCTATATCATTTGTCATTCATCACGGAAAAAATTATGTATGTCAAAACAATCGAATATAAAAAGATTTACATTTCTAGTTAACTTCCCTTTTTGATGCATCCCCGCCCATTTATCTAATCGTTATTTCCTTCTGATGATCACTATTCGATTATATCGGTGATTCCCTACTTCAAGGTCTTACGTCGGATTTGATGGATGATTGCCGAGATGCTTTCTGATCTGCTCGGAGTGGGTCATTAACCTGGTTAATAGGATACAATGGTTTGGTTTATTTGGGGATGTCTGGGTTTTGGGGTTTGTATCTTGGTTAAAATTGTGTTTAGAGAGCTAGTTTGTTAGTCGCTAGATAGATCAGACGGTCCATTGGTAAGGCCTCATTATTGTCATATCATTGAAGGGATTTTATCTCTTTTTATAAGAATTAGACCGCACCGGAAACGGCTGCTTACGTACTATTATAACAATGAGGAGATCAGGTCTTACGTAGTTTAGGAGGAGTACGGGAAAAAAATATTCTTCTCTCTTTTTTTTTTCTTTTTTTTTGGAAAAACTTCTCATGCATAGTATCACTTCACAGAGTCCGCATTAATGGGTTGTGAAAATATCTCATCGTCCATTTCTTAGAGGATCAAAGCTCCCCTTGATAGTACTGTCTTGACGACGAATGGTCCTTCCCAATTTGGGGCAAACTTTCCCCTGACTTTATCTTGACAGGGAATGATTTTCTTCAATACCAAATCATTCTCTTTGAATTCTCTAGATCGCACCTTTTTGTTGTATGAGCGGGAAATACGCTGCTGATATAATTACCCATAGAAGAAGACGACCATTCTTTTCTCGTCTATTAGAGCCAACTGGTCGTACCGCTCTTGTATCCATTGGTTTTTTTCAATTTAGGCATCTAGCAATGTTCTTAGTGATGCCATTTCGACCTCGACTGGCAATACGGTCTTTGTATCGTACATTAAGGAGTAAGGAGTTGCCCCAGTCGTTGTGCGTATTGACGTCCGATAAGCTAACAAGGTAAGAGGTAATAAATCTGGCCATCCTCGATGATTGGCGGCCATTTTTTCCATAATTTTCTTGACATTCTCGTTTGCCGCTTTGACAACACCGTTCATTTTTTGTCTGTAAATAACGGAGTTGAGATGTTTAATTTTAAACCTATCACACAACTTTTTCATCATTACATTATTCAAATTCTTGGCATTGTCCAAAACTAGAATTTTCGGTTGTCCATATCGACATATAAGTTGTTCTGGATGAAACTGACAAGAACCTCCTTTGTTACTTTAGGAGAGGACGCCGCTTCTATCTATTTGGTGAAATAATCGATCATGGTGTGTATGAATCGATACTCATTTCTTGTTTTGGGATAAATTGGGCCAATCACATCCATCCCCCACATAGAGAATGGCTAAGGCGAAGTCATGCAATGTAGATCGTTTGGCAGTGCGTGGATGATATTGACATGTATCTGACACTAATGACATCGCTTGACGTGATCATCACAGTCTGCTTGGAGAGAAGCCAATAATGCGCCGTTCTCAAGATCTTCTTGTTAAGAAGCGGGCCACTCATGTGTGGTTCTCATACTCCGTCATGCATCCTTTGAGCTTGGCCTTTATCCAAGCATCGCATGAGTCCCATACCGACGTCTCTTTTATATAAGGTGTCTCCACTTAGTTAAATTTCAACGCCATCTTTCGGATCCGCTGTCTTTCCATTCGATTTGCCCTAGCAGGGATGGATCCGCCGCGCAGGTATTCCTTGATGTTATGATACCATGGTTGTTCGGACAGAGGTATTTCGTCTGAAACCTCCCCGATATAATGTTGATAGGCGCGGTTATATTGTATCGCGAATTTGACGACAGGTGCATCCCCTCTTTTAGACACATGGATTAGCGATGCCAAGGTGGTCAATGCATTTACAAAATCGTTTCTATTCTGCAGAATATGCTTGAAGGCGATTTCTTCAAATTCCTTAGCCATCTTGATAATGTTTCAATGATAAAGGAATAAGTGGAGAATGGCTAAGGCGAAGTCATGCAATGTAGATCGTTTGGCAGTGCGTGGATGATATTGACATGTATCTGACACTAATGACATCGCTTGACGTGATCATCACAGTCTGCTTGGAGAGAAGCCAATAATGCGCCGTTCTCAAGATCTTCTTGTTAAGAAGCGGGCCACTCATGTGTGGTTCTCATACTCCGTCATGCATCCTTTGAGCTTGGCCTTTATCCAAGCATCGCATGAGTCCCATACCGACGTCTCTTTTATATAAGGTGTCTCCACTTAGTTAAATTTCAACGCCATCTTTCGGATCCGCTGTCTTTCCATTCGATTTGCCCTAGCAGGGATGGATCCGCCGCGCAGGTATTCCTTGATGTTATGATACCATGGTTGTTCGGACAGAGGTATTTCGTCTGAAACCTCCCCGATATAATGTTGATAGGCGCGGTTATATTGTATCGCGAATTTGACGACAGGTGCATCCCCTCTTTTAGACACATGGATTAGCGATGCCAAGGTGGTCAATGCATTTACAAAATCGTTTCTATTCTGCAGAATATGCTTGAAGGCGATTTCTTCAAATTCCTTAGCCATCTTGATAATGTTTCAATGATAAAGGAATAAGTGGAGCTCTTTAGTGTTATACGCTCCCATAGACTGTCGGATGACCAATTTTGAATCTCCGAAATGGCTAATCGCTTAACTCCCATTCTTCGAGCCATTTTTAATCCCAAAATATATCCCTCATACTCGGCCGTGTTGTTGGAGTTATTGAACCGTAATTTTGCTGCTGTGGGGTATTGTTCTCTTGTAATGGATATAAGAACTGCCCCAGCTACGACCCCGTCAAAATATAATTTCCAAAATTGACCTTCATTTTTGCGCCTTGTTTGCTGGACGACCATCACACCTTCGTCTAGGAAATATGTTTCCAAAGGTTCGAATCATCCTAAGGGTGACTCAGACAGTTAATCTGCAATTCTTTGGCCTTTGATGGATTTCTAGGTCATGTATATGATGTCGAATTGCTGGAGGATTACTTTCCATCTTGATAACCGACAGTTTAGCATAAGCCGGTCGAAAATGTATTTCAAGGGATCCATGCGGGAAATCAGGTATTAGTGTGGCCATGCAGGTAATGCTGCAGTCTCGTGGCGGCCCATGCTAATGCACAACAGGTTTTCTTGATCAATGTATAGTTATGTTCACAACTACTGAACCTTTTGCTGAGATAATATATGGCTCTTTCTTTGCCCACGTTGTCTTTTTATCCTAGCATGCATCTCATGACGTTGGGATTGACAGAGATGTACATAAATAGAGGAACTCTCTCGGGGGTACCAGGACAGGTGCTTTTATCAATTATTGCTTGATAATGTGGAAGGCCTTTTGGCACTCCTCATTCCATTTTTTGGGAGAACTCTTCCTTAGTAACTTGAAAATTGGCTCGCAAATCATTGTCAACTGTGATATGAATCGACTGATGAAATTGATCCTTCCTAAGAATTCTCGTATTTCTTTTTCAGTTCATGGCGCCGACATTTCACTAATGGCCTTTATCTTGGTAGGGTCTATTTCAATGCCCCGGTTGCTGATGAGAAATCCTAAAAGTTTGCCCGATTTGACGCCGAAGGCGCACTTTATGGGGTTCAATTTCAAATTATATTTGCGTAGTCGATCAAATAACGTTTGTAGGTGGACTGTGTGATCCTTTTCCCTTTTCGATTTTACAATGATGTCGTCCACGTAGACCTCGATTTCTATATGCATCATATCATGAAACAAGGCTATCATGGCCCTCTGATAAGTGGCGTCGGCATTGGTGAGGCCGAAAGCTAAATGCTTGTAGCAGAATATGCCCCAAGGGGTGATGAAAGTTGTATTCTCTCTATCCTCCTCGGCGACCATGATTTGGTGATAGCCGACAAAACAGCTAATGAACGAGTACATTTCAAACTGCACAGTGTTATTTATCAAGATGCGGATGAATGGCACAGGGAAATCGTCTTTAAGATCTCGATAATTCACGCACTCAAACTTACCCTCCTGGCTTTGGTACCGGGACTACATTGGATAACCATTCAGGGTACGTAGATACCATGATAATGCTGGCTCTAAACTGCTTGACAATCTCTTCTTTGACCTTTAAGCTCCATTCTGATTTTAGCCTCCTCAATTTTTGCTTAACTAGCTTAAATCCCTCTTTGATCGGCAATCGATGAACGACTATATCAGTGGATAATCGGATCATATCCATATATGACCAAGCGAACACGTCTTCGTATTGAGTTAAGAGTTGAACCATTTCTTCTCTTTGGTTTGGTGTAAGGTCTGATCCTATCTGTAATTCTTTAGGGTTGCCAAAGGTCCCAATATTGACGGTAGTGGTTTGTTCGAGGTTAGATTTGGGTTGTCTTTAACCCATCCTTTGATTTCTTCGGGCACCTCATCGTCATCCACCTCCTTTTGTTCGATTCCCATCAAGTCGAAGTCCAGCTCTATATCAAAATTGTAATCATCTTTCAGATTTGGCTAATCATCAATAGGGCTAAAATTATTCAAATCGGAACACCTGACAATAAAACGTAAATGCTCATTATATAAAACTGTTATTCCATACATAAGTTTTCATTTGATGAGATGACTATAACATAAACGTGTAGAAAGTAAAACAAAGTAGACGTAATAACACCCTATACTCCGGGTATTTTATAACCGATCTCCCGACTTTACCCTTTGCGGACTATCTGCGACTCAACTGCCCAATTGTTGGTAGTCATGTAATTATTAACAGCTGAGATAGAGGCGACGCCAAGGTGGGCGATGTCTTCAATAATAGTTGAGACTTGTTCGTCCTTTGAGTTGCCACACTCTTTAGGGATACCCACCTTAGTCCAATCAATGAAAGGGAGATTTCCTAATTAATGGACAAATTGGTGTCGTCATCGTATTTTTTTTCTTTATCTCCTGCTTGAACTTGGGAGAGATGGAACTGCCTGTCAAATTGTTGTTGTATCTCTTACAGGAACTTCTCATTCTTTGCTTTCTGTTCATCAGTGGAGATCAACACATCTTCATCATCACTTGTGTTGCCAGTCGGGCTACCAACCTTAGGTACCAACAGTTTTGATATGTGTGGAGGAATCTTTTTCAATGGGTCCATAGAACTAAAGCCACCGAATTTTAGCATAAGGATGGTTGCTAGTTGGGTGGAACCTTCTTGTAAGGATTTCTTCATTTGGAGCCACCAGAATATCCTAATCCCACTCTTCCCAATTAAGCAGGTATGTGGATTGGATCTTTAATCTCTTGGCCATTTCTTCCCAACCCTTGGCCCGGGTAAAACTGACTGATAATCATTTCTTGAGCCACTAACATTACCTCAAGAGATACCTTCGGTTTCAGAGCCAGAGAGCCTATGGGATGGTACTGAGCAGTACTAACTTCGAAAACCTAAAAACGGGCGGGTTCGACGCCTTCGTCCAAACCGATCAGAGGAATATCCCCGTGTAGATGGGAAGGATATTCGGGTTCTGCTGAAATGGTTACTAGATTCCCGTTGATGATATATTTCACTTGTTGATGAAGAGTAGACGGAACCGCCCCCACCATATGGATCCAAGGCCATCCTAGCAACAAATTATATTCGGTAGTGATATTCAATACTTGGAAAGAAATGTTGAAGGTATATGGACCTATTTCCATGGGGAGTTCGATCTCTCCAACGGTGTCCTTCCTTGATCCATCGAATGCTCTGACTAGGAGTGAGCAAAAAACGGATAAAATCGAATTACCAAATCGAATCGAAATTTTTTAACTGAAATTTTTCGGTTATTCGGTTATTTTTAGTAATTCGGTTATACTCGATTTGATTTACGGTTTTTGGGTTCAGGTATGGTTTTCGTTTTTTTGTTATTCGGTTAACCGAATAACCGAAATAAAAAAAATAAGGCTTAAGTAATTCTCATTCTCTCACAGTCATACACTCATACTCTTACTCTGTCTCTCTCTACTCAGAACTCAGAATACTCGACTCTCATCTCTCATCTCTCACATCTCACCTCTCACTACTCAAAGCCCAAATCGATCTCTCATCTCTCATTCTCAGTATTGGTGATGGTAATGATAAGTTTAGATCTGTAATCTTCTTTTTCCACCCGAAGTTAATCAGTATCTTTTTATTTATTTATTTACTGCGCTTACTGCTTACTGGATAAGGTCATTGGGGGTTTTAATGTTTTTAAAGAATGAAAAAGGAACAGGAAAATAGGATGATTTTTAGTTCAGAGTTCTCTTCTTCTTACCTTTATCCTAAAGTTTTTTTAATGTGTGTGTTTATTTTATTACTTATAAGTACTGGTCACCTAACAAAGAAGAGGCCTTTAAAAAGAAATAAGGATTTTACTGGTGTGCATATGACTATACTTAACTTAGATTTGAGAATGGCCCTTCCTATTGTACTACCTTTTTTTTATTTGCTGAATCTCTGGCTGATAGGGAAGTTTATAACAATTGTTCAAAATATTTGTTGCTTGAAGTAATTAGAAACACACTTGGTGCTTATTGCTTAGCTTTTGCGACACCTGCTTGGGCTTGGCTACCTGTTGTAGTGTTGTTGACAGTTGACACTTGATTCAGTTGATTACTTGCTGCTATAGTGCTGTTAATTCGGTTATAACCGAATAGTTATTCGGTTCGGTTAATAACCGAATGCTCACTCCTAGCTCTGACCACCACGTGGCTGCTTCAGATTCGGTTGGGGTTGATCTTCATTCTTTCCAGAGTATCGTAAGGACAAATATTCAGGGTTAATCCTTCATCAATCAGTACACCGCCCAATATATATCTTGAAAAAATCACCGCGATGTGCAGAGGTTTACGATGCCTAGTTCCTTCGGCTGGTATATCGTCATCGGTGAAAGAAATTACATTACTATCGAGGATATGGCCAATCAAATGGCTAAATTTCTCCGTGTCCATATATTTAGGGAGATGCGCCTCTTCTAGGACTTTGACTAATACCTTCCGATGATCTTCGGATGCTAGTATTAAGTCAAGGATGAAGATCTGAGCTGGAGTTTCTTCAAGCGTTTTCACAACCTTTAGCTCATTATGTCCCATTTTAGCGAGGAATTCAATCATCTCTTTCTCGGGTATTTTTTTGACAGGCTTCATTATCGATTTTACCATTCGCTTTGGCAGATATAAAGGATTGTCTTTGGGAAAGACGGTTGTGCATTTGGATGTTTCCCCCATTTCTTTCCCATAATTCTAAGGAGCTGACTTCAGGCTAGTGACAGAATATTGCGTTATTGATGTCAACACAAGGGGTTCAAGGGCTTTCTCTGTTCCACTTGCTGCTTCTCGAACTATAAGGGGTCTGATTTTTGCGTCTTCTAGATAGGTGATCATGGCAACAACTTCGTCTGAACTTTCTTCTTTTGAGGGGTATAACAAACCCTTCATTTCTATGGTGTTTTCCCTAACAGTAATGACCTCGATATTGCTGGCTATTTTTAGTTCCCTAGTCTCAATGAAATTTTAGATTTTGTATTGGAGGGCCCAACACTCTTCTATGGTATGGCCAGGCGAATTTGAATGATATCGATAAATCTTCGTTGTATCATATCTCTTTGATCAAGGATTTATGGGCGACAACAGTTCTGTAACCTTTCCATTGCTTATCATCAACAGGGGCAGTGTTTCTTCCTTGGACTGTCCCAAAGGAGTAAATTTCCGATTCATAGCCAATTCACGATTCACCTTTCCCTTGCTCAATAGTCTGGCCTCTCTGGCTATCTTATCTGCCCATCTCTCTTGTTTTTGGAGTCTGGCCTGATCCTTCTTAGTTAGGGGGATGACTTTGGGAAGAACAACGGTTGATTTGGCCTTTAAGACTTGACTAATCATTTGTCGCGTGAGCTGGTGTTGATACACGATCAATTCGATCAGTTGACTCATCTGCCCATTGACCATTGCTAATTCTTGTTCCACTGCATGGCTGCTTTCAGAATATTCCCCTCCTAGAGTATTTGCCTTGGATCGCGTAGGATATTCTTTAACTTTCCTCAAATATTTATGGTTTCCAACCTTCCCGGAGCCAATCATATTAACCCCTTCCATATTGTGCTAAGGGAGAGGGTTAGTTTAGACGTTGGGCTGCTCTGGTGGCTTCACCACAATCTCTTCGCTTTCTATCAAGTTTTGAATTTTATGTTTTAAATACCAGCATTTTTGAGTATCATGACCAGATGATCCAGAATGATATATGCATCTCTTGCTGGGATCATACCTCTTGCCCTTAGGATCAGTTGGGGGAGCAAGTTCGGTGATCTTCTTCTGAGCTAACAATAGTGTTAGGATATTTTCAAGGGAATCACCAAGAGGAGTGAATTCACGATTACGCCTATTTTCACTGATTTTCTGTTGGGTCTGAGCTTGATAAAATGTCAGTTGTTGTGGCTGCAGATAATTGTCTTGTATCCGAATAGGCAGGGAATTGTTATTCCTTTGGGATTGCCCCTGCAGCACTAGGGAGACATCTTCTTCCTTCTTCTTATGGCCCCTCTTGGGTGTATTCCCATAATTGCCGGATTGGATGTGTTCTGCAACAGATTCCAATGCAGTAAGATCCTTGATTTTTTCGGCTTTCAAACTCATCTTTGCCATTTCTCCGTGCTTTATCATTTTAGAACATGGCATGCCAATGCCTGCTAGCACTCTCTCATAGTATGGAGCTTTTGAATGTCGATGAAAGTCATGACCATTTCGTTATCGTCCATAGGTGGGCTTACTTGAGCAGCCATCTGCCTCCATCTTTGGGCATACTCACGGAATAACTCATTGGGTTGTTTCTTTATTTTGGTCATTTGATATCTATCTGGAGCCATTTGAATTAAAAGTTGTACTGGTTTAGAAAGGCATGGGCAAACTCTTCCCAACTGTGGATTTTGGAGTTGTCAAGTCGAGCATAACAGGTTCTTGCTTCCCCAGTCAAACATTTCTAGAAAATTTGCATTATAAGGCTCTTGTTTTCAGCATATGATCCAAGTTCCCCTATGTATACTTTCAAGTGAGTGTAAGGGTCTCCCAATCCGTTGTACTTCTCGAAATCTGGCACGTGGAACTTGTCAGGATATCTGGCTCCTGAAAATATACATAGGTCGGAATATTGGACACTCTCGTAATTTCTTATTACTTTCATGAACCTTATGGCGTCTTCCATTTGTCTCACTTTCTTTTTAATTTCTCTATCATCTTTATCATCTTGGACATTAATTACTTCTTTCGCCTGATCTGCAATACCCTTGGTATTCTTACTACCGAACTGGAACACAGGGACATGAATCTGCGTGTCCATAGTTTTGCCAGGGATTTGGTTGCCTCCTTGTGGAGAGGATTCGGGTTGATCTTTTGTCGTTTTGCACTGTTATTTTAGTAGACTAGTTATCTCAGCGACCTGCGTTTTAAATCTCTCGAACTCCTCCCAAGAAATGGGGATAAAATCTGATGCAGGAATTTCAGCCATTTTAATAGGTGGTGTTCGGACCTTACGAGCTCGGAGTCTAGTTCTTGGACCAATCTACATAACCAACAAGACGTAGTTTAGTATTTGAGGATTCATAAAGATGGATGCATGTTAATACAATGTTTGTTTTGAAGGTTTTTTAATCTTTGTTTGCAAAACAAATGGTTAGTAGTTTATTTTATGACAGGATAAGAAAATGCAGTGTTATGTAGTCGAACATGGATGACATAAAGAGTAACAGGGCATGACGAGACTTCCCGTAATGTTAGGTTTATCTGAGGCCGACCTACCTTAGGGTTAGTCTCGCGGGCTTTTTGGCAAGAAGGTCCCCAAATCTTCGTAACTTACTTGATGGAAATGAATCCGATCTTTCAATTGGAGCGGATCTGAGTGGTGCCTATCCTGAGCCTCACGGGGGAACGTCCCCTTGAGTTCAATAATCAACAACCGACGGGTTCGCCTCTTGAAGGAGAAATCACATAACATAAATTCACATACATTCATCGTGCCTCACTACATGCATATGATGACATTGTATGGAGCATTAAAATAAAGCATACAAAAATATAAGGCATTCATCATACATTCAAATCATTCACACGACACACAGATAAAAGGAAAACAATAAGACTGAACGCGGCTTAACCCCTGTACTGTTACCCAGCGGAGTCGCCAACTGTCGACGTCGGGAATTTTTCCTATTTGCTGTTTCTACCATTTTTAAGATTTTAATTTATTTATTTTACTTAAAGGGTGATTTTTAGGAAAAAACCGACATAAATGCCGACGGAGTTTTTGAAAGATCGATTTTGATGATGGGCCAATTAGATAGAGTTGTTGTTGTCCGATTTATATATGACAAATTCGCGTAAGTATACACGGTCAATCAAGTAATATAGAAGTAAGAAGGATGTCGAACCCACAGAGAACGAATACTAACAATTATCCTAATTATCAATTCACTACCAATTTAATTTAATTTAAAGGGGCACCAATGTTAATTCTGAGAATAATTTAAATGAAAGCTAAAATTAAAGTAAACTAACAAGAATTTATCACCAGATGTTTAAAGTCTAGGAATACAATTTTCCCAATTACGTTGCAATAATCGCTTTATCCAATTTTTACTTTATTAATCCAATGAATTATTAACTAGGATTGCCTATAAATTTATTAACATCTTTCAATGATTAACAAAAAGACCTATTTCAGTTATATTACTATTTTTATGCAAAACACTTAAAATAGATTCATTAAGCGCAAACTCCTAATTAAGTTATGCATGGCACATAGGTATTTTCATCCTATACACTGTTATGTTATTTTACAAAGAATCAACAAATTCATACGTTATCACATCCAGATCTAATCATAGATTTCCTCTTTCAATTCCATCTAAGATATAAGATTAATTGATAGCTAGACAATTAATAATTAAGCACAAGATATGATAAACAACTCAATAGGATCAATAAGCATAAATAGAGATAAATAAATTAATGCATAGCAAAAGGTTCCATTGTATCCCTAATTGGGAAATTAGTTCATAATCCTAAAGCAAATCATCGCATCAAATTTAAATAACATTCAAAGTACAAATAATTAATTAAAGAGAAGAAGAAAAACTCTAGCAAAGATCTCCAATCTCCTTAAGTTTTAATCGTTGACTTATCTTGTTATCCAATCTAATATCCAAGTTTCCTTTAGGTGGCTCTCAATTGCTTGCAGTCAAAAAGTCTCTCCAATCCAAGTTATAATCAAGTATTTATAGTCCTAAGAGAAACCCTAACACGTTAGGCATCCAAAATCCTATTACAACTCAACTTGGACATCATGACACCAAAATTAGCTCTCTCCCCGATGTCCAGCGCACCTAGCGTTACTCCTAGGCCAATTTGGGCGCGCCCCGCGCTAGAGGTGCAGGAAATCTGATGGTCTGGCACGCCCCACGCCGGTCAATTTTTGGCTGCGACATTCTTTGGTAAAATGACCATAACTTTTTCATATGAACTCCGATTGAGACGATTTAAGATATTCCAAAAATCTAAGAATTAGATCTACAACTTTCATTATTTGATAATTGAGAGATTTTGACTGTATCAAGGTCGAAATTGGGCCCTAAGTGGATGTTATGTAAATGGCAAGCATGACAACTCTGAGCTTTGATCTCTGTTGATAAAAAGGCCATAAGTTTTGATCCGGAAGGAGTTACGAGACGTACCACCTATAAAATCGAAGCTCTCAACAAGATCTAAAATAAAATCTAAGTGAACATGCATCCAACGTGGTGTTAAAAGCCCTGTAATCTTCCTTTTTTTGCATTTGCTTGCATATTGTATTCTAAAAGATGTCTGAAGTGCCTTTCCTTACTTATTCCTAAAAAATAACATAGAAACACTATAAATACCTAATAATAACTTAAAATACTTAAGAATTCATAAATTATCAAGTTAAACGATAATTAATAACAGGTATAAAACTCACCCATCAGCTGCAACTTGGTAAAGGTTTAAATGGATGTATCAACTCATCCGAATTTTAGGATTTTCACAATTGAGAGGCCCATTATGTGACTCCGTAAAATTAGTCTCAAAACCGAGATTCATAGAGTTCAGGGGTTTGCTTAAGCGAGGGTAAGGTGTTAGGCACCCTCCGACTTCTGTGAAACCACGGTTACCGCATCTTAATGTTTTTCTAAGTGTGAAGTGTATGTGTGTGATTTGGAAAAATTCTACCAAGCTTTGAGTCGAAATCGTGGGAAGTAAGTTATTTTGAAAGCAACTAAAAAACGTCTTTGAGCCTATGCACAAAGGATTTGATTCAAAGAAAAAGTCCATTTTAGGCTTTGCTATATTTTGATAACCTTTTTGGGGTAACGTTTTCGAAAATACGGTTTTTAAACCCTTCACCAAATAGGAATCAAGATTCTTTGTTACGTTCAATTTTAACCTAAAGTTGCCTTACTAACCTAGAGCAATTTGATTTTAGAAGATCTTTATTATTTTGCTTTAAAAATCATTTTTTGGTGAAAAGCGGGACGATCAAAATCATCCAAAAAGGGGTCGAGGTATTTGTGACGCCCCCAAAATAGGTCCACACAACCCATTTTGAGTCGCCAATTACATTATACAAAATCCAAATATGAATTTTTCCATTTACAACTATTAGAATGTCGTGCAAAATACGACAACGCACATACTGTGACTTTCAATACAAATACAACTTAAGTTCTCAATACAATTATTGCCACACTATTTAATAAAGTATTGAGATACTTCTATTGTCTCGGACCATCACTCCATTTCCTAGCTAATCCCTGTTACACTCTTATTTTCTGAGGAGAACAATGGAACAAAAAGGAAAAGGGTAATCACAAATAGCCCAGTAAAGAATATCATGACTAGGATAATGAAAAATAAATTATCTTTAGCCTTCAACGGTAATAAATCAGAGATTTAAAGATATTATAAATGTTTCAACAACAACAACTGCAGTGGAACAAACAATCCATTAGAAGAGTCAAGTAGATTATAATATCTACCATCTTCTGTAAGTTAAAGGTTCACCGCCAATATTTCATCCCTGTAACACCAATCAACAGTTCCTGTTTATGAACATCCAAATCAACAGTTTATCTTTACACTACGGGCCAAAGATATTTATTTGTAACACCACCAGTCATGATCATGTCAAACGCCAGTTCATCTTTGCACTACGGGCCAAAGAGGACTTTCACCACAAGCCTTTGTCTGTAACACCAAATGTCATAATTATACTAATACACAGTTTGGTCATAATCATGCCACACCAGTTCATCTTTGCACTACGGGCCAAAGAGAACTATCACCACAATTTAAGTCTCAAGATGATGACAATGATATAAAAATAAATACAGTGAGATCAAGGATAAATAGTAGATATTTGTAATTTAATTTATTCAGAGTCGAAGATTGTCCAAATTACCAACATGATATCTAGAAATTCGATTATAGCTCAAGAATAAAGTTCACGATTCAACTATAACGTGTAAAACGAAATAGAAAGATTCAGGTGAAAAATGTTAGATGAAGCACAAACTATTAAGGATATTCTACTAAATTCAAGGATTTTCATCATAATAAGGTTATGGAAACAAACAATAATTTCTTATCATAAATGGAGAAATATGAAAGAAAATGATATCCCTTGAAGAGTACAAAAGAAATGATATCATATATGAGCATGAAAGAATATACGAAACTGCAAATAAATTTTCACTCGTCATGCGGTAGTCCGCGTAGACAGATCATATCCACCATTTAATAAAGAATCAATACAAAGGGTTATTCATCAGGCATGCGATAATCCGCACGAACAGGTTATTCCCACAGATTAATAAGGAATGAATACGAAGAGTTATTTATCAGGTACGGTAATCTGTACAGACAGGTTATTCCCACAAATTAATAAGGAATGAAATGACAACCCTTATGAGTATTGATCAGTAGGTTTTATACCTACAAATCAAACTTTTTTAACCTTGAAAAATTGCATGTTCGTGCATATTTTACATTAATTATGTTATGTTTTGTGTTATTTTATAAATTAGGTGAAGAAGGAGCAATTGTGGCATTTCTGGTGAATTAGGGGCAAAACGGTCAATTTTCCAGCATCGGCGCAGCAGCGCCGCTTTTGAACTAGGCCCTGGCATAGCAGCGCCAGGCCCCGGATCCCCAATTTCCCCTCTCCCCGCTCCAGCGCAATAGCACCCCATTTACTCTATATACCGGCGCAGCTGCGCCATTCTAATACGTTTGTCTGTTGTGTTTTTTGCTGTCCCGAAATGGTTGTCCCCTTTCTTTATTCCTTTTGCTGTACTTTCTTATTCTCCATGCTTGCTGCTCTCTTGATAGATGGGAATTGAATTAAAAGCCATATATCTCATTATCTCTTCTTGGGTTCACGAATGGAGACAAACAAGGAAAAAAAATATAGAGGAGAGAGGAAGGAGCTGCCTTGTGTTGGTTCTTTGGTTTGTGAATCAATCAAGGGCGGCCTGGAATTGAATGAAACAAGAAGGGAATAATTCCCACACCAGTGCATAACCTTAAGGGTAACATCTGCATCAGAAATTAGAATCTCGACCGTTTGGAAGAAGGAGAGAATATAGAGAGCTGCAAGTCACTTCCTTCGGAGCAAACAAAGAAGAAGAAGGTTGAACCTTGTAGCAATTTAGTTTCTCTGCTTGCCTCCGATTATTGAATAATCCAATGATGTTTAGTTCTCTGTCAGTTATATTTATTTTCACAGCTATGAACTAATTTCTTATTCTGAGGTTACAATGGAACTGAATGTATAGTGTTAATTAAATTTCTTTCCCTTTAATTCTTATGAATCATGTTTGAATGGATTTTCATGTTGTATGCTTAATGTATGGATTAACTGGAAAGTAATTCATGTGATGTTTTATACGAAATTGGAAAATGGATTATAAAACTCAGATCACCAATATGAAATCACATGTTATGGACTTTTCTCTATAGGAGTGAATACATAATTTGCAGGTAGGATAAGAATATACCTAAATACCATTGTAACTAGTTGAGAATGTGTCATTAATGATTCTTGTTTAACTTAATTCACATAGGAATATAGTGTTTTTAATTAAACAGGAGATATTTATACTACTATCAGAAGAGGTGTATAATTGCTTTAAATTCTCGGTTATCTATTCGTATGATTTACTGGTTTAAAGGGGAAGTTAGGAGATTAAACCTTACACTGGGGGAAATTGTGACCTTAGCTTGTTTTACATTATAAACAGAAAAAAAAAATCAACTTCTATTTATAATTTCACTTGTTAGATTAATTGTTCAACAAATTACAAATTATAATCAATTGTTTTAATTAAGATTAAATTGACATAAAATTGGTAGTTGATAATTATTAGCATTATTTTCTCGTGGGTTTGACACTCTACTTGCCATATATTACTTGTGGACCGTGTATACTTGCACATGTTTTATCGATTGCGAAATCGGCCAACAAGTTTTTGGCGTCGTTGCCGGGGAAACAAATTCTAACTATGTCAATATCAGTAACAATCAAATTAGTTTAAGTTAAAATTAGTATATATTTATTTTGTTTCAGTTATTTATTGGTTTACATTCTTGTGCAGGTACTTGTGATCTCGTATGCCACGTTCTCAAGGATCTGAGATAACTCCTTACGATCCTGAAATTGAAAGAAACTTTCGACGTCTACTTAGGAAAAGAGCCCAAGGCATACCAGACTCGAATATCATGGCTGACGAAGAGAACAACAAATCATTAAGGGATTATGCAATGCCTCTTGTCAAAGAAATCCATTCTAGTATACAGAGGCCGGCTATCCAAGAAAACCACTTTGAAATCAAATCAGGCACAATACAGATGATCCAGAATCATGTTCAGTTTGGGGGTTTGCCTAAGGATGATCCAAATGAGCATTTGGTGAGCTTCATAGAAATCTGTGACACTTTTAAGTATAACGGAGTCACATATGATGCCATTAAGCTACGACTTTTTCCTTTCACACTTCGTGACAAGGCAAAAAGTTGGCTTCGCTCTTTGCCATCAGGTTCAATTACTACGTGGGCTGATTTGGCCCAAAAATTTCTAGCAAAGTTCTTCTCGCCTGCTAAGACTACAAGAATGAGGAATGACATTATCTCATTCTCACAGTATGATTCAGAGTCTTTATATGAAGCTTGGGAGTGGTTTAAGGAAATGCTACGGGGGTGTCCTTATCATGGTCTTCCTCAATGGATGCAAGTCCAGACATTTTACAATGGGTTATTTAGTTCAACTCGGCAAAGTGTGGATGCAACTGCAGGAGATACTCTAATGGGGTAGAATTTTGATGATGCTTATGCATTATTGGAGACCATAGCTGCTAACAACTACAATGACCTTCTTCAAGGATGAATCAACCCAAGGTAGCGGGCATAATCGAACTTGATGCAATTACGGCATTAGTTGCTGAGGTAGCTACTCTCTCTAAGAAATTTGATACTTTGGCGATGAAACATATTCATAATGTGTTTGTCGTTTGTGAATTGTGTGAGGGGAACCATGCTAGTGAGCAATGTGTCATCAACTCTGAGTCAGTGCAGTATGTTAATAATTACCAGAGGCCACAAAATGTTAGCAATCCCAACAAGTACAACTAACAGAGCAACAATGCTTATAATCCAGGTTGGAGGAATCAACCGCTTTTCTCTTAGAGAGATAACAATCAGTCTCAACCTTCTGCACCAAAGCTGACACAACCTCCAGGATTTTAGCAGCAAACTCCTCAGAATTAGGAAAAGAAGTCCAATCAAGAAGAAATTTTGGCTTAATTTATTTCTCACAGTGACAACAGGATGAATAGCCAAGAAGTGTCCTTACGAAATCTAGAGACCCAAATGGGGCAACTGGCAAATGTTGTCAGCAGTCTTCCTCAAGGTACTTTGTCGAGTAACACTGAAGTTAATCCAAGGAGAGATGGACAAGAGCACTGTAAGGCCATTACACTGCGCATAGGACAGAATTATCAGAAGTGGTTAAAAGGTTTGTTATGAAACCGGTCACTAAAATGAATGAAGATGTCGAACCATCAGGAGAGAACCAAGATAACGGGGACAGAGAAAATGAAGCAAGAGAAAGCATAGTCTTGCCTCCTAAGGCAAGTGTTGAGCAATGCAATCCAGTTCCTATTGTCCAGCCTATGCCATTTCCATAGAGGGTGCAGAAACAGAAGCTTGATAAACAGTTTTCTAAATTTTTGGAGGTATTCAAGAAGTTACATATCAACAATCCATTTGCAGACGCTTTAGAGCAAATGACTAGCTACTTGAAATTCATGAAAGAAATTTTATCAAAAAAGAGAAAGCTAGGTGACTACGAGACCGTGGCGCTTATGGCACAGTGTAGTGCGATATTGCAAAAGAAGCTACCACCTAAACTTAAGGATCCGGGTAGTTTCACTATTCCATGCACCATTGGGAGCCAATTCTTTAAAAAAGCATTGTGTGATTTGGGGGCGAGCATAAATTTGATGCCTTTATCAATTTATAAAAAGCTAGGTTTGAAGGACGCGAAGCCCACCCATGTCACACTACAGTTGGCAGATAGGTCATTTACTTATCCGAAGGGGATTGTGGAAGATGTTCTAGTTAAAGTGGATAAGTTCTTCTTCCCAATAGATTTCATTATCTTAGATTATGAAGAGGATCGAGATATACCTATCATTCTTGGGCGACCATTCTTAGCCACGGGTAGAACTCTCATCGATGTGCAAAAATGTGAGCTAACTATGAGAGTCCAAGATGAGGAGGTGACATTTAAGGTTTTCAAACCAATAGAGATCCCTAGTAGTCATGAAGAATGTTTTCGGATCAATGATGCTAAAGGTGTGCTCAAGGCTAAAGCAGTTGGGAAAATTTTTGTTCAAATAAATGGGCAGATCAGTTCAAGTTTGGGGGTTCTTAATCTTGCGAGAAAGTCAAGCGGTATAAGTACAAGACCAAGTGTTGGATTGTGAAGCAGTTCTCCAAGCATCAATTTGATCCAGGTTGAGCTGGAGAATAGTTGAGCCGACGATTTTAAAAACGAGCACTCAATGGGGAGGCAAACCCATTTCAGTATCCTTTTAATGAACTGTACTAACTTCATTGACTTGTTTTCGTTTGTTTTGTATTATTTTCATTTATTGTTAGTTAGTTTTATTTTATATGCATGCATATCCTCAGCACTCCGTTTAATGTTTAAATGAATTGTAGTGTGGCATTAGCTTATTTTTCTTTATTAGTTTGTTTGCATTTTTCTTTCATTTCTAGTTAGCTTTTTGTTACTTTCAAACATTGTTGTTAGCCCTTGGCTGGGATTAAGTGTTAAGTTATGTTATGATTGTTTGTGAGAAAAAAATTATTACAGGTTCAGGGGAAGGCGCAGCTGCGCCAATATATGGCCTGCAGGCGGCGCAGCAGCGCCAACAATTTGGTCGAGCTACTGTATATATGGCGCAGCAGCGCCGGTCGGGATTTTCAGTTTTTTTAAGTCCTTTGGGTTGGCAGTCTCATCCATCTCACACCCAAATTACTCTCTCTCTCTCTCTCTCTTTGGTCAATACTCCTCTCCTTTCTAAACCCAAACCCAATCCGTACCCTAACCTTTTTCCAAATCAATTGAAGCTTGAAGTTTTGCTAAATCATCAAGCTTCATCAGAATTGATCTACGGTGGCTCCATTCGAAGTTAGAGATTGATTTCCTCCCCCAAAGCATCTCGTTGCCAGCTTAAATCAAGTTTTGCGCAGAGCTTCAACCGTAAATCTAGGGTTCATAGCTGCCACAGTGCTCGTTCCTTCCAATTGAATTCGCACGGTCGGGTGTTCTTAAAACAAGTAAGTTCAATTCGGAATTGGGATAATGCAAGTCCTTAGGGAGTCAAAAATTTAAGGAGGATTGTTTTGAAAATTGTTAGAGAATCTGAAGTTGGTTTGGTCCTGTCTTTCATTTTCGCAGTTTGGGAATTGTTAAGTGCTTAGTTGTTATCTCTGTTCTTGTAAAGGTTAATTTGCGTATTGTCATGCTTGTGAACTGCTTGTTGGGTGTGATTATTTTTGTCCAACAGGGTTGAGAAAAAATTTGGGTTTGAGCTCTAGCCATTGGGCTATTTCACAGTCAAAAACTGTTACGCACACCATGTGTTTGTTTAATTGCCCAATTGACCTGTAAGGTTTATTGTGGTTGATTTTGGGTATTGCAGCTGTTTTATAGGTTTTCATATTGCATCTAAGAGTCAGTTTGCGTGGCATTGGAAATATTGTTATGGCTCTTACCTGCAATTGAACTGAGCCATCATTGAATTAAGGAGGCCTGAGCTAGTGTGCTAGCCTGTGCTATAGCAGTCGTTGTGATCCCGTGTTGGTTTGGGCGCACGTCATTGGATTCTTTTGGTGACTGATTGGGGGATATTTGTGACCATAATCAGCTTGGGCTCTTCAATTGTTCGAACTAATTTGCCCAGTTGGTTAGGATTGCTTGGGTTGTGCAGTATTGGAGCTATTTCGGGCAGTTGGTGTTGGGAGTGCTTAATTGTGGTTCAGTTGTCACTTGTCAATTGATTGAATGGCGTCAAAAAGACAAAGAGGTGGTCCCTCTCATTCTGCACGGCAGTTTGACAACACGTGGTTCGTTAGTGCCCAGGCGGCCTTAAAGTTCTAGAAGGTTATAGCTGGGAAAAGCCTCGTGCCTGAGAGAGGTCTTAGGCCAGACTTGAGAAAAGACAGAGAGATAGCTGAAATGATAAGAGAACGTAAATGGGTTACTTTTACCCGACAGTCAGAGGCTGCAGTCATATCTATGGTCAAGGAATTCTATGCCAATGCATCGACATCGGGTCAATTTGTAGCCCAGGTTCGGGGTAGGTCAGTGGCCTTTGGTCACAGTGCAATAAACGCCCGCTTCAATTTGACTGATATCGAGGATGGCGACTACATGGAGTTGGGTATGGAAAACTATGCCTTAGACACTGTGATTCAAGCACTGTGCAAACCGGGAGCTGAATGGAGGAAAAGGGATGGAACTTCTGAGAAGGTCAGCTTTGCTCAAATTGATTTAAGCCTCTATGGGAAGGTTTGGTATAGCTATATATGTGCCAACTTGATGCCAACCCGACACATGGGCGATGTCACCAAAGAGAGGGCAATTCTACTATACGCAATTGTGACTGGCTTACCGGTTGATGTCAGTTTAGTAATTCAGGAGTCGATTGTGAGATGTTTGAAAGGAACCACATCCGAAGGACTTCCGCACCCTTCACTGATCACTGAGCTATGTCAGGTGACTAATGTACAATGGGAGGCAGATGAGATACTCTAGCCACCTATGACCATTATTGATCATACCACGATAGCCTGTTTCAAGGTGTTTGAGGGGCTGAATCACACCCTAGAGGTGAAGGGTTTTTGGCAGTGCTACAGGCTACATCTTCTGCACAAGCCGGGCCATCTTCTGAGCAGCAGGAGATGAATTCTTCTTCGGCTGGTCCTATGGCAGGCATATTGGTCTCGTTAAGCTTGTTACATCGAAAGGTGGACACAGTAGCTCTGAGGCAGGATATGATGATACAGTACAAGAGTTCACCACCACCATGGCACAGATTTATTCAGCTGGTGGAGCTGCATCTGGGGCTGAGCCATACCATTTCCCCACGCCACCAGTATTCCCACCATACCCTCCACCATCTCTCAGACCCAATGAGAGCCGCGACGAGGGCAGCCACGACGATGATATGCACTGATATCACCTCAGGGAAGACTTCATTTTAATTCTGCCTATTTAGCCAATGAGGGCATTGTCAGTCTAAGTTTGGGGGTGTTTATTTCCTATCTTATCTGTCATATGCCTTATCAAGTCGTCTGCTTCATCGAGTCATCTGCAACGACAGTTAGTTAGCTTCTTATGTTTCTATTTTTATTTGTTGTGGTGGAGCTTGTTAGACTTTTTATATTAACTATCTATTGTAGTTTAAATTCAGCAATGTTTTGGTTTGGTCTATTTTGATTATGGCCAATGATATGTTTGTTGTTTATTGTTATTCAAGAGAATTGGACATGCATGTGTAGTTGAAGGTTTTTAATTTAATTGTTGGGTTGAAATTGCCTTTATGATCCACTTTATCTTTTTGAGCACGTACCAACTATTGTGGCTAGTTACGAGTTAGAGAAGTTTATATGCTAATTGCTTTTTAAAAATTTTCCTTTTTACTCTTTTAACCTCACATTTGGCATTGGTTTTTGGTTTAGGCTCTTATGCAAATTCGGGAAAGTCTGGGAATGTTAGCATGCAAACTAAAAATTTTTTTTTAATTAATTGTTATTATTATTAATAATTATTATTATTTAAAAATTTTATTTTGGCTAGTCTAATTATGTGGCCTTTGTTGCTCGAGTTAATAGATCCTTAGGGGTGTCTTTGCACCTAATGTCCTAAAGCCTACTGGTTTGGGAGTCATTGATCAAACGCTCATTACATGAGTAGCTCTGAAAAACCTAAGATAATTAGACATTGCACAAGTCAGATATGAAATTTGAGGCGAGATGGGGCGTAAAACGCACTCGCCATATTTATAGTGATGTATTAAATCTTGCTTAGGTTAAATTGCATGTTATAATCACCTTGGGGCCCTTTTCTTGCATTTGTGCCTTGTTCGACCAGCTTTGATGTAGCAAGTGGGTCTGTAGAGTTTGCATTTTCGTTAAACAGTTGTCTATATGATTTTATCTGAGCATTGAAACCTTTTTCATGGCATTGTGTTAAGTTCTTTTTGAATGTTTAGTTTTGATTTTTTAAGCCATATTTCAGTTTAATGTTGAATCATTGCTTGGTTTGTAGATTGTTAGTAGTTGTAGTATTTTTATTTTTATCTGTTTTGCTTGAGGACAAGCAAAGGCTCAAGTTTGGGGGTATTTGATGAGTAGATTTTATACCTACAAATCAAACTCTTTTAACATTGAGAAATTGCACGTTCGTGCATATTTTACATTACTTATGTTGTGTTTTGTGTTATTTTATAGAATTAGGTGAAGAAGGAACAATTGTGGCATTTCTGGTCAATTAGGGGCAAAACGGTCAATTTTTCAGCATCGGCGCAGCAGCGCCGGGCCCCTGATCCCCAATTGCCCCTCGCCCCGCTCCAGCGCAGCAGCACCCCATTTACTTTATATACCGGCGCAGCTGCGCCATTCTGATACATTTGTCTGCTGTGCTTTTTGTTGTCCCGAAATGGTTGTCCCCTTCCTTTATTCCTTTTGTTGTGCTTTCTTATTCTCCATGCCTGCTACTCTCTTGATAGATGGGAATTAAATTAAAAGCCATATATCTCATGATCTCTTCTTGGGTTCACGAATGGAGATAAACAAGGAAAAAGAATATAGTGGAGAGAGGAATGAGCTGCATTGTGTTGGTTCTTTGGTATGTGAATCAACCAAGAGCAGCCTGGAATAGAATGGACCAAGAAGGGAATAATTCCCACGCCAGTGCATAGCTTTAAGGGTAGCATCTGCATCAGAAATTAGAATCTCGACCGTTCGGAAGAAGGAGAGAATACAGAGAGCTACACATCACTTCCTTCAGAACAAACAAAGAAGAAGAAGGTTGAACCTTGTAGCAATTGTGGAAGCATTGCAACTAAGTGGAAGCCTAATTATCTACACGGAAGGAGGATTATTTCATTTTCGAAAGGAGTTTTGGAGATTTAAATTATTCTTATATAATTTAGTTTCTCTGCTTGCCTCTGATTATTGAATAATCCAATGATGTTTAGTTCTCTGTCAATTATATTTATTTTCACAGTTATGAACTAATTTCTTATTCTGAGGTTACAATGGAACTGAATGTATACTGTTAATTAAATTTCTTTCCCTTTAATTCTTATGAATCATGTTTGAATGGATTTTCATGTTGTATGCTCAATGTATGGATTAACTGGAAAGTGATTCATGTGATGTTTTATACGAAATTGGAAAATGGATTATAAAACTCAGATCACCAATATGAAAGCACATGTTATGGACTTTTCTCTATAGGAGTGCATACATAATTTGCAGGTAGGATAGAAATATACCTAAATGCCATGTGTAGCCAGTTGAGAATGTGTCCTTAATGACTCTTGTTTAACTTAATTCACATAGGAATATAGTGTTTTTAATTAAATAGTAGATATTTATACTACTATCGGAAGAGGTGTATAATTGCTTTAAATTCTCGGTTATCTATTCGTATGATTTACTGGTTTAAAGGGGAAGTTAGGAGATTAAACCTTGCACTGGGGGAAATTGTGACCTTAGCTTGTTTTACATTATAAACAGAAAAATAAATCAATTTCTATTTTTAATTTCACTTGTTAGATTAATTGTTCAACAAATCACAAATTATAATCAATTGTTTTAATTAAAATTAAATTGACATAAAATTGATAGTTGATAATTATTAGCATTATTTCCCCGTGGGTTCGATACTCTACTTACTATATATTACTTGTGGACCGCGTATACTTGCGCGTGTTTTATCGGTTGCGAAATCGGCTAACAAGTATGAAGTAAAGTAATATCACTTACGAATATGAAAGCAAATGATATTATATACGAGTATAAATAAATGATATCCCCTACCTTAGTTAACAAGTGACTGGATGTTGCTTTCTATAGAGTTCACTAACTTGGAAAATACTTGTATAGCCCAGCACACTTAGAGAGAACGTAAGAAATTTAGAAAGTAGAAAGAAGTATAAGCAAGGAAGTTATGAATTTTCTTAAGATAACTCTTCCTATTTATAGGAAAATTAAGGTGAGGACATTTTGGTCTTTTCCCTAACTTTTCTTGGCTTATTACACTTATACCTTTGGCATATTCTTGAAATATTCTTTATTCTATAGCATATTCCTTTAATATACTTAATACTTTAGCATATCCTTAGAATATGTTTTCTCT
Source organism: Aralia elata (assembly GCA_034770075.1). Taxonomy (NCBI): domain Eukaryota; kingdom Viridiplantae; phylum Streptophyta; class Magnoliopsida; order Apiales; family Araliaceae; genus Aralia; species Aralia elata. Next base: position 9,999,195 of record CM068385.1, on the reverse strand, counting down.
TAGGTTTTTAACCTTAAGGTAAAATAAAAACTGAATTAAATTTTCTACTGACGGTAAGTAACTATTGAATGACCTGTGGGTCCCACAAAAAAATAAAATCTGAAGAAATTATCCCACGAAAATAAATTGTGGGTCCCAGTGATCAATTAGTTGTGGGTCCCACGGAATAAAGTGTGGGTCCCACAGAAATATAAGTTAACTTACAACAAATGTTTCATAACAAACCCCAAAAATTGAACAAATAACTACCACATATCACTTATCTTTAATCAACACATTTTTAGATTTTCAACAATTATTCACCATTAATATTATAGACTTATAATATTGACAACCAGATCATTCCCAGGAAAAAAGGGGCTTTCCGTAGAAACGGCGCGCAATTAAATAACCCATTTCCTTGACAGAATTTCTAGACATTATCAATAATGCTAAAATATCATATTAAATAATATGAGTTACATTGTCGTGACAAATAATAAAAAGTACTATACAGATGTTGCTGTAACAATTATTGAATCAAAATACTGTGCAATTGCTACTTTATCAATTATTGAATCAATAATATAAAATACTGTGCATCACCGTGTGCTACTGTCGAATACTACGTACTATTGTGGAATAATGCGTTTTACTGTTCTTTTTATTACTGGGTATTTCAACAGTTGTAGGTGATAATGCCGTTGACAAAATACTGTCGTTTTCAGTATCCGACAATTAGTCGTTGTGGGGCCCACCAATATTTTGTTATTTCGGCGCCATCGTACGTTACCGTATATAATATTCCCCGACAAAAGGAATATTCTCCGACATACTGTTTATCAGATAATTTTCATACGTTACTCTTAACTATAACATTATATCATTTAAGCACTTTACTGTTTAGAATAATAATCATAAACAAATTAATAAACTTTTATTTCATAAAGTCGGGGTCTTACAGTATTCGTGGGCATGATAGTCATCTCAATAACCCCGAAAACCCGCAATCACAATTTTCATTATTACGAGGCCTTAAATTCAATTTTCTTGGGATGAAACCCTCGATATCTTTTTAAGGCCCAAGATTACATTTACAACAAGATCGCATCTTAAACATTACAATCGAAAAATGTCCATCGTGGAAATTATGTCAATATGTGCTAAACACAAGGTTTAAGGTCATGACTCCATTCCTAGGCTCACATACTTACAATCCCAACACGACAACATAAATATATATATAAAATCGATGTCGACGACGCAAGAAAAGGGCTTCCGAGGACCCAAATCTTTTAATCGAACAATCAAAACCAACATATCGAGGGACAACTATGCATCATTGAGATCTAGCCAAAGAGATCTAAGATCTAGGAAAACGAGGTCCAAAAATTTAGATCCTTATAGATTCATTGATGACATAGGCGGGATTTAATCAACAATATATCCCAAATTGACTATCAGGTGATTCAATTTGTTAAAATCCCATGACGGTGGGTAGATGGGACCCCCTCATCACTAGATATGGATCTAGGATTGTATAGGATAAACCATAGGAAAAATAATCAACTCCCCATAAAACAGTCGAAAAAGGGCGTTAATATCAAAAATATGATAATAACTCGTAAATCGGGCATCATCGGGTGATTAGGAGGAAATTACTTGGGAAATCCTCTCTAATAACCCTAGCCTAGCAATTAATTTATTGAGAAAACTTCAAAATGATGGAACAATTACAATCAAAGAAATTTCAAGCACAACAAATGAGTACAATATATTAGATCTACACCAAAATTATATGAAAGATTTGATTTTTCACCTTTAGATAGATAGATTGAGCCTCTTTAAGTTTGAATTTGTATTGAATCTAACTAATTTAATACAAAATTTGATTAAATCTAGTGGATCTAGCTTGAATTAAGTGACTCTCTCTAGAATTTTTGCTTAAATTCTTCCCTTTCTCTCTCTAACTTTCTCCTCTTTTTTAAAATCTGCTGAAAAATTACCTTATATAGGCTTCGGGGCTGGCCGCAGGTGCACCTGTGGATGGCCCATGTGGGGTCCAGCTGCCTCGATTTTCGTGTCGTGTAGTCGACTTTTCGTCTTGTTCGTTGAAACGTCCGTAACTTTCAATCCATGAAAAGTTGGGAGACGTGCCATACCATTCCGAAAAGCTTTTTCCAAGAGCTACGCAATGACATAAAGTTTGGCCAATTCTGGGTCTAAGAAGATAGAGCAAACTGTAGAAATGGATCCTCCCATAGATGCCGGCTAGTCAACCGTCATGCTTCGCGTAGTTTGTCACTTGGTGGTCGTCATGATAGCTTTATGCATTCATTCTGAGCCTTGTAATCCTCTGTTTGAAATCCTCTTAGACAACATGAAATGACGTTTTTGCCCTCCTATCAAGGTTAGATAACAGAATGTCAAATTTCGGGTGTCTACAAAAAAAAATTTAAATTAATTAAATTTAATAAAAAAATTAAAAATAATATAATATAATATAATACAAAATAAATTAAAATAATAATGAAGAGGAAGCATATGCTTCTAACCCGGGATTAACTGCAGCACGGTTAGAAGCATTCACTACTGAATTTTTACAGTGGTTTAAGAGAAGGGTTGAAGAAGATAACGCTTCTGAGTGTTTTAGAGATGTTATTTTAGGTCCGTACAAACTTATTAGTTCATTTTCCAGCTGCATCGTTAATGGGTACATATTCAAGGTTAAGACTTGAATGAACTGACATCAGTCAATTCTAGTGTTGTCGTGTTAGGAAGTTATTACCAAGATTCCGAGTCCAATTACTATAGATGATTAGAGGAAGTGATTGTGCTTAATTATCTCGAGTTCAAAAGGTTGTTACATTTAAGTGTCACTGGTTTGATACTAAAAAGGGTGTTAAAGTTGATCGTAATAGAATCGTCACAGTAGATATAAAGTCAAAGCTACAGTCTGATGACGTATTCGTGTTAGCCAGCCAAGCGACTCAAGTGTACTGCGCCCCTTATGTCGTAAATTCTAGAAGTCACTGGTATACAGTTGTCACAACAAAGACTCGGGCATTTAATAGTACTAATCTATCTGGAACAAATGACCCGTTGCAAGAACAAGTTAGCAATCCTAGCCACATAGTGCTAAATGATGACGATGTGCTGGTAGATGATATCGTTAACGTACCCGATGATGAGGAAGTCGAGAAAGTCGTGGTTGTCAGTGACTATATCGTCGTACAAGATGATAACGACGAAGAAACTGATACGGGAGAGGAAGAGACAGAATTCGAGGATGAAGTTGATTTTGATTCTGACGAATTTGACGACGTACTAAGTCTAAACTTATTATTATTTTTAAAATAATTTACTAATAATAACGGTTATTAAGATTAATTAACTGTAAATTAATTACTTAATGTTTGTTATTTCATTAGTACACTTATTGCTAGACATAGCGGTGGAGGTCGCCGCGGTGGTGGCCGTACAGGATCTGTCGACGACTCCTAGGACGGGTCGTCATCATCAACTAGTAAGTTTCCGTCGTTTTGGAGTTTTCCTTTTTTTTACTTAATTGTTTATAACATATGAAAATAGTATATTTACATAATGACATCACTTATATTTACAGATACTGGTCGTCGATGTCACCGAGGGACTAACCTCAGTTTATTTGGTCGTCCGTCGACAATTCCACACATTGTCCGTGTGGATGTCGACTCGGCACAGTAAGTGTCAAATATAATATATCGAACGCAATTAAATTCCTTCATATGATTACATGATTAAAATAACACATTGTTTTTTATCTCGTATTGTTGCATTTTGGACCATGTCGCTAAGGCGAGGACACACGTCATCTGTTTGACACACCTGCCTACTGGGTGTATACGATTTAGCCAGTACACGCAGTATGATGCCTCCTATATGGACACTGTGCTGCATGAGTTTCATGTAAGTCTCTTACATAACTTAAATTAAATATGATCCTAGGTATTTACACATTGTTCAAATAATTTCTGATATGTTAATATTTTTCGTATAGATTTATTTTAGATATGAGGAGGGTATCTCGCAGGCAGTCGGTGTCAGTGTTATTATTACATATGTCACGAAGAACTACGCCGGCTGACTGTACGAGATGAGACAGTGGGCGGTCCAGGCAGTTGTCGAGCAGCTCAGGACTACCATACGCGATCATCAGCCCCAGATAGTCTCCGATGTAGCATGGGAGGCTATGTGTATGCACTAGGATGCTGATGACTTCAAGAAGAAGTTCGAGCAGGCAAAGAAGAATCGTGGCCAGCTCCGAGTCGTACACACTACTGGCTCACAGTCCTTTGAGGAGGTGAAGTCGGTAAGTATCTCTATTTAGTTCTTTAGTTACTCAATTATCATTACCATACATAATAAATGTTATTTGAATGTATTTATTAGGCCATGCGGGTAAGCTTGTGCCGACCTCCCACTATGATAGAATTCTAGGATAGAGCCCACACGCCTAAGGAATCTATGATGGGCTAAATCTATACTAGCAATTTTTACGTGCAAGTATACACAGTCAATCAAGTAATAAAGTGAAACTAGAGTGTCGAACCCACGAGGAGCGAATATAACCTAAATAATTCTAAATACTAATAATGCATCAATTAATTTAATCTATATAATTAAGATATCAAATGAGTGAATTAACTAAACAATCAACTACTGAAATATTAAATCAATGAATAAAGAGGTTAAGAAATCAATTTCCCCCGATGAATCATTTAAATAATTTTATCATTCTTCTATTAAATTGACTAATCAGAATTATCAACGAAAAATCACTAATAATTATTATAACTACCTTTCGAATAATTATAAAGCATACCTATTATTATCAATTTCTCTATATTTCTATGAGAAACAATAATAACAAATTCATTAAGATTCATTTTCTAATAGTTGCTTGCGGTATTCGGGTATATTCCTATCTCGTCCACAAAATTAGTATTCAATCAACAATCCTTATTACTGAAAAGAATTACTAATCACAAGTTATTATATCCAGATCTTAACCTAAATTCCATTGTCAAATGTCATTTAAGTCCATCTAATAATTGTTGATCAGGAAATTATACAAGTAAAACAAGATATAATAAACAATTCAGTCCATAATCAACTTGAATAAAAAGAATTAATAAATATTAAATAAAATCATCATCGGGTTCCATTAAATCCTTAACTAAAAGAGTTAGTTCATAATAAAACTAAAAAACATCAATGATTTATTAGAACCCATTCTAGATTACAAATAAAGAAATAAGAGAGAAGAAATAAACTCTGTTGAATCTGATCTTCTTACTAAGCCTCAGTTCTCCTCTGGAATAAAGCTCTAATCGAACCCTTATTTTCTACGTACTGAAATAATATCTCTGAATACCTAAATCTGCGTCTGTGTATGCGTCTACCTTTCTTTTTAAAATGAATAAATGAAAACCCTATTTATTAGTCTATTCCTAACTACTCGTAAGTTCCAACCCATACATGATAAGTATAAATAAAACCAAATCTTTAGCCAAAGGAAACAAATCCACCGGGCGCGTGTCTACACGCGCGCGCCATTCCGCGTCCGAGCGCCGTGGCTCTTGAGTTCATGCATCGCGACTCCGGTCCTTTGTAATTCATGCGCCGCGACTCTTGGTTTAGTGCGTTGAGGCCCTTGATCATTTATCTGTGCGCCTCGGCTTGCACCTTTGAGCGTCGCGGCTCCAAAACCCTGGTCATCTTTAATTCTCCTTTGTTCATCTGTTTTGGCCAATCTTCCTCAAGAATTGCAGCTACTAATACTTGTTCGCTCGTTAAACTTTCGCCAAATGATCATTATCACCTGTAGCAACAAATCCAGGCTAAACTTGCAATAATATCCGTTATTTACACAATCACATGCTGAAATCAATTATTCACAAAAACTACTAAATGTACTAAAATACTACTAAAAACTCTTAAGAAAAGCAAAATACTCAAGTCAAATATACCCAATTAATAGATATAAAATCTACTCATCAAATACCCCCAAACTTAAATATTTGTTTGTCCTCAAGCAAAACTCAAAACAATAAATAAATCCTAAAAATTAAGAACATGCATCCTACTCCTAAGATAATCATGAATCAATTCATAGCCTCCAAGATCATACAATAACTTACAACAATTAAACTTGTATAAACTTATCAACCACTCAGTCATCAATTCACAATAGTTACAATCCCATAGTGTGTGTGTGTGCAATCTCCACCAAATCAATCAGACCTTAAAAGGACTATATCACGAACACATGGTACGAAGAAGTCATCGACCTATAGGACATATCACAAAAATAATCTCAACTAGGGTACTCATTGTTCAAATCAAGAGAGTTCAGTTCAATATAATTTTCTGTTATTCCTCCTAGAGTATTGCCATTCTTTTTTTCTTCTTTTTTTCAAAGTGAGTGCGTTTTACGCTCCTTCTCACATGCATGACGAGTGCGTTTTACGCTCCATCTCGTCTTAATTATTATCAAGGAGTACACTTTTAAGCTCAATTCACTCCACCAAATTTCTTAGCTCTAGGAAGCATAACATCTTTTTCTTTCTTTTCATTTGAACCATATTTTTCCACCAAACTTAAACAATTCACTACCCCTACTTCAATTAAGGTCGTAACATAATCCTAACTCATGACTATATCTCCTACCAAGGTTTCGAATTATAGTCTCCTTAAGATTCAATCAATTTCGGTAGGATCTAAGTGCTCCAGATAATAGGGACCATAACTACGCAAAATCGACTTCTAAAATGATATAAAAGCTTAGCACAAGATTCAAAAGTTTTTCTAACTTGCTAACACATTTAATCATCTCTTATCATCGGCTATTCTAAAGATTCACTACTTATTTTATTTTTATTATTATTTTATTTTATTTTTTTATGCAAATAAATATGCAAAAATTGATAACTAAATATGCAATAATTAAATTAAATCCTAAAAACAAATGCAAAAATTAAATCCTAAAAATAACCATGTAAATAATTAAATAAGTCTTAAACAAACCAATAAATCTAGCAAATTAAAACGTAAAGTATCATCAAAACATTCCCCCAAACTTGAATATTACATTGCCCTCAATGTAATACCAAAAACTTTCCTGGAAATCAAGCATTACCAGCAGCATCACCACCATCATCGGCATTATCCTTATCATCAGCAAGGCTATCGGACTCCTCCTCCGTCTCAAAAGCAATATCAAGAAACACTGGGGATGGAGGGAAGCTAATGGGATCTGGATTGTTGATGTTGAACCGAGTTATAAATGTGTTTATGATGTTGTTCGTGTAGTTAACATAGTTGTCAACTCGGTCTGCTATGTGATCCACTCGGCGTGTTTGCTGACGATTCAAACTCAGCAGATTGTCCTGGCCTCGTTCCAAGCTCGTTTGGGTCCTCCTTATAGCCCGAACTTCGGCAAGAATCAGGTCCAAAGTAGCATCAGACGAAGCACCACGTCCTGCTTGCCTAACACCATGAGATGAACTGGCTCCATGAATAGACTTTGGATTCACTCAATTCTGACATCGGGTGAATTAATTATGATTTTTCTAATGGGCTGCAGTGCGTATAAGTATTCTACTCGGGAATTTAACTAATCAAATTAGAATAGGATTAGGGTTACATCTTCACTCTTTAAATATAATTAGGAAACAATATGGAGTTACCAAAACCTTAATAGACTCTTTAATTTTAATTTAATCAATTATTTAATTATCTACTAAAAGAATTAACTTTCCAAATGAAACAAGGAAGAAAGAAAGAAAATTAGTAACTTACCTTTTCTAATTCAATTACACTTTTATAAAATAAAATCAATTAATATTTAATTATTAACAAAAATATGGGTTATTACACGCATGGCGCGGCAGCGCCAAACAGGCTGCTGATGTGGCGCTCCTACTGATGTGGCAACCAGTGATTGGTCCACGTGGCAGAAGCTGACTAGCCTTTTGATCGTTACTGTGACACGTGTCACCATATGATTGGGTCATGTGACAACGACGTGTCATTGTGTGGCATTTTCATCTGCCACGACATCTATCACGTATCGCTGACGTGACTTGGTCAACTGACATGTGTCAGGACACTGAGACACTCAGAATTTGCCACGTGGCGCTGAAGTGTTTGTCACGTCATCATCTTCTACCTCCAGGTAGGGTTTTCAGATGTAAAATTATAATTTGATACTTTTTTTTTAAAATGGCCATAACTAACTCATTTCAAGTCCAAAAAATACAAATAATATATCCACAGATTCGTATCGAAAAACTCTACACAACCATGTGATCAAAAATTTGATACGAAGTACGAGAAAAAATAATTTTGAATTTTAAAAAAAAAACCTTCACAACCAACTAAGGTTTGAAATTTCTCCCAAAATACAAAACCAATTAGCACGGAACTTTGTATGCTATATAACCATCATATAAGCTATAACATACTGATATTTCATGCTCAAATAATATCTCTAATATGTTCTACCATTAACATGCTATTTAAGCTTTCTTTCTTATAGCAAAAACATAAAACACATGCATGATATCATGAACAACATATATGGCACGAATTTTGGCACTAGTGGCTTTGATACCAATGTAATAAAATCGAGCATACATACAGTAGATATAAATCGAAAAATTAAAAAAAAATCTAGTTACCTCTTGAAGCGTATGCGTACAATAACGAACGGTTAGAATCACGTGCTCTGCGAACAATACTCTCAGCAATAATTTGGACTATGTTATCACGAGTACCAAATATATTTTCTACAATTCGAGTAGTTACAAACTTTTCAAGCTTTACAAGTGACTTCTAATGGCTTATAGAAAAAATTCTTTCTTGCTATGTGTTTTTGTGTTACTTCAAATGATCAGCAGCCCTCTCATTTTATATCCAATTATAAGAAGTGCAACTTACATATATTAAATAAGAATTAATATATATATATATATATATATATATATATATATATAACTCACAAGTTATAAATGGAGAGATTTACACACGTTCACTGTATCTAGACAATGAACCATGTGGTTATACTCACCAGGTCGTTCACTTCATGGGCTCTCCGGTTTAGGTCCATTAACCAACAATTCTTATAAGGGAAAAATTATCCTTTTGTATAAAAGGACGATTTGTATATAATCCTCTCTTTAAGAGTGATAAGCAAAATATATAGAACACCAGGCTTATAAAGAGTCTATGATCGACCTCACACACAAGTGTTGATCCTACCTTATAAAAAGGTGTTTTATATCAACCAAATTGATTATCATACTTAAACTGTCATATATCATCACTGGTCATTAGTTAAATTGTCATTTTGTAAGAAATTATTTTTAAACTGTCATTATTCATATCTTACAATATTTCACATTCTTGAACTTAATATTTACTATCTGCTTATTTAAGAAACATTTCTTAAAGTCAAATTAAATTTTTTTAAAAAATAAAGGGCAAGAGTTAATTATTCTTCTAATGTGTGAGAGAAATTGAGTGATTCTAGTTCCAAGACCAAGATCTTAGAAAGGCAATAAGTTTGGGTTCCTGAGTGAGTGAAGAAGGGAAAAGACATCAAGTTCCAAGATCAGTCAAAAAAAGAATACAATAAGCTCTGGAAGGAGAAATCTGCAATTCTTGAAGAACACTAGGGGATAGTGGTTATAAGACAGAATCAGATTTGTATAAAGATTTCTCCTCCTAGGTAAGGAGCTAAACTATTTTTATAATGAAAGATCTCAAATCTTGAAGAGGAGTTTGGAGACTGGACTAACTATATATATCTGTTAGATATATATATATATATATATATATATATATATATATATATATATAATGAACCAGGATATATCATTGTGTTCTCTGTTTGGTATTTATTTGTCTCTATCTCTTTACTTTGATTCACTAAAATATTTAAATAAATATTTTAAATAAAAGTCACTTAAAAAAATAGAGTTAAAATTTAAAAAGATCAAAAAAAATAAAATTAAAACCAAATTAATTTATTTAATCTCTTTTTAAATTAATTATTATATATTTGGAACCTAACATTCTCCCTATATTTTATAGTATATATATTGATTGATACGTAAATGTATACGTGAAAAGTGACGTACATAAATAGCCGTGACAAACAGGTTCAATGTACCACATACATTCACTTTATGCCTTTTAGGTGTGTTTACGTACTTTTATGTTCATGAACCTCTCTCTATTGGACCTCATAATGGCTAGCTTCATGGGTCCATATTTTTAGGTTCATATTTTTTTTTATGTTTTTTTCATAATTCCTGTGAAATATACGAAAAAGAAGTGTGTCTTTCATTATTTAAAGGTTGAGTTACAGGTTTTCATTATTAAAGTTCTATCTATATTATTATTATTAATATTATTATTATTATTATTGTAAACTATTATTATTATTTATAAGGACGCGCCAAAGTCTAAATAAGAGTGCAATTAATTAACTTGCCAATATGAAGGAGTTTAACAGTATAATATTGTTAGTGTTTTGAAAAGGTTATTGATAATGTTAAAATAATAATTTTGTTGTCAAAATAATATGTGTTGTTAAAAATTTAAAGTATTGTTATAATAAATGTAAAAATATCGCTAAATATATATTTACTCTGATAATAAAATTAGTACTCTGACATTATCAATAGCTTTCGGGAAAAAAAACTATAATAATGTACTCCGTATAATGTAATGAAATAGAAATTATTTCTCATGTAACTTATTAACCTCTCATCATTCACTTAGAAAATAAAAAATATAATATTTAAGAAAACAACTTTAGTCACACATGAAGTCCATACGTTGTTAAACTTCCAAAATATATTGATAAATAAACAATAATAAATAAAAGAGCTGAAAGTCCACGCTCTTTATTTTCCTAGCACTTAAATAAATATTTTATTTGTTTCAAAATTAGAGATATAATTTGATTTTTAAAATCAAATGATGATATATTAAACTTTAAAATTAGTATGATTCATAAAAATTTAGAATAAAATTTTTTTGTGATTAATAATTTTTGTTATATATTATATAATTATAATAATTGTGTTAATTAAAATTAAATAAATTCATATTAATTTAAAATTTAATATATTATCGTTTAATTTTAAAAATTAAATTATATTTTTAATTTTAGAACGGAAGAAATAATAAAAGGAGTTTTTCTTAGGTAGGAGTAATAAAAATTCCAAACCCCACCCGGAAGGCAGGAACTAAAGCTAGTCCATGAGTGATCATCACTTTTGAAGAATATCAAGAAAGATGGATTAATAATGCATCCTCATGGCACACTAATTAAAACATATCCACCCCGGCCGACTAATGTTTTTTTTAAAAAAAAATAAAAAATAAAAAATTGTATAAATATCACTTCCTTACATCATTACAAATTCATAAAATTTATTTTTCTGCATGAAAAAGAAATTCAAAAAAAAATCTCTTCTAGATCATAGATCAAATAATTTCTATTGTCTCCATTAGTTTCAAAGGAGAATTTCATTGCACTTTACATTTTGGCATATTCCATTAATAATCTTACAATTATATTAAGAAATTATTATTCTCAAAAGTATTTTTAAATATTTCTACAAGTTGGCACCTTAGTATTGTTAAGACTAACCCTCCTCTTCAGAGTTTCTAGGGGGGTTGGGGGGAATCTCAGATGTGTGGCTATGTGCTTGGATTTGACGACAACGGCAGATATTTAAGAGGTAGATCGTAACGCCTCAATCTCACATTAAAACATATAAAATATTTATATATATATATATATATATATATATATATAATTATAATATATTATCAAGTATATTTTTAAATATAATATTTTAAATGAGTCTGTGGTATGCGGTGCACTTAAATGACTTAAAAAGATATAAATAAAATAATGAATAGAAACTTGATACGTTATGCTTTAATTTAAACTTAAAATTTAACCCGAGTCAGTTAGATCATCACAAACTCATTCAAAATATTGTATGCACTTTTATTATCCACCCAACAAAATAAAAATAATAAACTAAACCCTCCTTTTTTGATTATTTGAAAGTAAAATAAACCCTCCTCCTTGTGTGAAAAAGAGGTCAACAATATCGGCTAGCGAATTGAGTCTTATTGCCTGTGTCAGGCCAGATGGTTGCAAATGGTATGCGAGCAGTTTCCCTACAAATCCCCTAGAGATTGATATTAATTTTGGGTTTTGAATGAAAAGACCGAGTGCATGTTCGTACGTTTGTAGTGTTGGAGATTCTGAATGCAATTAAAAATATTACTATTCGTTTATAAATAATTAATTTTAAATATAATTTATTTATTCATAAATATTACTTTTAAAGTCTAAAATATAACGATTTAAAAATAGTACAGTATGTTTTAACCTTCAAACGTACTAATTGTTATCGCTGCAAACGTTTAAATTTTGATAACAGAATAAACTCTAAAGTTCAATTTCCACCTCAAAATTTCTCAAAAACTTCAATTTGAACCTAAAATAATTTACCAATTAAAGCATTCAAAAAAAAAAACGGTGAATAAAATGCATATTATGTATCAGTTTTAAAACGGGTTAACTACAAAAGTGTCTTTTAAAGTTTCAAAAAATTTATTTTAATCACAAAGTATTAACTTTCTCAATTGTATTTCTTTAAATTCATTTTGTTTTATAAAATTGTTCTCTTTTTACTGATTGGTGAAATTATTGGATCAACTCCTCCGCATGTATGTTATCAAATGTGTATTCAATTGTATAAAACGGGAATCCGACCAATAATTTCACCCGAGTGTTAAAAAAAATTATAAAAAAATTGTTCTTAAAAAAAACACAATTAAAACAATTAATACTTTAAAATCAAAAATAAATTTTGTGAGACAGCTATATAGTGGCAATATGCCCTTGTTTTTTGGGCATTTAATAATATGGGTCAAAGTGGAGGGACAGGCAGGAGGTACGTGTACGAATCAATATTTAATATCGTCCTACTCTTCCCACCACATGCTGCCGCGTATTCTTCCAATTCTAGCCCCCCTCTCTCATTCATCCGTGTATTTTAATATTTATTTTTTAAAATCTATTAAAAAAATAAAAGATAATTAAATTAATATTTACTGTTTAAAAATAATAAGAATAAACAAATCATTAATTTCTTTTAAAATCTACAAATGACACGTAAAAGAATAATTTTTAGTCTTTGATCGACTATAAATGTTTGCGTCATTTATAATGGTAACTTTGTAGTGTTCGAAAGTTAAATTAATTGTGTTTGAAACAATACATTTGAATTTTCAAATACTCCAAATGCACTAAACACTGCAAATGTCGAATATTCAAAGATGCACTAAAAACATATAATAGATAAAACGAAGCGGAGAGACTATATAGTAGGAAACTGATATTTTCATATAAAAATTATATTTTTATATGATTCTCTCGCATAAATATGAGACTCACTCATTATTCATGTGAGAAAAAAATTATATGAAAATATTACATTTTCATATAAAAATACTATATAGTATACTCCTCCATACATATATGGGAGTTACTATTATATTATATGAATAAATTATATACGAATGACTACTAAAAATGTAAAATTAGAATTTTATACTCTCCAATAATAACATGTCATGTAAGAAATTCAGAAAAAAAAATGAAGAGATTTAGAATCCAATATAATTAGTTAAACAGTTTTACCATGGTATACAATAAATATAAAATGTATCAATACAATTTAAATTTCTTAAATTTTCTCGTAAAATTTTCACATATCATGTTTTTATTGAAGGACGTAAACTCTAATTTTACACGCCATTATTAAATAATTTATTCTCTTATATTATTGTATAACTTGACTTGACTAGGCTGTGGCTGACCAAGATGAAAAGGCCAGAGAGAGGGCCCACTTTTGTTCATTGCAGTTCAGTTGTGAATAGCATTAGCAATTGGCCCACTTGGTAAAAAAACAGGTACCAGTATCAGTCCTCTCTCAGGCTCAGGTGGGATATCAAAATATCCACTTTCAAACCCAAAAAGAAATGGCCCAATCCAATCAACAAGTGCATCAGCCCAGTTATGTAGTAGTATTTATTACTTCCTGCCAACCATTTGTAATAGTGTTCTTCCCACCCAACTTTTGCTTTCATTGTTTCTTCTCCCCCCCCCCCAAAAAAAAAAGTTGTTACTTACAATTCTTTTCTTTTTTTGTTAAATTCACTCAGTCCTTTTAAAATTTTATATTTTCTAAAAAAAATGATGTCTGGTGATAGTAACATCTACTGTCAATACCTCATAAATCACGTTAATTGAGTAATTCTATGGTAAACTAGGTTAGAATGGCCAGAAAAAAAAAAGCATCTGCTTTGTGAGTACTAAACCCATGGTCTATCTCTTGGCTACAACTATTTTGTAATTAAAAGTTATAAATACAATATTTCATTTCACGAAAGAAAAATAAAATCTCTTTTTTTTTTCTTTCAATAATACTATAGTTGTGGTTAATTACAACTATTGGACCCACCTATATATGATAGATCATTTACTAAATATATTTTGATACATCATTTTTATAAGCTGTTTTTTGTAAGTGTAGTAATACTCTTTTTCTTTTAATATCTTCGAACTGATAAAACTTATTTTTAGAAATTGGATGGGTAAAGAGACAGAATTAAGAGATTATACAGAAGAACAAACAAAAAGAAGAGAGAAACAAGAGGGCAACAAAATAAAGAAAAAAGCGTGGAAAGAAATACCGAAAATCTGGGATGTTGTTCCATTTTTCTAACGACGAACTCTATTATTGCTTTTCACATTTTCTCGAAAATTTAAAATAGATGCAAATTCTCCCATTTTGTGACCTACTGGGTTATATAAATATGCAAATGAATTAATTCAAAATTAGTGTACTAATCACAATTTTACCCATGGAGGAAAGTATTTGATCCCCATTAACCAGTTTGGTTTGAATCAATTAAATCCCAACTGTTTAAGGAGACACCAACATGTTGCACATGTGGTGGTTAAGCAGGAAAAACATAAATAAAATAAAATAAAATATAAACTTTACTTCTCTCAAATCATCAACAGCCTGTTCTATTAATAATTTTCACTGGCATTTCCCCAGAGTCCAAAAAAGGAGATGCGAAATGTCTGCCCAATATTTGCAGCCAAACGTACAGCTTTCAAGGTTTAATTTCTCTAAAGGACCACGGGCTGAATGGAAATGGGGCCAAGGAGATGGATGAGCATTTAGGTTAGGTCCAGACTAGATGGTTAATATATATATATATATGGTAAGCTTCTAAAGCGAACTCTTAAAAAGTGAACCAAAGACGATCCGTCATCTTTGGTGTCTATGGCAATTATTCGATCCGTCGCCAAAGATTACATGGCTACGGCGACGGGTCGAATCGTCGCCATAGACACCAAAAGACGACGGTTCGACTTTAGTTCGCTTTAGAAAATTTTCCTATATATATATATATATATATATGAAGTTGATTCATAATCAACGTTGTAAACTTAATATTATTCTTACAACAAATTGTGACCATCCAATCGCGAATCTAAAGATAAAGATTATCATCCATCCATATTTTAGTTTGGAGGTACTCGCACTACTAAAGTGTGGACTCAAAACTGACTAAAATGCCCTCCAAAATCCGTATTTTAGTAATACGGACTGTAACTTTTAAAAAATTTAATATATCATTATAATATTAAAGTAATGACACTTTAGTAATATCCTCGTCCGCGCAACTAAAGTGCGGACGATAAATTTGTTGTTATAGACTTTCTGTTTTTGGTTGGATTTTACGTCTATTTGTTGTTTCGTTATATTTTGTTCCATACAATGGTTTAGTAACGACCAAGCCTAACCATGTCACTCATCCACGACGATTTGCCTTGTATGGACAACGACGATATCTGTCACGGAAAACCCACCAACTATAAAGTCTACAGCGAGGACGTGGCAGTTCTCGCCGGAGACTCTCTCACATGGCCGTTCCTGAGATTTTGGTGGCCTAGGAAAAAAAATAAAAACGAGACCCTTTTTGAAACATTGTCTTCACAAAAAATAAAAATAAAAGTTGTATCCAAAAAGTGTCTTTTTAAAACTTAAAACATAATAGTTCGACTACAACAAAATATATGAGAAGTCTAACTAAATAGTTCGACTACAACAACATATATGAGAATACATTCATTGAAAGATTCTTCTTCTACTATTTCTAGAGGCAAAATCATGAGCGTAGGTTAACATCTTTTTTTTAATTAGTTTAGTTTGAGCTTCAACACTATATTAGAGTTGACACAGTTGAGTCTTTAAAATTTATTGGGCTTTGAAAATTAATTTTGTATACCTATATTATTATATATTTATATTTTCAATTTCACACACATATATATACTATATATAAAAAATAATAATTTGGGGCCCTTCTGATCGGGGGCCAAAGACGGTCGACCTTCCCGCCCGTGCTCAGGAACAGCCCTGACGACGATAAAAAGGGTTTCTCCGACTAGGATACTTTTAGCACTTTGAGAATTAGCCAAATCTATTGGGATAGAAGGTCTAGTTGTAGGCCAAGTGGTTGACATAATATCAACTGGAGTTTTCAATATTGAATTAGATCAACTTGAATTTATTCATATCCACAAAATTGCGGCATTGCTCGAGGCATCTGTAGTTTTAGGGGCGATTTTGGGTGGTGGAGATGATGAAGAAATTAGGAAATTGAGAAAATATGCTAGGTGTATTGGGTTATTGTTTCAAGTGGTGAATGATATTCTTGATGTTACAAAGTTTTCACAAGAATTGAAAAAAAAAACAGCAGAAAAAGATTTAATGGTGGATGAAGCTACTTATCCAAAACTATTAGGGCTAGAGAAATTTAGGGAATTTGCTCAAACCCATCCTTTCTTCTGCTCTTTTTGTCCAAGACTAAATTTGCTCAAATTTACCGTCAGCATTTTAGTTGTGCGAACGAAGATATTACCAAAATGTCATTATTTTAATATTATAATAATATATTGAATTTTTTAAAAGTTAGTTCGTACTACTAAAGTGCGGATGGATGATAATTTTTACCGTTAGATCCGTGATTGAACGGTCATGAAGGATAATCTTAATTTTACAACGTTGGCTATGAATTAGCTCCCATATATATATATATATATATATATATATATATATATATAAAATAAAGGTCAATAAAGATCTTATCCAACTTAGCTGAGTTATTGTAGTTGGTCAACGAGTTAATTCCGAATTTATCACATCTGTTGATACAATGTATGTCATGTCCATAGTTATTTTAAAATTTTCATATTTTTTGTTGTATTATTCCAAGTGGGTACATGTATGTATTAAAAATATATACAATAATTTTGATATACATATAACTCTTCAATTTCATGTTCAATATATTACAACTATCTATACTATTGATATTCAAATTATAATACTAAATAATATATACATCACAATTTTAAATTGTACATCAATACTAACACGTGAGTTGTAGATATTATAAGTTTAGTATACATCTAACAACATAAACAAGACAATAGTATCTCAAAATGCATGATTACTAAATACAAACAAAAAATTCCGGATAAAAAATTACTTTCCAACCTCGTACACTCCTAGTTCATGATTCTACCCTATTTAATTAGGGGAAAACAACAACGTTGTAACGAATCTGGGTTTTAATTGTCCAACTCGAACTCATTTAAAAGTTATTCAACGTCTCGTTTAATAAATGATTTAAATTCGAGTCAGACTTGATCGAGTTTAGACTCATTTAACTTTTAATTATAAAATTGAGAATAAATTATAAATCTAACATTAATGTTAAACAATACAGATTTACTTGAGTCAGACACCATATTATTTAAGTTTGTGTTGTTTAACTAAACGAACAAAGGAACATATTTATATTAAATCGAGTTCGAGTAAAGGCCTCGTGATTAGCCCAGTTCATATATAGCTATAAAATGAAATAAATACCAAATTTCCAAGAAGAAAGATATTCTACAGTTGAAATTTCATATCCATTCTAATATTAGATATATAATTTGACTTTTGAGATAAAATGAATGAAGACATATTAAATTTTAAATTGATGTGAATTTATTTAATTTTTGTTGATACATCCATTATAAGAGTCCTGCTATACATTGCGAAAATTTTCAGCTGAATTATGATTGCAACATATGTACATACATGGAATATATAAGAATTAAGAAGGATACTCCTTTAATTTATTCTATCTTAGCGCATACATTTACACGTTAGTTGCAATTCAACTTCGTCAAATATTTGTCGACGTGTATATTAATTTTTTTTATTATAATTGTATAGTATATAACAAAATTATTAAACATAAAAATTATTTGGGCAAAGGTGCAAAAATGCCCCCGTGTTTTACCCCGATATCCCACTTCCACCTTGAACTCTTTTTTTTTCCAAAAGTACACTTGACGTTACAAATTTTAGGTCAACCGTGCCCCTGTCCCTAACGGATATGCCACCTAGACTAACAGGGTTAAAACCTCTGTGATGTGGCTGACACGTGGCGCCTTCCTCTTTTGTCTACTTTTCTCTCTCCTTCAAAAGTCAGCACCTTCCTCTTTTGTTTACTTTTCTCTCTACCAGAAACAGAGCAACAACAGGAAGAAGAAATGGATGAAGACTGAGGTTTACTCGCGGTGGTTAGAGGTTGCTCCGCTGCCGCCACATCAACCAAATCCACCACCACCACCACCTTCTCCTCCTCCACCACCACAACCACCAAGCTGAGCTGCGAACCACCATAAAATCAACACCACCAAATCTATTAGATCCACAACTATTACTAACATGCAGACTAGAATTGGGTATTCAAATTTGGTGGAAAGAGAACATAAGACATTATATAATTGACGAAGAAGTCGAGTAATTGCAGGAATCCATGACCAATTTATTGCAGAGCTCACCCAAATCGAGAAGAGGCCCGAAATTGCTAAAATTTTGGTTCAAATTTGATCCGCCGAAAAAACCCTTTATGGAGTGGAGGTGTTTCGGGGAAATGGATGGTCGGAGTTAAAGGGATTTCGATTGAATCGATGCAGAAGATGGTGATTATGTCGTCGTAGTCGCCGGAGATGCTGTGGACGACGACCGAGTTATTTTGGGGGTTTTGAGAGATGAGGATTAGGTGTGATTTGATGAAGCTAGGGTTTGAAAAGAGGGAGCGCCATTGCTTGCAAACGCACCAGAAGCAAATTAGGGATTTGAGAGAGAAAAGAGAGAGGGGAAAGAGAGAGAAGCTGAAGAAGAAAGAGAAAATAATAAAAAACAATTATTATATTTTATATTTGCCACGTGTTGATCGCCACTAACACCAGTATGCCCAGCTGAAATTTTTTTAACGGGAGGGGTATAGTTGAGCAACGTTTTACAACGTTAAGGGCACTTTTAGAAAAAAAAAGTTCAAGGTGTAAGTGGGATATCGGGGTAAAACACAGGGGTATTTTTGCACCTTTGCCCAAAATTATTTTATTATAAATTTTTATAATTCATACCAATTTTAAAATTTAATATATTATTTTTTGACCTTGAAAGTCAAATTGCATCGATAATTTAAAAACGGACGGAGTACATATTACATAGCCTAAATGGTTGATTTGGTCTTGGAGGAAAGTCTACTCCGTGTACATGTAGGTCCCTCCCCCTCCAGGCTCCATCTCCTACCTTTTCTTCAAAATTTTACACAAAATTCTTTGCCTGCATGTTTATTTCTGATTCTCTCTCTATTTGAAAATTACAGACTTTTCAGTACTTTTGGGCTCTTGCTGCTTCATTATTCAGCACACATACAAGCATCTTTCCTAAAAGTACTAATCATATTTTGTTGGTGAACTAAAAGTAAGGTTTGTTTAATTTCCTTTCCAATTTCAGTTTTTCTGTTATGTTATTGTTCTTGTTGCTCTTATTATGTAAGTATTTAAAGAAAAATTGAAGAATTTTTATGGTGTTTGATCTTAGAAAACAAGCATATCTAAGTGAATCAAAAGTTCAATTCATCATCTAATTTAATCGAAGAAGAACGTTGACCCCATCTTAGTTGACTTTGAAGTCTAACCTAGTTTCTGTTTACATTAGAGGGAGGATTTACAAAATTATATATATATTTTTAAAAAAAAATAAAACTCAAAATTGGGGTTTAGTTATGAACAGGAGTAACAATTTACGAAGAGTCAATTTATATGTTACCAAATATCTTTATGTTGGAATTTCCATATGAAAGCTTCATAGTTTTTGTAGAGCTCCTAATTAGCAGTTTCAAACTTCTCTATAATGATGCATAGATCAGTTTTTGGTTTAATTTCTCAGTTCAAATTGATATAAATATGTTCAAGATGTGATATCCTGTAAAAAATAACTTGCAGGAAAAAAGAGAAAAATGGTGGATGCTGTTGTGACAGTTTTTTTGGAAAAGCTAATTAATGCTCTTTCGGAGAGGAGCCGAATCGTGAGCAAATTTGAGGATGAGTTTGAAAAATTGAGGGATGAGCTACTTCTTATGCAAAGCTTCCTCCAAGATGCAGACAGGCTCAAGAGGAGGAACAAAACTCTTCGCACGATTATGATTTGCTTACGAGATCTTATTTATGAAGCTGAAGACATACTAGCGGATTGTCAAGATCAATCGGAAAATGATGATAATAAGCTTTCCAGATGTTTTGCAATCAGCTTCCATCCTTCAAAACTTTCATTCCGGTATCGAACTGGGAAGCGACTCAAAGAAATTAATGAGAAAATCACAGTTATAAAGAATAGGATCTCGACTTATCTTGGAGTGCCAATTTTGGATCGAACAGATTCAGTGGAAGCTCACAATCGTCTGATGACTAGATGGAGCTCGCCCTTATATGACCATAATCAGGTAGTTGGTTTGGAAAGCGACACTGAGAAGATTAAGGAGTGGTTATTTGAAGCGAATGAAGGTATTCTAGCTATCGGGATTGTTGGTATGGGGGGATTAGGCAAGACCACGATTGCTCAAAAGGTGTTCAATGACAGAAGAGTAGAGGATCGGTTTGAAAGGAGAATATGGGTTTCTGTTTCTCAATCGTTTACTGAAGAACAGATCATGAGAAGCATATTGAGGAGCTTAGGAGATGCATGCATTGGCGATGATCAAAGTGCATTGCTGCATAAAATAAACCTGTATCTCTTAGGCAAGAGGTATTTGATTGTGATGGATGATGTTTGGAGCACTGACAACGCTTGGTGGCTCAAAATCAGCGAGGGATTGCCTAAAGGTAACGGAAGTAGTGTTATGATTACTACGCGAATTGAGAAAGTTGCTCGAAAGATGGGAGTTGGGGAACCAAGAACTCATTGGCCCAAGTTTCTTAATGAAGACAATAGTTGGTTATTGTTCCGTAAGATAGCATTTGCAGCAAGTGGAGGCGAATGTCATCATTCTGAGCTGGAGAATGTTGGGAAGGAAATAGTTGAAAAGTGTAAAGGTCTTCCATTAGCAATCAAAGCTGTTGGTGGAGTGATGCTATGTAAACCACCACATTATCATGAATGGAGGCGAATCGCAAACCATTTTCGAGATGAGTTGAAAGAAAATGATAGCTCGGTGATGGCTTCATTGCAGTTGAGCTACGACGAACTCCCACCTTACTTGAAATCATGTTTTCTCTGTTTCTCACTCTATCCAGAGGATTGCGAAATAGCAAAAGAGCAACTGATTTATTGGTGGATTGGAGAAAGTTTCATCCCACTCGAGAATGGGAGGCCATCAACTCAAGTGGGAGAAGATTGTTTTTCAGAATTGACAAATCGATGTTTAATAGAAGTGGTTGACAAAGCTTACAATGGGACAATCTACACTTGTAAAATTCACGACATGGTTCGGGATTTGGTAATCCAGATTGCAAAAGATGATATTTTCTCCGTTCGACATGTTGCAGATTGCCGCCATTTGAGTATCGGAAGAGACATGAATATGAAGTACCTAGTTACCAACAATAAGATGAGAGCTCTGCTGACTACAACCAGGGGAGGTGAAGTGAACAAGATTGCTTCCAGCGTTGTGAAGAAGTTTTGCAAATGCCGCCATTTGCAGGTATTAGATCTTTCTAAATCTATATTTGAAGCGTCTCTAACAAGCTTGTTAGATGAGATTGGAACTCTCAAACACCTGAATTATCTCAGCTTAAGCAATACTCATCCGTTGACCCAAGTCCCAACTTCACTAGAGAAACTTGGTAAGATTCAGATTTTAGATGTTAGTTATTGTCAGAATCTGAAAATGCTTCCCTCTTGCATAATAAATTTCGAGAATTTGATTGCCTTAGATGTAAGCCATTGTGGTTCTCTTGAATACTTGCCCAAAGGTATAGGGAAGCTCCTTAATCTTCAAGTACTATTGGGATTCAAGCCTGCAAAGCCAAGCCAATTAGGAGGATGCCGAGTAGCTGAACTTAAAAGCTTGACTCAACTTAGAAAACTTGGTTTACGGCTCACTCATGGCGAGGAGATTGGAAGTGATGAGGTTGATGCATTAGTAAACCTCCAAGAACTACAAATTTTGACTATTAGTTGTTTTGAAAGTTATGACAATAGCCTCATCTCCAAACTAGATGAACTTTGGCCGCCTAGACAGCTCCATGAGTTGTCCCTCAACTTTTTTCCAGGAAAAATAAGCCCTGTTTGGCTCAACCCAAGATCACTCCCCATGCTGTGTTATCTTTCTATATCCTCTGGAAATTTGACAAAGTTGAATGAGAGATTTTGGGGGGATGATAATCATATTTGGAGAATTGAGGGCTTAAAGGTGGAAGCTTTATTGGATTTGTCCGAGGAATGGTTGATGTTGCATAATGTCATGCCATCCTTGAGAATTGTGAATGTTAGTTGGTGTCCTGAACTAGTGTCATTCCCAATTGAAGACGCCGGATTTAAAGGGGGAGTTTGGAAGAAGGAAGAGCAGAGGAGCTAGTTGTGGAGAGTCTATAAATTAGAGCTAGCCGGATTTAAATGGGGAGTTTGGAAGAAGGAAGAGCAGAGGAGCTAGATGTGGAGAGTCTATAAACTAGAGCTAGAGTTGTAAACGAGTTGAGCCAAGTTGGGTTTTAAACGAGCCTTTGAGATTTGGTAGTTGCCATCGCCCATCAGTGAGCTCTTGGGGCTTTCCTGTGAAACACATTATTAAGGCAAGTGTTTTTGAGTAGTATTGTTTGAATATACTCCATTGGTTTACTAATTATTTCTAGTTCTCTGTTTAATTTCCAAGATATGCTATGTAAATAAATGTCCTACATTTAATCAAACTGAAAAGGGTGTATATAGCTACAGATGTCATTAATGGAAAAGGTAAAATGTCAAACCATTAGTAATGAAATCTTTTAAAATAAAATAACATGACATGCATAAATTTATATGTCCAAGACAGATACTCTTTTTTATTATTGGCAAGATGAGATGATCAACAAAATCTTTACTATGTGAAACAAAGATTTATATCAATAAAAAGATACTTTTTTTTCCTGTCCAGAAGAGATTTAAAAAAAAAAAAAAAAGAGCCTCTAATGTGAGTTACAGATAGAGTAAAAATGTTACATTTTTTTTATTTATTATTTCATCATCTATGATTGAGTTGTAAATTTTTTTTGGAAAAATATCTTACATTTGAACCGAAGTTTTTCTGATCAAAGAATCTCCAGATCTAAATCAATTTACAAGTCAGAGAAGAAAGGTGCTGGTGGGTGCTGACCCACAGAACACGGTTTCAAGTGCCATGAAATTAAAGGTTTAGATGAAAATTCAAGTCATACCATCAGACTAGCCTACGATTTTTGCGTGTTTTTAACATGCGTGTGTGGGTGTATATATATATGTGTGTGTGTGTGTGTGTGTGTGTGTGTGTGTGTGTGTGTGTGTGTGTGGAGACAGTTGGAAGAAAGACAATAGTCTTTCAATTTATCTCACACCGTCCAAAATATGATCATATGATCAATAATTACCACCGTCCATAATATAGTTTAGAAAACTTCTAGAAATTGATGGGTTCAGATTTCAATTAACAAAATTGTCTCTTTCTATGTGAAAAAAGTTTTACTATGTATTATAAAAAATTTAGTTGAATTAAAATTGTGACGTATGTGTATGGAATAAGTTTTACTTTAATTTATTATATTTTAATACATAGACTTTCATGTTGATCGCAATCTAACTTTATCACATATTTGTCGACATATATCTATATAACACGAGGAATTTATATCACTGAGTGGAGATTTATATTTTATTTATTTATTTTAAATAAAAAGTTCAATTTTAGTTATATTAACAATAATACATACATCAAAATTAATTATATTTTAACGTATACATGATAATATGATAAAATTAAAAAAAAATCAAATAATAATAATAATAATATATACACACAACGACATATTTTAATTATGTAATATATAATAATATAAATATCAATTTAATTAATATATAATTATTCGGGGGCGGGTTGGGACGAGGACTGAGGAAGCAAATATATCCCCTCTCTATCTCCGTTAATAATATTCGGTCATTCCCCGTCTCCATTGATAGCGTGGACGAATGATACGCGTTTTTTAAAACATGTGATGCAAGGTTTTTGTTAATACTATTGTCCGCGCTACTATTGATGGGTTTGAAATATTTATTAAAAAGTAGCAATTTTGTAACATATTTTGGTATACTGAATTTTGAATGTTATATAGAAAAAGCTATATACTGTTAGGTTAAATTTGTTAAATGCATGCTGCATGCTTGTGGATATTATTGGATATTTCTTTTTAGAATGACTGATTGTGGATATTATTGACTTTTTCTTTTAAAAAAAATGCATGCCTGAAAATATTATTGGCAATGCTTGCGGATATTTAATGTTTATTGTTGATGTTTAGTTAAATAAATATACAGAAATGAGTGTTTCATATTGCTGTTCAAATATACTTTATTTGGTACTTTTACAATTATGTTCATTAATATTCCTCTACCAAGGCATTACTAAGTTTTAGTTTCTTTTTAATCCAATTTTCTGAACTAAAAAATTATGTGGGTTGGGTGCAGAAGACCTCTTCCACCCCTTCCCTTTCAGCTCTCTATCAAATGCAACTTTTAAGTGTTTATGCAGAGTTTACCAAAAAATAATTTATTTCAGACGCAAGTTATTTAACTCACAAAAACAATTTTTGGAGTTTAAACACACCACACCAATAATGGTGCGGTAAGTTTGGTGCGTTTGAATGTCTAACTACACCAAACGTCAGTAACCAACCAAACCCGTAGTCTGATTAGCCCACATCACATCAACATTTGTGAACTTCCATATTAATCTAACAGAAACAATGCCTGAATTATAGAAGGGAAACATTTCAACACATTTTTGCAAGGATATCCATATGGGAAATGAAAGAAGAAAACACACTGGTTCAGACTTTCATGCTCATATTTTTACCAAAAAGGTTAACACCTGAGTAATTAAGGCACCAATCACATGGTTGTTTAATAGTTGAAAGAAGCAATTACTAGAAGCGTTAGTTCCCTAGTAATCTTCATGCATCACTTCTAAAAAAATATGCATATTTCTATGCAGTTTGTTAAGGTTACATTCCCTATGTGTACAGGCAAGACAAGAATTGAAGGAAGGGCACTGATATTTCAACGTGGGGTTCTCTCTTCACATTAGAATAAAGTGAATCCCACTTTCATGTGAGAAGAGACCATGTGAAAATATCAAAAATATATGTGAAAATAGTACTTCCCTTATGCTACGTTTGGATCGGAGGAATGAAATTAGTGAATAAATAGAATAGAGAAGGGAATGAAAAGGTTAGTGGAATGATTCATTCCATTCTTGGCTGGAATGAGTCATTCTATATCCTACCTTAAGGAATAAAATTAACAAATTTGATTGGAATAGGAATGGTTCATTCCATTCCAATAAAACAACCAAACACAATTTTTTTTCATTCCATAAGAATGAATCATTCCATTCTTACCTTGATTCCTGCAATCCAAATGTAGCATTAAAGGAACCATTAATCATTACATCCATCAACTTTTCAACTGTTATAACAAAGAGTGCATCACTGCATCAGCAAGCAAAAGAAAAGAAAGGTTCAACATCTTTGAAACTCATACATCAAGAGGAATGCAAACTCGCATACATCATAAGCGAGATCAGACGACAAAAAGGAAACTAAGATCACTAGGATAGACTAATATTGGAACTCAAGTTAAATTATGACTAATACTAAACATACCAAATCACATTCCAACATGTTCAAGTGACTCAAAATGGTTTCTCATATTCCTGTGTTGGCTGCTGCTCCCAGACGCGCAAAAAACCTACAATATGCAATCTTAAAGTGCTTAGAGGGATCGAGAGAGAGAGAGAACTTATGAATATATCGACAGTTTGACCACACACAATACAGATATAAGATGCAGACGTACATGTAGTAAATTGAGCAGCAAATATGACAACATAGAAGAGCATGGGACTATCAAAAAAGAAGAATCCATGAGTTTTACCTACATCAAATAAAGACTGCAATAAAGAACTGCTTTATGCACATATATGACTTTGCACGTCTACAGCTTAAGGAAGCAACCCCAATAACCTATTGAATTCAATTATTTTTATTGCATCTGCCTCCATCATAGACAATCAACTAGACTAACACTTGCATGGTAATGTTAAAATAAAATTTCCCTCTGGGAGGAGGTTGGTTGTCTACAAATTTTGCTTAGGAAAAGGGGGGTGGGCATCAAGAAAAGTTGATATGTCGTATGGTATTGGTCTTTCGAAAGGGTGGGAGTTGTTTAAACCTCATTGAGCTTTGAGGTAGGGGATGGTACTCGAATGAAGTAATCTGTTTGGTGTGCGAATGAATATGAATAATTGATGCTTTTCCCCAGCTTGTTAGGTATTGCTAGGGTGGGGATATCGCAGAGTCAGAGGCTGCTGCTGAAAAAGGAGCGAGCTGAAGCCCCATTTTCACTTTTTCAGGAGGGCTTCTAATGATTGGGAGATGGAGGGAGTTGGCATATTTATTGACAGGATTTATTCTTGGAAATGGAGGGGTGAAGGAACAAATAAGGTGCTGTAGAAAGGTGAGGAAAAGGGTAAGTTTTCTGGGAAGTCGTACTATAAATGGTTGTCTGATTGAGGAGAATATGGTTTGGTTTCCCTTGGAAGGCTATTTGGAAATTTGACAATAACTTGACCCAGCAGCAATCTAGGCATTTTCTTTTTCACTTTCTGTCTTTGACTTGCAGAAAGGTAGTGTTTTGCAGTAAAATTCTATGTCTATTTACATGATGTGCCATCTCAATCAATTTCAAATTCACATACTCATGGGACTCAATTCTTGTCGTCATCATCGCACAAGAATACGAGATCTGGGACCTCTCTGATAATTTTCTAAGAACCTTCATTGTCATAGTTAGATCCATTTCAAGCACCTATATACTTTACCCAATACTACTTTGAAACATGGAAAGCCCACATCCAAGTGCATGGATACACATTATATAACACAACATGTTTGAAGGGTATTACAGCAGGTAATGATAAAAACCAAAGTTGTTGAAATATCTTATAAAAGGCAAACCTCATTCCCAACTTTTGTCTAATTAAAGCCGAGAGAATCTAAGCCTAGGCCAATATATAGCAGGCCATTAAATCCAGGGCAGTGGAGGAAGAATCTATGTTTCTTAGAACCTTAAAAGACCAAACACTAAAGTTCAAATAACTCTTAGTTAAGGATGTTTTTGATCCGAGACAAGTTCTATAAGTACACTCTTACATAGATGTGACATCAAAGCCTGCAAGTTTTCCTCATTTGTACTCAATGTGCATATATCTATTATTTCAAGCTTTTCCTTGACGTACTATACGAAAGTCATTCATGTGTATCAATTTCCTTATTGTTACTTGACAACTGGGAACTGTTCTCACTCAACCATACTGAACAGAACAGCATCTGAAAGGATTAATTAGAAGAAAATACTGGAATAACTTCTTTTAACTATGGTTAGGCTTCGCATCTAAAGCACTAGAATCTCTTGATTGCAACCAAGATAATTCGATCACAACGAAACTCAAATTTATGTAGTCTCTCAATATCAATAATAATAGTCTGAGGGGTCTTGGATATTACCATGCAATAAGGAAAATCTAAACCCTAATATTATTACCCTAATGACTTCGACAATAACTAAATATCTTAAATTTTAAAATAAAAATACCTAGACTACCCAAAATCCCCAAGTATTAATATAAGAACCCTAATTACAGTAATTTCTACGCAATTGACTATTTTAACAAATAGATAATTTAAGATTGGGCTGCTGTGTTCCTCAACCTTCTTTTGAGAAAATCCGTCCTCAAATTTTAAAATTTGGGAGACTGAGAAACCATGAGAACTTCTCCTCGTCTTCAAACAAGTCTGTCCGAGAGCATGAAACTTTTCTGGGAGAAAGAGTACTGCCTTGGTATATAAAAGCGTTGCAAGCAAAGCTTCTGAAATGATAAAATCTAATCAACATGCTCAAACTACAAGGGCATTTCAAACCTTTCTGCAATTTTAGGATAATTCCATATCTTCTATAACAGGAAATGTTCCACACGACTGTACTTCAGTCACACTGTTTGGAAGCTTACTGAAGGCTTTGAAACACTAGGAAAAGTTTTTGGACTAAAACTTTCAAGGCAGCATTGAGTTCAACAAAAGAGATTTGTTCCCCTTCACTACAGTTGCAACTGCTTTTTTTGGATTCTCTACTAAGTTATCTGCTTCTGCATTTGTCTTTTTGGTTAAATACTCTTTATTCTTTTTGATAATTGGCAACTTAAAAGTGACCTCAAATTTTGCACAACCAACAAAACATTACACAGATTTACACTATACATGAAATGTATAAGGCCCAAAATGATTGCGACAAAACAATACACTATAACTGTAATGCTGTTGTTTTACCCAAAAAAATCAAAAAGGGAGTGGAACTGACAGACCTAGTTGATTTGATCATTTGAAAAGTAGAACAGAAACTAAAATCAGTCTCATACTCCTAATGCTAACGATTTTCATCGACAGCGACTTAAAAAGGGCATATGTGTAACAAGTAGAAGGGGGTTCTTGAATCATTTTTCTGAAAAAGTAGGGGACTGAAAATATCTTTTAACACCAAGTTACTAGAACTAAAAAATCACTCTATTGTTTCCTAACTATTTATTGCTCTTTTTCTTTCCACTCCTTTTTTTTAATCTAGGGGCCTACTAAAAATAAATAACCAAACATGTCAAAATCTGGAAAAGATGAATGTTTGGAAGAAGGAAATACTTAAACATGCCAAAATTTAGAGAAGAGTGAAAGTTGTGATTTTGTAAAATTTGTCAAACTAGGGGATCATAGCTTAATTCTGTAGTAACTCGATGGGGCGTAATTATAACTATGCAAAATATATGATAATAAGGACAGTTCAACCTCAGTTAATACAACACACCAACAGATGAAGACGGAGAAGATGAAGGACCTTGCGGGGTTTGATGGCAGCGAGGATGGGAGCAATGATAGTGGTCGGCAGTGATTGTTGGCGGGAGGTAGCGTCAGCAACTCAGCATTGAACTATTTTTTTTCTCTTTTCTGACCTGAACCTATTTCCTCTCTTCTCTTTTTCTTTTCTAAGTGAGTTGCTGGGTCATTATTCCGATGGTCTGGGTTTATGTACTGCTTATTTGGGTTGCTTGATTCTGGTTGTTCCTGACGATGAACAGTGGCAGCAATGGCAGCACGACAAAGCTGGCCTCATGTTCTTTTGTTTGTTTATTTGTTTTCATCTCTGGCTTTCGTCAATGTTGACTGGAGGTAGCATCAGCATTGAACTTCTTCTTTTATAGCCTGAACCTTCTTCCTCTCCCCTTTCTTTCTTTCTTTATCCCGGCGAGCTGTTGGGTCATTGTTCCAATGGTCTGGGTTGATTTGCTGCTGATCTGGGTTGTTACTGATGATGAACGTTAGCAGCAAGAGGATGATGAGGGTGGCCTCTTTTTGTTTTTTTCATTTTCTTTTTTTAAGCTCTGGCTTTCTTCTCTTTCTTCCTTTTTTCTCCCTGGAATTTGCAATTGAGATGACTAAAAGTGGGCTGACGACGAATGAATCCAAAACAATCAGCGAGTGATTTCTCCAATGAACAGTGACCTCGAGGAATTTGATCACAGCTGAACTCAAATTTAAGAAATCTCTCAATATCAATAATTATAGTATTTGTAACCTTGGGGTCTTGGGGATTACAACGCATATTTAAAGAGAAAAAACCAAAGACATAATCGCGACTAAATAGACCAAATGATCCTAATGGCTTGAACAAAGTTACTAAATACACAAAATACTTGGATAAAAATACCTAGATTACCTCAAATCTCCAAGTATTTATAGAAAACCCTAGTACATACATCACTTGCTACCTAATTGAAAATTTTAAAGAATAGTAAATCAAGTTTAGGGCCGCTACGCTCCTCATCACAAATCCTCCAGAGTTTGTCCTCACTCCTCCCCTTTTCCCCAAAAGGTTTATAAATGATTGGTATGGGGTTTCGCATAGGAAAGCAACTCTTAATCACAAAATATCATGGCCTTAAACCGAAAATGATATTAGATACAAGATCAGTTGGATTAAACTCTTGTTCAGGATTTTTCTTATAAATGCTATAAGGAAGAAGGGGGGGAAAAGATAAAGACTAACGAACAGGAATCGTACCACAACTTAATTAAATGCCTACTATGCCACAAATTTCACAAGCTAACAGAAAATTCAAGCACTATCTTAGGCAGATCACACACAAACTATAAGTTTAAAGAAAACAATAATACCGTCAATCTAAATTTCTGGCATACTTATTGGTATTTCTCCCAGGGACATATATATTGAATCATCATCTCCCAGCATTCCCTGAAATAGTCAGTAGTAAATTAGTTATCCTCCACTTGCAGAAGACCAAATTCATCAAAGAAAACCTTGCATACACTAGACAAAACCTAACAACTATCAAGCCACTGAGTACATCAGATTGATAATAAAACTGGGTGTTTAGAAATATGCATAGCTGGTACTCCGTAGAAAATCATATATATCCAGGAAAAAATAAGTATTAAATAAATTAGCATGAAAGTCCAGTCAAATATCAAACAAATTTAAGTGGTTTGGCGGTTACCTCTCCATTATTGAGACCCATCTCATTTTGCAATGAATTGACGTCTGGTGGCACAGAAGAACAATTAGGCAAATCAGACCTGAGCAACTCTGATATCATCATTCCATAACCGTCCTGAACATCAGGAATGTCATGGACTTGTGCATTGTTTGTAAAGCTCTCCAGACCTGTAAATAATGTTTCATCCCTGTGTAGTGGATGAAAACAAAAAGAGAACATTTAAGGGCCTAATATTAAATTTCATACAGTAATTAAATCCAATGGTTGCATAACTGGACAACAGGTTTAGGAGGAAAGAATAGAATTAACGAAATCTGATATGATAATTGCAGAAGATTTATTCCCAATACCCAAAATACTAAGTACAACATTAATTTGCAAAGCAATTCAAATAAAAGAAACATACTTCTGGTCTGGATTAGTTAGGTCCTTGTCATCTTGTACAGAATCACTTTCCAAATCAATCACCTCAACCTCTTTGCCACGTCTACAAAATTTGTCAGGTATACTGTTACTCATCGACAAATCAATATCAACATGTACTACTTCTTTTTGGCTATGTGGAATAGATGGAAAAATCATAAGTGGGTTAACGTCATGATTCTCATTTGGATCAGAAGTCTCCATAAGATTAAGATCGCAGATCTTAAATGAACCAGGAAATAACTGCTTCTCTTCTGTAAACTCTATTGGCTCAGCAACACCATTAGGAGACAAAGAAACATCCAGTAACTTCTTATTATCAGCGGCACTAGGTGAAAACCTCCCCTCAGGTGTTGTCTGCTGCTTTTGCATTGAGGTAGAAAGGTACAAACAGCTATCCGCCTGAGTTTCTGTGGTGGGAGAAATTTCTCTATATTTTTTAATACCATCCCTGCTATCACTGAGTTGTATGGGTCGTTTTTCACCTCTCTGTGTATCCATGGTGCTGCATCTACCAAATCCCGGTGGCCCTTCAATTGATTCTTGCTCCTTCATGAAGGATCTCTCTATAAAAGATTTTGATTTTGTGTATTTTCCTTGTCCAAGTGCATATGAGAGACCCAGCTCCCCAGTCTCCTCCTTGGGTGTCTCTTCTGAAATGTCAGGATCAAGAATTTTCAAGCTTTGAGTTTGGTTTGATGAGGCATCACCTGACGAACCATCAAAAGGCAGATCTTCAGCAGGGGCTCTAGGTCCTAAGGAAAGTCCACTGTCATTAGTGCTTTTAACTTCAGTAATTGAAACTGGGCCCATCTTCGAACCCTTAGTTGTCAAAGAAGAACGGGTCTTGGTGGGCACTTTGGCAAATGTACAAAGCCTTAGTAAATCACTTCCATTCTTCTTTGTAGAATTATCCTCTGCACGCTGTTGGAAGGGTAAATCCTCTGTGGCACTTTGCTTCTCCATTTCATTGTCACAACTGTCATCCTTCACCTCCCCAGTGTCCACACTTAAAATTTCCATACATTCAGGCCTCTCAGCGGGTTCCTGATCAGCCTCAGCTGGGAGATCTTTTCCTGCACTTGAAGAACTTGCCTTTGAGGCCAAATCATCTGCTAACTGGTATTTCTCGAAGGGGGACTCTGAATTACCTGAAAGATCATTTTTCGATGCATTTTCACCAGATTGAGACTTCTGCTCTCCACTGCCACCGTCTTTATTAACTTGTTGCTCTTCCTGATATCCATAAAAAGCATCATCGTTGCCCTCCTTATCCGGAGAAACCCCTGATTTTTCAGACCATGAAGAACTTCTTCCAAATTCTCTGTTCCACTCAGGTCCATAACTCTTGAAGGATCCCATTCTTCTCCTTCCTCTCATATAATTTCTTGACTCTGCTGGAGTATATTCATCAGGAAACCTTCTCTTACTACCGGCCCCTAAATCATTAACAGCAGCATCTCCCAAGCGAGCAAGAGCTGGTGTTCGGCTCTCTGCTTGAAGGTCTCCATCTTGTGGCCTAAAACCCTGAATATTCACTACCTGGTTTTTCAGACTACCATTTTGCCACTTACCAGAAAATACGTTTTGTGGCAGTAAGCCCTTGGAGACCAAATACTCTGTTGCTAGTCGTCCTGCTTCTACGAAAACGTCACCTTTACGGGGTGGAGGCTGTGGTGGTTGAAAAGACTTTGGCTGACCTCGCCCAAAACCACGGTTATAACTTCGATACTCAGAATTGTACATCACCTGGCCTCTACCTGCAGCATCAGGTGAAATACGAGAGGCGGCAGCTACACCACCCATTCCAATAGAACTAGACCTGTATCCAATTCCAGGACTACGATGCCTCACATGCATCTTTCAATATATAACCAACGCAGTCTAATGACACTCAGCAGTTAAGTATGTTTACACCAATGACAGCCCCTATCCTTCAAGCTCAATTCGTTACAATGATCAATTACTTTCTACAACTCCAATGCACTCAACCTATTCGTATAAACTTTTCACAAACTTCACAATTCAAACCAAGTCTCAATTCAACTTCTCCAACCAAACAACTATGCAACTATGCAGGATCATCTAAAGTAATTTCTTTTACGAGCAACCAAAAACGCTGAAAAAATCAAAGTGATGTCCTTTAGATACTAGAGCTTAAGATCAGCATTCACTACCAATAAATAAAAAAACCCAAAAAAAATAATTACAATTTAAGCCACTTTCGAAAAAGCTGAAATGAAAAGTAATTCTTTAGATAATCCCTAAGATTTTAGGATTAACAGTCCTTCAGGTGAATTGCAAGATTAGTAGCAGACAAATTAACAAGTCAAGTGGTTTGTGATATAGATCTGGGCGATCTTCTAAATCAGAATTTCGAGCAAAGTTACCTCCGAAATGATGAAGTAGATGGGGTCTTGAGTTCCAATCCGAAGCTGTCTGATGTGTTTTTTAGGGTTTCAGATCCTCCTGTTCACAAAATTTGGTCCTCATCAACACCATCACAACATAAAAATTAAGGTTTAGGTCAAATTTTGAAATCCTAGCTTGGTCCAGTAGTCAATTAGGTCTGATTATGATCATAAATTAGGTGATTCACTGGATATGAAGATGGGGTTGGAGGTTAGGAATCAGTACTAGTAAACAATTTAGGAGGGTTTTTATTTCCTTCCTTTTTCTGAGGGGAAAAAAATAGGAAAGGAAAATTTGAAGTGCGTGGTTTTGTAAGTTTGTTGGAATTTCCCTATCGAATTATGCTATTATGGACAAAGCAAAGCAAAGTAGTACACTAATTTATTCTCTCCCTATATTTTAAAATTTTATCATAAATTTGTTAAATATAAATTATTTTTCCAAATTATACAATATACAAAATGATATGACATATAATTTATTATTCCCTCCGTCCCAAATTAATTGCATTTCTAGGATTTTTAAAAGTCAAATTGACTATTTTTAAAACTAATCTTTTTACTATTTTTGCTAACATATATGTGAAGATATTATGACAAAAAGAAAGTATATACAATTTATTACTATTTTCAATTTTTATAATTTTAGAAATATATTTATATATGCTTAATTATTAATTTTAAAAATAGTCAATTTGACTTTAAAAAGTTCTAGAAAAGCAATTAATTTGGGACGGAGGGAGTAGTATTTGACAAACTCATTTAATTATATCACGTGAAACTCATTAATTATATCACCCCCTCATACATTGGCCACAACAACCAAACTCTCCTTATAAATAAATTCATCAAATACTTACGTAATATATGTCATGTCATATTGTCAATATTGTCATTTTGTATAATTTTTATATAATATTTCTGCTTTAGATTATAAGATTGTTATTAATTTTTAAAAATTAAATTAAGACCTTTTCAAATTAAAAAAATTATATGATTCAATAAAAATTATGAAATATAAATAATTTATATTATTCATCTTTATATTGACTAAAACTAAAATAATTTATGTCAATTTTAAAATTTAAAATATCTGAAATTGAGTTAATAAAATTAATAATACTCCCTCTGTCTCAAATTAATTACTCAGTTTTGACTTTTTAAAGTCAAATTGACCATTTTTAAAACTAATATTTTTACTATTTTTGCTAAAATATAGGTGAAGAGATTATAACCAAAAGAAAGTATATACAATTTATTACTAATTCCAATTTTTATAATTTTATAAATATATTTATATATGCTTAATTATTAATTCTAAAAATAGTCAACTTGATTTAAAAAAAGTCAAAATTGAGCAATTAATTTGGGACGGAGGGAGTAATATTTAATTTTAAAAGGCAAGAGTATAATTTATGTTCATTACATAACTCTTGATTTTTCCCTATTTGATGGTAAAAGGAAATGGAATTTCCATTTGCAAAGCTAAAATGCATCAGACGCGTGTGCACACGCGTTACGCGAATCGCGCTTGCGTGCTTCTTTGGAATTGCACGCGTCACTACGCTTTACTAAATTTCATGCACCGAAAAGAATTATGTAAACGAATTTAGACGATTACATTATTACAACCAAAATTAGAAATGCGGCCTCCTCCTTTTGAGTCTATTTCAAAATTTTAAAAATATATTTTATTTTAAAATTATAAAATTTTGTATTTAGATTGATCAAGTACTATCCACTATTTTTATATTTTTAACAAATATGAGGATAAGTTTGGGAACTGAATTTCATTATGAAAAAATCGTTATTTTATAAATGTAATTTTAATTTTTAGAACGAAAATAATACAATCGATGTATATTAACAAAGTGAATAAAAGTGAAAATTGAAAATTAAAAAAGGGAGTGATTTATAAACACTTGCATATCAATATGTTATTTGTCTTTGAAAAAAATACTAAAACTTGAATATTTTATCTACTCCCTTCATTCCAAAATTAGTGATTCAATTCTAAAATAATAATTTAAAAATATATTCGCAATATTTGTAAGGAATATAGTAGTGCTGAATAGTAGTATTCAATCAACTTAAAAAATAATCAAAAAATTATATTTAAAAATAAAAAATATATCTCTATTTTAAAAAGAAACAAAATAATACCTTAAATTTTGAAATTGAAAGAGAATTTTGTCTCAAGATCGTATGATGGTCCTCATCCCTTCAGTTAATCTTATCCACTGAATAATGAGGACATGTTATGAAAATTTTACTAAAAAATATAACAAAATAACTTTTGACATATTTTCGTCTTTAACATATAACCTAGAAGTGATACTAATTACATAATGGATAATTCTTAAGATACGAAATCATAGTCGAAATAAAATCAGATCTCATATTTTAAATTCTCAAATTGACTTCAAAGAATAAAATTAATCGTGCAACTTAAAACAAAAATAGTACCAAATAAACTATTGTTTAAAAAATAAAAATAAAAACTCTTATTGTAGAAAAATAAAAAGAAAACGATGGTATTACATTATTAAAATGTTGTGGTCGTATTAGCTATGTTCTATTTTTTGGGGACTATTTTTTGATCATCTTTCGGGTTTTATTTATTTTTTTCTAAAGAATCTATTTAAATTAAAGGGTTAAAAGGGCAAATTGGTAAAGAGGTTTGGAGAAAAACTATGGTCATGTGTATTTGTAAGGATAATGTTGGGTTATAATCCTTTTGGCTCAGCTGGCGTGGAAATTCGTTATCCACATGGAGAAAATTTCCCCACGTGAAGAATTTATTTTGAGCAGTTAAAAATTTCCAAGGAATTTAAGATTCCAAATTACACCTGATTATTAACTCCTAAAGTAATGGTCAGGATTAATCCGACCTCCTTTAAGAAATTTCAGGTTATTCCTGTTGAGGATTTCTGCTTGATGAGGAACATTAATTTTAGGGGAAACGACTCGGAAATTAATGGTGAAACGACTACAAGTACAAGGCAGAAACACCAATTTACAGGTAATGTCAATTTGAACACTAGAGAAAAATTCCTTCATTGTTAATCCTATTTCGGCATGTACTTATTCTCACACTGGAGCTATCCCCCGGCGGTCCAAAACGCCAGGCTCTTGAGTGTGGTTTCGTTTCTGCGCAGAATTGGATGCGCTATTAGTGATTGAGGGGCGTGGACGAATCTTGGCGTTAACATTGGTGCTGGAAAGAGGGCCTCTAGTGTACAAACAATTTTCAATCACTCACTTAAAATCTTGTTTAGGGATCATGGCATCAAGCAATTCAAAAACAATATCAGCCCATAATGTGTCAACAACTAGTCCTTCTCAACTAAGGGGTTCGGTCAAAGACAGATTGGGACCTCCAGGAGCCTCTTGGATAGACTCGAGCCCCATAGCCAATCAGTGGAGACAATAAACCCCAGGGCTGTAATTGTTCGAAGGGAATGACGTGATGAAAGGCAGATTCTCTTGGAGAAGAGGTTGCAGCAGAATAGAGATATTGTCGAAGCCTTGCACCTTCAACAGGAAGAGCTTAATGCCGAACTGGCACTCTTATTAAAAAGAAAAGAGGGTGGTGCTTCCAGCCGTAGCAGAAGGCGGGAGCGTTCGCTAGGGAATCAATCCAGGACATCTCGTCCAGATGATTCTCGACATATCGTGAGCAGGCACCAAAGCCGCTCGCTGGAAAGGAGCAGGCACCGAAGCCGCTCACAAGAAAGAAACAGGCCCAGAGGCCGTTCACAAGAAAGGAGCAGGCATCAGAGCCGCTCCACATAAATTAGTTTAGAAGACAGATCTGAAAGAAGAAGGCGAGAGACCTCTCCAAACCAAAGAAATAGGGGCAGTCGAAAGAAGCCTTCACATAGGAGCAAGACCGAGGAGTTAGCTCGAAGGTTGGCAGAATTGGAGCAGAAGCTTACAACTTCCAACTCAGTTGAGGGGATTTCGGTCAATCCATTCTCATCGTTCTCTCCGAAAATAGATCAGGAGCGAGCTGATCCCAATAAGAAAGCCTCACATATGGAGAATTATGATGGATCAGGGGATCCCTATGAGCACAACTAGGCTTATGATCGGCTGATGCGCTACTATGATTACTCTGATGCTGCCAAATGTCAGATATTTATTACGACTCTAAAGAAAGAAGCTCGACAATGGATGACATCATTGGCCCCGAATTCAATTTCATCATGGAAAGAACTCTGCAACAAATTCCACATTTGGTTCGGAAGTAACAAGAAGAGAGGGAAACCGACCGGATCCTTGGTCCAAATAAAACAATATGCTAATGAAACATTGGGCCAATATGTTAAAAGATTCTAAGAAGCAGTCGGATTTGTCACGGATCTAAATGATTCACAGGCTCTTGGTTACTTTTAAATGGGTTTGGATATCATCAAATCATAGAAGCTGGTAAAGGATTTGATGTTTAATCACCCAAAGGATTTGACCGAGGCTTTCGACAGGGCCGAAGGTTTTAGAGCGGTAGAAGAAGCCACGAAGAGCCTGAAGCCGAGGGCAACGGAGAAGCCGAAGGAACATGATAGGAGCATCTATCCTAAGAGAGACAATAATAATCGCTGGGATGGGCAGCAGAAAAAGTATGACAACAATAATGAGGGTTCAGGAGGTCACCCACCCATCCCGAATCAGAGGGTCAATAAAGTTTATACCACCCTAAACACTGATCGGGTTACCATCCTCCGACAGACAAAAGATAAGTCGTACTTTGTACCGGCGAAAAATAATACAAAACAGACCCGAGGATATCAAAATAATTACTGTGAATATCATCAGGCAGCTGGGCACACCACTGAAGCGTGTTGGAGTCTGAAAGACATGATCGCGAAACACGTTCAGAGTGGAGAATTAGTCTAATATGTTACCGGACACAATCCTTCGGGAGCGCAGCAGGCCAACATTTCCCCAGTACAAAATCAGACCATACAACTCGACAACAAGATCAAACCCAAGCACCGAGTCAGGTGGTGGAGGTGATCTCAGGCGGGTCGATCAATAGGGTTACGGGGAAGAAGAGACGCGAGATGGTGGATGTTGTGCACATTGTGTCTGAATAACCAGTTAGACAAGACCGTCAATATTCGGGAACGGTCATAGCTTTTTCTGATGAGGATTACCCAGCAGAGACCGTAGATCGGCACGAAGGAGCATTGGTGATTACGACTCAGGTTGGTCTAGTCGATATGAGATGGATGATAATCGACAATGGGTCTTCGGTTGACATACTTTATAGTCATGCATATTAGAGGATAGACTTAGAAGGGTATAAGATGGAGATTGGGCAGGAGGCCCCTTTGTATGGGTTTAGTAATGACCTGGTGCGAGTTTCGGGGACAATTAAGTTGCCTATTGTCTTCGGCATATCGCCTCGACAAGTTGAGGTGATGGTTAAATTCTTTGTGGTCCAGGTGGATTCGGCGTACAATGCCATTTTGGGAAGGCCGACTCTGGTAGCATTGCAAGCCGTTACTTCAATACCCCATTTCAAGATTAAATGACCAACGCCGGATAGGGTCGGCGAGGTGAAAAGAGATTTAAACATTGCGAGAAGATGCTATCCAAATACGATAGTCTCATCGGGAGTGGGAGTTAGTAAGCAAAATCAAATAATGGCGATAGAGATAGAGCCATTTATCGAAGGAAGTACCGAGTCCCTTGCTTTACCAGCCGAAGAAACCGAAAATGTAGAATTAATCCTGGGGAATAAGGAGAAGTTGGTAAAGATTGGTTCAGGGATAAAAGAACCGACTCGAACCAGTTTAGTTGATTTGTTTCGGGTGTACTCGGACATTTTTGCATGGGAACCTAGTAATATGCCAGGGGTAAATGAGTCTGTTGTTGTGCATAGGCTGTGCGTAAACCCTGCCAAAAAGCCGATTCGACAGAAAAAGAGGATTTTTGCTCCAGAAAGGCAGAAAATTATTGATGAAGAAATAGCCAAGTTATTAGCAACTGACTTCATTTTTGAAATTGACTATCCGGAGTGGTTAGCTAATATGGTTCTGGTGCAAAAGCAGAATGGCAAGTGGAGAGTCTGTATTGATTACACTGATTTGAACAAAGCATGCCTGGAGGATTTTTATCCTCTTCCTCATATAGACCAGTTGATCGATGCAACTTCAGGATTTGGCATGTTGAGCTTTATGGACGCCTTTTCAAGATATCATCAAATCTCGATGCATAAGGATGATATCCCGAAGACGACATTTATTACTCATTGGACAATCTATGAGTACAAGAAAATGACTTTCGGACTCCTTAATGCATGAACGACATATCAACGGATGATGAATTATGTATTTCGAAGGCAATTGGGAAGGAATATGGAGGTGTATATTGACGATATGATCGTCAAAAGTTTAACAGTTCGAGAACACTTAGATGACTTGGAGAACTGTTTCTAAATAATCAGAGAGCATAACATTCTCTTAAATCCGACAAAATGCACCTTTGGACTTGGTTCCTAAAACATCCTCGGTTATTTGATAAGCAAAAGGGGAATTGAGGCTAATCCCGAGAAGATAAAAGCAATCTTAGATATGAAGTCTCTGAAGATGTTTAAGGATATGCATAGGTTGACGGGAAGAAAAGCAGTGTTGAGGAGATTCATGTCTAAATTAGCTGAGAGATGTCTACCATTCTTCAGCACATTGAAAGGACCAAAGAACGAGAAGACCTTCCAGTGGACTTCAGAATGTAAAGATGCACTTCAAGGAATAAAAAGGTACTTGTCTTCGACACCGTTGTTGGTCAAGCCAATCCCCTCAGAACCATTGTACCTATACCTGGCAGCTAGCTCGTTCGCGGTCGGGACGGTGTTGGTTCGACAGGTTGGTGGAAAATAGTTTTTCGTGTACTATGTTAGCCATGCGCTTCGGGATACTGAAACGAGGTATTCGAACCTTGAAAAATTCGCTTATGCATTAATCATAGCAAGTAGAAAGCTTCGCTATTATTTTCAAGGGCGATTAATGGTTGTGTATACGGATCAACCACTAAAAAAAGTGCTACACAAACCGGATG
Organism: Aralia elata; assembly: GCA_034770075.1. Taxonomy (NCBI): domain Eukaryota; kingdom Viridiplantae; phylum Streptophyta; class Magnoliopsida; order Apiales; family Araliaceae; genus Aralia; species Aralia elata. The sequence continues at coordinate 9,957,967 of CM068385.1, read as the reverse complement.
TATCGGGTCGGCTTGTTACATGGGCCATGGAGTTGACCCAGTTTATCCTTGAATTTTCTCCTTGGGCAGCAATTAAAGGTCAGGCCTTGGCCGACTTTGTAATAGAATGCACTTTCATAGAACCCGATTCCGATGACCAGACATAAGGCGTAGTGGGGTCGGTCATGGATGTCCAACCAGTTCAAAACTCTTGGATACTATATGTGGATGGTTCATCGACTTCGAATGTCAGTGTAGCGGGGGTGATTCTGACAAGTCCGGAATAATTCAAGGTACAATAGGCCATACGCTTCAGGTTTAAGGCAACTAACAATGAGGCAGAGTACGAAGCCATATTGGCAGGCCTTCGACTGGAAAAAAGTCTAGAGGTACAAATATTGATCATCTACAGTGACTCTTAGTTGGTGGTTAAACAGATATCCGGAGAATACGAGGCCTGGGGGGCAAAAATGTCAAAATATCTGGCTGAGGTCAAGGATCGGCTCCACCACTTCAGTTCGATAACATTTCAAGGAGTTGATAGAACAGACAACACAATAGATGATGCATTAGCAAGGTTGGCCACAACGGAAGCCACTTCATTTAGTGGGTCGGTCTATTTGGAGGTGCTAAATTCTCTAAGTATTCAGCATTCGGGGGTGATGATTGCAGATCGTTCGGACTGCTAGCTTACACCGTATATAAGTTATCTTTCCGATGACATCTTACCATCGGATCAGATGCTAGCAAGAAATATCAAGTACAAGAGCTCTAATTTTGTGCTTATCGATGGGGACTTGTATCGACGAGCATTTTCCTCCCCTTTGTTGAAGTGTTTGGTTCCTTCCAAAGCTGAATATGCACTTCGGAAAGTGCATGAAGGAATTTGTGGTGACCATATGGGAGTCAAGGCGGCATATAAAGTTCTTTGGCAAGGTTATTATTGGCCAACTATTTTCCAAGAGGCAAAAAAATATGTGAAGAAGTGCCCAAAATGCCAATTAAATAGTCTTATTCCCCATTTGCCTCCCGAGGAGTTGTTTTCTATCTTATCCCTGATCTCATTCGCTATATGGGGAATTGATATCTTAGGACCATTGCCAAAGGCGAAAGGACAAGTTAATTTTATGGTCGTGGCGATCGACTATATGACAAAGTGGGTAGAGGCAAAACCCCTTCGAACAACCACAGAACAAGAATGCTTGAAATTTCTGAAGGAGATTGTAGTTTTTCGCTTCGGAATCCCAATGGTGTTAGTATCAGATAATAGAAGACAGTCTGTGGGTTCTAAGTTCAAACAGTTTTTGCAAGACCTGGGAATACAACACAGAAGGACTTCGGTAGCCCATCCACAATCTAATGGGCAAGTTGAAGTCACTAATCGAACTCTGCTTAATGGAATCAAAAGACGATTAGATGAGGCCAATGGGAGGTAGGAGGTAGCCCGAGGAATTGCTTAGTGTCTTATGGGCTTATCGGACAATACCACGAATAACAACGGGTGACTCGCCATTCAGATTGGCATATGGAACTGATGTTCTTGTTCCAGTGGAGATAGGCTCACCAACTCTTCGGGTCAGCCAATACAAATAGTTGTACAATGATGAAGGTCTTCGCCTCAACCTTAACCTGGTGGAGGAAGTTCGAGAGTCAGCCTTGGGAAGACTGTCACTTTACCAAAGAAGAACGACCAGACACTATAATAAAGGCGTAAGAGTGAGGAGGTTTGAGGTAGGAGATTATGGGAAGCAGAAGCATCTACCCCTCAGAATTCAAGTAAACTTATGCCGAATTGGGAAGGACCCTATGAGGTCATAGAGGTGCCAAAGCCAGGCAGGTACCGACTTCGAGCAATGGATGGAACAGAAGTCAAGAACACTTGGTATGCAGGCAGACTTAGAAAGTATTATCAATAATGCATGACAAGTAGTTCGTCTTCATGACTCTGTACAAACTATTACAAATTTTAATAAAATATTCAGTTTATCATAACTAAGACTCTTTTAATAATTGCATGCATTCATTGAGATATAAATTCAAACTTGTTCAAAAAAAAATATTTCTATTAGAATGTAGTGAAATTTGTACAACGGATTGATTGGATTGATTGATTATATTAGTAAAGACAATAAAAAATAAAGTGCTATTGAGAATGATCTGCCTCAAGCATCGACTTCTTCATCTGAAGAGTCCAAGATCGAAGGGTCTAACTTGGCTGCCAATATCTTTTCTCTGTCTCTGACCCGAGCTTCCTGGTAGCCATCGAAAAATTGCTGAATGACTTCACTAGTGAGCTCGACGGACTTTCGATATTCTTGGCAGATTTGTTGTCGGACCGCTTCAGTCAGGGGGGACCCGTCACTTTGTATTCAGTAAAATTCATCTCCAATAACTTACGAGCCTCCTAGGATATGTCAAACTTGGTCTTTACAGACTCGAGTTTTCTCTCTACACATCCGAGGTCGTTTCTCAGTTCAGTGCATACTTCCTTCAGCCTTTCATGATCTCTTTGAAGGGCATCATGCTCTTCTTCAGCCTTTGAAGCCTTATTTTGTGTCGTCTTCAGCTCAGCTTGGAGTCTTTGGCATTCAAGAGTAGCGTTGGCATGTAAGTTCCTCTCTTCTTCCCTACCAGTCGTAGATGTTTGAACTTCAAGCTGGAGACGCTTGACTTCGGCCTGAAGCTCATTTTCTCTTTCTGTACCTTGATCGGGGTAATGAAAGATTTGGCCTGTAAGAGTTGTGGCCTGGGATTGAATAGGCAGAAGGTTAATGAATGAAGCGAATATGTCAAATCAGAGGAAACTCTAGAATACTTACTCGACTTTGATGTACGACATGGGCATTCAGGAGGTCTGGAAGATTTAACCCTTCGTACCTCTTATCGTCCTCGAGTAGGATTAAGTGTTCGAAGAGGTGGAATGGGAAATCTTTGATCCACTGAGGCCACAATGTCGTTGACCTTCGGAGAGAAATTGGTGAAGCTAGTTGAGGAGAAGTCGGTGGTGTTTGGTGTTCAGGAGAAGGATCCTCAAGTTCTTTCCTTTCGAGTGATTGACCTATTTTGGAGCATGGAAATGGTTCGATGACTGAAGTAGACTCGAGAATAGGGTTCAGATCAATATTAGAATGTGGTTCGGTGGATGGAGGATCAGATTGAATGTTTTCTTATGGTCGAGGAGGAATGTTTTGATCGACAGCTTTTGCAAGGCGCCTTTTCTTCGTTCGGATAACCTTACCTCTTTCGGAGGCTGGCATATCTAAAAAGCTCCGGTCGGAAAACCCAGATATAGGGATGCTGAAAGTTGAAGGAGGTTGTAACATGGGAATTTCACTGATGGGTTGAATCAAAAGGGGAGCTTCGGGCATCAGAGGTGGAGGATTTGCTTCGTCGGCAGGATCGGTAGTTTCTGAATTGGGAGGTTTGCTGACATCTGTGATCGCAATCGGTCGGATGGGAGATATTGTAAGAGTACAAAGTCTGGGTTAACATAAGAGAGTTATAATTTTACTTCGAAAACAGTAGAAGGGATTCGGAACTTACACTTATGCATGTACAACTAGTTCTAGTTATTCAGGAGTTCGATATCCCATTCTTTCATTGGGAGCTTTTCAATGATATTCATTAGTTCTTCAAGGCGGGATCGGGAAATCTCTCCCAAGATAAGGTTTGCGCGAGAGAATTCGGCCCAATCGGGAAGTTGATGAATGTTGGGGCCTCGGATGAAAAACCACAAAGAATGCCAACCCTTATTGCTTGAAGGGGTCTTCATCAAAGGGCATTTTTCTAATGCCCTGCTGGATTGTTTGTTTATCTGCCGGAAACCAAACTCTCTGGATCGGCTCATGGTAAATAAGGAGAAGAAGAGATCGATAGTAGGGGTAATACTTAATTCTTGACAGAAGGCTATGAAAGAGATGATGTGGATGTACGAGTTTAGCACAAGTTGGGCGAGGCCGACTCCGATAAACCCTAGAAGGGTGATGATAAAGGCGTGGAGAGGAAGATGAACCCCATACTTGAGGGTATTGAGGGAGATGGCAGTCCATCTATCAGGTCGATGATACATTCTTTCAATATGAATGGGGGCTCGGATGTCGTAAGTGGAAGGAATATTGTATTAATTGCGTATGCCGGGGAGGTCTAGGGGGCTAATGGTGGAAGTAGTGTTGATATGGGAGAAAGATGCTTCATTGGAATATTCTTTCAGCATCTTTTGGGTCTCGAGCTCAACTTTTGATGGCCTAGAAGATTGAGAAGCAGTATTAAGAGAAGTATTGGTGGAAGCCATATAAAATTAAAGAATGGTGGAAAAGATCTTTGCCGGAGAAAATAATCGTTATGGCTTAAAGGAAAAGAGAGTTGTAGAGAAAATATGAGGCGGTGGATTGTGGGAAAAGAAGGGTTTTTGAAATGACCGCCTGTTCATTTTTGCGCGTTCCCCCAAATACGTCACTACATTAATGATGGTAGGACCCAACCTGGCGTGATAAGAAAGGAACAGTTAAGCTGTCTTTAAGTCTTGTGGGCTAACAATGTTGGGTCTTCTATTATATGTGCTATTATAATAGAAGGCTGAGGGGCAATGTTGGGTCATAATATTTTTGGGCCCAACTAGCATGGAAATTCATTATCCACATGGAGGAAATTTTCCCATGTGGAGAATTTATTTTGAGCAGTTAAATTTTTTTAAGGAATTTAAGATTCCAAATTACACCTGATTATTAACTCCTAAAGTAACGGTCAGGATTAATCCGACATCCTTTAAGAAATTTCAGGTTATTCCTGTTGAGGATTTCTTCTTGATGAGGAACATTAATTTTAGGGGAAACGACTCAGAAATTAATGGTGAAACAACTACAAGTACAAGGCAAAAACACCAATTTGCAGGTAATGTCAATTTGAACACTAGAGAAAAATTCCTTCATTGTTAATCTTATTTCGGCTTGTACTTATTCTCACACCGGAGCTATCCCTCAGCGACCCGAACTGTCAGGCTTTTGAGTGTGGTTTCGTTTCTGTGCAGGATTGGACGCGCTATTAGTGACTGAGGCGCGTGGACGAATCTTAGCGTTAACAGATAACACTTGGGATTAAATATTAATCTTAAGTCTCTTATTTATTTTTAAAATCAGACTTGAGACTATTAGTCCTGGGATAATAAAATAACTTAAAATGGAGAACTAATTAATACCATGTTCAACTAGGTATTATAATCTCTACTATTTGGGATTAAAAATTTGTGGACAAAATTAACGTTTATATTTGTTTAAAATGACCGTTGTATCTTACCCTACCATTCTATAATCAAACTAATGAGAATATGATGTCTTTGTTATTAGTGGCAAGGGTATAACAGTCCAAACGGTAAGTTTTTATCTAATCTTTTAAATAATCCTAGACAAAACAAACATAACATGAGATTATTTTAAATTATCTCATGAATAATTCCATTAAAAATAAACATGTGTCTATGATTATTTAATTTTGGGATTAATAGTCTTAGGATTATAATATATGGGAATATAGTCCGGGGATTATAATTTTTACAAACAAACATGACCTATTAAATTTAGGAAAAGTTGACCTACTATGTGGCTCAGGTACAGACTTTGTTCGAATTTGTGACCATACGTAATAATATAAGAGATCTTACCATTAGACATTGATTCTATATACTGTTGGGTTTACTATGTTCGATTACCATCGTTTATTATGTTTGTAACGGTAGCGTTTAGTGCATTTTTCACACTAAACTAAAAAATAGTTTGATATATTTGAACTCCAAATTATATGTTTGTGAATTAAGTAAGTTACATTTAGAATAAACTAATTGTGCATAAATAAGATTATTAAACGCGTTTGAAATTTCAAACACACTAAATAAAAAGTTGATAGACGAAGAAGCTCTAAGTTGCAAAATAATTGAAGCTGGTTCCTTTCCTTGTAAGACGACAAATACCGCTATTTTTTGTTTCCAAAAATGATAGGTAGGATAAGACTATTTTTACTAATTTATTATCACTTTGAACTTTTTTATCCCATAATTATTTAATTTCCTAAACTATTTTTAATCATTTCTAAGGTCATTTGATAACTCAAAAGAGGGGTTATATAATATCATTTTTTTACTTGTGATTATAATCACTCATCAAATGGTCTTAAAAATCAATTCTTATATCTTGAAGCATGAGTTAATTTGGTTGGTTGAGTTGACTCAAATGAGTTGGTGGTTGGTCATGACTCATTAAAGTGAGTTTGAGTTGAGTTAGTGACGAATTGTGGGGGTTCATTTTGTGAAACACTTAACCTCTTCGTTTTTGGTATCACAACTCTTCGTTTCTCCTAATCATGTATCACCTTAATGTGACTATCCTTCTTCCTTATAGACCCTTATTCTCTTAAATTAATCAGTATAAATCATTTGATACTAAATTAAAGAAATTAAAAACAATATCCTTGAGATTGATCTCGTGCAAGTCCCTCCTAAGCGATTGATACCTCAACCAGTTTAGTCTCGCTGTTCATCAGCTCATTCCTCCGATGGTCCGACTCCTAGGCTTTCTCAACCCGGTGTCACAAGTGTATGCGTTGAGGTGGATTTTCTCGGTGTTTGTCTCGGAAATGAGTCTAATAAGGCGGGTGGAGACGCACTACGACTGACATTAGCGAGCACTCATAACGTCCTTACTTTCTTTTAATCAGTAACTAAGGATCTCTCCTCCTTCTAGTAGGTGCAAACACTAAAAAGAATATCATTTCAATAATATCATCTGATTTTAAATATAAAATGAAAAGACCCACTAATTATTTAAGTCAACAAATGATCTTAAAAATGGTATCCATATGTTATACAAAAATTGCCAAAGTGTCATATAACAAATGAGCTTGCAACTGGGTGTCATGTGAATTAGGCAAGGGAATGTCAAAGTGTTGTTTTATATATTACATTTGACACTTTCAAAATATTGAAGTTGTTGATGTTATTAAGTAAAAAGTTGATACATGGATAGTGTTCTACTACCAATAGTTGATACATGGATAGTGTTCTACCGATAGTACCGATAGTGTTAAGATCACAATATATTATTAAAACTAGTTTATTGACACACCTACGTGTATTTATTTATTTATTTTGACAAAACCTGAAAATAGATCCAAAAAAAATTAATTAATTAAATCAGAAATATATGAATTACATGTATGATAAAATTGAGGGTATATTTACTTTATCCAAAAATAAAGTCTGAATTATAAATAATTTAAAGAAAAAAAACGATCGAATAACAACTATCGGCAAGGACGGATCCAAAGGGGTCAAGTAAGGGCCACTCTCCCTTACTAACTTCTTCTTCTTCTTTTTTTTTTCTCTTTTTTGATATGTGCACACTTTTGCACATGAGCCCTCACTAAATTTATATATTCTCCAATAACTATAAGTCCTTACCCATATGAAGATGAATTTGCTCATTTTATATAGACTTGGTCTCCACTTTATTTAGTGATTTACAATTTTTTTCGCAGTTTATGTCATTGTGTTTGACATATAATATTTATTTATATAATTATCACTATATTATGTTAAATTTATATTAATTTTTATATTTTAGTTATATATATAGTACCAAAGCCCCTACTAGGCACAAATAATGCGTCCGTCCGTGAGTGTCAAAGAAATGACACATCCCACATCGCTCATCCAATTAGCATATCTGCAATCACACATCATCGTAGATGAAATCAACTCTCTACATATATAGAGATACTCCAAGATCCCTAAAAGAGAAAAATGACTCACAAAAGAGGACAAAGAATGGGAGATTTAATATCAAATTAATTAGGAGGAAATAAAATCCCACAAAGAAAAAAACAAACTCCACAAAGAGAGAAATAACAATCAAATAATAGATTAATGATAACAAAAAGATTTAAGGGAGAGTCTCTTTAAAAGATTAAATAGACCCTCCCTAGATCTAAATTTTAAATGCTGGAGACTAAGGTCTTTGGGTAGAGAAAAAAAGAAGAGAGATAATGAGGGAGAGAAAATGCAAAAAAGTGAACAAATAAAAAGATAAAATATGAAAGAAAAAAAGCTTCACTTTGAATGTATAAACCAAAAAAACTAGATCATCTCCTCCCGCTTTATTAATAGAGATAATTAGATTTTATTTAATATAAATATTTCATTAATAATATGTCATGATCCTAACACTTCTAACATATACATTGAAAATATATAAAAGTTTAATTAAAGTTCCGTATTTTACTCAGATTTTACTCGAAATTTTCTTAAGGTACTCAAATTCATGCTCGAATTTAAATACAATTTTATAATCTTTGCTTAGATTCAAATTCGACTCATTTAATTGTACTTAAGTTCTACTCGACTTGTTTTTTAGTTAAGCTACTTACAAATATTTGAAACATACACTAATCAGAACTGGATTATTTACATTATGATAATTTAGATAAAATTAATTCAGTCAATTATTTGGAATAATTTATATTTGAACTCTTTATACTAGATCTCGAACATTGTAAAAAAATTAATGAGATGATATTAACCCTCTTGAATCAATCTCTTGAATCAATTGATGGACATATACGAGAAATATATAAATCCACTTCTCAAAGTATATAGAAAATTTAATTGCTAAATACTATATATTAACTAAATCGAGTATACTCGATACTGTATACGAATAAAGATTAACGAACTTGTATCGAGTATGAATTAGTGAGGTAATGAAAATTTGATTCTCTAAATAAACGAATCATTAATTATTCATATTCAACTCGTATAAGTGTCCGAGTATCAAAATAAATTTAAATTCGACTCATTTATGTATCAAATCCAGTCTCGCTTAAATTTTTTGAGTCGATCTCGAACCGGATTTCGAAACACTCGAGTTTATTTTTAGTCCTATAAGTGAGACCTTTTTTGTATAAAGTGTACATTCGATTCTAAGTAAATTATTTTTAGTGCAAGATCCCTTGTCTGGGAAAAAAATGACTATTATTTTCTGCATACCCTGAACCGCCTAAAAATTCTTATTGTTTTACATTATGTTCTTTATTTGTTTTGCTCTACTTATCGTTTTATTACTTATTTAGTGTTATTAGTACACACCCAATTTCAACTTAATTATTTTGATTAAAAACTATAAGAAGTTTGTTAATTTTTTTTTCCAAATAATCTCTGTTATTAGTTGTAAATTGCTTGAAATTTAAATGATATAAAAGTAAATGACTTAAAAATTAAATGACAAAAATATAAATTGCATGGAATTTAATACTAATGTATCATGGAAATATCATTAAACGATTCTAATTTATAAATTACTTTAATTTCAAAATCATATTTTGGTATGTGGCATTTATTTGTGAGAGAGATCAAGTCAAGACATATCTCGGCCCAAAACCAAAACCAAAAGTGAAACAATTACAAGTTATTTGGTATAAACATTCCAAAACATAATTCTCCTTCATTTCGAAAACACTAAATTTGGCAGTTCAAAACTTTAATTTCCTATCTACTGTCATATCCTTTAAATAAAAAATAAAAACAAAAGGCGAATAAGTTATTTATTACAATGTAACACGCAATGTAACACACATGAGCTAGTAAACTTTTATGGCACAAATATGATTATAACTCTACTTTAAAATTAAAAATGAGGAGCATACCCTTGTAAAGGTCTTAGGCTATATAATCAATGGCTCAAATCTAATGGAAGAGTATAATTGAATATTTAAAGTCATCCTCTAAAATGTTTAGAATATTGATAAATAAAAACTATTACATGGGTAAAAGTAGAACACTTTTAGAAATCTTAATATGTACATTAATGATCAAAATATATTAATATGTACTCTTATATCTGAGACCTTTTAATTATATTAGTGATCAAAATTTAGTTAACTTTTAAAACTAAATGTCATATAGGTGATTAATTATTTTACAACAATTTTATTCCTAAATAATTATATACTAATAATATATAATAAATATAATGAGTAAATAATTAATATTAAAAAATATATTGTATATCTTAAGAATATATTAATGATTTAGTTATCGATTTTATTTCATTTAGCGGACTTTTATTAATTAAGATTAAAAAAGATATTAACTTATATATCAGTGATTAAAATTTATTTACCATTTAAAACTAAAAACCACGACGGTAACTTATTATTCTATAACAATCTTATTCTTTATATAATTTCTTTAGCTAATTAATCCTACACTATAGTTGGACTTAAACATCTCAAGTTTAAACTTTCAAACTTTCAGGTTTTTATTCAACTTTGAACTCTAAAGGTATACTATATATAAATTAGAAAGACAGAATATGAAAATAAATAGAAATCTAAAAACTATATAAAAAATGACTATTAAATTAAAAATAACAAAAATTACATTACTAGCTCTCAATTATGAGTCTTTGATAATTGTATGTAATCACCATTCTAATAGTAATAATAAGTTAATTTGTAAAATTGAAATTAATCTATCTATATATATAATAAATAGTACAAAATCGTCTCTCAACCATAAAATTTAGTAATGATCCTTCAATTTTAGGAATAGAAACCTAAAATCTAGGAAAAGAAATATTTTTCATCTTCTATTTCATTTCAAAAAAATATTAGTTATATTCTACTATCTTATAATCATATACTTATCAGTATCTCTTATTCCCAAACATTTTTTACTTGAGTAAGTGTTCTTAAAAATTCATATTCTTAATAACAATAATATTTAATAATATTACAATTAATATATTAATATAGTATAATATAGAAAATCATAAAAAATAAAATAATTTTATAACAAAACTTGTGCTTCGCACACTATCATGAGCTAGTTTTACTTAAAAAATAAATTCGTGTTTTGCATGGGATACTTAGTCAATCTATCTACTTTAATTGTATAATTGACCTTTTTACAAATTACTACCTAAAACTATTGACCTTTTCCACTTCAATGATCGATATTTTAATTTTTTCAATCAGATGCATAAGAAATTCAAAATAATTTTACTGAAAAAAACAAATATATGTTTTGCACGAGATACTTAGCTAGTCAATCTACTATATCGACTAATTAAAAACACAAACTTGGTTTCAGAAGTTTTTTGTTCAACCTTTTACTTTTATATTCAAATTAGTATAAGTACTATCCAAACTCGTAACAATTAAATACTATCAACCTTTGTAAAATATTCAAAAGGAACCCCAATCTGTTAGGAAAAGGGAAGATGTTTTTTTTTTATCAATAATAGGAAAAGAAACTTCTAAAAGATATTTTATTTTAATTTTGCTAATTTTGTTATTACTTCTACCAATTTTATTACAAGCTTCTTCTTCTTTTTTTTTTTATCATAATTTTATGTAAGATAATATATCACAACAAATTTTATGTTGGATATTTTTTTGTTACAATTTTATTGACAATTTATTATATTAAAAAAATCTCTTAACATATCACGCAATTTATTATCTTAACATCAGTTGTGAATTTCATCATCAAATTAATGTCCTACTAAATTAAATACAATAAAACTGAGAAATTTCATCAAATCACACGATTAATTGTATAAATAATGTATGCGATTTTTTAAAAATGTAATACTTGTAAAATTAGTTTAAAAATTATAATGGACTAATTACTAACTAATTGTCAAAATTAAACCTTATTAAAACTTGAGTTTCATACTTCTATTCCGATTAGAATTTTAAGCAATTTTTTTAATATAAGAACTAATGTCATAGAATTCTATTTCAAACTTAAATAAAATTTAAATAATTATTTTTCATAATCATAGCTAAATTAATATGTACTCCATTCAATTGTTTGGCTTAATAATTTATTGAAGGTACCTATAATATATAATTCAGTAATTTATTATTTAAGTAAATATTTAAAATTTATAACTACAAATATCTTCTCAAAATCCTAATTAAATATTTATCCATTTAGTAATATAATAAACCATTATCCATAAAGAGAGTGCTTCGCACGAGGTTAGTGAGCTTATATAATTAAAAGCACAAACTTGATTTCACAAATTTTTGGTTCATTTTTTTTATATCCAAATTAGTATAATTAAGAATTAAATATCTAAATTTGTAACAATTAAATACTATCCAAATATGTAAAGTAACAATTTTTAAAATTTTGGTATCTACTATTACTTTACTTATTTTAATTACACAAAAAATAAAATATTATTAATATTAATATTATTTTAATTACTTATTATTTATTTTATTTTTAAAATATTATTTTTATTTTAATATTTATTTTTATTTTATTTTATTTTAATTACTTTATTATTTTATTTCATATGTGAACCGTCGCCATAGACATATAGCGACGGAAAAAACCGTCGCTATAGCCGGTCCGTTAGCGGACCGGTCCGTCGGAGAACCGGCCTCATAGAAAAATAAAAATATTAAATTAGTATACTTTTCATAGGTTTTTCTATGGATATAATTTTTATATATTGAATTACTTATTTTTTAATTACTTTGGACCAAAAATCTTTTTCAAATACAATTGAATTAAAATTTTAAATTGACCTTGATAATTTGATATCAAGTGTTAAGAGTAATTTAATTCATATAGTAACATTTTTCAATGTAAGAGGAGTATTTATAAAATACTAAAATAATTTTTCAAACATAGTATTTTATCTATACATTTATATATATATATATATATATATATATATATATATATAATAAAAGAGATTTTTGCTATCCTAATAGCCATTCTCGGCTACTAATGAGAATTGTGCAAATCAAATGTATAACCTTTAAGCTAATTTCTCTTTCTGCAAAGCTTCAAATGCAAGATCTCTTCTTACAGCACCTTTAAAGCAAAAACTCTTTTTGTTGCAAAGCCTTCAAGTCAATTTCTGCAAGAAAAAGCAAAAACTCTTCTCCACCAAAATCTCTTTTATGTAACAAAATAATTTTGATTTAATTTTAAGCAAAATTCGGGTAACATCTTGACCATTGATTTCAAACTTAAATTGATATCATCCCTTGATAAATCATTGGACCAAAATGCCCCAACTCTAGCTTTTCCTATAAATAGCAAGGAACTCTTCATTTCTCATTACCAATTCACAAAAGCTTTCAAACTAAAATTCTCTCCTTGCTTACATTTTAGAAAAACTTAGAAATTCTCTTCTACTACCTTCCAATTTTTGGATCTAACACATTTGAAGAGAAAAATTGGTGTACATTTATTTTGAGATAAGTTCTTAAGTTTATATAAACTTTGTATCTCTCTAACTGTTATAAATTGTGATATAGATATTGTTCTTCACATTGTTATATTTTATATCTATTTCATCTACATAATTCTTATTGAGATCTTCTCAAAAAGAACTGTAATCGTTTATATATAAATAATATTCACGAACTATTCTGAAGTACAAAGGGGTTATCTCACGAATTTGATTAGCTCTTGTGGTTAATCAATATAGCCGACGCCGATGCTACACTGATCAAAGCTTATCTCACGTGTAGTTTTAATATGTATAATCAAATATAACTCTAGTGTTATACAATTCTACAACTGTGATTTTATATATATATATATATATATATATATATTGATATATCAAGTATTATTTAATTGATTAAATCTTTATCCTTGATATTACAAGTATTTGTGCTCATAAATTTATTTATTCATACTTGTGATATAATATAAAAGTTAATTCAACTTTTATATCAAAAGCATTAACTGATATATCTGCTTATTTCAAGAAGCTCAATATCAAAATTATAAACATTTTTATACTTTTATAAACTGCACTTGAACTATATATCTACTTATTTAAGAAGCACTTACATGTCTTTGGACTTTTTACAAACTGGACTTAAATATCTATCTGCTTATACATAAACATATTTATATTAATAAAAGTTTTCATACTTTTATTAAAACTGCACAAAACTCATCTGCTTATCATAGAAGCACATTCTTTATTTATAGAAGTTTCTAAGCTTTTATAAATAACTGCACTGATTTATATATATTTGCTTATGTAAGAAGCATTCTGTCAAAATAATGTTTTTTTTAAAAAAAAGTATTAGAGTTTGTTTACTTTTGTATCTGTGAGAAAAAGAGTAATCCTAAGACTAAGACCAAGACCAGAGTCGTAGAGATGTCAATTGGAGGTTGGGTCTCTAGTGTACTTGTGAGATAAAAGAGAGACTTTTGTTTCAAGACTAGATCAAGAAATATAACATAACTCTGGGTTAAAGGTGCAACTATGCTTGAGGAAGGAGCGAAGAGCTTGCTGTCTAAAATAATTAGTTGTAATTAGTTTTAAAGTTAAGCTTAAAAACTTTGTAAATGTTTCTCCGCTTGTAGAATGAGTGTTTTTATTACTGACAGTAATAGGATCCCAAGTCCTGGAGAAGAATTAGGTGTATATTGTGAACCAGTTAGATCACTATGCATTTATGTGATTGCTTTTATATATGTTTATTTATCTTGTAAATCACCTAATAATTAATTTTTAATTAATATTTAAAAGAGGTCAAGAAATTTTTATACGACGACAATAATCTATTCAACCCCCAATCTAGATTATTAGTATCCCTTCAGATACCAATGAATCAACATTAAAAACTTACAAATTGAATTGAATGAAAACTTATTACATTAGATAATTTATTTTTGTAAACACTAAAAACATTTTTTTTCCAAAAAAGATAAGTTATATTAGTAATTGATTATTTTGCTAAACATGCCCAAACACATTAACATACTAAAATCATATTAAAAACGAGACAAGTTGTTTTAGTGATTAATTATTTTGATATATATATATATATATAGTACATTTCTTAAGCTCACCCTTATCCGGCTCACCCTAAGCTCACTCCTCTTTAGCGACAAATCCGGCGACGGTTTGGTCATACCAATGAATCAACATTAAAAACTTACAAATTGAATTGAATGAAAACTTATTACATTAGATAATTTATTTTTGTAAACACTAAAAACATTTTTTTTTCCAAAAAAGATAAGTTATATTAGTAATTAATTATTTTGCTAAACATGCACAAACACATTAACATACTAAAATCATATTAAAAACGAGACAAGTTGTTTTAGTGATTAACTATTTCGATATATATATATATATATATATATATATATACACACACACACACACATAATACTCAATTCCATTATTACTGTGATTTTTACGTAATCAATTGGATAGATATATATTGAAACAACTCAACTCGAGTCAAATCTCAAGTCTGAATCGAATTAAATCCATCCAAACAAGAACTTGAATTACTAGCCTAATAGTATCTTCTTGAGTCATTTTAGCCCACCACAGGCTCACTCAAAAGGTCACAACTGAAGGTAGTATTGTTAGTAACTTAATTCCTTAGATACGAACAATTTTTTTTTATATCTTTTGATGTGGGACTGGAGTATTACAAACTCCCCCATTTAAATTTCTGACGTCCTCGTCAGAATCGATCACACACACGGTTTATAGATCTTTGTCTCTTTAACCATTGTGAGATATTACCGGCTTGGCTTCGTGTCCCCACCTCTGGACCTCTCTCTATTGTGGGATAATACCACCAGCTTTCGTGTCCCCACCTTCGGCCCGATCGGATGACCCGAACCGAGCTTTCGAGAGTCAGTTCTGATGCCATTTGAAACAACTAGGGTCAAATCCTGAGTCCGAAACAAATCCCGAGTTAAATTTCAAGTCTGAATCGAATTAAATTCATCTAAACAAGACCTTAAACTACTACCCTAATAGTATGTTTTTGGGTCATCTTAGCCCACTACAGGCTCACTCAAAAGATCATGACTGAAAGTAGTATTGTTAGTAACTTAATTCCTTATACACAGACAATTTTTTTTCATATCTTTCGATATGGGATTGGGTGTTACAAATGATGTGAGAGTCCAATTTATTTTATTATTTTTTTCTATATAATTAGTTACTTTTCAGCCTTTTAAAATTTAAATTGTATTTTAACTAAATACGAGAGAGAGAGAGAGAGTAAATCATTTTTGACTTAAAAAGGGAAATCAGTTTTGTTTTATGTATTAGGATTTCACGAATTTTCACCATCAGAGACTTTTCTTTTTCATCTTCATCTTCTCTTCTCTTTTCCTTTTACTTTGAGGATTTGGATTAGGTTAGATCACTAGGAGATTAATATTTTGTATACTATTCTAATTTTTAATTTCGTATAAGTTATTAGAACCCTTCAATTACAGAATTCGTAGACAAGGAAGAGGAGGTGAAACCTAATCGCATAGACAAGGGGAAAGTCATAGTACTTGGTTAATATCTATATTCTTTTCGTTTGATTATATGTTATTAGTGATAGAAATTAGAATTTAGGCTTTACTTTTTGTTCATATGATATAGGTTGAATACGTGTTTTGGAGGATTGCAATTCTCATTAATTTGCTTAGTTATTTGAGGTAAAGATTTTGTCTCTTTTCCTTTCGTTTGATTTGTACATTCATGCAATTTGAAAACATGAATTTGTTAGATGATATTTTCTTAATATATTGTTCTTCAATTCTTAATTATATTCTATTCGTAATTAGATTGTTGTATATTTTGCCCAGAGAGTTCATTCTCGTTGTACTATTCATATAAATTCATCCCACAACGAAATTACTTGATTTTTGATTCATTGGAAAGTTCTTTTAGTTTTTTTTTACATCTTTTATGAAATAACATTTTTCTCAGTTCTGCTCCTAAACATGGACAATTTATCAACTTATAAATCTGGTCTGTCCAGTTACGGGAATTGATTAGCCTTGTTGTAAAATTTGCATAAATTTCATATCATAATGAAATTACTTGATTCTTAAGTCCCAAGAAAGCTCTGCTAGTTGTCTGCATGTTTTATGAAATAATATTTTTTTCAATTCTGACTCTAAACTTGATTTATATTATAATTTGTAAAACATGTATGATTTGTCTAGCTTTTTGTCTAGCAGCATAGTAGCTCCGTTGCAAAATTCATCTAAAATCCATTTTTATTCGAATTTAAGTGATTCTTAATTTGTTGAAAGGCTCTTCCAGCTATCCATAAACTCCTTGTAATATAAGTTTCATCCTTGATATCATTGCATGGTTTAGCTTAGATTTAATAAATAGGACATATTTTGTTCGTAATTCGGTATGTTATTTTTCGAGTGCAATTGGCACTATTGGACCTTTGAATTATTTATTGTGTCCTTATACCTTTTCTTGTGAAAGATCACACATATTTGAACAACCCTTACTTAAGGGGGTCTATGAAATTTTTGCTATGTCCATATGTGCACATAGGCTTGTGAAGCCATTAGGGAGTGATAAGGTGGTTAGACAAAAAATATTATAGCATATTTGAGTTCGGTCGATATTAAATGTGTGATCTTACCATTATACTTGATTCATCCTTGAAATTATGTTGTTGTAGACAAGTTGTGGTTTTGCGCTTCCTTCATTTTCTTAATTTTCGACATCATGTTAATCTACATTTTGAATTTTCGATTATTCACCTTACTGAGCTCTTTAAAGCTCACTGCTTTCTCTTTATTTTCCCTCCTTCAGGTATTGCTAAGGGTGAAAGGCATAACGGGAATTAGTTGGGATTTCAATAGTTAGCTTTAATTTGAGAAATTCTTGAATAATGTTTAGCTTTGTTTTTGAAACTCATATTCATGTTTAGTAATTTAAATGTTCGGCACATCCATTCGTCAAACTCCGTAATAAATTCATTGTAAACAAATTAAATTTTTTTTTGTACTCTTGATGAGTTGGTTTGACACTTTAAATTGTTTTGTTTTGGCACTGTGGCGTTCTATTTTGGAGGCGTGACATATATATTCATCTTTAGTTTTTACTACAAAAAAGGCAAGTGTGTGTATGTATATATATATATATATATATAGGCAATGATAAATAACATGTATTTACTATGGATAAAAAATGGGCAAACACCATTTATAACGTCCGTTCTAAATATCAACGGCTGAAATTAGAAGGAGGAATGCGACATCTATTAGTAATACTAACGGACGGACTAACTGCACAACTTAGACCATTATATCCCCAATCAAACAGTCTGCTAGTATTACTAGCACCCCCAATTAAACATTCTGTTAGTATTATTATCAGACGAGTATTTTTATTATTCTCAGTCTAATCTCAGTTTAATCTCAGAATAAGAGTTTGGCCTAGTTATTCTCAGTTTAATCTCAGAATAAGGGTTTGACCTAGTTAATTAACTAGGGTTTTGAGTATACTAAATAGGATTTAAGGTTTATAAACCAAGATTTAGGATTTATTAATCAGAATTCAGGATTTATTAACTCCTTTTAATAAACTCTAAACCTTGATTAATGAGACCTAAACTCTAATGAATAAACCCTAAACCCTAGTTAAGAAATCCTAAACCTTAGTTAGTCAACTAGGCAAAACTCTAATTCTGAGATTAAACTGAGAATAGTAAAATAGTAAAATGTCGTATTGAACCATACTATACATATTATTTATCAAACAATTTTTTTTATATTTAATCTCTATTTTATACAAATCCTCTATTTTATACGAGCTTTTATTACATAATTTTATCAAACATCACTAAAGTGTCATTTTATACTATTGTAATAAAAATAGGGCTCTTTTAATTTGTGGAATAAAAAAATAATAATTAAGTCTCGCTTTTTCCTTTCTTTTTTTTGGAATAGAGGGAATATATATTAAATGATAACATGTCTATTACTATATATAAAGAGGTAAAATGGGAGAAATCGTTGGTTTGGTAGTCCTTTTAGGGCCGCAATTAATTGTTTCGTCGCTATAAATTTTCTCCGACAAAAATTAATTTCCTCATTTTGTTCATACGTTATAATTCTTATTTTGTAACCTTAAAACCGCCATAATTTAACCCAAATAAGTTGTACCCAAAGGTATATATAAACAGGCAAAATGAGAAAAATCGTTGGCTTGGCAGTCCTTTAGGGCTGCAATTAATTTTTTCCGCCGATATAAATTTTCTTCGGCTAAAATTAATTTTCTCATTTTGTTCATACGTTACAATTCTCATTTTGTAACCTTAAAACTACCATAATTTAACTCAAATAAGTTGTAACCAAAGGAAAATTTATGATTACATATTGATTACCTCTTTATTTCCCTCATTTTCTCTTTTTTTTCTCCTAGCACTCTTTCTCACTTGGTAAATAGTAACTATCTAAGCAAATCGTCAATCATGGTGCTGGACACTCTCTAAGCCTTCTTCACAAGCTAAACATAATCGAATCAAATTGTATAGTTATGATGGGATAAGCATAGCACGAACTGGCAACAAGGAACTTCAAAGGTAAGTTTTATTATCTTAAATTTATGGTTTACAATATGATGTACCCCATTCTGAATTTGATCTAATTTTAAGCGATTAACGAAAATCATGTATATTTGTATATTCCACGACACTACTACTTTTAGACTCCCCAAATTCTTTTTTTTTGTTAATCCAATTTGATCTTGAATTGGCTGTTTAGAATGATGCTCATTATACGTTAGGTGAAATGCCCCAAAAGAATATACGTTGTCATCTAGATCCACAATTTCAACAAAATAAGGTTAGTTCTCCTTCTTAAAAAAATTCTCCTCTTTGACCCAACTTATGATCATTAGAGTAATACATTTTTATTTTTCCAAAATTGCTTCTTTTTTTGTTCCTTTCAAAATTGTAATAATAATTATATGGATTTGACAAAATGTAAAAGAGAACATTGAGTAAGGAAACAAGTTAACTTGTAAAATTACTGAATTCTTAACATTATTCTATTTTTGAAAGGTTATAGAATTATTATTTTGTTAAAATTTAGTTTGATATAGCTAAATGCTTTTGTTACCAATATGTAGTCACTTTTTTTCAATGTGAATAATATGTGATTTAATAACTTGAAGAGGAGTTCTTAATTTTTTGATGGGAGGAATAAATATATACATATATATATATATATATATAATTGATAATAATAATAATAATAATAATAACAACTCATTTTTATGTGTTTTTCTCTCTCTCTCTTTTTGATATTGCTTATGTATCTTTAATTAAAATTGAGTGATGAACACAAATTTGAATTGAATGGTGTTGGATGCTTATACACATTGGTTACAATTAGGGATATCAATTTTATAATTGTTAGTTTATCAAGTATAAAGATAAGAGAGGGGTATGAAAATGTCAAGTGGGTTGTATCATGTATGATAGGAAAAATGAGCTTATTAGTTGAGAATGTTTATATTTGGGTTTAACACTTGATTTTATTTTTGTGAAATTTCAATTGCAGCAAATCCTAAGGTCATATCTTCATATTGATTTAAATGGCATGATGAGGTCCTGATAGGGTAGGATGTAAAGTTATAATTTGCACATGACATGAGTTTCATTCCTTTTGTATTTCTTTCTTAAAAGTGAAGATCGGTTGGTAATGTTTTCTATTTGTTTTTTTTCCGGGGACTACTATTTTTTTTTTTTTGTATAATATAAATTTTTTTTTTCATTATTGCTTCCTATTTTTTCTCTTTGTTTGGAATAATTTTATATGGGCGAGCTATATACAAAAAACTATATATAAATGGTAGGAGTCATATAATGCATACATCAAAAAGTTATGTACAAATAGTAGGATTCATATAATGCATAACTAATTTATGTTTTTAATTTAAGGCTAAACATGCAACAAAAATGCATATTTAACATTTACAAAATTTACATATAACACTCTTTTTCTGAAACAAATGAAGTATCAATTAACCTTGATCTTTAAATGTGTTAAGTTTGAATAATTTGTTCTAAAAAACTATATATGATGATTAATCTCATGGGAAGTTTAGCATTTTAATAAAGACACCTTGATCTTTGTAAAGCAATTTTTATTGTTTCTCTTATACTTCGCATAATTTATTTATTTTTATTAAAATCATGTTCTTATAGATTACAAGATTAAACAAATTTGGTAATAGTGGATGTAGAAAAAAATAATAATACTAATAGTTATATAGAAAATATAATAATTTTTAATAACAAAATACAAGTTGTAACATGTAGCACATGCAATTCTTGAAATAAGAATCTGAATCAATCCCAAGAACAAAATTTACATAAATATGTATATTAATTTTTATTTCATTATGTGCGCATATTTAATATTCACGGTATAATTGAAACTGACAAATGTAATAATGTTTTAGGAAGGAAATTTATCACCATCAATCAAATCACTTTTTCGACAAATACGAGATATCCATGTCATACAAGTAAAGATATCTATTCATTTATAAGAAAAGGAAAAATGTGAACGAGGATTGGATTGATGATAAAATAGAATTCTGAGTCGCAAACAGTGATTTGATTAATGATGAAGAAAGAGAATTCTTGTTAAAAAATTAATCAAATTCGATTGACTCGACTCATAGTGATCATTTATCAAAGAGACCCTAAAAGGCTTACCAAGTCAACGATTTTCCTCATTTTGTCTCTTTATATATTAGTACTAGCTCTTCACTCATGCAAGACACAAATTTAGCGAATACCGTAAAATTAATATAGTTTCAATTTTATGTCATATTCAATATGCAATCGCTTATTATTTAAGTGTGGTAAATAGATATATTAATTTTTATTTTATCATTTGTGCATATTTAATACTTATAATATATACTAATCGTAATTGATAATACTCTATGTAATAATTTTTGTTGGAGGAAATCTATTGCCTCTTTATATATTAGAATTCTTAAAACAACAATATTACGTTTGTTAAAGTCTGCATGATAAATTTGATGATGATTTAATTAATGTATATTTGTACCAGTAACTTTTGTAAAGTCCTTAATGAAATTGTGATGTACAAGGACTTAGAGTAGAAAAGATCAAATTTGTTAGGTTGATCTTATGAGCTGAAAATGTTGTATAGATGATAGGAAAAGATCGATCGTATTGTACCGCTAAACGATCGTAAGGTTACTCGACTATTTCGAAGTATAAATAATGATCGCAGAGTAATCCTTGAGATTGTAGAACGTCAAATGGTTGATTGCAGAGCATGTCATCAAATCGTAAAGCTCACTCCAAATTGTATAGTGAAGATCAGATTGCAGAGTGAAGTTCAGTTCGCAGAGTTAAGTCCATATCGTATAGTGAAGATAAGATCGCAGAGTGAAGTTCAGATCGTAGAGCTAAGTCAAGATCGTATAGTGAAGATCAGATCGTAGAGTGAAGTTCAAATCACAAAGATAAGTCAAGATCGTATAATGAAGATAGAATGTAGAGTTCACTCGAAAATCGTATAGTAAAGTATGAATCATAGAGTGACTTAAAGATAGTTGAGTGAAGTCAGATCGTAGAGAGCATAATCGTAGAGTGCCTCTCTACTTGTAGAGTTAACAGTCGTAGAGCAGAACGTAGAACTCAGAACGTAGAGTAAGGTTAAGCATGTACTCTACGTATCTCATCAAACTCCATGACCAACTCATTTCGTAGAGCAAGTCCAAACTGTCAGAAGACTGATGGGAGCGCTACAGATTGAAGAACCCGATGCACTCACCAAACATCCTTAGTTGAAATCGAAGATTAGAGCATGTTTGTGTCTAACAGCTAGTTTGGCGAAAACGACAATGCCTATGTGGTAGGTGAAGTTACAGACTGATGTGAAAGGTCAAAGCCACAAAGCAAGCTAACACAACAACTTAAGAAGTCAACATCAATGATCTTAGAGTATCTGAGCATTAAATGTATAACGGGAACCTTGAAACGAAAAGCTCGTAAGAGGTCTATATAAGAGCAAGCAGATTTCAAATCAAAAAAACGAGAACAAGAACAATCAAGCTGAAATTCTTCTAATACTCAAAAATGCTCCACTCTACGAAAGTGAACTTCTTGTTCAAGCTGGTAAGTACTTGAGAAGACAAACTTATTGCCATCTTAGCAGCACCTCACAACAACTCTCATTTATCTGTTGCTTATTGTTTTAGTGATAATATTCCAAGTCTAAGTGACTTGAAAAGATCTGAGTGATCTGGAGTAAGTGTCCCTATTCTAGACTTAGTGACTCGAAGGAATCTGAGTGGTTCGATTGTAATAGATCTAAGTGATCTATATTCTTAGTGGATTTACTACTCGCAAAGTAAGAAGAGTGGATTAGAAGTTATTTAGTCTCCGAACCACTTAAAATTTCTTTGTGTCATTTATTTTTTGCATTTACTTTTTGTCTAATTTTATCCTATTTGTTTGTGACTTCTCCTTTCTAGATCTCTTTTGTACCTCTCGAAAACAACAACGTTGATTTTGGTGGGGGTTGTAACATTGTTGTATTAGGGGTATTTTGGTTATTCAAATTTGTATTGATTCTCATTTAGTGATTTAAGAGCTCGTTTGGGGAGGTTTTGGGTTTTAAATTAAAAACAAAAATATTTTAGTGTTTAGCAACTCTTTAAAAGCACTTTTAAATAGTAGAAATTTGAATTCAACAGCATTTTTAGTTTGTTGAACTTTTGACAAAAGTAAACTGTGCAAAGTTATTCTTAAATTGTTGAAAAAGAAAATAAAATCTCATACTATATAATTATCTTAAACTAGCATCTATATCATGTGCAAAGCACAAGTTCTTATTTTAGAATTATGATATTATTAATATTTTATTGTATATTCTTATAAATATTTTATTGATTTATATATTTAAAAAATTAAAATTATATTATGTTTAGTATATATTATGAGTATTAAATAAGCACACATAATAAAATAAAAATTAATATACCTATTTGTCATATGCATTAAATATGGACACATGATAAATAAATGTATATAACATAGAATTAAAATTTAATCTACGATAGATCATTAAATTGATTTACGGTATACATATGCTAGCTATTTATTGTGTCAAATCAAGTGAAGTCATAAAAAATATTGAACCACATACATTTAAATATTAGGCGGTTACACATTCAAAATTTATTATTTATAAATAGCAATGAATTGCATTAATTTTAAATTAAAAACTCACAATTAATCCAATATTGAATAACAAAATTATTTCTATTACTTTTATAACATAAATTGCAAATAATAAATAATTTGACAATATGAGATTGAGTATTCACCCAGTGTCCCTCAAAAAGAAAAAATACATAACAAATATATTTTTATTCTATTAGATAAAAATATATTGCAACAAAATAGTAAGGTAATTAAATTATGACAACCAAATCCGTGCACACGGGTTAAAGAGCTAATTTTTATCATAACTACAAAATATAGATTTTGACCAAAATACATAAAATTCAGAACAAAAATATTCTTTAAGAGACTTTCATATAACCAACTCAGTTTCAATGACGTCATATACGTTTTTCACAATATGAACGACCATACAATTACTCACTCCTGCATTCGTAGGAGTGCATATAAATTGAAGTCATGTATATTGCTAAAAGTTATCAATTTCTCATATAACCTCTTAGCTTCCATCTTAATTTAAATTATAATATTATAAACTTAACCAATTTCTATTAATTAAAGAATTTTTGAAACATAATGTCACTTATATATTAGTCTAGTTTTAAAAAGGAATTTGTCATTTGGGACACAAAATATAAGGAATAGAGTCTTAGTTTGAGACGAGATCGAGTACTTCAAGTCTTAAACATCCTAATTTATAGTCCTTAATGTTACGTTTAGATTGAAAAAATGAAAAATAGAAAATAATATATTTTTTAACATTTCAAGTATATGTTTGGTAGGTGGGTAGCGGTGGGTGGTGTGATAAGATGTCATAATTGTCAAATTTATTTATTTCATTAAAATATATTTTATTTTACCACCTTCCACATTAAATGAAATGATCACCAAATATATTATTTTATTTCTTTCTACACTCTATTTTTTCAATCCAAAAACATTATTTATAACACCCCCGAATCCGGGTATCCTTTAAACGCGAGTCCGGTGCACCACGGTGCTATTCTTACAACATTAATCTTACAGACATAAGAGTAATTATAACATGTTACAGTATGTCTTCATCTAATCTCAGGTTATAAGACCTTAACATATATATAACCTAATATTCTTTACAATATTGCACATTTGTACTAAACTAATGTAAATAAACCACAACGCCTTCTACGCGATCATCTTTCTCTTTCCTTTAGCCTTACCCGATTCTTCGGTCAGTTCTAACTTTGCTGAAAATATTTATTTTAAAGTAAGAATGAGCATTTAATTGCTCAACAAGTATAACAGTTGAATAAACAATAACATAATGAATATCAACTTATTATCTGAAAACTTCAATAACTGAACAATAGTTGTGAAGCAGCTTCGAATAAACAGCAATAATAACTTTCCTCTCGTTTAACATTTTTGAAACGACATAGTGAGCAGTCATCAAGACCTTAAATTTTTTCTCTTCTCTCCCTTACCAAAAGGTTTAACAGTCCTTCTACTATAAATCGATAGAATATTTAACAATCACAAAGACTATAAGTAATCTCCGCGAATATTTTAGGTAACTAGCCTATTATACCCTATATTATGCATAATATATCAAGCTCAAACGACTATGTGCGTTTATTTTGATCCAATCTGATCTTGTCGGACAATATCGTCAATTTTGTTTTGAATGCATCTGGTCGTATCGGATATACCGATTAAAAATACCCCTAATAATAGAGTTATTTATCTCAGATTTGACACCAAAGTCCACATCAATTCAATTTAGTTTGGAATAGCTCTACTTAACACCCATGAATTAATAGAATTCAATAAACACCTTACCATCCGTCTAGCCGAAACAATTGGCATCGACATACTTTCTAAAATAGCTCATGAATAATATGAACTTTAAAAACTCAAACAATTCAATAACATAGAACAATTCTTTTAATTTGCTCATAAGTGCGGATATTGGCATAAAGCCCAATTTATAGCTTAAAACTTGTACAAACATATAACATTTGCATAAGTATAGAATTTACTTGTACAGAATAAAAACTGACACAAGTATGGAAACCAATTGCTTGAATTCAAATCAAATAAGAATTAGAAACTTACTAGCTAAAAGTAAAACTTGTACAAGGTTAGGAAACTTGCATTCAACACACAAATTGAATGAGAGTTCGAAAATTTACCTGCTACGTGATTTACCGGACTACTATCCAATTGCTCTTCGAATGACCTATATATATTATTAAGGTCGAACATACCAATTAGTCACACAATGACGCTTCATTTTAGTTTATTTTATCTTATTTCCTCTCTCACGATGCTCGAGTTTTATAACTCGAAAATATCTTAACAAACGCCGCACGACGAATCGGCGTTCGAAAGTCTGCACACCTTAGATTACTTCTCATTTAGCCTAATTTATAATTCAAACTTACACTTTACAGTCCCTCGATGTCCATATTTTAAACATCAGAACACTTACATAACCAACACGTGACACGGCGTCGAGACGTTCGAAAACGACATGCTCCGCACCCCTGACATGCACAACGTCACTCGACGTCGCTTAACATGCCCTAACGTGTACAACATCGCTCGACGTCGCTCAACATACCCCGACGTACACAATGTCGCTTATCGTCGCTCAACACGCCCCGACGTGCACAACGTCACTCGGCGTCGCACTGTATCGCACGACGTTTAAAAACTGCATGGTGACATGCCCATGCATAGCCTCCTGTCAGACAGCCCATCAGCCCTCAGCAGACGAGGCCCAGCGCGCCCCAACGCCCCCAATTGCCTGCGCCCCAAGAAGCCTAGCGCTCGTGGCCCTAGCGCCCCCACACGCCCGCTGCCAAACTAGAGTGACAGAACCCCATTTTGCACTGCAGGTGGCGCGGCTGCGCCTAACCTGCAGTAACCCATCCCCAGTTTTCATGCTAAGTAACTTTTGGATTGCTTTGACACGCATACTTCAACGCTTCATAACTCGCTCATCCGACATCGAAATGAGTTCATTCTTGAGCCTACGGCTCACTTATTCTATGCTTTATCAAAACCCTAAAAAAACATAATTTTTCGAAAGCGTTAACTAGCCACAAAATTAGCCCAAAGGTCCTCCGAGACCTAGGTTTTCATGTTTTAACATGCTTTACTAAAAGTTTCGTCATAACTTCGTTATAACTTATTTTTACTCCGTTTCACTTAGGTTATCTTCGTAACTCCTAAGAGCACAAAACCCTCTTCTCGGAACTTAAAACGACTTACGCACAATAATTTTATGCTAGCCCAATTAACAGTCCTTTACAAGGTTTATTTTCATCCTTTATGCATAAGCTTTTGCTTTCATTTTTGTTTCCCTTTTTCATACATATTATCGGTAATTTTAACGTATTTAAACCATCACAACCACCTTATTCCTTATGGATCCTTCATGATCCACCACAAACATAACAACAACTACCATCAAAGCTACTTAACAAGCTTAGAAAAGATGAATAAAAGTTAGGATTTGAGGTTACTTCTTGGGTTCTTTCTTCTTTATTTAGATGATTAGGTTAGAGGCTTGATAGCTCCTCTTCTTTTGCTCCTTGCCAATCTGTGACTCTCCCTTTCTCTCTCTATTTTGCTAGAGTTTTTTCTCTTGATTTTGTGAATTGGTAAGCCTAATGTAGGAAAATGCTTATATTTATAGGATTGGCAAGAGTTAGGGTATAATGGTCCTTTTACTAACTCTCCCCCTAGTTAACCTTAACCATGCATCAAGTTAAGCTAACCTAGGGTTAATATATGGGAACACAATTATGCTATTAAGGACTTTTTGGTTAAGAGAATTAATGGGATAGATAGCATTAAATGTTTTGCTTGTTTTGGCTCAAAACTTACTATTTATGGTAAGCCTAACCACCACTTGGTCCCCCACTTGTTCCCACCGAGTACACCCCCTTTCCCTTCCCCTTTTGGCTTCTTGTATCTTCCAATTTGCTAACATTTTGACCCAATTTTGACTTCTAAAATTGGATCATGGTTTGGACTTAATCTTGGGCCTCAATAACCAACCACTTGGGCTTATCATTGGGCCTTAATCCACACATACTTGGGCCTCCTAACACCTTCTCATTGGACTCCCAATAACATCTCAATTGGGCTTGCCAATTAATTAGCTTATTAGTTAGGTTTTCTAACTCATCCGATTAGTTTTTTCTTCTAATTAGCTTTCATAACTTATCCGATTAGTCAAAAATTTGACTTTTTCTTGCGTAAATTTTATTAGAGATTACGTCTCTATTTTCCGAATAAACGCTATGACGTAATTCGAAAAGTCAAAAAACAAAAAAAAAATATTTTTAGCGTGAATAGTATTTTTACGTCTTTTCTCGAAAAAAAATTATTTTCTTCTATGAAATAACAGCACATTAAATCTAACACATACACATAATCTAAGTCATAATCGACCTTTAATCACATAATACAGAATAAATATTTATAAAAATTTATTTTATTAAATATATAATCATAAACCTAATTATAAAGTTACACAATTTCTCGAGTAGTCATATTATTAACATAAGATAAATAAAAAACTAGATGAATGAAAAGATAAGAGGGATAAACTTTATCTTTCCTAAGAAAAGAGGGTGCTTTTCCATTATAATGTTTTGGTGTAACACGGGGAATGGAGATAAATTTATTAGGCTTTCCATTGTTTGGTACTACTATCATTGAGGGGAGAAAAGATTAAGAATTACAATGAGCATATTTACCATTATAACATCATAAATTTCTAGAGAGGTAAAATGGTATATTTCTCTGTATAAATTTCTAGGGAGTATTATTTTACTTTTGTGTGCGTCTTTCAATATGATACTAAATGTGTACAAAAATATCTTCAATTAAGGGGGTGTTTGTTTAGAGCTAAATGGAGTTGAATGGCTGAATGACTGAATGGCTGAATCGGTAAGTGCGTTTGTTTTGGTCTGAATGGCTGAATCGGTCAGATGGTTGAGCTGAATGGCTAAGTCAGATTTTTTTGACTGAATGGCTGAATGAGCAGCTGAATGAGTAAATTTTTTTTTTTTTAAATTAAATTTTTTTTTAAAAATATTAACTATTATATTAAGTAATATTAAATAATTTTCCAATAATTTTAAATTTTTTTAGAGGGGTAAAATAATAAAATTTTGTCATTCAGATGTTTCAGACAAGTCAATTATCAAACAACTTTTTTCATTCAGATTCAGATTCAGATTCAGATTCAGATTCAGATTCAGATTCAGATTCAGCTCATTCAGATTCAGATTCAGATTCATTCAATTTTTATCAAACACCTCCTAAGATTCGTACCTTTTCTGGTGTTTTAATTTCGACCGACCACTTTTGGGAAGATGAAAACTAATTAGTGGGCAAGAATTGATCTGCTGAAAGGCTCCGCATGTACAATGTGTGACAGAGGCCAATGTGCAAAATTTGTTAGTGTTGTTGAAGAGCTGCGACTTTTAGGACAACGCAACATTTGGTCATAGCACCATAAAAGCCAGCAGAAGCATCGATAGTCGCTTTGAATATAAAAGAAAAATGATATATATATCTGATAAAATTAAATTACGATTATATATATAATAAGATAAAATAAATTAAAATGGACTCATTTTTAATACTTACGTATCTCATGTATCTATTTACATACGTTGCAATTGTAATTGAGCTGATCAGCTGAACATTTTTACGATACACAGTAAAACTCTGAATAAATCTAGTACCATGGCTATGTGCCTTTTTGGTTTAAAATTTTATATTAAGCGTACCAAAGGACTAGCAAGCATGAGTTGATTTTTATTTTGGTTTATATTACGTTTATCCTTCCGTACACTTCAATGTCAAATACGTCCTCGTATTACCGGTATATATCCAAAATCGTTGCTCCAAATAGATTGAAGAGCATCTTTCGGTCCAAAATTAAACCTTTTGAAATCAAAAACCAACGGCCATTAGAAAAATTGAACAGTTAGCAACATGGAAGGGTACCTTGATTTAAAACTGCATTTTAACATGGAGGGACATGTAACTTTAATCGAACCAATAAAGAAAAAAAGATTGGCATTTTTGTCCACTTTTTCTAGGTCTTGACTTCGGCCTTTCAACTTTGGACTAGATCGACAACTCAAATTTGTACAAGGTACCAATTTGGACAATTATGGTAACACGAGGGTCATGCACTTTTACATTATATTATATGTTGAGGAACAATTTTGTAATTTACTAGATTTTTCAGCATTTTTAGACTTTAGTGGATAAAGAAGATGACCAAGTCTTGAGAAATTAATGAAACTACATACGCTACTAGCTAGTCTTGTTTCAACCATCAAGGTTTTCTAATAAAATATTCCATCCAAGACAACAATTTGCATCAGCACCAGGTCTATTACATACAGGGAGTTGATTCATAGCAAATATTAAATAAGAGTACTATTCTATTTTGTACATCTCTCATTGTCCAGTTAAGCATCCAACAACAAAGATTAAATTTTGAGATAGACTTCTGTAGATGATAAAAGGACCGGAAGTAGGAATTATAAAATACACACACACACACACTAAATCTTGTGTAGAATCAAGTTGGCGCCATATTGTGGTTGAACGGTGAAGAGATTTAAGGGAGCATGCGTATAGGATGGTGAAAGCTCAAAGGAGAATTTTGTTAAGATCGTAGCTATAGCTAATTTTGCTTCCAACATTGCAAAGTTTTGTCCAATGCAGATCCTTGGTCCCCCACCAAACGGAAAAAACATGACCTGATTTTGTGTTGCTTTTGACACTCCTTCGGAAAATCTTTCCGGTTTAAACTCCTTGGCGTCATCTCCCCATATTTGAGGGTCATGATGATGTAGAACTATTGGTAGCGATACTTCTACTCCGGGTGGTAAGGTTATATCTCCTAAAGTAGTCTCCTCATTTACCCTTCGAACCAGCAGAGCTACTGGGGGATATAATCTCAAAACCTCGTACAGAATCATAGTTACCTACAGAAAAGGATACTTAAAAGCTTTAGAATGGAGCGACTTGTTACTCCTCATATTACCCCTCTGTATGAATATAATATTACGTTTGGATTACAGGAATAAAGGTGGGAATGAAATGACAAAAAAAATTATGTATAGATTGAATGAACTATTTTCATTCTTGCTAGAATTAGGAATGAAATATTCTTGCTAAATTTCTAAATTTTATTCCTTAAAGGAGGATATGGAATGATTCATTCCAGTCAGAAATGGAATGATTAATGATTCATTCCGGTCAGAAATGGAATGAATCATTCCATTCACTATTCCATTCCATTCTATATTTCATTCATTTACTAATTTCATTACTCCAATCCAAATGCAAAATTAAGTACTTACAATTTTTAGCTGACTTAGATCTTCAAAATCTAGTTTGCCATTCCCAATTACTTGAAGAACCTCTTTTCTAGCTTGAGCTTGCCAATTCGGATGGATGCTCAATAAAACCATTGTCCAGACAAGTAAAACTGATGTGGTCTCCTGGCCAGCAAAGTAGAATACCTTGCACTCTTCAATGACATCTTGTGCACTCATTCCAACATTTTTGTTTCCATGTTGAACATTAAAATTGGATTCCAATAATATCCCCAATAAGTCATCACTGCTGCCTTTTCCTGCCTTTATTGCCTCCATCTTTTTATTAATGATACTTTTTAGTGAAAAATGTATTTCTCTTTCAATTGCCTTCATCCTTTGGTTCCTCTTTGTTGGTAAATATCTAAATTAAATAATAGGATAAATTTTTAAAAAAAATTCATTGTACAAAAAACTTTAGGAATTGGACTTGAATTTATAATTTTACCTCACCCCAGGAATGTACACTGATTGCATAGACTTGATTGCTAGCTGAGCTTGTTCTATTTGTAGTTCGAATACCCTACTTCCTTCTTTATAACTACTACCAAATCCGGTACGCGAAATCACGTCTCTAGCAAATGTTTGAAGAAAAGGCCACACATCCAATTCACATGAAGCCCCCTCCTCCAACATCATTTCCTCCCATTTTCTTGTCATCTCACAACAACACAAATAAAAGGTTGGTACCATACACTGGAAACACAACAAAAATAAACATGGTAATACAAAACCGAATTAATCAAAAAAAAAACACCATTTCTACTTTTATGTTTAAATATGTATTTCATCTACTCTCTCCGGCCTCGAAAATATGTCCAAAGTATAGGTTTCACGCAAATTAAAAAATTATTACAAAAGTACCAATTTTACCCCTAATAGACCCCTTGTAAGTAATATAATAAATAAATAGTCTTTTATTAAACCTAGTGTCCCCCACTAAAATATACTTTTGAGGGTAAACTAGTCTTTATGCATATTTGTATTTGATTTACGTACGTTTACACATTCTTTTGTGGACAAAATACAATGTACTTGATGACATGTTTTTGAGGAGGGAGGGGAGGGGGTACATGTTTGGTAAATTATACGTATAAGAAGCATGCATGATAATATTAAGGGAAATAATATGAATTGTGATCAACGTGAAAGTGTATGTGATAAGATAGAATAAATTAGGGTGTGGTCATTTCTAAATCCTATTTATCTCATGTATGCAAATACGTCGCAATTATAATTGCGTTAAAAACTTTTCATTTTCCAATACATGGAACAAGTCTAATATTAGTTAAAGGTAACTATTACCTTCAACTTTTCGAGATGGAAAGCAGGGTTGAGAAGTTTTCTATGTTTATCCCACTTGTCCCCTTCAATTGTTGGGAGTCCATTTGTAAACAACTTGAATAGTGGGTTTAAAACCGGCTTCTGAAATTTATTATTCTTACTGAAGACTTCTTTTATCAATTCTGGATCCATAATGTGTACCCTTAGAGTCGGTCCAACCCATACAAAAGATTTCTTACCTGCACGTGTAGCCAAAATACAGAAAAGAGTATAAAAGATTTCTGTCAAATTTCTTGATAGCTGCTTCTCCAAATCTTCATTGATCTGGCTTTATTTTCTCAAAATTCACAATGGATTGGTGTTAACCAAAATTTATCAAAAGTACTCATTTTGTCTCTAAATGAGAGTCGCATGTTGAAGTATTCAACTACTCCCTCCGTCCGCCAAAAAAAAAAAAGGGAGATAAAAAAAATTATCTTCAAAAGCATGTCTAAAGTACTC
Organism: Aralia elata; assembly: GCA_034770075.1. Taxonomy (NCBI): domain Eukaryota; kingdom Viridiplantae; phylum Streptophyta; class Magnoliopsida; order Apiales; family Araliaceae; genus Aralia; species Aralia elata. The sequence goes on along the minus strand of CM068385.1, from coordinate 9,924,749 downwards.
AAGTCAACAAGATAAAATTTTGTATTAACTAATTTACCGATGATCATATTACATCTTATCCAAATAATAAATCAATCCCATCACAAAAGAATGACTGAGATTAATTAACTCTCGCCACAATTGTTAAAGCGATTAACACACATACCCTTATACAAAATTAAAAGTAAATTTATACAAGTTAGATGAAAGAAGTTGAGTATGCACCAATTTTATATTTGACTTTATTAGTTAGTGGTCCCCATCACAATTCAACACCACACAAACACACACAAAAAAATCAAACAAATCAATCAGTCAGATAATTTTTATCAATCAATCAGTCAGATAATTTTTAATTGAAAAAGGAAAAGAAATTAAAGAGAATTTGAATGTAGAGTGCTTTAATTAACCAACTCCCAACTTCCTAAGCAATCTAATCAAAGACTAATTAAGAATGAAGTTAAGTGTAAGCAAACTCAGTGAAAACCACATGTATTGCATACATACATACATACATACCATAGTTGTTGATTATATGGGAAACTAAAGGGATGACGCGAGGCGCAATATTGTCGGAGACATGGATGGGCTTGGATTTGGCATCTCTGATCAACCAAGCGCTCTGTTTCATATCTCCGGATAAGAGGCGGTAAGAATTTCCGTGGAACCCTTGCTTTCTGACCAACTTCTCCACCTTCTTTGGCCTAAGCCACACCCAGTTCAAAACCCTCCATGCCCATGCTACAATACCAACAATCACTGCAATTGACAAATAAAATACTATATCCATTTCCATTTTTTCTTTTAAATGGATATATGAGGAGAGAGAGAGATGAAAAAACTAAGTTTTCTTGTAGATCTAGGTGTAGATCTAGGGGAATGGTGTAATCAGCATGTCAAAAGTATTTTTCTTATATACAGAGAGAGAGAGAGAGAGGGGCAAGTTAGTGCACTGAGACGCTGTTTGTTTTAGTTCACACTGAGACGCTGTTTGTTTTAGTGGGTTGCTGTTGCGAGTATTATAATTTTAAAATTATATTTTTATATATTTTAATTTTAAAATTATTTATTTTAAATTTAAATAATTATAGGCATATATTTATTTAAAATAAAAGTATTTATAACATAATTTTATATTATGTTTATTTTATTTAATATTAATTAAAGAATTAAATAAAAATTTATCATTTAAATCGTTATATTCTTATCAATAATTAATAACAAATATATCATATTTTTTTTAAGTAGTGTGATTGATAAATAGAACACGATACACTAGTTATTTTAAAAAGTTATTGATTAATTTTGTTTATAAATTTTTAATTTTAAATGATAAGAATTATAATATTTAATATTAAATAATTTCGTTATTTTTGTACCTATAGTTTTAAGTCTAATTTTTAAAATAAAAAAAATAAAATTAATAATCCAATCAAATATTATCATTACAAACAAGTATGGCCTGACATTTTCCGACTCCACGGGAGTACAATTATTAACTGCAAAGTCTGGAATGAGGAGCTTTGGTCATTTTTCCACGCGAGTACAATTATTAACTGGAATGAGGGTGCTTTGGTCATTTTCACTCTTCAATTTCTCCATTTTCTCTTTCTAGCACCCAAGTCCTATATATTTTAGTTTGTCTAAAACCGTCATCTTTCCCCCACTTCTCTCTTTCACACGCCCTTCCTTTGTGGGACAAGTGAAACTATCACAAAGGCTAAAAAGTATTACCCATTTGTTTTACAGTCTTATTTTTATTTTATTTTTTTTAATAAATTTATATAATTCTAAAATTTAAAATTAATATAACTTATTTTATTTTGATTAATACAATAAAATTAATATTATAAACTTCTTTGAATACTTTCAAAATTATAATAACTTCACATCACAATTTAAATTGGGGTAATGATAAAATTGTACTTTCAAGTTGGCAAATTTTTCATTTTTACCCCACAAGTTTATGAATCAACAATCTGTTAGAATTTGAGCTAAAATTGAAGTGGTTTTCATTAATCATTTGAGATGAAATCATATATCAATGTGTTCTACTTCATGAGTAGATTAAATCAAATAGTTGCAAGCTCAAATTCACGGGGTAATGAACGAGAAATTTACTCCCAAAGATGATCCTTTAAAGGAAATTAATAAATGCTTTTGGGTAATGAGAGTCTCACATCGAGTATGAACTAATAATTAATGGGTATATATACAAGAAAGTTGCTCTTGGGTTTGGGCCCCAAGGACACCCCACTTTTGTGGAGGGGAGAGGACCTAGCTAAGGCTTGGACCCACACGCGCGTCGTCGCTGCCGACCAGTCGATCGGGCCGGGCTCAGGCTCGAGGCTCATTGTATATATTTTTTTGGGCAAAGTTTAGTTTAATATTTTATTTATTAATTTTGGAGAAGCAAGGACTGCACTACAAATCATGCGCAGTTGCGCTTGCCACTTGCACAACAACGCTTGAACGCGTACACCTACGCATTTGCGCATCTATCATAGCGCAACAACGCTTATGAACATGCGCGTCTGATCAGATGTTTCCCTTGGCATGATTTGATTTGCATCCATTCAACCATGAACAAAAGTATCCCATGCCTTTTCAATGGCATCCAAACCTTTTCAAAAGGGACATGCCTAGTCATTTAATTTACTATAATTAGACTATATGGGCAGCCATTTCATTCATTCATTCAATTTCAAGTGTGCATCATTAAATAAAAGTTTTATTTGAGAAAGATTAGAGCATTCAACCTGGTTCGCCGTGTATACTATTTGGAGTGCTACTATAGTATACGTAGTCATTGTATCCTGGGAGGCAAATGCTATCAACTCTGAGCACCGTAAGGAGGGCATAATTATCTTAAGGACATAGTACATGGTACTAGCCTTGACATCCAGTTTTCTGGTTTCATTGAGATAAGTTTATATATTTATATATATTCAGTTTTCCTTATTATTATTAATTAAATTGCAAATATATATTATATATATACACTTTTCCTAACAATTTTAAGACAATTATATAGTATTAAATTTAATTTATATTTGCAATAAATATGACAACCGAAACTATAGTCAGTTCTTCTTCTTCTACATCTATGATTCCAAATATTCCTGTGAACCATGGTGAAAAACCAGAAAAGTTCAATGAAACAGAGTTTAAAAGATGGCAACAAAAGATGTTTTATCTCACTACTCTAAACTTGGCAAGATTTCTTCATGAAGATCCTCCCGTACTTAGTGAGAATGAAATAGACAGGGAGATAGTTGTTGCAGTTGCTGCATGAAAACATGCTGATTTTTTTGTGCCGAAACTATATCCTTAACGGATTGGATAACACATTATACAATGTGTATAGTTCTTTCAAGTTAGCAAGAGAACTATGCGATTCTTTGGATAAGAAATATAAAACAGAATATGCTGGCACGAAAAAGTTCATAATTAACAGATTTTTGGACTTTAAGATGGTGGATTCCAAGGCAGTCATCAATCAAGTCCAAGAACTTCAAGTAATCCTACATGAAATACATACAGAAGGTATGTCCTTGAGTGAATATTTTCAAATTGCTGCTATTATTGAAAAATTACTACCAATGTGGAAAGATTTTAAGAAGTATCTCGAGCATAAGCGCAAAGAGATGAAACTTGAAGACTTAATCGTGAGATTACGGATAGAAGAGGACAACCGTGCTTTTGAGAATAAAGCAGGAAGGACCTTTATAGGGCATAAAGCCAACGTAGTGGAACAAGGTCAGAACTCTAAAAAGAAAAAGCACTCCGGCAATGGGCCTTAACAGGGAACCAATAAAAAGTTCCAAGGAAAGTGCTATGTTTGTGACAAGCCAAGATACAGGGCAAAGGATTGTCGTAAACGAAAAGACCAAAACAAGAAGTCCACACAAACTAATGTAACAGAAGTGGATGGTCTTCTTGAAGACATTTCCGAGTTAAATCTATCAGCAGTGGTTTATGAAGTAAACGAAATCCCATGGAATGGTGGGTAGATACTGGAGCAACCCGCCATGTGTATTTTGATAAGAAGATGTTCTCAACATATCAAGAAATTGAGAATGGAGAACAATTATACATGAAAAATTCTTCTACATCCAAGATTGTTGGGCAAGGGAAGGTGGTTCTGAAGATGACAGATGGTAAGGAACTCACCCTCAACAACGTGTTCTATGTGCCTGATATTCAGAAGAATTTAGTGTCTGGATCCCTTCTTAGTCAAAAGGGATTTAAATTGGTCTTTGTATCGGACAAGTTTGTCTTAACCAAAAATGGGATGTATGTGGGAAAATGTTATATGAGCAATAGGCTCTTTAAAATGAATGTAATGACAATTATACCTTCCAATATTAATAAAAATACATTTTCTGCTTATATGATTGAATCATCTAATTTATGGCATGGTAGATTAGGACATGTTAATTACAATATTATAGGTAGATTAATTAATATAAAATGTCTACCAAAATGTGATATTAACTCTAATCATAAATGTGAAATTTGCGTAGAGGCAAAACTTCAAAAATCTTCTGGCAAATTAATTGAAAGAAGTACAGAACCTTTTGAGTTAATACATACAGATATTTGTGATCTAAAATATATACAAACAAGAGGGGGTAAGAAATATTATTTTTATTGATGATTGTACAAGATATTGTTATGTTTACTTATTGAGCAGTAAAGATGAGGCCTTGGAAATGTTTACACATTACAAGAATGAGGTTGAGAATCAACTTGATAAAAAGATCAAGATAATTAGAAGTGATAGAGGTGGGGAATATGAATTTCCTTTTGTTAAAATTTGTTCACAACATGGTATAATACACCAAACAACTGCACCATATTCACATAGCAAAATGGTGTTACTGAAAGAAAAAATAGAACTTTGAAAGAAATGATGAATGCATTATTGTTAAGTTCCGGGCTACCTCAAAATTTGTGGGAGGAAGCAATTCTTTTAGCAAATTATATTCTCAACCGAATACCTCAAAAGAAGTCTAATGCATCACCTTATGAGTTATGGAACGGACGAAAATGGTTTTATAAACACTTAAAAGTGTGGGGGTGCTTAGCAAAGATAATGGTTCTTTCACCTAAAAAGGTGAAGATAGGACCAAAAATAATAGATTGTATATTCATTGGCTATGCTAATGATAATAGTGCATATAAATTTTTGGTTAATAAATCAAAAATAGACATTACCAGAATACTGGGCAACTGAAACTAATTTTTAGAGACGGACTAAGTTCCGTCTCTAATTCTAGTTATTTGAGACGGATTTAGAAACCGAAATTTTGTTATGTCTCGACATGTTTTGGAAGTAAAAACCCGAGACGGATTCTGAAACCACAAGCATCGTCTCAAATTTTAGAGACGGAATTAGAGACGGATTTAACCGTCTCAAAAAGTAAGTATTTTTAAAAAAAAATTAAACTCGTTTTTGAAACAGATTTGAGACCAACTGTGCTCGTCTCAGATTAATAATAATAAAAAAAAATAAATATTTATGTTTGAAACGGATTAGAGACCGAAATATCCGTCTCAGAATTTTTTTCCCCTCAAAATATTAGTCTCCAATTCCCTCCTTGTCTTAGAAACAGATTTAGAGACGGATATAGCCGTCTCAAAAATTGATTTTGTTGGTTTGACCAAATGTAATATCTATTTTACCCCTGTCCTATCTTGCTAAATTACATATTTGTCCTTTCAACCTCAGTTATCTGATTTCTTCTTCTCACGTTCAGATCTGTTATATTCTCTCTGCTCTGCGTTTGATCTCTACTTTCTCTCTGTTCTCGTTTTCCGATCGCTCTCTCTGCTCGATCTGCTCTTCTCGTTAAAAAGCATCTGATTTCTCTTTCATTTTGCTGATTTTAAGTTTTCTGTGTTTAATTTCAAGTTTGTTCTTGTGCAAAGTCTGATTGGTTATTTGTATCTCACTACTCTGTTTATGGAATTATTTTAGTAGTTCAGAATCCTTTATTCTTGAATTGCACTTGTCTCTCTCATATACATAAAAAAAATTACCCTACTGATTTGGTTTAGTGATGTTATGTCGAATGAGGATGGAGCGGAGGTTTTTGAAGTTGGAAATTTTCCATTTCTCTCTCTGGTTATGGTATTATATTGGTTGATAATCTAGTTTCAATCTTTTACTGAACTTCCCCCCTAGTATTGTGTTCTTTTGAATAATAAAAAATAGTTGGATTAGGCTAATTTGGGGGTTCTTGATATTTAAAGGTTTTTATTAATTAATTTATTTATCTTTTCTCCTCTACATTTTCTTTGGAAACAAAGAAAGTTTGTGGAATAAACAGTGGAGCTAAATATCTGTTTAATTGTGTAATACAGTGAATATGGTTTGCATTTCAGTTCGATGGTTGGGGATATTGCTGTTGTGGTATGCCTGCACTGCAATGGCAGAGGAGGGAGATGACATGAAGTACAAAGATCCAAATCAGCCCGTGGCAGTTCGAGTGCAAGATCTTTTGAGTCGAATGACTCTGCAAGAGAAGATTGGTCAGATGGTTCAGATTAATAGGATTGTTGCCAGTGCAGATATTATGCGGGATACTACATTGGTAATAATTTTTTCCAAACTCTAATTCTAGTTGTTGTATATGTCACTATATGGATGATAAATGATGACATCTGCACTCATTAAATTCCCAAATAAGAATTCTAATAAGATGGGTATAATAGTGAGAATAGTAATATATTTCTGCTTCTGATCTGTATTACTGGGGTATCAAATCCTGATTAGGTTCTTGTTCTCATGAAATGGAGAGTGTGATTAGGAAAGGGGGGCTTTTTTGCTTAGTTTTTTATTACAAAATGGATGGTAATTGCTTAGATACAAAGTTGGACCAGGGTACTATTACCATCACTTCCGTAGCTCAACCTACTAACCTGTACTTTTCTTATTTTAACAAACCTTCATCGCATTTAGCTGTAATTATAGAATTTTTTATCAAATGATACTAATTCACCCACTATTTCAGGGAGAGTGGTAAGTGTTTGTGCTATTGGGTTTTGTTTAAAAGTCAATAATATCAGTAATATTCACAAATTTTGCAATTATTATTATTATTTATTGGAAAGGAGGAGTACATTTTAGGTTTTAGTCCTCTCTCTGATAATAAACTAATTTTCATACGGTGACTAATTTTTGATAATGCAGTGAATAAACTTCAAAATGTTAAAGGAAATGGTCAAACAAGTTGAGACGTAATAAACTCAAAGCCATCCACTGAAACAATGTAATCTTGAATAACATATAAACTTAACTTATCAGTTTTACTAACATGAATTTTTTGCCAATTGTAAAATGCACCCCCACATGGAATATCATACATTGAGGTATAATAGAACTGTAAAATATCATACGTTGAGGTACAGTCTTTACGCACGTGTGTTTACACTCTTGGTCGGTAATCACACGACCTCATCTCAATTGTTCTCATCATCTTTCGATAATTTACTCATGTACTACTCGTTGATAATCAAGTTTGTTCTACAATAGAATTTTTGCATTCAAACTGTTTGCTAAAATGCCTAACTGACAAATATTTTCCAGTTCTCAATATCCCACACCAAATTGTAATCATCATTTTGCTAATCTCTTTCTACAATTAGTTATAGCAATTATATTGATACAATTTTATTGTAAAGCATATAACTAGATCATATTATTATAGAATTGCTATGGTCTGAATGTGCATGTGGAATTGTGTAGGGTCATGTAGTTTAGATTTTGGGCTAGTTTCTTTACTTTCAAAGGGAAGAAAACAAAAAAGTTGCCATGAGGGATAATGGGTAAATTTTTTCTCCCTGTTTTCAGAGTTATTGGAGTTAGGTGGTGTTTGATTATTTTTTGTATTAAGATCTGAACAGTTTAGACATCTGAATAATGTAGAGTGTCTGAATAAAATTGTATCTGAATGAAAAAATGTTGTTTGATAATGACTTTTTTTAAAATGTCTGAAGAACATGTTTTTACAATTTTAACCCTTGAAAAACAAAAAAAAACTAAACTAAACTAAAAAAAAAGAAAGGACAATGATAATATTAAAGAGGGTATTTTTGTCCAAAAAATATCAATGTTCATTCAGATCTGCCTCTAGATGGTTCATCTTTATTTTGAAGTCTAACCGATTAAGAGCCATTAAGAGGGAGAAATTTTTTTACCAAACAACTTTTGCCTCTGACCGAATCAGAGGCAGCCCAATTAAGAGCCATTAAGAGGTAATCAAACACACCCTTACTTTCATGGGTAGAAGTGTTCAGATGAAAAATTTAGGATGATTATCGTATCTAAAGACCATATACTTAGGAATCTCTTCTTCTTTTTTGCCTTGGAACCTTGATATGGTCTTTTAGATCTGCCTTGAACAGTCTGATGCTACGTCAAAATCAAACCATATCCATATGTTGAGAAACTTAAATGTTGTTGTCAAAGGTGTAATTCGATGAGGAAATTGAAAATAGTGTATCGATATTAGAGCTTTGTTTACAATTAGTGCTATGTTTACTTGTTCTACTAATACTTTGTCAAGGTGTTATTTTTGCAGCACTCTAAAATGTAAAATTTTGTGTGTATTTTTGCAGCACTATAACTTAACAATGATGCAACTTTTTAAACAGGTTGATCAGCAGGCAACTCTCAAAAAGAGAGTAATAGCAATACCGAGCTTGGCAGCCATTGAGGAGATGAGAACTCATGTAAATAGCATTGATCAATAGGTTCCAATAACTATGGTTGGAGGAATATTAATGGACAAATCCGGGAGAAGACCACTTCTTATGGTGAGTACTAAGTTCAACTTGTTTAAGCAATTTACCTACTGTTAGCAAACACACCAAGACTAAAGCTATACCAATCTGAAGAATTTCGTAGCTATAGGGATTGTGCATTTTAAAATTGTTTTCCATCTCTTAGCAATAAAATCGGGCATGCTTTGTATAATAAACTTCAACCTGATTAGTGAATCCTATATATCCATCTCCTATAATTGTACCAGCAAGTATATGTATATTTCTGTACTGTTGTGAATGTTGTGTTTTTGTGTTTGACTGCATACACAAAAATTAGTTAGTAGGTTACTGTTCTTGTCGGTCTCTCTTTTAATTTGTGAAACTGATCCTCTTTAGATCATTCATTAGCAAACTAAATACTCTTGGTGAACTTTTAGATAGATACTGATAATAAAGTTGCCAAATTTGAGGTCTTTCTCGATTCTTGAATGTGCATATTCTTAAGCTTTGTTTCATTGTGGAAGAACCTAGCCCATGGATGAGGGTGATAGGCATTCATGGACTCACATTGTACCACTTAAAGAGCCATTTACAGGCATTTCTCTTTCTGTATACATTTAAGTTCATCATTTCATGTCGATTATACTATTTAAGATGAATCATAAGTCTATTGCTATTCTTTGCTGTAGAAATATAGGCAGGGTAAAAGTCAACAATCACAAACTTGCATTGACAATGACCAAGAAGGTAAAGTAGCATAGATTGATCATGAAATTATTACAAGGATAAAAATTATAGCTGGATGTAATCACACTTATTTTTATTGTCGGTCTCGCCTATTTTGACCAATTGTTTTTATTTTTGAAATTTCATGTGCATTCAGATGGTAAGACAAAATAATTACAACAATGATGGTATTGTTAAGGAATTTGGCATTCAAGTGAGGGCGGAGTTCACTTCTATTGATGCACGAGTTTTTGATCCTCCAAAGGTAAACCATCTTTACTCCGACTCCTGTGTTTGAACGCATCATTTTACCTTCCAAATGAATCAGACTCCATTCTCGAATTTGGTTGATCCAGCTTATGTATCGTCGTTATAGGTCGATTTTCTAGTAGTGTGCAGTTAAAGATTTGGATATTCTGAATTTAAAGGTTGTGATCCATTTTTTCCAGTAACAAAGTAGTTTAAGTTGGACAACTGACCACATTTGAATAAAGCAGAGATTTATTTCTTCACTAAATACCATATTACAATTGACTTTTTTACTACACATTAGCTAGTCAAGATGAATAACTTGCTTTCTCTTCATAATTCTATGTTTTATCACCTAGAGTTCTAATCATACTAGATTAACTTTGATGATGAGCATTTATCATACAACCTTAAATTTTTATATGCAGGTGGCAATAATAACTCCTTTCAATTTCCCTCACTTCAGTTGTCGGGTGCACTCTATATGGGCAATAAACCTGTTCTTCAAGTTGACAGTAAGGTAGGCTCTGAAGCTTTTTATGATACTCTAAATCAGCAAGTCCATCTCCATGAACAATTTGGAACAACCTGGAAGTAATGAAGCTTCTAATCTTCAAAATTATGGACAACTAGTTTAGCAAATAGGAATTCAAGTTCTAGATTCTAGCGTTTACATATTCACTGATTTCAGTGCAATTAGGTGTTTAACAATTTTTTAAATAGTTTCATAATAGTACTGCAGTTCCGTACACTATTAAATGTTTATGTTCATTACCCTTAGAAATAGCTTGGTTAGGTTGTCTGATATTTTTATTCTGATACAAGTATCATTTAAAAGGGAATGTGTCTGAAAATAGTTATGATAGGAGAAAACAATGAAAGTAGAAGCCTAGGAGAGTGCAAAACTGGATCTCATTGTTCTAATGATTCATATAATGTTTCTGGAATTGTTGGATAAATGATTAGTGTTATTATTGAAAATGTAGATAGATAATAATGTATTGAGATGAACTTTTCTTTTAGCATCTTTTAATATAGAAGTTGGTTGCATCTTTGTTATATGCCTTTATATTGTGTGCATGAAGCCTTATTACTGTAAATAAAGCTGAAATATTTTAATTTTTCCAGTCGAATGGGGCAATTCAAAGGGATGCAATTTAATCGTGTAATTAAGAATTTTGTTATTCAAGGAGGTGATGTTGAAAGACATGGAGTTATAGAAGATTGGACTTCTAGAGGAAAGCATTATAATCAACTGGATAAAAGGTCTTCCCCGGTCTGCACCCGTTTTTGATGTTTTAATTGTATCCTGATGGACTTGTGATAGTGCTTGGATTTTTTGTTTAGAATGTTAAACTTGATAAATCAGTGATGTTAGTAGATTGGATGATACTTTGGATTCTAATTTACCTATTTTAGTTAAATATGATGGAAAATGGAAATTTAGTTATTCTATTGTTGGTGTTTTTTATCATTATAATCCTTATCTTGTTTTAAGCCAAATATTTATTGGGTATTTAACACAAAGTTAGGTTGGGCACATATTGTAGGTTTTTATTTTAATTTAACTTAAATAAATTTTGGTGTTTGGTTTGTAAATCAGAATATCAAGCAAATTTCTAAGTTAGTAATGTAATATATGCAGTTTTTTTTTTAATTTTAATTTTGAGTTTTTATACACTGATTGAAATATAGGTAATTATTCAATGTTTTAGATACTTATACAAGTTCGGTCAAATATTGTTCTTGATTTTTTAGATTCTTATTGAAATGTGTGTATATATATATATATATTAGATAATTATAAAAAAAACACAGAACATTGTTTTTAATGTATTATATAATTATTGAATTTTTTAGATAATGAGTATTATTTACATAATTATTAAAAACCATGGAATATTATTTTCAATTTTTTAGATAATTATTGATTTTATAATTTCATTAATATTGTAATTTATATCATTATGTATTTATCTATTAATTACATAGATGTATTTCCTTATTCTAGTTAAGAGATTCTTCAATAATTATCAAACGCATATCAAGTAAGAGTTGATATTTCGAATTCCTACGCTAATACTTATAGTTTCATTAATATTATATTATCTATGAACTTTTATTTATTAATCACATGATAGATGTATTTTTTTGTTCTAATTCACAGATATATGAAATAATTATCAAACACATATCATGTAGGAGTTGGTATTTTAAATTTCTACATTGATACTTATATTTACATTAATATTGTAATGCATATTATATATATTTATATATATATATATATATATATATATATATATATTCATTTGCTAATCACATAGATGTATTTCCTTGATTTAGTTCAAACATATGAAATAACAAACTTTAATAAAATATATCATTAATTATTGTTTTTATTTTCTACACTCACACGCATAATTTCATTTATTAATGTTTTACATCATTATACAATTATTCATAAACTCTATAAATAATTCCAATTCCTTTAAAAAAAAGAGTTTTATTTACAAATTTTGCGGATATTAAAATGAGAATATATACACCTAAAAATAGTAAATTATATTAGTCTAATAGATTGGTTGGATAAAAACTATGGCGATAAACTTTAGTATATCTTATCATTTCGTACAATTATCACTACTAAGAAAATGAGAATGTTCTAGCAAGGAAATAATGAAAAGAAGTAAAAATCAATGAAAATATAGTTATTAGCTAAAGAAACAGTCTTCATTATTTATTTTTTGATTTTGCATAATTGAGGTGGTAGAAAAATAGTTGCCGTTATCATTTTTATGGTGAAATTTTACAAAGAAAAATATTATTTACGAAGAAATTATTACTCACTATATAGTATTATTGAGTTTTTTTGTGAGAAATAAATTTGTCACTGTTTTGCAGAAAATAAATTTCTTAAAATTAATTGTGAATTTGTGACATCCTAAATTTTAAATTATTGAGTTTGTTCTTTGTTAATTTATAACATCCTAAATTTTAAATTATAAATGCAAATTTATATGTTTATATGAATAAAAAATTTATTTTTAATTTTCTTTCTAAGTATTTAGAAATATCAACTACATTATTAATTAAATTAAGTAAACTTAAAATATTTTGAAAATCAATTAATCATTCGTATTCATTTAACATCTAAATATATCCGACAGATATCCGGGATCTAATATTTGAATTCGGATCTGTATACGGAATTCATATCCAAATAACTTTTATATATATATATATATATATATATATATATATATATACACACATATATGTTAATAACTTACGTTCATTATTTAATAATTTATGCGCGCGCGCACACACACACATATATATATATATATAAAAGTTATTAATTAATAACTTACTAATTAATATATAATTAATTTATTAATATATATATATATATAGCTCCCTTCTTGCTGAATTTCCCCCCCTAAAAACTCCCTCCATTATTTTCGCGCTCCCAAAACTCTCTCAAGGCTATCAGTATACTGAAAATTTCCCCCCAAAAACTCGATCCCTCTCAACTCCCATAAATCTCTTATAGCCAGCCCTAAAAGCTCTCTCAACTCCCTAAATCTCTCATACCCAGCCCTAAAATTGCTCACGGATGAAATTTTAGCCCCTCACGGATGAAATTCAAGCCCTTCGCGGATGAAATTTTAGCCCTAAATCTCTCATACCCAGCCCTAAATCTCATACCCAACCCCTAATGGACGAAATCATCATACTCAACCCCTAATGGACGAAATCTTTTACAATAACATTATGAGATCCAACAGGTATTTATCTATCGATAATCTGAGATCTTTTGTTTTTGGTAATTGTTTGGGTTTTGAGGCACAATTTGTATAATGTGGATTGTATTCTGGATCTGAGGTTTGCTTTTTTCTTTTCTTTTCTTTTTTTGTAAATATCCTTTGTGTTTTTGTATGTTTAATCAGGTTTCTGGGTTGTCAGCTTGCTAGCTCTTTAGTTTATTTCACATGCTCTGTTTTGATTTCTGAAATTTGAAGGGTTCAGCTTGATAACAGAGAAGGAGTTTAATTCCTCATGCTCATCCACACCACAAGCATGTAAGGATGCTCACCTTATCTATTAGAAATCTTATTTACACCGTATGTGTGTTTATTTGTTCCATATTATTGGATTTGAAGTAACAACTTGTGATACTGGTAGATTAATTTTAAATTACAGGTTGCTACAAAGTTCCCCCAACAAATGCCCTTGTTCATTGGCCGACACTTCTTAGATACATTGTCACGTCGAAGGTATGGAAGTCAATTGTCCTCTTTCATTTATTTATTTGCATCAGTCATTATTTTATTAAATACTCTTATACCGATTCCACTAAAAAAAATAACCCTTACTAGATCCTAAGTAGTTATTAGTTACTTAAGATGAATGTATTGGTCTAGTATTCAATCAGAGTTAAACACTTGCAGACAGATTAAAACCCCAGCTCAGTTAGATGCCACTTTTACATTCCTTTCAGCTACTGCTTTGGAGAATTTAAAGGTCAATGAATTCGAAGAGATTTGTGGAGTTGGTATGATAAACCATTCATTATTTTAACTTATATTTATTTTATCATGGGACTTGATATGGCCTATATTGACTTGATAATTGCTGCTGATGCACAAATCGCAGTGATTTGGAGCTTCCATCAGGAGATTTATTTATTATTTTGACAATTTAACTTACCATTTGCATGTTAATTACTATGGAATTGATTCAATAAGTTCACCATTTCTTGTTTGAGGACATCAATTGTATAAGTAACAAATTGTTTCCTCTCACTCCTCTACTTGAAGATGCATGTATTTGTTACATTTTTTTTAGAACTACATATAGGAATTTTGACAGCCAGTGACACGCAATTATGAAATTTAAGCCTCTTGTGTAAATCAAATCATATTTAGATATTTGTGTAACAGATATCTGTTGGATATTCATGAATTGCGGATCATGCTTTTAGCTTCTAGCTTCAGTCAATTGACTGATTGTTATTGTCAAAAGCATGAAAAGTACTTACTGTGAACTTAGTGGGCTGCATAGAGAAGATGCTGTTGGAGTACATAATTTGACAAGTCTTGATGTGTAAATTATGTCTCATATGCTTAGCGATCATATTTTTATTTTGATGAGGATTTTTTCCCAGGTGGTTTTATCTCAAACTGGTGGTTCAAATAGGGGTGGATTTACCATAGTACCCTCAAATAGGAATGGAAATATACATCTTGATGGTGTATTCAACATTATATCCTATGATGTTGTCCCCAAGTTGCAGGACTTACTAATGGCGTCAAATTTTAAGGTATGGACAACTAGTAGTTTGGATATATTAGTTATTTTCTTTTCTTTTTGCCCTTTTCACTCCTTCTAGTATCCGGAATTTTGAGTTATCTAATGTACTTTCCTTTTGCTGGATCTCTGTTGTACATGGATGAGTGTGCATCGTTGGCAACCCTAATGTGTTTGAGAAATTTCTGAACCAAATAAATATTATTGTTATGTGAAAAAAAAGGTGTGTCGAATTTATGGCTCTCTGCTATGAAGAATAATGAAGTGCTAGCCGAAGAGATACTGAATGGAGCACATCATGGTTCTTTTTCTTTCCACCTTTTAAATTAGTTGAACTATTGCTTATTCTATACTTCTAAATTTTATTGACCCAGATTTCAGAGCTTGATGAAGGAGTTCTCGAGTATCTTACATATATCAAGTGGAGTAGGATTGATGGTTCCAAGGGTTTTAAGCTTGAGTTCTTCGTTGGTAAAGATTTAAACTTTTGTTCACTTATTGACTATATTAATTAGTTTTTGAGTCACTTAATTGAGATTGCTAGCTGATAGCGTTTTTTTACCAACGCAGTTAGTTTTTTTTCTTCTTCTTTTGTCGTAAGGTGTAGTTTGTATCAGTGTTTGAATTGATCGGTGGCTTTCTTTGCGCTAAGTTTCTGTAATTATTTTAAAGTATCCTCAATCCTCAATTGCATTTGACAGAGTAATTTCCAAAGTTCGGTCTTCTTTAGTTAGTTGACTTTAGTTTCTAGGTTATTAGTTTGATTAGCAGCATTACTTTTATTGATCAGGTTAGAATGTTCAGTTTGGTCAAATCAATTTAAACAATCTGAAATTGACAAAGACAGTTACTGATGGGTTGGAATAGTTTCATCTCTCTTCTTACTATTTTTACTGCATCTATCCTTTAAACCAGTTACTTGTGAGATGCTAATGAATACATCCAAAAAATAAAAATAAAGAATAGAACTATGAGTTCGAAGTTAACACAATTTGGGAGTGTAAACCAAGTTTCGTCTCAAGCTGAGTTTTGGCAGGGGTTGATCCAATTCTTTCATGCATTAACTTAGTTGAGTTACATTAGTTTTAGCTCACGTTCTTTTCTGGTAATCCCATGGATATAATAGATTTTTAACTAAATTCTCTCAATAATTAAAAACTTTTCTTTGTTTTTCATTTTCAGATGCATCTTGTCATTCTTGTGCTTGGGGTGATATCGCAAATTATTAAGGTAAATTTATTTTAGCTAGCTTTCATTTTTAAATTTATTATAGGTACTGCTACCAATTACGATATGTATACACTATAGATAAATTTGAACTATGGGGGTCAGTTGAGTGACTTTGGATCTATTGGCCTGAGGCTTGGATTAGAATTCTGCCTACATAATCAATTTGAACTATATGTAAAGTTATATTATCATGAAATATCTTCAATCAAATTCGGTGCATAGGCGTATATTGAGTTCTATATCTGTCATTGTGTTTACAGATTTACTAATGCCCCAGAATCTGTTAGAATGGATTGGTCTTCATTCACCAAAGGATACTTTTTAAATAGAGAAACTTTGGTTGCAGTTCTACTGCTAGTAGATGCCAGTGTACCACCTCAAAAGATTGACATCGACTGTGCTAATTGGCTTGGCCGAAATAATTTATGTTACTTGTTGCTTTTGTTATCTTCAAATACCCATTAGTTCATCACTAGACCTTTGAGGTAAAAGTTATATATACTCTCATGATGTTTTACATTTCCACCACACCTTTCAGATAGCAATGACGGTGGTGTTCAGAAAATGTGACAGTGAAAGGTGGCAAAGGAAAAACACCTGACGAGAACATCAAGAGTTTCCGAGAGTCGATCAAACAAAATTACAACATACATCCTCCATGGATCATGACCAGCAGTGCCACCGGTTTGGGCAGGGATGAACTCCGTCTGCATATGTCACAGCTAAGAAATTACTGGGATAATTAGAAGCCAATAGCCTTGATTAGAGCATCTTTCAGATAGATCTCTTGCAAATCATGTAAGTCCATAAGTGAGAATATTAATCTATAATGTCATTCAGTGGTCTACAACTGGTTTGTCGAGAAATTCCTTGTTACCAGAAACCAGTTAAATGTAACCAGGCTTCCAAATTTTGTATTTGTTACTTGTATCAATCTAGGATACTAGATCTCAAGTCTAGTTAATATGTATGGTACATGTTTTTCATATTATTTAATCTTTTTAATACATATTTACTTGTAGACAACTTCTTCTACGCCACGCAACAGCAGACACACGATTATTTTCAACATATTTATTTTTAGATTTTGAAATTAAATTATGAAAATATTTGTAATTTGTTGTTAATAAACATATTGAGACGGCTTTTTTCTGCCTCAAATATTGACGCCAAAGTTGACACGACCCGTCTCAAAATTATGCACGCTAAAAATATATTGGCGTTAAAGTTGAAACGGAATTGAGACGGATGGTATCCGTCTCAAAATATGTGTAAAATGTATAGTTGCTGCCAATTTTGAGACAGCCTTTTCCGTCTCAAACTACGTGAACTAAAATAGAGCGCCAAATCTGCCCGTCAAATCTGAAACTGACAAAATCGATTTCAAAATTCAGCTCCCCATGGGTCGGCTTTGAGACGGAATATGTCCGTCTCAGATATTTTGAGACGGATTTGAGACGGCCATTTTCTGTATCTAATTTTCTATTTTGAGACGAATTTTGAGACAAACAGAATTAGCGACGTGACCAACTGACACGGCACAAATCCGTCTCAAAATCCGTCTCAAAATCGATTTTGAGACGGATTTTGCTATATTTGAGACTGATTTTGTCCGTCTCAGATGCCCAAATTTTTGGTAGTGAGAGGAAATACATGAAAATATTATTATTGAGTCAAAAGATGCTGAATTTTTTGAAACAGTATTTCCTAATAAGAAAACAATAGAGTCAAGTTCTAATGAACTAGAAGCAAGTTCTAATGAACTAGAAACAAGTTCAAATAAAAGAACTTTTGACACTGTTAGTAACAGTGATTATTGTTTGGAAGATATTGATGAACCTAGACGTAGTAAACGTGCTAGAATATCAAAAACTTTTGAACCAAATTTTCTAACTTATTTGTTTGAAAATGAGCCTAAAACTTATAGAGAAGCGGTATCGAGTCCTGAAACTCCATATTAGAAAGAGGCTATAAATAGTGAAGTAGAATCCATATTGCACAATCATACGTGGGAATTAGTAGATCTCCCACCTGGTTCTAAACCTCTTGGATATAAGTGGATATTCAAGAAGAAGATGAAAGCAGATGGATTTATAGATAAATATAAAGCGAGACCTGTAATCAAAGGATACAAGCAAAAGGAGGGTTAGGATTATTTTAATACCTATTCTCCTGTGACAAGAATATCGTCAATTAGGATGTTGATAGCCATTGCAGCTATATACAATTTAGAGATACATCAAATGGATATAAAAACAGCCTTCTTGAATGGTAATCTTGAAGAAAAATATACACGGAACAACCAGAAGGGTTTATTGTTTCAGGAGAGGAAATTTTGGCACGTGCCTACTTCAAAGCGACTAATTGGCCTGAAACAGTCAAAATGAACAACATTATCTTTCAAAAATAATTTAGGGTGTTTTTTTATTTATTCCCAAATTTGTGGGTTGAAAACGAAAAACTTACCAGCTTTAGGGTACACTTTTGTCATTGCCTCAATAGAAAAAGTATATACGATGATTATAAAAACAATGAAATAAAATAAGCATAGTGATTGATGAACTAAGAATTTTTTTATTAAAAAAAATCAAAGTCTTTATATAACAATTTAATTTTTTTTATTGTATACTTTAAACATTTTGAAGGGAATAGAATTTTCTTATACTCTATATAAACTTCTATGGAACGGAGGGAGTGTAATCATATTCAGCTGGGGGAAAAGAGGCTATGGATAATACCTCTTCAAAATTACAGATGAGGTAAAAGTAACATTGTGTTTGTGAGTAAAAAAAATGAGAAGAATAAAAAGGAAAAAGAGAGAAATTAGAGGAAGAAATTAAAAATCTTTTATTTGTAAGTTTTTTAGGATAAAAAAGAAAAGAGAAAGAGAAAATTAGAAGCAAATTTCATCTCAAAGTTGAAAAAATTTGGAAGAAAATTGATCAAAGACTTGTATAACATTTTAAAATACCAAAAATATCCTTGTAGTGATTTATCAAAAAATAATTTTATAAGGATAATGTATTATTTATTAATTTTTTTTTCAAAATTCACAAATACGAGAAAAGAAATTTACTCTTTTTTTTCATAAATCTTAAATTATCTTCCTTTTTTTTTGTCAAACTCGCAAACACAATGTAATTTTTATTTTTAAAAATCCTATGTCAATTCTAAAGGTCTAAGGGGCAAACTAGGAGAGAGGAAGGAAAAAAAATTATTAAACAAAAATTACTAGAAACTTGCCTATTTTGCACTGACTTTGCTATTGAATTGATTTAAAAATGTGATCATGTATTATATACCACTAGGTCATTATAAGTTGCAAATTGATTGCCCATGGTTCTTCTTGTATGATGACAATTTAGTAGACATTTTTGGTTAGAAGATATTCCTCTTTGTATTCTTTCACAAATTTTGTTGGATGATCAGGCTTAATTAAATTTCAATTTTTGTAATGTTCCAAAAAAAAATGTAAACATTTTTAAAGCAACACCCACTTGTACCAAAATTCTTTTATAAGAAAAGAGGGCCTTGACGCATGAAACACAATAAATAAATTAGAACATCCACCCTTCCACCCTATTCTTGTGGCATTTGTTTGGTAATATCTCATTTTATTTAGTTGGACTTTGATTCTAGACGATTGCTTTCCTATGATAATCTAGTGAAAATAATTTGTGATTGAAATATTTATTTTTGTCCACCTTACTTTTTTTCATCCACCATGAATGTCATTATTTACCTCCGTTTCAAAATTAGATATAAATTATGATTTTTTAAATTAATTTACAAAATTATAAAATTTAAAATTAATGTGATTTATTTAAGTTTTGAAATAACTAATCTAGTTACTAGTAATGCTTTTAATTAATTTACAATAGTTATATATATGAATCATTTATAATATATATATTAGTCTCATTTATTGTGATTTGTGAGACTAAAAAAAAATAATCTCAATTACAAATATCTACATGGAATTGACACCATAAAATCCTTTTAATTACTTCCCTTTCCATTTCCAGACGAATAAAATTAAGAAAATCCCAAATAAAAAAAAAAATCTGTCAAAAACAACATATCTAAGCTTTTGAAAAAAAGCCACATACAATTCAAACATATAAAATCCAAGCTGATGAAGGGAGAATAAGAGCTCTATGGCGCCGGCAGCAAGATTCCCACCAAATGGTTTGGGGATGAAGCTAAATTTGATTAATTAAAGTTTTTTTTTAATTATTTCTTTTAACTAATTAATAATTTAATACAGTGTTTTAAATACACATATACGGTATATATGTTTAATATCTGAACACTAGAAAAGACATGTTTGTCCTTAAAAAAATTGGTCGGGTAGAATTTAAAATTACAAATGTATCTTTGTAAAATTACAAAATGACAATTGAATACTCTTTCCGTTCAGGTTCAATATTCTTTTATTAGAAAAGAGGGCCTTGACGCATGAAACACCGTAAATAAATTAGAACATCCACCCTTCCACCTTATTCTTGTGGCATTAGTTTGGTAATATCTCATTTTATTTACTTGGACTTTGATTCTTGACGATTACTTTCCTATGATAATCTAGTGAAAATAATTTGTGATTGACCTTACTTTTTAATTTCATCCACCATGAATGTTATTATTTAACTCTGTTTTAAAATTAGATATAGATTATGACTTTTTAAGTCAATTTACAAAATTGTAAAATTCAAAATTATTGTGATTTATATAAGTTTTGAAATCACAAATCTGGTTACTAGTAATACTTTTTAGTTAATTTACAACAATTATAATTGTTTGTGTATAACGTTTTTTATTTTAAAAAAAGTATGAGACTACAGGGGATACATCTCAGCACATGTAGCTTATATACAACTCTTCTTGCACGGTGTCGTTTGATTTAAATTAAAAGACTACCCTAAACTCTCTATATCTCAAATCCCAACCCCTAAAAGTATAAACCCTAGAAATTCAAACTCAAATTCTCCCTTAGCTGTGTAAATTATTTTCAAAAACCCTAAACCCTCGATGGAAGCATAAACCCTAAGCATTGAAACCCAAAATTCTTCCTTAACCATGTAAATTATTTTCAAAACCTCTAAACCCTCAATGGAAGTATAAACCCAAAATTCTCCCTTAGCCATGTAAATTATTTTCAGAACAAAAAATAGAGATAATATTGAGGTTTTCACCATCGTGTACATTATAATAAAATCATCGAGTGACCCATTGCCTCAGCGTCATCTTTATGCTTCGTCTTTGTTAAACTTACATGAATTTGTTAAAAGTTGGTTATGGAGTCTTTTACTGTCCCAAAAATTGTTATAGCAACCGTATTTTTTTCAAGTAGTGTGATTGATAGATAGAATATGATACACTAGTCATCTTTAAAAAATTATTGATTAATTTTGTTCACAAATTTTTAATTACAAATGGTAAGGATTATAATACCTGGTTCTGGTTAGACACGGTATTAAATAATTTCGTTATCCCTGAACTAACAGTCTCAAGTCTAATTTTTAAAATAAATAAAAGATTTAGAATCAATAGTTTAATCTCAAATATTATGGGCGCAAACAATTATGGCATGAGAGTTTTTTTTTTAAATAATTTCTTTAAAAAAATATTTTTGGCCCTCACATTTTTCGACCCCACGGGAATACAATAATTAACCGGAAAGTCTGGAATGTGTGGGGCTTTGGTCATTTTCCCACGCGAGTACAATTATTAACCTGAATGAGAGTGCTTTGGTCATTTTCAGTCTTTAATATCTCCATTTTCTCTTTCTAGCACCCAAGTCCTATATATTTTAGTTTGTCTAAAATCGTCATCTTTCCCTACTTCACTCTTTCACACACCCTTCCTTTGTGGGACAACTATCATAAAAGCTAAAAGGTTCAATATTCTTTTATAAGAAAAGAGGGCCTTGACGCATGAAACACAATAAATAAATTAGAACATCCACCCTTCCACCCTATTCTTGTGGCATTTGTTTGGTAATATCTCATTTTATTTAGTTGGACTTTGATTCTAGACGATTACTTTCATAAAAGCTAAAAGGTTCAATATTCTTTTATAAGAAAAGAGGGCCTTGACGCATGAAACACAATAAATAAATTAGAACATCCACCCTTCCACCCTATTCTTGTGGCATTTGTTTGGTAATATCTCATTTTATTTAGTTGGACTTTGATTCTAGACGATTACTTTCATAAAAGCTAAAAGGTTCAATATTCTTTTATAAGAAAAGAGGGCCTTGACGCATGAAACACAATAAATAAATTAGAACATCCACCCTTCCACCCTATTCTTGTGGCATTTGTTTGGTAATATCTCATTTTATTTAGTTGGACTTTGATTCTAGACGATTACTTTCCTATGATAATCTAGTGAAAATAATTTGTGATTGAAATATTTATTTTTGTCCACCTTACTTTTTTTCATCCACCGTGAATGTCATTATTTACCCCCGTTTCAAAATTAAATATAAATTATGACTTTTTAAATTAATTTACAAAATTATAAAATTTAAAATTAATGTGATTTATTTAAGTTTTGAAATAACTAATCTAGTTACTAGTAATGCTTTTAATTAATTTACAATAGTTATAATTGTTTGTGTATAACTTTTTTTATTTTTTAAAAAAAGTATAAGACTACGGGAGATACATCCCAGCTCATATAACTTATATACAACGCTTCTTGCATGGTGTCGTTTGATTTAAATTAAAAGACTAAAAGATTGTCCTAAACTCTATATCTCAAATCCCAGCCCCTAAAAGGAAGCATAAACCCTAAAAATTGAAATCCAAATTCTCCCTTAGCCGTGTAAATCATTTTCAATAACCCTAAACCCTCAATGGAAGCATAAACCCTAAGCATTGAAAACCAAAATTCTCCCTTAGCCATGTAAATTATTTTCCGAACAAGAAAGGGAGATAAAGAAAGAATGAAATATTGAGATTTTTACCATCATTTAAGGCGTAGTAAAATCATCTAGTGACCCGTTGTTTCAACACCATCTTTATGCTTCGTCTTTGTTAAACTTATATGAATTTGTAATAATAAGTATCGATTTACATACAGAAAGAGGCTATTTTTTAAAAATACGAGTGAATTTGTAAAAATAGGAGTGAATTTGTAAAGAGGGGAAGCAATTCAAAGCAAGAGTCGAGAGAGAAAGAGCGATCGATGTGTACTCCGTATATGAGAGAAAAAGTGTGGAATTTGAAAAAGGGCAAAAACATTGTCGTTTGAATGAACCGTTGTATACTCCTGATGTGCAACGCAACATATATCCCGTTTTTCTCAAAAAGTATACATTCAAAATTTAAATTTTCATAAATTGATTTTAAAAAGTTAAAATTTATATATTTTTAATTTTAGAATGGATGAGTATTTCTTATCATGGTTAGTTTCATGTTATAATATTTCATATTTGTATGATTATTTTGTGACCAGTTCCTTATCAAGGTTATGGAGTCTTTTACTGTCCCAAAAATTGTTATAGCAACCTTTGTCTTAGCATCGCCATCAAAAGCGGGTGTCATGTGAATTAGGTAAGGGAATGTCAAAGAGTTGTTTTAATAAGTTAATTAGATTTTCACTTTCAAAATATTGAAGTTGTTTATTTTACTGTGTCATGTGAATTAGGTAAGGGAATGTCAAAGTGTTGTTTTAATAAGTTAATTAGATTTACACTTTCAAAATATTGAAGTTGTTTATTTTATTGAGTAAAAATGTGATATATTGATATTATTTTGTGAGTAGTGTTATTGTGTTAAGATCATAACATATTATTAAAATAATTATATTTATTTAATATAAATATTTAATTAATGATATATCAAGATCCTACCACCTCTAACATGTATGCTAAAAATATATAAAACTTTGATTTTATTAAATTTTGGATGACAATTATGTGTATAATATTGCCTCTACATTTATTATTAAGATTACATGGGTTTTAATTTTGAGTAATGGATATATGGTGTGCGGATGCCATTATCACAAAAAGAAAAACACATTTAAATTTAAAATAAAGATATTTTAGTGTTTGATAACTCTCCAAAAACACTTCTAAAGAGTATAAATTTGGTGTATTTTTAGCTTAAGCAAAAAAAAATTTAATGAATTTACCGTAGCACTTTAGAAAAAAGCACAAACTATAAAATTATTCTAAAATTTTTGGAAAAAAAAATCTCATCCAATACAACTATCTAATATTTATCATTAATATTTTTAAAGGCGTTCTTATAATTATGCAATCACACACTATTTTAACTTTTTATAAAAATATTTTTGTCAAAAGTTTTACATTTAAAAATGTACTTCTTGCCGCACCACACCAGCTCTACCAAATTAACACATAGCATTTTATTTTAACTAAGACGTTCACAATCATATGGGCGGATCCCAAATATTAGAAAAATTAAAGCAAAATAAACAAATTAAAATACTCTTTACGTTCCAATTTCTGTATTAGGAAATAACCAGGAACGAAGCCAGAAAATTTTTCCCAAGGGGCCAAGACATATTGTTAGGTTATAAAAAATTTAGTAGACTCCAAACGGTCCAAATTTTGTAGAAAACTTTATACATTCGATTGAAATAAGAATTTTTTTGTGTTGCAATATATATGAATCATTTATAATACATAAAGTGGAGAAAAAAAGACCATAAAATTTAATATTGGTATAATGAATCCTAATAATGGGAAAAGTGATATATTTATGAATTCGCTCATATTTTAAATTGACTTAGAAAATCCAAAATAACTCTTATATTTGATATAGAGGAATTACTTTCTTATATTTTTTATGGGAATATTCTATATACATTATTTTTTTTCATAAATTTTGGAGCAACCTGAAGTAAAAATGTTAAAATTTCAAAGGATAAAAAAATAAAAAATCTCAGGGAAGTCCGGGCCCTCTTGATCCCTGAGGCAATAACCACAACAATATTAACTCTTATTATTTTTTTGCAACTGTAACATAATTGTGTTTTTGAGTTTCTTAGTGAACCCCTTCTTGTATTAAGTGCACGTTTGATTCTAAGTGGATTATTTTTAGTGAAAGATTATTTCTCTTGGAGAAAAAGAGTGGATTATGATTTTTTGGATACACTAAATCACTTCTAAATTCTTAGTGTTTTAATCTGTTTTCTTTATATATATATTTTTTCTCTATTTATCATTTCATTACTTATTAAATTTTAGTTGTACACAATCAATTTCAACATAAATATTTTGATTAATAACTAAAAGAAGTTTATTCTAAAGTATGACTTTTTATTCTAAAGTATGACTTCATTCTTTCTACAAAAAAAACTTAACCTCTCTTCTCTCTAAAAAAATCGTAGCCTCCATATTTTCATATATGGTGAGGGTCTATGATCTACACTAAAAAGACTCTCCCTCAAATTTTTCTTTACGTTCTTACATTTTATTGTTTTTATTTTCTCCTTTTATGGAATTTTATTTCTCCTAGTTTAGATTTTTTTTTCCAGTCTATGGAGTCTTTCTTCTCATAGTTTGAAATTTTCTCATTCTACGGATCTTTTTTTCATGATATCTCGATGAAATTTTTTTATTTGACATTAATCGGTGAAGACATATTTATTTTATATTTGGGTGTGAGGTTATTACGACGACCTCCTTTTTGTTGCTCATGTTAAAGAACTACACAAGTCTGTATATTTTTGTCTATATTTTAAAAATTATATGTTCTCGAGTTTCAATTTAGGATAAGAGGAGTGATACAATCCTGATCGGGCTCACATCAAACCTTAATAACTCAACTCAAGTCCCAGGGATTTATCAAGCGATTTTAAATATTTGGGCTGAAGTTTATTCAAAGATGCTTAAAATGGAGTTCAATTCAAGGCCAATTTTAATCAATTCATATGGCAATTTACATTCTAGCAAATTCGCATGTGGGCAACGGACATTCCAATTCTAATCAGCCAATCACACGGGTTTCCTGGAATATTCAGGACTTAACATATTAGTTTCCTATATCATATGGGCCACGCGATTTCTAAGTAGACAACTAGCTGATTTTGTTCTCCACGAATTAATGGGTTCCTAACAATTAATGGATTTCTAATTCCAAATGGAGGAAGGCTTCAGATTTCTAATTCATTCCAAATGGAGGAAGGCTTCAGATTTCTAATTCAAATTTGGATGCGGATTTCCTTAATTATTAGGGTATTTTCAGCATGTTTTAGATTCCTAATATAATTAGAATGTTTGATAAGTAGGATTTAGTTTCCTTATTGTTTATTAGTTAGGATTTGGTTTCCAGTTGATTTTATAATTCCTATTAGGATTAGAATTACTTTTGAGTAGTATAAATAGGGGACATAGATGATGTATTTGATACACTTTAATCAGATTTATTCAATTACAATTATTTGTGAGGTTTTCTCATCTTTTGGTTCTTTGAGAATTTCTAAGTTATTTCTTAGTTTTCTTTGAGATTCAATTTTGACTTATCATACAACAATACATAGTTGTGTGTGGCGTCTTCTACCGCACTAATCGTCGATTGTACCAAGATTACCGCTTACTTATAAGCGAGGGGTCAAGGTGTCGTTGGTGTCCATTCAACGCAGATTTCCAAGGCGAGCAATTGTACCAAAATTACCGTCTACATATAGGCGAGGGGTTAAGGTGTTGCAAGCTATCCACCGTTCAACTTTGCTAGAAACGATCCGGGCGACGACCACTTCACGCAAGCGTGCCGTGGAGTCCATCATTTGGTATCAGAGCTAAGTTCCTAGCGAGTTACTTATCCTTTATTTTTTCGTGTTTGAATATATATTGAAAAAAAAAAGTTTAAAAAAAAAGAAAAAAAGTTAGATTCGTGAAAAAAAAAATTCGTGAGTGCAAAAAAAAATCGTGAGTACAAAAAAAAAGGAAAAAAAATTATTATTATTACAATTGCTTGGGTTTCATAAGTTTCGTGAATATTGGGATTATATTGAAGAAGCTATCATTTGGTTCTATTGTTGGAATTTGTGAAATTTGAGGATATTGGGATTTCACTTAAGAGGATTCTAATTGGTGATCGTAAAATTTTGGTGGTTATCGGACGTCACACTTGTTATATTTTGTTTTGTGATAAGTTCTTATTGAATTAAAAAGAAACTGTGATATTTATTTGGTGAATTCAAAAAGAACCTATAAGAGGGAATTAGAGTGGTAAAAGGCAAGAGTGGTGAGATTATTAGAGGGTAAAAGCCAATTGTGCGATACATGAGCATTTTAAAATTGTGTGATACATTGTTTGAGCGATACAAGTAAGGGAGTGTGTGAGGAAAATATTTTTTACCTACTAACCTTTGTTTTGCAGCAATCATATATGGATATAATTGTGAAAATAATTATGAGTGGCAAAAGAGATCTTTTCAAGGTAGAGCGGATCCAGAAGCTTATTTGAGTTGGGAGGAAAGGAAGGAACGAGAGTTTGGCTATCATAATTATTCTGAGCACAAAAAGTTCAAATTTGCAGTTCAAGATTTTTCCGGTCATGCAGCTACATGGTGGGCTCAATTTGAACGTGAAAGGAGAAGATGTGGAGAGCATCCGATCGATACATGGAAAGAGTTGAAAACCGTGATGAGAAAGCGGTATGCCCCAGTACAGCCTAGCAGGAGGAAAGAATATGCAACTCCAAGATATGACGATCAACCTTTAAGGTGTTCAAATTGGGATGATGAAAGGAAGGATCATAGGCATGGAGATTCGCATCGGAGACAACCACGAGACACTCCTAAGGTGTATAGGGAACCAGTATTTTCCAAGGAAAAAAAAGAAGAAGTCATGGGATCATTTAGAGAGATGGCGAAGCAACTACAAAATGCCCGACAGGCGCAAAAGGAACAAGATCAATCGAGGCAGATGGAAGAAGAGATAATAGAATATGCGGTCCAAGGAGAGTTGTTAGATTCTAATGTTCGAGATGAAGTTTGTGATCCCGTGGAAGAAAATACAAGTGAAAGTAAACGACAAAAAGAAATTGAAAAAAAGATTGAGTGTGAACAAGAAAAGTGTGAAAAAGAGAATGAAAAGAAACGAGAGAATAAAAAGAATGAGAGTGAAAATAAACGAGAGAAAGAAACAGTGGAGAGTAAGAGTGAAAAAAGAGAGAAGAGTGAGTTGGAAAGTGAGTTGTATTTTGAAAAGCCAATGACTGTACATTCGTACAAGACGGCGCTTTTGAATACTAACCAGATTAACTCTTCTTTGTCTAGTTCTGTTGTTTCTCTTATACAGGTGATTGAGGATATACCCCGAGCTATCATTCCATATCAACCAGCTTGTAGTATTACCGAGGAGACGACGGAGTTACCAAGGCGGGTTGGAGAGTTG
Source organism: Aralia elata (assembly GCA_034770075.1). Taxonomy (NCBI): domain Eukaryota; kingdom Viridiplantae; phylum Streptophyta; class Magnoliopsida; order Apiales; family Araliaceae; genus Aralia; species Aralia elata. Next base: position 9,896,101 of record CM068385.1, on the reverse strand, counting down.
ATGGAGTCCAACTTCATCGAAGCGGGTATCGTGGGAGAAAACATTAGTGCATGTGCTATTCATGAGATCATAGTGCCTAAGGAAGATAGAATGTCGAGCTTGTTCGTTGATTTCGAATTGGTAAACAAGTATCGATATGTTTTTCTTTGCTTAGATAATATGTTTGATAAATTGCGTAGTACTTATGTTTTATCTACATGTGTTGATAACCATGTGATGATATTGCCTAGTCAAGTTAGCTTAAGAGAATGTGATGAATGGAAAATTGTGTTAACATGTGAATTGTATAGGTGGATAGTTATTTCTGTTAGATTAACTAATGCATCTAGTTTGTTCATGAGTTTATTAAAACATGTTTTACATGCTTCCATGGATAAATTTGTTGTTAGCTATTTTGATGGTAGAATCGTCTTTATCATAAACTATGGAGGATATTTGATATTTGTTGAGTTAGTTTATGAGCATGTGTTATATTCTCATTGTCAATATTCTTACTATCATTTGGTAAATTCTCATTGTCAAAGTGCATATCGTCGTAGGATTTATTCTAGTGATTATTGTGAGAATTCTCGTTTTCATCGTTTGTACTTGCATGAAACTCATTCTAGGGTTTTTTATTCACGTGTTGAATTAGATTTTGATGCTAATCAATCTTTACATAGCATGTCGTTAATGGGTAATGTTAGTGATCTTGAATTTTCAAAGGAGAAATTTTCATTGAATGATTTGCTATTATTTGGTAATGTCTTTCCATTAGAGTTGTTATCATTGCATGATTTTGAGAAAACTGTCTTGAATGGAAAGGAATTTGGTATTGGGTTGAAAAGTGACTATCATCGGATTGGATTAAGATATGGTTTACATACATGTTTAGTTAAATCGTTGGGATTAACTAATGCATTAAATGTTTTCATGTTAAATCATATTTTATATTCTTTCATGGAAAAATTTGCTAATATCTATGTTGATGATACTTCGACTTTTGTCAACACTTGGAAAAATTCTTTGGCATATGTTGAGTTTGATTGTAAGTATTATAATTATGCTAGTGAGTTTTTATCTTGTGGTTTTGGTTTTGATCTTTTTATTCCATTGATGATATTACGTGATTTTAAATTTGTTAATGTCAATGGAAAGAGAAAGGTTAATTTTGTTTTGCAGATTCGAGATGAATTTTTACTCATCGAGGATAAGAGCATTTATTGTGCAAAACAATTCGAGCAATGCATTGAGAGTTTACAGGGAAGTGTTTTGAATATTGTTCTAGTAGACTATGCATGTGAATTTGAATTATTTGATTTCTTTGTGATTAGACAAAAGGAACATTTTGATTTATTTTGTTTTGTGTTTAATCCAGGAATTCAAGTATGTTTGCAATTGCGCCATGAAGAGTTTCAAAGATTGTTATTTGATCCAGGTGCAATGAAATGGATGTTAGTGCGAGTGATCGCGATCATAAGAATCACTTTTGATCCGGGAATTCGTCGATGGATATATTTGCGAATGGACGAGATCATCACGTTGATTTTTGATCCAGGAATTCGTGAATGGAAGTTGCTGCAATGTGAAGAGTTCTACATACTGAGTTTTGATCCAGGGGGATATAGAGTTTTTCATAGTTTTATTTACGTTTATTTTATTATATATAAATTTGATTTTTTAGGTAGAAATTTTGATTGCATTTTTGCTATAGTTGCTAATTTAGTTTGTTTTAATGTAGTTAGTGTAGTTAGCATTGTGGAAGTATTTGGTCTACGTGTGAAAAAGTATCGTGTCGATGTGGACAGGTTCTTGATTAGGGGAGTTCGAAAGTTTAAGTTTCCAAGTTGTGTTACGAGGAGCTTGCAGGATGCTATATCGATTCGAGCATTGCTTGGAAAGAGATGTTTACAATTTGTTTATGTCAATTTGGGAAAGTTTCCAGACGACGAAGTGTTCCTTGCAGGAGTTGGAGTTTTTGATAATTATTTTCATATTCTTACTTGTGATATTGATATTGCTTTTATATGTTATGTGCAAAGTGAGAATTGTGATTATGATTTGTTTGATGATACTAACTTAATTTGCTTTCATGTAGGATCAGATTTGTGGGTAAATCCTTTTCAAGAGGAGGGGATGTCAGATTTGAGGACAAATCCTTTTCAAGAGGAGGAGAATGATACAATCCTGATCGGGCTCACATCAAACCTTAATAACTCAACTCAAGTCCCAGGGATTTATCAAGCGATTTTAAATATTTGGGCTGAAGTTTATTCAAAGATGCTTAAAATGGAGTTCAATTCAAGGCCAATTTTAATCAATTCATATGGCAATTTACATTCTAGCAAATTCGCATGTGGGCAACGGACATTCCAATTCTAATCAGCCAATCACACGGGTTTCCTGGAATATTCAGGACTTAACATATTAGTTTCCTATATCATATGGGCCACGCGATTTCCAAGTAGACAACTAGCTGATTTTGTTCTCCACGAATTAATGGGTTCCTAACAATTAATGGATTTCTAATTCCAAATGGAGGAAGGCTTCAGATTTCTAATTCATTCCAAATGGAGGAAGGCTTCAAATTTCTAATTCAAATTTGGATGCGGATTTCCTTAATTATTAGGGTATTTTCAGCATGTTTTAGATTCCTAATATAATTAGAATGTTTGATAAGTAGGATTTAGTTTCCTTATTGTTTATTAGTTAGGATTTGGTTTCCAGTTGATTTTATAATTCCTATTAGGATTAGAATTACTTTTGAGTAGTATAAATAGGGGACATAGATGATGTATTTGATACACTTTAATCAGATTTATTCAATTACAATTATTTGTGAGGTTTTCTCATCTTTTGGTTCTTTGAGAATTTCTAAGTTATTTCTTAGTTTTCTTTGAGATTCAATTTTGACTTATCATACAACAATACATAGTTGTGTGTGGCGTCTTCTACCGCACTAATCGTCGATTGTACCAAGATTACCGCTTACTTATAAGCGAGGGGTCAAGGTGTCGTTGGTGTCCATTCAACGCAGATTTCCAAGGCGAGCAATTGTACCAAAATTACCGTCTACATATAGGCGAGGGGTTAAGGTGTTGCAAGCTATCCACCGTTCAACTTTGCTAGAAACGATCCGGGCGACGACCACTTCACGCAAGCGTGCCGTGGAGTCCATCAAGGAGGTATCGTCTCGATTCTAGTGTTTTTGTAATTCAATTCACTATGTTCTTATTCCAGGGTGTTGTCAAAAAAAAGAAGAATTTTATTAATTTTTATAGCAAATAATCTCTATAATTAGTTGTAAACTGCTTGAAATTTAAATGATATAAAAATAAAAAATTTAAAAATTAAATGTCATAAACATAAATTGCATGAAATTGTATACTAAGGTATCAAGAAAAATGTCATTATTAGGATTATTCTAATTCTTTCAATATTTATGTGATGAACAATATAACATTGGCCCAACACCAAAAGCTCGCATGCTATTTGGTATGAACGTTTCAAAATATAGTTCACTTCTATTCCAAAATACTAAATTTGACCGATCCAAAACTTTCATTTTTAATTTAAGATGCTAATATCCCTTGGTTTCCAAAAATAAAAATATAAATGAATATGTTAGGTTTGTATATAGCGCGGACATGCAATCAAATTACATAAATAGTGCGGAAGCGCAATAAAATGGATTTTAAAATTTTTCATACAAACCATCACCATGATCATCCTTGTGATCAATTATCAATTAAACGAAAGAGATAGAGATATAGAATTATACCCTCGTGAATCAAAGCTTCCTCGGGTACAAATTCACCTCCAATTCCTTCGCGTTCTCCTTGAATTCCACCGATTAAATTCCTTCCTTTGATCAACGTTAGCCACCCAAGTGTTTGGCCTCTAGAGGTGATCCACCAAAGAATAATAATTGTTCAAGAAGATGGGTGTTGGCAAAACTCTCTCTCCAATTCTTATGGAAGTGTGTGTAACTGTCTAACCCTAAATTATGATAAGACTCCTCTTATTTATAGATATAGGGAACCATTCTAACTTATTTAGGATTAGGGTTTTTATTTTAATTAAACTCTTTTAATTAATTAAACTCCTAATCCAATTAGGAATTTATGAGAGTACTTTTATTAATTAATTCTCAAACCCTTTTAGGAATTAAATAATAATAATAGTAATAATAATAATAAGACTCCTCTTATTAATTTATATTTAATATTTTCAAAATATTAAATAATAGATATTAAGATATTTAATTTATTTTATCTTCATAGATTAAATTAAATACACTTAACTTATTATTACAATTATGTCATTTACTTCTTAAACAAATATTTTTCTTTTGCGGTGTAACCCTTTAGGTTCTCTATATTAAACGGGTTGTGAATAATTCAAGTAGAACAATTCTAATTTTATTTAAATAAATAAATTAAACTATTTAATTCATTTAAATAAATAATATTTATTCTACAATAAGGGTAAGCCCCCTTAGCGATCAACGACTTTCCAGATAATATAGATTTCAACATTAATCACAAAAGAACCTTTCAGTGAATAATTACCATACAACTCAATCCTTCTACCATACAATGTCCCAATTAAATATAAGACATGAAATTACTGTCAAGTCTTATTTATTTAATTATATGTATTTCGATTCTCAAATGAACAACTCTGATAATGCAAATTAGAAACTCCTTTCTAATTTCATTCCGCTTTGGCCAAAGACGTCTGAGTCGTCATTTATCGAATCATATAGGACATTCTCTCCTTTTACTAGAAGTGGTAGATTCTTTGTTGATCATTCATCTATCTCCATGTATAACTTATTATACCCAATCATATCCTTTGATATACCCTAAGGGTCTTAAGGGACATGTCAAAGTATAACTCATCACACATAAGATACTATGATGATCTCAAGTTCAAGGATCACTTGTACTACTATCACTAGAGGAATTCCTATTGACAGGCGAGTAAAACTCCATTAGGTATTCCTTAGCGAGCCACGTTCAGTGAACTTATTCTCTAATAAACACCTACACACTTGCTTTAGTGTCTCCACACAAATGATTATGAGATCAATCATCCTCTTCATAAGAGCAAGCAACGTATGTACTAATCTATCCGGATTCACTAATCCCTTTTTTAGTAATCCATCGATTAGGAACGATTTTAGTTTATCAGCTATCTAGAATTTAGATCTCATTAGCATGATCACCATCATGATTCTAAAAGTATTGCTCAAAACTATGGGTTTATCACATTTAACATAACAGCACCATGTAGATAAAGTAAAATGCCTTTAACAAATGAATAAGATTATAAAGTATATGTTACATCATATCAAATATGATTGGCTTGTGTGCATACTATTTTCAATCTCCCACTTGCACTAAAGCCAATCGTCATGGTATCTAATACCCTTCTTCTCTATGTGACGATCATCCTACTGTTGGATAAAGCTTCAGTAGATGGATATGCAATGTTGTTCTCGAGAGTCCACTATATCTATAGTGACTTTTCCTCTTTCAATATATCCACTAATCAAATGAAAGTGCCGCAACACTTGTTTGAATCCAAGATGAGACTTAGGAACTATTCCTAGTTCTGTAATGAAATTTTCATCCAAACAATCAACTTGCAGCTTCATTTACAGCTATATACTTTGTCTTTGTCACTAAAACAACAACTCTTTGCTGTTTGGAACTTTTTCAATTCACTGCACCACCCTTCAAGGTAACGATTTACCTTAAAGTGGATTTGTTATTGTCTTGGTCAGTCTGAAAAACTTGAGTCTGTTTAGCCCTCTAGTTTTAATTCAGACCTACCATAAATCATGATCACATCTTCAGTACCGGTTAAGTACTTAAAGATGTTTATCACTGTCTTACAGTGATCTTCTCCAGAATATGACTGATCAACATCAGGCCTTGTATATTCATTGCATACATGATAGTAACTCATGCGCGATCTCTCTTTTAATTGGAGATAATTTTAGAGAGATACACTCCATGGCTCATCATCATGAGACCTCTCTTGGAGTTTGCTATGCTAAACGCCTTTAGCATCAAGTGAATATACGTTCCTTGGGTCAAGCCGAACATCCTTTTAAATCTATCTATATAGATTTATATCCCCAATATATAGGATGCTCCTCCCAAGTTATTCATGGAGGAATGTTTAGACAATTTTATCTTTACTGATTGTAACATTGGTGTGTCATTCCTTATCAGTAGTATATCAACATATAATACTAGGAATGTCACAGTGCTCCCACTGACTCTTTTGTACACACTAGGTTCATTCTCGTTTTTGATAAAAGTAAACTCTTTTGATTGTCTCATCAAAACAAATGTTCCATCTTTGAGAAGCTTGCTTCAATCCAAAAATGGATCATTGTAGCTTAAAACACGATTTGCTTCAACCTTTGAAACAAATTCCTCTGGCTGTATTATACATACATTCTCCTCAAGTCTTCATTAAGGAAGGACATTTCCACATCCATTTTGCCAGATTTCGTAATAACAATCACAAGTAAAATCCAAATGGACTTGAACATTACCCGGTAGTAAGGTTTTATCACAGTCAACTCCTTGACTTTATTTGAAACCTTTTAAACAGGTCTGGTCTTATAGGTCTCCACCTTGCCATTTGCCCCAGTCTTTCTCTTAAAGACCCATATACACCAGAGTCTATATTTGGTTCTCATACATGGAGTCCATTTTGGATTTCATGGCCATCTGCCGTTTCCCTGAGTGTCTTCTACTCATAGCCTCATCGTATATAACTAGATCATCATCGTCTATGATGCGTACCTCATCATCATCCTATATGATGAATCCATACCTCCCAGGTATCTTCGGTACTTTTCCAGATTTACGATTCGGTTGTGGTACAATAGGTCTATTTATAGGTTCCTTGGTTCGACTTAAAGTGCTTTGTGGTTCTTGAACTCCTTCAAGATCTATTACCCTCCACTAGCTCCTTCAATGATAAACACCTTTATCTAAGAAGGCAGCGTGTAGGATTATAGTAATAATACCCTAAACTTTCTTTAGGATATCCCACAAGTCTGCACTTGTCAGATTTTTGTCCCAAACTTATCTTTGAAATCTTTCCACATAAGCTGGACAACCCCTTATCTTAACATACTTAAGAGTAGGAATCATCCCTATCCATAACCTTTATGGAGTCCTGGGATCGGATTTTTGAGGTTACCTTATTTTTGTAGATATGCAGCCGTTTCTAGGGCATAACCCCAGATGGATACTAGAATGTTGGTAAAAATCATTATGGACTGCACCATGTCCAACAAGGTATAATTTCTCCTTTTAGATACACCAATCAATTATTACGTATCAAGAGGTGTCCATTATGAGAAAATACCATTTTGAGATAATCTAAAAACTTATTGCACAAGTATTCTTTCCTCGATCTGATCAAAGAATCTTAATACTTTGTCAATATGTTTCACTTCTGAATTCTTTGAACATTTCAAATGATTTAGACTTGTATTTCATCAAATACACATATTCAACTCTTTGAATTACCATCTCCTTTTCTTTTACTAGTTTATTCAATTTGCAAAATGTTTTTCATGTAAGTCAAGTATACAAAGTCTATCAAGTATTCTTTCAGTTTCAAACAAAATATTATCATTATAAATAGAACAACAATTGTTCTTAAATATAATACTAGAACCTTCCTTGTCCAACGAAAGTTCTAATATTTCTAATGAGAACTGAAACATAATAACAACTTATTAACTTAATAGACTTGCCCGTAGGCAATGCTAAACTATAAGTTCCTATGATTAATGCATCAACCTTTGCTCCATTCCCACACATAAGATTACTTACTCTTTGTTTATCTTTCTACTCCTGCTTAGTCTCTGCATTGGATTGCATACGTGAGAACTACAGCCAGTATCCAATACCCAAGTAGAACCTTGACTTACAGAAAGATTTATTTTTAATCATGAACAAACTTATATCTGTAACCGAAGCTTCACTAAGCTTTTTCTGGTTAGCCTCTGTAAGATTCTCCTTACAGTTTCCTTTCTAGTATCCAGGCTTATTGCAGTGAAAGCAAACTCCTTTGCTATCTGCATCAGTCTTGTTCTTATTGTCCTTTGTTTTTGCCTTTCTATTTACCTTCTTTGAATTGTTCTTCTTTTAAGAAGATCCTTTGGTCCTCTTCCGCTTCCTGGAAGAATCATCTACCAGTAAGACTTAGTCTTTCTTGGTTGGAAAGTGACTCTTTACAGTTTTCAACATGTTTAAGCAACTCAGGCAGGCTGACATATAGCTTGTTCATGTGGAAATTCACAATAATTTGTGAGAAAGAGTCCGGAAGTGATTGCAAGATCAAATCTTGGATCAACTCTCCATCCATTAAAACCCAGTTGTCCCAATTGTTCAATCAGATTGATTATTTTAGGACATATGTCTGTACTGTAGTGCCATCAGTCATTCTAGATTGGAAAAGCTCCTTAGATATTTGATATCTAATAGTCCTACTTTCCTCACCATTCAACTCCTTGAAGGTGTCAGAGTACAGTAGGAGCATCCATAGTTTCATGCTGACGCTGAAGCTCGTTACTCATGGATGCGAGCATGATGCATTGAGCCAACTGTGCATCATCTTGCCACTTTCTAAAAGTAGCAATCTCTTCCTCTGAGACATTGTCTGCAACCATTGCAGGGATAAGCATATTAAGGACATAAGATAGCTTTTCAGCCTTGAGAACTATTCTCAAATTCTTTAACCAGTCCTTTTATTTTATCCGGTTAATTAGCATCTAATATGCTCCGCAGTGATAGTAAATTAGACATTATAAAATTCTGCAAATGAATTTGTAATTTAACAACATTTTAGCATACATTTATTTCTTAATTACTTACCAAAATAAATTAGGTCTTTATTTTAAATTGGTATCTTTCACTTTTTTATCAAACTATATTACCCTCATTATATAGTTCAGCAAATCTAATTAAAGATTTGCTAGTGAGAATAAGGATTACATTTAAAATGTATATAGCCTTGTGTGTGCACAACAAACTATATATAAATAAATAGGTAGACAACTATTGTCAATTACATCACTATGTAACTCCTTGTATTTTGCCTCTTAGATTATAATGGTCAAGTGTGTGCACATCCGAACTAAAATAATCTAAGTTAAGTCCAAACTAGCACTTTCATATATGTGAAGAGAAAAAGACTGCCCTTGTGTGTGCACAACAAAGCAGTAATGTTCAATTCCTTAATAAGCATCAAATGTGATAAAACAACATCTTAAATATTTAATACTCGCCTTGTGTGTGCACAATAAACTCATATTAAATATTTAATACTCTATTGCTTTACCATGCTAGAAGGCGACGTTCGATATTCCTAATATCTTTGAATGCTTAGGACTTAATATAATTTCTTTGAGGGGTTTGTTATTATTTGTCTCATCTTGTTTAGCGCGCATGCACATATATATATAAAATACGCGTCATATTATTTAACATGCGAAGCATGCTGTATAATATATAATATATACATAGTAAGCATGCACATATAGAATACTATATTCTACCCGGATTGATTATAGAGTTTTATTCTAGTTTGGTTCACTAGAGCCACCAAGTGAGCCAAAAAGTCAAACTTAGGGTGCAAGAATAAAATTTAAATATAACTATTACATTTAAACCCGGGCTCCATTACAAACGGGTCTTCAAGCGCTCCTTGGTCTCCAATTCTTCAAAATAATTTTAACTAATCCTATTACATAAACTATTTAAAATAAATAGAAACCTTGATCAGCAGTCAAGGGGAAGTACATAGGAGGGAGATAGAATTTACATTAAGAAAAATTATAGAAGACGAGGTACGCAGACCCCATTTATAAAAACCCATTCATTCAAGCATCCTCTAAAATAATTCCAATCACACATTGGTCAATAGTCCATAATCAATCCCTATTTATTATCATACATATCACTATATGCATCAATAAATAACATTCATCTCATGAATAATAAAACCATTCCATATATGCATTGATATCATTTAATGGACAATTAAAAATTTAATAGAAATACAATTTTGAAACAAAAATAAACTCCTTTATTTTAATCAAAATTTAAATCATAATAAACTTATTTATTTTATTTTATCCAATTTTGAATAAAAATAAACTCCTTTATTTTTAATTAAATTTCAAATCAAAACAAACTCCTTTATTTTAATTAACATGGAAACCAATTTCAAGTTCAAAATAAACTCCTTTATTTAAACTTAAAATTGCTTGAAAAAATAAAATATGTTAAATTCTATTCCTCATCAAAATAAACATCTTTATTTTTAAGGAAACATGGAATCCTATTCCATATGTGAATAAACTCCTTTATTCTAGGAAACATGGAATCATATTCTATATGTGAATAAACTCCTTTATTTTAGGAAACACGGAATCCAATTCCAAGTTCAAATAAAACTTTTAATTTTAATTATATTCCAATTGAAAATAAACTTTTTATCTTAATTGAAAATAAATAAAATCAAAATAAAAAATTTTCAAAATCTGCAGACCGGCGCGACCGCACTCCAAAATGAACTAGAAGCGGCGCGGCCGCGCTGCACCCCAGAAACGATTTCTGGGTTCGGGCACGGCCACGCTCCAGAATAAACTGGAAGCGGCGCGGCCGCGCCGCGTAGCAGACTTCGAAATTTTTTCCGTTGCCCAAAAAATCGATCCAATCGCATACCCATACATACATGGAATCATAATAATCGATAATTAGCACAAGGTTAGGCTCTGATACCACTGTTAGGTTTGTATATAGCGCGAACATGCAATCAAATTACATAAATAGTGTGGAAGCGCAATAAAACGGATTTTAAAATTTTTCATACAAACCATCACCATGATCATACTTGTGATCAATTATCAATTAAACGAAAGAGATAGAGATATAGAATTATACCCTCGTGAATCAAAGATTCCTCAGGTACAAGTTCACCTCCAATTCCTTTGCGTTCTCCTTGAATTCCACCGATTAAATTCCTTTCTTTGATCAACGTTAGCCACCCAAGTGTTTGGCCTCTAGAGGTAATCCACCAAGGAATAATAATTGTTCAAGAAGATGGGTGTTGGCAAAACCCAAGTTTCTATCTCTATAAAAATTGCAAGTACTCTCCCTCTCTCTCCAATTCTTATGGAAGAGTGTGTAACTGTCTAACCTTAAATCATGATAAGACTCCTCTTATTTATAGATATAGGGAACCCTCCTAAACTATTTAGGATTAGGGTTTTTATTTTAATTAAACTCCTTTAATTAATTAAACTCCTAATCCAATTAAGAATTTATGAGAGTACTTTTATTAATTAATTCCCACACCCTTTTAGGAATTAAATAATAATAATAAGACTCCTCTTATTAATTTATATTTAATATTTCTAAAATATTAAATAATAAATATTAAGCTATTTAATTTATTTTATCTCCATAGATTAAATTAAATACACATAACTTATTATTACAATTATGTCATGTACTTCTTAAACAAATATTTTTCTTTTGTGGTGTGACCCTTTAGGTTCTCCATATTAAACCGGTTGTGAATAAATCAAGTAGAACAATTCTAATTTTATTTAAATAAATAAATTAAACTATTTAATTCATTTAAATAAATAATATTTATTCTACAATAAGGGTAAGCCCCCTTAGCGATCAACGACTTTCCAGATAATATAGATTTCAACATTAATCACAAAAGAACCTTTCAGTGAATAGTTAACGTATAATTCAATCCTTCTACCATACAATTGCCCAATTAAATATAAGACATGAAATTACTGTCAAGTCTTATTTATTTAATTATATGTATTTCGATTCTCAAATGAACAACTCTGATAATGCAAATTAGAAACTCCTTTCTAATTTCATTCTGCTTTGGCCAAAGACTTCTGAGTCGTCATTTGTCAAATCACATAGGACATTCTCTCCTTTTACTAGAAGTGGTAGATTCTTTGTTGATCATTCACCTATCTCCATGTATAACTTATTATATCCAATCATACCCTTTGATATACCCTAAGGGTCTTAAGGGACATGTCAAAGTATAACTCATCACACACAATATACTATGATGATCTCAAGTCCAAGGATCACTTGTACTACTATCACTAGAGGAATTCCTATTGACAGGCGAGTAAAACTCCATTAAGTATTCCTTAGCGAGCCACGTTCAGTGAACTTATTCTCTAATAAGCATCTACATACTTGCTTTAGTGTCTCCACACAAATGATTATGAGATCAATCATCCTCTTCATAAGAGCAAGCAACGTATGTACTAATCTATCCGGATTCACTAATCCCCTTTTTAGTAATCCATCGATTAGGAACGATTTTAGTTTATGAGCTATCTAGAATTTAGATCTCATTAGCATGATCACCATCATGATTCTAAAAGTATTGCTCAAAACTATGGGTTTATCACATTTAACATAACAACACCATGTAGATAAAGTAAAATGCCTTTAACAAACGAATAAGATTCAAAGTATATGCTATATCATATCAAATATGATTGGCTTGTGTGCATACTATTTTCAGGCCACCGATATTATCCCACAATGGCTAGACAAAGATTATGAGCTATGTTGCTATGTCTTCGGGCTTGACGAGGATGTTAGCCGGAGGTGGGTTCATGAAGACTGCTGATATTATCCCATAATAACTAAAGAGACAGATTCTGGGCTATGTTGTTGTCTTTTGTATCTTGTGTGTGGATCTATTGAACAGGAAGTGAATTATTGTGGCTTCTGGAACATATGCTTAGTTCTTTTCTAAATTGTATTTTAAGATGCAATATACTTGGTAATCTATATCAAATATAAGAGTTATTTTGATTTTTCTAAGTCAATTTAAAATATGAGCGTATTCATAAATTTATCATTTTTCCCATTGTTTGGATTCATTATACTAATATTAAATTTTATGGTCTTTGTTTGCTCCACTTTATGTATTATAAATGATTCATATATATTGCAATACAAAAAAAAATCTTATTTCAATCCGAATGTATAAAATTTTCTACAAAATTTGGACCGTTTGGACTCTACTAATTTTTTTACAACCTAACAATATGTCTTGGACTCTTAGGAAAAATTTTCTGGCTTCGTTCCTGGTTATTTCCGAATACAAAAATTGGAATGTAAAGAGTATTTTAATCTGTTTACTTTGCTTTAGTTTTTCTAAATTTTGGGATCCGCCCATAAGATTGTGAACATCTTAGTTAAAATAAAATGTTAAGTGCTAATTTGGTAGAACTGTGTGGTGTGGTACGACAAGAAGTATACTTTTAAGTGTAAAACTTTTAAAAAAGTTAAAATAATGTGTGATTATATAATTATAAGGATGCCTTTAAAAATATTAATGATAAATATTAGATAGTTGTATTGGATGAGATTTTTTTTTCCAAAAAGTTTAGAATAATTGTTTTTTGTGGTTTTTTCAAAAGTGCTACAGTAAATTCATTAATTTTTTTTGCTTAAGCTAAAAATACTTTTGAAACCAAATTTATACTCTTTAGAAATGTTTTTGGAGAGTTATTGTGACACCCCCAAATCCGGGTACTTTATTTCCTCAGGATTTGGTGTTCACAATCCAAAAACATCACATCACATCTAACTACCCATTCAAATATAAATGAAAATATTTGAATAGAAATAGAAATCTCCCATTTGAGGGTTACAACATCATTCATAAACAAATCCCTGGTCATCTAACCTTAAATAAACATCAGTGTGGAAAACATAAATCAAGTCTATTATATAAACAACAATAAAGCAAATACAACAAGTCTTCATCACTTGTTTGCTTTTCCTTTGCCCTTACTAGTGGATGGCTCATCAGTTCTTTCAACTTTAGCTGCAGTGTTATTATGCAAGAGTGAGCAATGATTTCCCAGCAAGTATAACAACAACGACAATAATAACATGCGAAATAATCAACGGATATCGAATAATTGAAGATTTAGCTTTTGAGTCAAGAACGTAAAACAAGATTCAAAAGAACGTCTGAGGGTCTTAAGACCACGAACTATGTCCCAGGTTGTCAAGTATTTCTACTTTAAACCTTTAACAGTCGTAAGACTATATGGACCTTGCTTCTCATACTCAAGGGGATCAGCCCTTTGTACCATGTATGTGCACAACATCTTAACGCTAACGCGTAAATAATATCCCCTGTATAAGGGTTGTTCATCTCAGGTCCGCACCAAAGGAAGTTTGGTTTGGATTTACTTCAATAAGGTTTCTAGAATTTAGAACGCTCATCAACTATGGACTAGTCGAATCAATAAGGGTTCGCTAGTCAATCAAGGTTCAAAAGGTATAACTCGAGAATCAAAACTAAATTTCACAAAAGGTACGATTGAATACGTTCTATATAACTGAAGCATTACAAAGAGGAAATTAAAAACGTCTCATTGAATCCATGAAATTGAATGGAATAGAAACAATAACTTGCTCGAGTAAGTAATAGCATTATGAAACTTGTATTCTATGATAATGAAATTTAGAAACTTGCGTAAACGTAAAAGTAAGGATAAGATACTTGCCTCGTGCGTAGACTATAAATTTAAGACTCACGTTCTCTAATCAACCTATACATTCCGTTTATAAAACAGTAACAATAATTAGTTACAGTATTATAAACACGTTAGGATTCATTCTCATCCAAAATTTCTATTTTAATAGCTCAGTTGACATCGAACAATCAATGGGTTTATGCTTACCACCCATTACAGTACTATAACATTCATTTTATACATTAGCCTAAGCTTTAGGTATGTCTACGATATCATAACATGGTCTCAAAGAAAGAAGAAAATTTTTACTCTCGTCTTTTTACTCTTTTTTTTTTTTAAAATTCTCGCCGGGGCGAGGAATTGCTTCACAAAATTCTCGCCGGGGCGAGAAATTGCTTCACAAAATTCTCGCCAGGGCGAGCTCCCCGCCGGGGTGAGAGATCCCTTCACAAAATTCTCGCCGGGGCGAGAATTACGAATTCCAGTTTCTGCAGTTCGCGAAGAACGCAGAAACAGGCCAAAAATTTCCTATTTTGTTATTCGTACATCAAATTAAACATGCACAATTATCATATATGGTATGAAATCAAAACCCATTCCATAAACAGTGATTTTAACATCACAGATAATCTATACAACCCAATTAAAGACCAAAAATCTAACTGTTCATACTTATTATAGAGTTTTGATACAGTTAACAAAATTAATCGCAGTAAACTCGTTTATTGGCCAAATTAATCCGTTTGAACTCTGTATTGTTCATTTAAACATGCATAATTATACCCAACTATCAATTTCAAGTTACATAAACCATTTAAAGCATATAATTTGTACATGAGGACCAGACATACAATTTTCATACTCTGTAACTCTTGAAAAACTCAATTGAGCATAATTACATGGACTTAATCACTTTAAATCATGCCTACATGGTATTAATCATGTTATAATCACATAGTAACATACATATAATCATATCATGCGTTAATCGCCAATTTAGTCTTTTACAGAAAACTCAAAACACGTATAATCATGGAAGAACTTTCAGAGTATGAATTAAAACTTAAATTAGAAGAATTACCTTTGATTAGTGGTTTGAGTTATGCAAGAAGATGAATGAAATTCTCCAATTCTCTAGATTTTCTCTATTTTTCTCTCTGATAATCTCTAATTTGGTTTAAGCACAATGCGTGAAAAGAAAAGAAAACTGATACTAATACTGGCGTACATGGTTGTCAGTTAACCCCACAATGGTTAACTGACTTCAACCCCCATTTAGGCACTGTTTGGTTGTCATTCATTCTTCCTTTCTAATTCATTTTAATAAATAGCTTATTACATAGTTTCATGTCACAATTTAATCAATTAAATAATCTTAATAAAATTAAATATATAAAATAGAATAATTCTACATTAAATCACATAGTCATATAAATAAAATTCTCATTTATTAATAACGACAATTTACTAAATCTCTAATTAATAATTAAATTAATTAGAAATAACATTATACTCATTTAAATAATGTATTTAATCAAATAAATTCAATTAAACACATATTTTAAATATAAAAATTCTCTACATTAATATAATTAATGTAACACATATAATTAAATTAATCTACCACAAATTCATCGATTAATCAATTAACTCAAGAATTAAATCATAGAAAAATATTTATTTAATTCAATAAATATTTAAAAATAAGTTACAAAAATTCTCGTTCGTCACATCTTTCCCCCCTTAAAAGGATTCTGTCCCCAGAATCACGACTCAATTAACTCGTCCCGTTACATTCTCCCTCCCTTACAAAGATTCTGTCCCCAGAATCGCTACACACAGATTAAGCAAATAACTGAGGATAATTTCTCATCATTTGATTTTCGAGTTCCCACGTAGCCTCTTCAGCGTTGTGGTTCCTCCAGATCACCTTAACAGAAGGTATAATTTTATTTCTCAGCACTTGCTCTTTCTTGTCAACTATCTGAACAGGCTCTTCTTCGTAAGACAAATCTTTCTCAACTTGCAGGGGTTCATACTCTATGACATGCTTGTAGTCGGGCTTGTATGGTCGTAATACCGAGACATGAAAGACATTGTGGATGTGTTCCAGCGCTGGAGGTAAAGCTACCTCATATGCGACCTCACCAACTCTTCTTAATACTTCAAAGGGTCCAATGAACCTCGGGCTCAGTTTTCCCTTTTTACCAAAACGAATCTTCCCTTTCCAGGGAGATACTTTCAAGAAAACATAGATACCAGAGTCAAACTCTCGATTCTTACGATGTTGATCGGCGTACTTCTTCTGTCTATCCTGAGTTGCTATTAATCTTGCCCTGATCACTTTAACGATTTCTGCGATCTGTTGTACCAGTTCTGGTCCGAGCAATTGACGTTCGCCAACTTCATCCCAACATAATGGAGTTCTGCACTTTCTGCCGTACAACGCTTCGTAAGGCGGCATGCCAATACTTGCGTGGTAACTGTTGTTATAAGCGAATTCCACCAACGGTAGATGGTCGTCCCAATTTCCTTTGAAGTCCATAATGCAAGCTCGTAACATATTCTCTAATGTTTGAATCGTTCTTTCGCTCTGTCCGTCGGTCTGTGGATGATATGTCGTACTCATACGTAACTGTGTCCTCATGCATTCCTGTAGTCGTCTCCAGAAATTCGATGTGAAGTGCGGATCCCTATCTGAGACAATAGATATTGGAACACCGTGCCTCGAAACAATCTCCTTGACATACAACTTCGCCAACTGATCTAGGTTGAATCTGATCTTGATCGGTAGAAAATGTGCAGATTTCGTCAGTCGATCCACGATAACCCATACTGCGTCGAAACCTTTCTGAGTCGTCGGAAGACCTACTACGAAATCCATGGTGATGTGCTCCCATTTCCATTCTGGGATTTCTAACGGTTGTAATAGCCCACTTGGCCTCTGATGTTCTGCTTTAACTTTCTGACATGTCAAACACTTGGCTACAAAATCGGCAACGTCCCTCTTCATATTCGGCCACTAAAAATGCTGTCGGAGATCTTGGTACATCTTCGTACCACCTGGATGAATCGAATATCTGGAATTATGAGCCTCGTTCAAAATTTCCTCCTTAAGCTCTTGTACTGGCGGAACCCAAATTCTTCCTTCGAATCTTAATACTCCCTCGTTATCCACTTTGAATTTCATTTCATCACCTTCAGACATCTTTTTCTTGATTCTATCACATTATCCGTCCTGAATTTGTACTTCCTTAACCTTATCTACCAAGGTTGAACCGATTCTCAGCTGAAATAATTTTTCGTCACACTCCTCCGAAAATCTCACCTCCAATTCCAGTTTCGCCATTGCTATAATTAGCTCCTCTTGAGCGGTAATCATAGACAATTTCTCCCGTCCTTTTCTGCTTAAGGCGTCAGCCACCACATTCGCTTTACCCGAATGGTATAAAATTTCGCAGTCGTAATCCTTTATCAATTCCAACCATCTCCTCTGTCGCATGTTCAGATCCTTCTGTGTAAAAATATATTTCAGACTTTTGTGGTCTGTATATATTTCACACTTCTCCCCGTAAAGATAGTGCCTCCATATCTTCAAAGCAAACACCACCGCGGCCAACTCAAAATCATGGGTAGGATACCCCTTCTCATAGTCCTTTAATTGTCGTGACGCATACGCAATGACCTTACCGTTCTGCATAAGCACACAGCCTAGTACTTTATGCGACGCATCACTGTACACCACAAAATTTCCTGTGCTATCCGGTAGAGATAACACAGGAGCCATACACAACCTCTTCTTCAATTCTTGAAAACTTTCCTCACACTTCTCCGTCCAAACGAACTTCATCGTCTTTCTAGTCAAATTCGTTAACGGAGTCGCGATTTTGGAAAAATCCTGAATCAATCTCCTGTAGTAACCCGCTAATCCGAGGAAACTCCTTACTTCCGATGGCGTTTTCGGCTGATCCCAGTTAAGCACTGCTTCAACCTTTGACGGATCCACTAAAATCCCATCCTTGTCAATCACATGTCCAAGAAATTGCACTCGTTTGATCCAGAATTCACACTTAGAAAATTTAGCGTACAACTTCTCTCTTCTTAACACTTCCAATGTCAACTTCAAATGTTCTGCATGCTCTTCCTTGGTTTTGGAATAAATTAGAATATCGTCAATGAATACTACTACGAACTTGTCCAAAAATGGCTTAAACACCCTGTTCATTAGGTCCATAAATGCTGTAGGAGCATTTGTTAGACCAAATGACATCACCAGAAACTCGTAGTGACCATAACGAGTTCTGTACGCTATCTTCGATACATCTTCTTTCCTCACCTTCAACTGATGATACCCACTCCTCAAATCTATCTTCGAGAAATATCTAGCTCCTTTCAACTGATCAAACAAGTCGTCGATTCTTGGCAACGGGTATTTATTCTTAATCGTGACCTTGTTCAACTTTCTGTAATCAATGCAAAGTCGCATCGATCCGTCCTTCTTTTTAACAAACAACACCGGCGCTCCCCACGGCGATACGCTCGGCTGAATATACTTCTTATCCAAAAGTTCTTGCAGTTGCACCATCAATTCTTTCATCTCTACTGGGGCCATACGGTACGGAACTTTCGATATCGGGGCAGTTCCTGGCGCTAAATCTATTACAAACTCAACTTCCATATCTGGAGGAAGTCCTGGGAAATCGTCTCGAAAGACGTCTACAAAGTCCTTTACGACAGGTATTTCTTCTAATTTTGGACTCTCTTTTCGAGTATCAACTATGTAGGCTAAGTATCCCACACAACCTTGTCTTAACAACTTCCTGGCCTGCATCATCGTCATACAACTCGCTTGTCTAGGCGATTTGCTACCGTAAAATACTACCTTTGACGGAGTCATAAGGTTAATACGTTTCTTCTGGCAATCAATTATCGCTCCATAATTGAATAGCCAGTCCATACCCAAAATTACGTCAAATTCCCCAAGTTTGATTGGGATCAGATCTACTGTCATCACGTTTCCCTTAATGTTCACTTTACAGTTCTTGTGTACGTACCTAACAGGAATTACCTCCCTATTCGCAATTTCTATGTTCAAAGGGTAGTCTAATTCCTCCTTAGGCAAATCTAAATTCTTAGCAAAGTCATCGGATATAAATGAACAAGTAGCACCCAAATCAAACAATACATAAGCATCTATATTATTGATCGGAATGATACCTGACACCACATCGCGAGACTGCACGGCATCTTGCACAGTCATGTTGAAAGTTCTGGCAGTAGGTCGGTTTGTTGGTGCTGATCCGGTTATGGTTAATGTACTGCCACCACTGTTCCCCTTATTCCCTCCTGCTCCTCCTGCTGCCTTTTTGGGACAATCTCTGGCTAAATGATCTTTTGATCCGCATGTGAAACAAGCACCCTTCTTCGGATTCGGACAATTCGACGCTATGTGGCCCTCCTGATTGCAATTGTAGCACACCTTTTTCCCTTTTAGGCATACACCTGCATGATTCTTACCACAACTTGCACAAGCCTCAATTTTCTTCTTCTGGTTACTCTGCTGACTTCCAGTAGAACCACCATCGTTCCATTTTCGTTTCTGGTTTCCTCTTCCATTACCACCGCCCGACCTATTCTCAGTCTCATTCTTTTTCTTTTTCTGTTCCTGGTTGTATCTGGTCATCGCTTCACTTCCTCCCTCAGCTATTATCGCTTTCTCTAACACCACCGCAAATGTATTGAGTTGAAACATAGAAACCTTACAGTAAAGCCAAGGCTTCAATTCTTGCTCAAACCGTCGAGCCTTCCTCTCATCCGTGTTAACCTGGTATGGTGCAAACCTCGCTAATTCATTGAATTTTGCCGAATATTCTGGCACTGACATCGTTCCCTGTTTAAGTTTGAGAAACTGAACCTCCATCTGATTCTGTGAACTAGCCGGAAAATACATCTCGAAGAACATTTCCTTAAACCGATCCCACGGTATGACACCCTCTCCTGCTCTCGTCTTATTAGCTTGCCACCAGTAACTGGCTTCCGACTTTAACATGAAAGTCGCAAAGGCAGTCTTCTGGTCATTACCAACCCTAGCGACATCGAAAACTTTCTCCATTTCCATTACCCAGGTTTGGGCTTCTATCGGATTCATCGCTCCCTTAAACTCAGGGGGACCAACAGCCTTAAAGTCCTTAAAGGTCGTAACATGAGCTTGCAGTTGATTGGCAAAAGCTCCAGTCAAAAGATTCACTAGTTGTTGAACTGGGTTAACATCGGGTGGATTATTGTTATTGTTGTTAGTGGACCCCTCAGGGGGTGGTTGTTGACGGGGTCATCCAGCTCTTCTTGGCGGCATAATTCTGTTCAAGAATATGCGCTTATTAGATCATCACTCAATTTCTTAAGTGTTCAATATTTAACTAAAACAATTCGGGTTAACATTTAACACATAATATCTTCAAATAAAGCTGATATTTCATTCATTCAATAAGTCTTAAACATCAGAAGATAGCATCACTGCTATTTACATTAACTATCCCAAGATCAAACAATCTTTAGGATTAAATAGTCATATTCCATTGTGTATAACCATGCTGGAATTTACATCATTAACTACCATAAGTAATTACATATGACTCAAAAACTTCTCCTATCATGGCCTACTAAGGCGTCGAACTGCCTGTCTACGTTCTTCCTCCATGATATGGTACATCGTCCTGCGATCTAACATGTACCATGGTAATTCCTCGAACTGAATCGGATAGTGGAAAACTCGATCCTGGGCCCTATCAATCGCTGTCTGAAATGTGTAGTTCGTCTCCTCAATCTTAGCCCGCTTTGCCCGTTCACCTTCTTCAGAAATCTCTGCACGTCGAGCGTTACACATCCAAGCATCCTCTGCTCTAGCACGTTTTGCAGACTCCTCGCTCAAATCATCCTTTAACTTCTGAATTTCAAGCTTCATCCTTTCATTCTCAGCTAGCAAGTCTTCTTTTTGACTCTCTGACTGAACTAACTTCCATTCTACATCTCCAAGACGTATATCTAGGTCCTCAATTTCCTTATCCTTTTGCTCTAGAACAACCTGATGCTCCGCCACCTGTCCCTCTAACTCCTCCACTCGATCCTGCAACTCTATGTTGCGATCATACACCTGCTCAAACGTCTGAAAATCTAAGGAAGATAGTGGTATCTCCTCAGGGTCTTCTCCCTCCACCTCAACCTCTTCAGGATCCTCCTCGGGATCTGACTCAGGCTCATGCTCCTGACCCTCAACCGTGATCAATGGAGATGGCTCTCTCTATGTACCAACTTCTCCCTGATAACATGAATATCACGGGGCTCCTCCTCTTCAGCCACTCGGGGGCACAATCTCCCTAGGCTGACTGGATCCTCCAATATCCGACATCATGACAACAAAGTTTAAATTTTAATTAATACTCGGTACTAATCGCGGCACATAGGTTGTTAACACATAAGCACATAACACATAAAGTCTTTTATTATCTTTAATGAATTCCTTAATTCATTCCTTAGAACTCGATGAGAGTTTATCACCACTATATTTTCTAACTCTAAAAAAGGCTACTACCCTAAGGTTTCCCCACCTAAGGTTCATAACCTACGACTCTGATACCAACCTGGTATCAGCCTGTGACACCCCCAAATCTGGGTACTTCATTTCCTCAGGATTTGGTGTTCACAATCCAAAAACATCACATCACATCTAACTACCCATTCAAATATAAATGAAAATACTTGAATAGAAATAGAAATCTCCCATTTGAGGGTTACAACATCATTCATAAACAAATCCCAGGTCATCTAACCTTAAATAAACATCAGTGTGGAAAACATAAATCAAGTCTATTACATAAACAACAATAAAGCAAATACAACAAGTCTTCATCACTTATTTGCTTTTCCTTTGCCCTTACTAATGGATGGCTCATCAGTACTTTCAACTTTAGCTACAATGTTATTATGCAAGAGTGAGCAATGATTGCCCAGCAAGTATAACAACAACGACAATAATAACATGCGAAATAATCAACGGATATCGAATAATTGAAGATTTAGCTTTTGAGTCAAGAACGTAAAACAAGATTCAAAAGAACGTCTGAGGGTCTTAAGACCACGAACTATGTCCCAGGTTGTCAAGTATTTCTACTTTAAACCTTTAACAGTCGTAAGACTATATGGACCTTGCTTCTCATACTCAAGGGGATCAGCCCTTTGTACCATGTATGTGCACAACATCTTAACGCTAACGCGTAAATAATATCCCCTGTATAAGGGTTGTTCATCTCAGGTCCGCACCAAAGGAAGTTTGGTTTGGATTTACTTCAATAAGGTTTCTAAAATTTAGAACGCTCATCAACTATGGACTAGTCGAATCAATAAGGGTTCGCTAGTCAATCAAGGTTCAAAAGGTATAACTCGAGAATCAAAACTACATTTCACAAAAGGTACGATTGAATACGTTCTATATAACTGAAGCATTACAAAGAGAAAATTAAAAACGTCTCATTGAATCCATGAAATTGAATGGAATAGAAACAATAACTTGCTCGAGTAAGTAATAGCATTATGAAACTTGTATTCTATGATAATGAAATTTAGAAACTTGCGTAAACGTAAAAGTAAGGATAAGATACTTGCCTCGTGCGTAGAATCTAAATTTAAGACTCACGTTCTCTAATCAACCTATACATTCCGTTTATAAAACAGTAACAATAATTAGTTACAGTATTATAAACACGTTAGGATTCATTCTCATCCAAAATTTCTATTTTAATAGCTCAGTTGACATCGAACAATCAATGGGTTTATGCTTACCACCCATTACAGTACTATAACATTCATTTGATACATTAGCCTAAGCTTTAGGTATGTCTACGATATCATAACATGGTCTCAAAGAAAGAAGAAAATTTTTACTCTCGTCTTTTTACTCTTTTTTTTTTTTAAAATTCTCGCCGGGGCGGGAAAACTCTTCACAAAAATCTCGCCGGGGCGAGCTCCCCGCCGGGGTGAGAGATCCCTTCACAAAATTCTCGCTGGGGCGAGAATTACGAATTCCAGTTTCTGCAGTTCGCGAAGAACGCAGAAACAGGCCAAAAATTTCCTATTTTGTTATTCGTACATCAAATTAAACATGCACAATTATCATATATGGTATGAAATCAAAACCCATTCCATAAACAGTGATTTTAACATCACAGATAATCTATACAGCCCAATTAAAGACCAAAAATCTAACTGTTCATACTTATTATAGAGTTTTGATACAGTTAACAAAATTAATCGCAGTAAACTCGTTTATTGGCCAAATTAATCCGTTTGAACTCTGTATTGTTCATTTAAACATGCATAATTATACCCAACTATCAATTTCAAGTTACATAAACCATTTAAAGCATATAATTTGTACATGAGGACCAGACATACAATTTTCATACTCTGTAACTCTTGAAAAACTCAATTGAGCATAATTATATGGATTTAATCACTTTAAATCATGCCTACATGGTATCAATCATGTTATAATCACATAGTAACATACATATAATCATATCATGCGTTAATCGCCAATTTAGTCTTTTACAGAAAACTCAAAACACGTATAATCATGGAAGAACTTTCAAAGTATGAATTAAAACTTAAATTAGAAGAATTACCTTTGATTAGTGGTTCGAGTAATGCAAGAAGATGAATGAAATTCTCCAATTCTCTAGATTTTCTCTCTTTTACTCTCTGATAATCTCTAATTTGGTTTAAGCACAATGCGTGAAAAGAAAAGAAAACTAATACTAATACTGGCGTACATGGTTGTCAGTTAACCCCATAATGGTTAACTGACTTCAACCCCCATTTAGGCACTGTTTGGTTGTCATTCATTCTTCCTTTCTAATTTATTTTAATAAATAGCTTATTACATAGTTTCATGTCACAATTTAATCAACTAAATAATCTTAATAAAATCAAATATATAAAGTAGAATAATTTTACATTAAATCACATAGTCATATAAATAAAATTCTCATTTATTAATAATGACAATTTACTAATTATCTAATTAATAATTAAATTAATTTGGAATAACATTATACTCATTTAAATAATGTATTTAATCAAATAAATTCAATTAAACACATATTTTAAATATAAAAATTCTCTACATTAATATAATTAATGTAACACATATAATTAAATTAATCTACCACAAATTCATCGATTAATCAATTAACTCAAGAATTAAATCATCGAAAAATATTTATTTAATTCAATAAATATTTAAAAATAAGTTACAAAAATTCTCGTTCGTCACAGTTATCAAATACCAAAATATCTTTATTTTTAATTTAAGTGTTTTTTTTGTGATAATCGCAGATATCCACTCAAAATTAAAACCCATATAATCTTAATAATAAATGTAGAGGCAATATTATACACATAATTGTCATCCAAAATTTAATAAAATCAAAGTTTCATATATTTTTAACATTCATGTTAGAGGTGTTAGGATCATGATATATCATTAATTAAATATGTATATTAAATAAATATAATTATTTTAATAATGTGTTATGATTTTAACAGAATAACACTACTCACAGAATAATATCAATATATCCCATTTTTACTCAATGAAATAAATAACTTCAATATTTTGAAAGTGTCAATCTAATTAACTTATTAAAACAACACTTTGACATTCCCATACCTAATTCACCTGACACTTGCGTTTGATGGCGATGCTAAGACAAAGATTGCTATAACAATTTTAGCGACAGTAAAAGACTCCATAACCAGATTTTTACAAATTCATATAAGTTTAACAAAGACGAAACATAAAGATGGTGCTGAGGCAATGGGTCACTCGATGATTTTATTATAATGTACATGATGGTGAAGACCTCAATATCCCATTCTTTCTTTATCTCCCTTTTTTGTTCTGAAAATAATTTACATGGCTAAGGGAGAATTTTGGGTTTATACTTCCATTGAGTGTTGAGAAAATAAGTTGATAAGTGCATAATATTCTATAATTTTGATTCCTTTATATTTAGTTTTATTACATGTTTTTATGTGTATATGAGTTTATTAAGGTATTTTTTTATTTTCAGGAGGAATTGGAGCTAAAAAAAGAAAAAGAAGAAAAATGGATCAAAATGGGCGCACAAGGAGAAAAAGGATAAAAAAGTGACAGGCTATGTGGGCCGCGACGCGCTAGAAGAAGGGCCGCGACGCTTAAATCATGGGCCGCAGCGCGCGAGAACTTCCGCGAGCGCGTGACTTCAGTAGAATTTTTTCCAACGTCGTATTTTTGGAGGAATTTTACTGTAACATAAAATATTATTTTTTAGGGGCTTAGGGCTTTGACCTAGAAGTATAAATAGAATGTATTAATCAAGGTTTATACCGACCTCTTCTTCATCTGTTATTTAATTATAAACCCTAATTTTAGAGATTGAAGGCATGTCAAGCTAAGCTCTTTACTTTCAGTTCTAAGGGATGTTGAATCTTCTTTATACTTAATGGTTTGATTAAGTTTTTATCATTTATTCTTTCTCACATGAGATTTATTCTTGATAATCTATTTTAATTTATTGTATGCTATTCTATCTGATTGATTTGATGTGGCCAGTTAGATTAATCTAATTAATATCATCTGCTAGATTAAGATATAATATTAAGCAAACGATATTGTATCTGATCATAAGTAGCGATTAATAATACTTGACTGTGGACAAGTTTTTGGGTATTATTAAGATTATTAAAAGACAAGTTAAATAATTTCTGATTGTTTAATTGTTGTTTGGAATAACCTAATTCTCTATTTCTTCATGCTTCTATTTTATTAAATCTTGACTGATAGTTCTAGGTTGTATGATAGTTATGGTCTATTGAGGCGATTTTCACATTAAATTAAAAACTTAAGGAGAGTTTTGGGTAATCGGTGATTGTGGTTATCTAGGGTTATTAATCTCATTGAAGGGCAAATATTGTTAAACTTGATTATTCCATAATTGTGAAAAGGTGAAACTGAACTTATGAACTGAAGTCTTTTATTCATTGATCATTCTTAATTACTTTTGCTAAATTAGTTAATTAAACTCAAAACCCCCCATTAATAAAAATATTAGAGTAGATAAAAGATTAATTCACTTATCTGTGGGATTGACCCTTGCTTGTCATTATACTAAGTTTGGTGCTAGTAGAGTGTTAATAAGGTATTAATTTTGGAGTGTTGAACGACAGCTCCCAAATTTTGGCCCCGTTGTCGGGGAAGTGTTATTTATCTTTATTTATTCTTTATTTTATTTTTATTGTAGTTTATGACACAATCATCTCAATTCGGTGATTTGAATTTTGATCCAGAAATTGAGAAAACTATACGCAGCCTCAGGAAAGAAGCGCAATAATCTCGAGGCATCACTGCAGATTCAGACAAAGTTCCATCATCGGGACTCAACTTAGCAGTTGAATTACTGTCAAATAAATCATCCACCGAATCAGAGTAAGAAGAAGGGATGGCGGAACCAAATAATAACAGAACACTCAAGGAATTAGCCACCCCTAATCTCAATCAACAACCCTTATGCATTGAATATCCTAATTTAACTGCTGCTTTCGAACTTAAATCGGGACTAATTCATCTTTTGTCTACTTTTCGTGGTCTCACAGGTGAAGATCCGTATAACCACTTAAAGGAATTCTATGTTGTTTGTTCCACTATGAAGCCACAAGGAATAACCGAGGATCAAATCAAGTTAAGGGCATTTCTCTTTTCAGTGGCAAATTTAGCAAAATATTGGTTGTACTACTTTCCTTCGGGGTCAATTCAGTCTTGGAACGATATGAAAAGACTATTTTTAGAGGAGTATTTTCTTGCCTCAAGAGTAGCCAACATCAGAAAAGAAATTTGCGGAATCCTACAGTTTAGTGGGGATACATATATAAGTATTGGGAAAGGTTCAAAAAGTTATTTCAAGTTTGTCCACCTCATCAGATAGATGATCAACACCTGATTCAATATTTCTATGAAGGGCTTGTACCGATGGATAGAAGTATGATTGATGCTGCTAGCGGAGGAGCATTGGTACATAAAACTCCAGAGGCTGCACTGAACTTAATTGCAAACATGACAACCAATTCACAGTAATATGGGACAAGGTAGACCTGGCAATTTAGGCCCAGGCCCGCAGGCCGGGCCGGACCGGCCCGTAAAAATTGGGCTTCGGGCTTAAGATTTTTAGCCTAGGAAAAATTGGGCCGTTTTGGCCCGGCCCGTGGTAGCCCAACCCACGGGTGGCCCGACACGCCCGCATGTTTTTTCCCCAAAAATTCAATACCATTGCTTCCAAGAAGACTCGAACCCAAGACCTCTCCAACTTCATAAATAAGTGTTCAAACCAACTGAGCTACAACAATTATTGTTATGTATATGTTATATATATATATACACACGTTATTGTTATATATATATATATATATATATATATATATATTAATATATATATATATAGTATTAACGTGTGTGTGTGTGTGTGTATATATATATATATAACAATATTTGTTATTATTTATTTTCCTCTTTCTAAGTTACCTTTTCCTTTCTCAAATTTCCAAAAGTTTTACAAAAATTGTTATATATATATATATAATATTATTAACGTGTGTGTGTGTGTGTATATATATATATATTAACATTATAAATATATATATATATATATATATATATATATATATATATATATATATCAATATTTGTTATTATTTATTTTCCTTTCTCTAAGTTACCTTTTCCTTTCTCAAGATTTTCAAAAGTTTTACAAAAATTGTTATATATATATATATATACGTTATATATATCAATATTTGTTATTATTTATTTTCCTTTCTCTAAGTTACCTTTTCCTTTCCCAAGATTTCCAAAAGTTTTACGTTATTCTTATATATATACGTTATTGTTATATATATATATATATATATACATATATATATATATATATATATATATATATTATTAATGTATATATATATATAACAATATTTGTTATTATTTATTTTCTTCTGTCTAAGTTACCTTTTCCTTTCCCAAGATTTCGAAAAGTTTTACAAAAATTGTTATATATATATACGTTATATATATATATATATATTATTGTTATATATATACATTATTGTTATATATATATAACAATATTTGTTATATATAACAATGTATATATAACAGTATATATATCATTATATATATAAGTAATATAAAAGTGTATATATATTTTCATATAATAAATCTTTTTAGTGGAAAACATGTGAAATATTCTAGTTGGTTCTCTAGTTTAGTTGAGGGATCATTGTTTCTCTACCATTTAATTGTTTGAATTTAGACAAACAAGTTATTGTAGCAAAGTTGGTTTGACAGCTTCTTTAAAAATCGAGGAGGTCTTGAGTTCAATCCTTAGCAAGTGCAATGTTTTGTTTCAAAAAAAAAAAAAAGCCCGCGGGCCGGCCCGACCCAGTCTAGGCCACGGGCCTTTCATTTTCAGCCCGCCAAAACCCAGGCCATTTTGGCCCGACCCGTTTGCCAAGTCTAGGACAAGGGATGATCATGCTCCGAAAAGGGTAAATGAGGTGAACACAAATAATATTGAGCAACAAATTTCTGAATTGACTGCTATGGTTAAATAAATGATTGCTGGTAACATACCAGTTGCAAAGACATGTGGAATATGCTTAATGGCAGGACACAACATAAATGCATGTCCAACATTGTAAGAGGATGAAGCAACACAACAAGCTAATGCAGTGGGAAACTATCAGGCACAACCTCAGCGGAAGTATGATCCGTATTCAAATACTTACAATCTAGGATGGAGGGATCATCCCAACTTTAGTTATGGGGGAAATAGGCCACCAGCATAAGGCATGTATCCGGTTAGGCAACAAGGGTTCCAGCCAGCTCAACCACAGTACCAACCGAGACAAGCCGCACCTGCAAATTCGGGAACATCTCTTGAAGACATGTTTAAGGCTTTCATGACTAACACACAACAGTTTTAACAAGAGACAAAAGCTTCCATTCATAATTTGAAAAATCAAATGAGCCAACTTGATACTATAGTAGGTCATTTGGATTCTCAAGGTTCAGGAAGCTACCTTCACAAACTGTTGTTAATCCGAGAAAAAATGCTAGCGCGATTACTTTAAGAAATGAAAAAGAGTTGGAAGCACCCAAGGCAGTCGCTGAATTTGAAAATGAGAAAGCTAAGGAAGAAAGTGAAACACCGAAGGTAAATTCTAACCCATCTATTCCGGTTAGTACTAAGCCATTACCTTTTCCTCCCAAGAATCCTAGGACTTCAAGGAAAGATGAGCAAGAGAAGGAAATTCTGGAAATCTTTAGGAAGGTGGAGGTGAATATTCCTCTTTTGGATGCAATAAAACAAGTGCCCAGGCATGCAAAGTTTTTAAAAGAATTGTGCACTAACAAAAGGAAATTGAAAATTGGTGAAAAAGTCATTATAGGTGAAAATGTGTCAGCAATTCTACAAAGAAAAATGCCCCATAAATGTAAAGATCTAGGCATGTTTACGATTCTGTGTAGAATAGGCAATACCAGATTTTAGAAAGTCATGCTAGATCTCGGAGCTTCAATAAATATCATGTCATTATCTGTATTTGCTTCTTTAAATCTGGGACCTTTAAAACAAACTGGTGTTATTATTCAACTTGCAGATCGTACTAACACTTACCCCGAAGGGATAATTGAGGATGTCTTGGTGCAGGTGAACAAACTAATCTTTCCTGCAGATTTTTACATAGTGGATATGGAGGATGATAGATCTTCAAATCCCTCACATATCTTATTAGGGAGACCATTCCTGAAAATAACAAGAACAATGATCGATGTGCACAATGGGACCTTAACCATGGAAATCGATGGGGAAAAGATTCAATGTAACATATATGATGCTATGAGGTACCCTAGTGATGTTAATCATGTTTTTGCTATTGACATCATTGATTCTGTAGTACAGGGATCTTTTGAACACATACATGAAAGCTTGGAGATGGCCATTACTAACAGTTTGGACTTGGATAAAAGAGAAGAGTTTGACCAGAATCAAGAAGTGAAGAAAGCTGTGTCTGCATTGCACTCTTTACCAAAATTCACAGATAAGTATGCAGTTAAATCAATTCAACTACCTGTTTCTCGTCAAAAACTGTTACCATCTGTGGAACAAGCTCCAATCTTAGAATTAAAACTATTACCTACACACTTGAAATATGCGTATTTAGGGATTAATAAAACTTTACCTGTGATTATTGCTAGTAATCTAACCAAAGTGCATGAAGATAAACTATTAAGGGTCCTAAGGGACCACGTTACAGTCTTTGGTTGGACAGTAGCAGATGTCAAAGGTATTAGTCCAGCAATGCATGCATAGGATTTTGTTAGAAAATGGAGCGAAACCTACAAGAGTAGTACAAAGAAGGCTGAATCCACCCATGATAGAGGTAGTGAAAAAAGAGGTGCTCAAATTGCTTGATGCAGGTATTATCTATCCCATTTCAGACAATCAGTGGGTGAGTCCAGTACAAATAGTACCTAAGAAATCTGGAATTACAGTTGTCAAGAATGATAACAATGAGTTAGTGCTCACACGTACACAAACAGGATGGAGAGTGTATATTGATTATAGAAAATTGAATGATGTAACAAGAAAAGATCACTTTCCTCTTCCTTTCATTAATTAAATGTTAGAACGATTGGCTGGGCATGCTTATTATTATTATTTAGATGGTTTTTCAAGTTATAACCAAATTGTGATTGCACCCAAAGACCAGGAAAAGACCACCTTTATATGTCCATTCGGTACATTTACATATCGTAGGATGTCTTTTGGATTGTGCAATGCACCAGGTACTTTTCAAAGATGTATGGTAAGCATATTTTCTGATCTTTTAGAAAATTACATTGAGGTCTTTATGGATGATTTCACAATTCATGGTGATTCTTTGGATGCGTGTCTGGATAATTTGACTCGTGTGCTAGATAGATGCTTAGAGACTAATCTTGTTCTTCATTAAGAAAAGTGTCACTTTATGGTAGAGCAAGGTATAGTACTTGGTCATGTTATTTCAGCTAGAGGATTAGAAGTGTATAAATCTAAAATATATAGTATTTTTGCATTGCCTTACCCCATAAGTGTGCGAGAAATTCGTTCTTTTCTTGGACATGCAGGTTTCTATCGCAGATTTATCAAGGACTTCTCGAAGATAGCATTGCCTTTGTGTAAGTTACTACAAAAGGATGTGGAATTCCAGGTAGATGATGGGTGCAATGAGGCATTTGATAAATTAAAGAAATTGTTGACTTCAACACCAGTAATACAACCACCAAATTGGAAGTTGCCATTTGAGATTATGTGTGATGCTAACAACTATGCAGTAGGAGTTGTCTTAGGCCAATGAGTTGATAAAGCTGTTCATGCAATCTACTATGCTTTCAGGACTTTAAATACTGCTCAAATTAACTACTCTACAACTGAAAAAGAACTTTTATCTGTTGTTTTTACTTTAGACAAGTTTAGATCTTATTTGCTTGGTACTAAAGTTGTAGTTTACTCTAACCATGCTACTCTCAGGTATTTTCTAACCAAGAAGGAATCCAAGCCTCAGATTATAAGGTGAATTCTGCTGTTGCAAGAGTTCGACTTGGAGATCAAGGATAAGAAGGGAGCAGATAACTTGGTAGTGGATCACTTGAGCAGATTGGTTAAGGAGCAAGAGGCATTACCATTGCATGAGTCTTTTCCAGATGAGCATCTATTTTTAATTGCTGATATGATTCCCTGGTACGCTGATATTGTAAATTACTTAGTGAGTGCTTATATTCCTAGTGAGTTTTCCAAATTTCAGAAATAAAAGCTTAAGAGTTATGGAAAGCATTATGTATGGGATGACCCATATTTGTGGAAATTTTGTGCAGACCAAATAGTTAGAAGGTGTGTGCCTAATAGTGAATTTTTGTCCATTCTAAATTTCTGGCACTCTTATACTTGTGGAGGTCATTTCGGACCAAAAAGGACAGCCCATAAGGTTTTGGAATGTGGTTTCTATTGGCCAAATATTTTTAAAGACTCTTATCTGTTTTGCAAATCATGTGAAAATTGTCAAAGATCGGGAAATATATCGAGTAGGAATCAAATGCCACAAACGCCCATCTTAATTGTTAAAAATTTTGATGTTTGGGGTATTGATTTTATGGGACCTTTTCCTGTTTCTTATGGTAATATTTACATTCTGTTGGCTGTTGATTATGTTTCCAAATGGGTGAAAGCTAAAACCACCAGGACTGATGACTCTAAAGTTATTGTAGATTTTGTTAGGACTAATATATTTGTCAGGTTTAGAGCCTCAAGAGCCATCATTAGTGATCGCGGGACACATTTTTACAATAGGGTGTTAGCCGCTTTGTTCATGAAATATAATGTTCTTCACAAAGTTTCTACGTCCTATCATCTACAGAGCAATGGCCAAGCTGAGATATCCAATAGAGAAGTTAAGTCCATTTTGGAAAAGGTAGTCAACCCAAACAGAAAAGATTGGAGTCTACGGTGAGAAGATGCACTTTGGGCCTTTAGGACAGCATACAAAACCCCCATTGGTATGTCACCATATAGGATCGTGTTTGGAAAACCATGTCACCTTCCGGTGGAGCTGGAACACAAGGCTTTCCAAGCAATTAAGCAGTACAATATGAGCTTGGATCAAGCGGGAGTCCATAGGAAGTTGCAGTTACAAGAGCTAGAAGAATTGCAGAATGATTCATATGAGAGTTCTAAACTGTACAAGGCCAAGACAAAAGCTTTCCATGATAAGCAGATTTTGAGGAAGTCTTTCACTATTGGATAAAAAGTTCTTCTCTACAATTCGAGGCTGAAATTGTTTCCAGGTAAGTTGCGTTCTCGTTGGGAATGTCTGTTTGTTGTTTCTAATATTTTTCCTCATGGTGCTATAGATATACAAAATCCAAAGACAGGAAAAATATTCAAAGTAAATGGCCACTGGCTCAAACCCTTCTATGACGGATATCAAGTGGAAAATGTTAAGATAGTGGATTTGGTGGATCCGGATTATGCAGATTGAGAGGATTGCAGTCGAGCTAACGACGTTAAACAAATGCGCTTATTGGGAGGCAACCTAAGAATTCAGATTTGATTTTGTATCCCTTTTTCTTTTATAGTTTCAATTTAATTAGTTGCTTCTTTGTTGCACAATTTTCTTATATTGGGGACAATGTAAGGTTTGAGTGTGGGGGAGAGGTTTAGGGTAGATTAAGTAGATTGATTAACTTATGTTTGACAAGTTCTAAAAAAAATTAAAATTTCGTTTTTATTTGGATAAGCTTTCTAAGGTCGTGGGTATATAATTGAAGTTAATGTTGATTTGATAGAATTTGATTGATGCCTAATTGATTGATGAGTGATGATGACTAAGTCGGGATCCACAGTTGACTAATTTTGATTGAATTTGTGTTACATGAGTGCTTTAATATGAGATACATGTTTACTTGACTGAGTTTTCTGTGGGGGTGTAACTATATGCACTGATTTCATAATTTAGAACTTTACTAGCTGCTTAATTTGTTTTACAGAACCGTATTGGAAAAAAATTAAAAAGAAAAAAAAGAGTTGAGAAAAAAATAATGAAAACAGTACAAAATCATATGGTGGGTTGAGACGGAGCATAAAACGCACTCACTTACAAAAGAGAAGAATGTGTATAGTGGAGAGGGATCATAAAATACACTCACCTATTAGATTATTTAAAATTACGAGTTCTATAACTGTGTCATTTTGTTAGCAGAAAAGTTATATTCTGGATTTTGAGTCAGTTGTGCACAGTTGTTATTCCATGAGACCTTAGTTGGGTATTTGTGTTGATCGTAGAAAAGATACTTATATGGGTACAATTTAATCTTAAAAGGTTTAGTAGCGAATAGCAAGGTTGTTGTTGTGAATTGATTGATGAAGTATTGATTCGATTTGTATTGATTGATATTGACAGTCATGATTAGTAATTGAATTGAAACCTTTTGGTTTACACGAGGACGTGTAAAGACTAAGTGTGAGGGAATTTGATAAGTGCATAATATTCTATAATTTTGAATTTTTATATTTAGTTTTATTACATGTTTTATGTGTATATGAGTTTATTAAGGTATTTATTATTTTCAGGAGGAATTGGAGCTAAACAGACAAAAAGAGGAAAATGATTAAAATGGGCGCACAAGGAGAAAAAGGAAATAAAGTGACAGGCTTTGTGGGCCGCGATGCTCAAATCATAGGCCGCAACGCGCTAGAAGAAGGGTCGCGACCCTCAAATCATGGGTCGCGGCGCGCGAGACCTTCTGCGGGCGTGTGGCTTCGGCAGAATTTTTTTCAGCATCGTATTTTTGGAGGAATTTTACTGTAACGTAAAATATTATTTCTTAGGGGCTTAGGGCTTTGACCTAGAAGTATAAATAGAATGTATTAATCAAGGTTTAGACCGACCTCTTCTTCATCTGTCATTTAATTACAAACCCTAATTTTGGAGATTGAAGGCATGTCAAGCTAAGCGTTTTACTTTCAGTTCTAAGGGATGTTGAATCTTCTTTATACTTAATGGTTTGATTAAGTTTTTATTATTTATTCCTTCTCACATGAGATTTATTCTTGATAATATGTTTTAATTGATTGTATGTTATTCTATCTGATTGATTTGATGTGGCCAATTAGATTAATCTGATTGATATCATCTGCTAGATTAAGATATAATATTAAGCAAACGATATTGTATCTGATCATAAGTAGCGATTAATAATACTTGATTGTGGACAAGTTTTTGGGTATTATTAAGATTATTAGAAGACAAGTTAAATAATTCTTGATTGTGTAATTGTTGCTTGGAATAACCTAATTCTCTATTTCTTCATGTTTCTATTATATTAAATCTAGACTGATAGTTCTAGGTTATATGATAGTTAGGGTCTATTGAGGCAATTGTCACATTAGATTGAAAACTTAAGGAGAATTTCGGGTAATCGACGATTGTGGTTATCTAGGGTTATTAATCTCATTGAAGGACAAATATTGTTAAACTTGATTATTCCATAATTATGAAAAGGTGAAACTGAACTTATGAACTAAAGTCTTTTATTCATTGATCATTCTTAATTACTTTTGCTAAATTAGTTAATTAAACTCAAAACCCCCCATTAATAAAAATATTAGAGTAGATAAAAGATTAATTCACTTCTTTGTGAGATTGACCCTTGTTTGTCATTATACTAAGTTTGGTGTTAGTAGAATGTTAGTAATGTATTAATTTTGGAGTGTTGAACGACATCTCCTATAAGTATTAAGCATGTGTTAGATAGTGCCTGTCTATTAGGGGTCTGTTGGTAATGCCTACTTGGGAGTCCACCTAACTAGTTATTAGGAGTCTCATTACCTAATGTTTATGAGGCTGTTGGAGTCTGTTAATTATGTACGTGTTATGTATTAGCCTATATATATGCTATTTGGTTAATCTAAAGTTATGAGTGTGTAGTAGAAAAACTCCACCATCATTTGTCTTCTAATATATTGTTTTCATAACAATTTACTTTCATCAAATAGTTTATCAATTGTTTATTCCCATGAATGGTATCAGAGATGCGAAAAGATTCATTTAAGTCAGAGAATGCCTCCTTATCTCCACACATGTGATTGTTGCAGCCAGTGTCTAAATACTATATGTTTTTGTTGAGTTTCTTCCTTCACATGACACACTATTAAAAGTGACACTTCTATAAGATTCACTCAGTTAAGAGAAATATCTTCAATATAATCTCGATGTTCAAGTACTGACTTTTTATATGATATAAATAGATAAAATATAAGAGTTATTTTGATTTTTCTAAGTCAATTTAAAATATGAGCGTATTCATAAATATATCAATTTTCCCATTGTTTGGATTCATTTTACTAATATTAAATTTTAAGGTAAAAATAATTTTTCAGATTAAAAATCATTGACCAACCAGTTTTAGTCAGAAAGAAAGAGTTTGGACAGTAAGAACTAAAGGTCTAATCAGGGGCAATAAACAACACACCGAGGATTACAAAGTTCATCATAAAAGGATTATAGTCACTAGACAATAATAACAAAAAAATACAGAGACGTCACAACAGATAGGATATCCCAATACAGCAGATCATATCATCTTGAAAAGAAGAGAAGAGATATAGAGTTTAGATTTGACAACACATAAGTATTACTTGATTGTTCGTCTGTCAAGCAGATGCACAGCCGTTCTCAAAGCAAATACACAACCTCTCCATCTCATTTATTCGACATAACAAACTCAGTAAATAGTGGAAGTACATATATATATATATACACACACACGTAAGTATATTGCTGGGTTGAAAGTATATAGAGATGTATATGTTTGTATGTTTGAGAATACATAAAATCAATGATCCTAAGAGAAGAGTTGAATGGTGTATGTTTGAGTATATTTATAAATATATAGTGAATGAGCATTATATATAGATGCATGCAGAGAAACTTAGATCTGAACAGATCTGTGAGATTGAACCATACCTAGGGTTTTGAAAAACAATTGAGAATTATAAAACCATAGATTACAATGGTAAGTGTACGAGTATTAGAGTAAGCTAGGATTTTATCAGTCATAAACATTTTTAGAATTTGAACCGACTCATGAATCGGATAAATGTATAACTATGGGTTTAACTTATGAAATAATCATGACTCAAAAAACACATCTAGCCTTCTCACTATAGCTAAACAGAGTTAATCAATAATGGAATCAAAATCGGAAGATCAATGTTCGTATTTTTCAGAAAATAAGAGATGAACATTTTTGAAAAATAAATTTTTGAGAGTAAATAATCGGTAGAAACACTAATTGGAGGGTGTAGAATCATTTGATCCGATTAAGTTTTTCAAAAACATTCTAGAGATCAAGGATTTTTGATACAAAAAAAATTAGGCTGGAGATAAAATGGAGAAAAGATTTGAGCGGCTGAAGAGAGAGAGGGGGGGGAGAGGGAGAGAGAAAGAATGAATTAAAAAGTTTTATTTTTTTCTTTTTATAGTTAAGGTTTAGGGTTAAGATTCATTTTGAGAATTGATCAATGGCCATGATTGAATTTTGAGAAAACACATCAGCTGACCTTTCAA
This sequence comes from Aralia elata, assembly GCA_034770075.1. Taxonomy (NCBI): domain Eukaryota; kingdom Viridiplantae; phylum Streptophyta; class Magnoliopsida; order Apiales; family Araliaceae; genus Aralia; species Aralia elata. The sequence continues at coordinate 9,858,276 of CM068385.1, read as the reverse complement.
GTTTTGATCCAACGCTTGAGATTTAATCTGAAATCATGATCGAACAGTGGAAGTTTTGATCCGTGTGCTTGCGACTGATTGGCCCAAATCAGAGTGCATGGATTGGATCCGTTTTTACCTTTGGATAAGCTTAGATCAATGGTTCAGATTAATTCCGTCATAACTAAGTATATATATTTTGGAAAATAATTTTTTAAAAAATTAAAAATTTTATAATAATAAAAATATTTTATAAATATTATATATAAACTATAAATTAAAAAACTAAATATATTTATAAAGATAATTTATAAAAGCATAATTAATTATGAGAGAAGAATAAAAAATGATTTTAACTAGTTAAAATAAAATATATTTAATTGTTACATATTAAAATTATTTAATAAATATTAAAGATGGATGAATAATATAAGGAAAAATCTATCATGCATAAATAATTATGAAGAAAATTTAGCAAACCTAAATCTATACGTAATTTACAAAATCTATCAGCACTTAAAGGTTTAGTAAATATATCAGCAATATTTAATTCTGTATCAATGTGTTCTAATTTAATGATGCCATTGTTTACATGATCACGTAAGAAATGATGTCTAACATCTATATGTTATGATCTAGCATGCAACACAATATTTTTACTTAAGTTAATAGCACTTGTATTATCACATAATATTGACACACAATTAAATTTTATATTGTAATCAGCAAGAGTTTGTTTCATCCATAATATCTGTGCACAACAACGTGCAACAGCTATATATTCAGCTTCGGTGGTTGAAATAGATACTGAGTTTTGTTTCTTAGAAAACCAGGAAACTAAGCATCATCCCAGAAACTAACAAGTGCCACTAGTACTTTTACGATCAACATGATGACCTGCATAGTCAGAGTCTCAAAAACAAACAAGTTCAAATGGTTGTCCTTTGGAATACCATAGACCTAAATCTGTGGTTCCTTTAAGATATCGAAATATTCTTTTAACTGCAACCAAATGAGATTCTTTAGGATTTGATTGAAATCTGGCACATTTACAGACACTAAACATAATATCAGGTCTACTGGTTGTTATATATAGCAGACTTCCAATCATTCCTCTATACTTCTTTGTGTCAACACTTTTTCCATTTTCATCAGCAGTTAATTTATCTGTAGTTGATATAGGAGTATTAAGAGGTTTCACAGACTCTAAACTAAATTTCTTAATCATTTCTTTGCAGTATTTGGATTGAGAAATATGAATACCTTTTTCACTTTGCTTAATTTGCAATCCTAGGAAGAAGTTTAATTATCCTATTATGCTCATTTCAAATTCCTTACTCATGCTTTAAGAAAAATCATTGCACATAGTAATATCAGTAGAACCAAAAATGATGTCATCAACATAAATTTGAATAATAAGAATATCATCATTTTTATATTTGGTAAGTAAGGTAGTATCGACAGTACCTCTTTTAAAATTATTTTCTGGCAAAAATTTACTCAAACGTTCATACCATGCTCTGGGGCCTGTTTTAAACCATATAACACTTTATGCAGTTTGTAAACATATTCAGAATGATCAAAATCTTCAAAACCAGAAGGTTGTTTAACATAAACCTCCTCTTCAATAACACCATTTAAAAAAGCAGATTTGACATCCATTTGAAATAGTTTAAAATCTTTATGGCATGCAAAAGCTAGTAACATACATATAGATTCAATTCTAGCAACAAGAGCATATGTTTCATCATAATCAATACCTTCAAGTTGATTATACCCCTGTGCAACAAGTCTGGCCTTATTACGTATAATAGTTTCACTTTCATCTAACTTGTTACGAAAAACCCATCGAGTTCCAATAATAGAAATATCCTCGGGTTTTGGAACTAACTTCCAGACTTTGTTTCTAGTGAACTGTTCAAGTTCATCTTGCATGACTATTATCCAATCCTTGTCAAGCAATGTATCTTTTATATTCTTATGTTCGATTTGAGACAAGAAAGATAAATGACCAGCCAAGTTATGTGCTTGTGATCTAGTAAGAATTCCTCTATCGATATCACCGATCACATTTTCTAATGGATGATTTTTAATAACATGTGACTCTTTGGGAAAGTCATTTAACTAATGATTGGGATGTTCAAGAGGATTAACATTGATAAGTAGAGATGCATTATCTAGTTTTGGTTCCTCCATATTTCTGAGAATATCTTCAATGACAACATCACTGTCAACTAACTCTTTATATTTGGGAAGAGGTTTAGACTCATCAAAAGTTACATTCATTGACTCCTCAACAACTAGACTTCTTTTGTTAAAAACTTTGTAAGCTTTACTATTGAGTGAATATCCCAAAAATGTTCCTTCATCAGATTTGGGATCAAATTTCACCAAATGTCCTTTAGTATTTAAAATAAAACATTTACTTCCAAAAACATGAAAATAGTTAATTTGTGGAGTTCTTTTATAATAAAGCTCATAGGGTGTTTTAAGCAAAAATGGTCTTAATAAAACTCGGTTTAAAATATAATAGGATGTTGCCACTACTTCAGTCCAAAAATATTTAGGAAGACGATATTCATTTAACACAGTATTAGCCATTTCTTATAAAGTACAATTTTTCTTTTCAACCACACCATTTGATTGTGGTGTGTAGGGAGCAGAAAAGTTATGGTTGTTTGCCAAAATCTATACTAGCAATTTACGCAAATATACGCAGTGCACAAGTAATATAATGATGAGTAGAGTATCGTTCCCACGGAGAAAACAACTACATTTTATACTAACAATTACTAATTTTGTATCACTTCGATTTTATTAAACAAATGATTACGATTTTGAATTTTATGAAAATAAATGATTAAACTAAAACCAACTATCACAAGTTACATTCATTGACTCCTCAACAACTAGACTTCTTTTGTTAAAACTTTGTAAGCTTTACTATTGAGTGAATATCCCAAAAATGTTCCTTCATCAGATTTGGGATCAAATTTTACCAAATGTCCTTTAGTATTTAAAATAAAACATTTACTTCCAAAAACATGAAAATAGATAATTTTTGGAGTTCTTTTATAATAAAGCTCATAGGGTGTTTTAAGCAAAAATGGTCTGAATAAAACTCGGTTTAAAATATAATAAGATGTTGCCACTGCTTCAGCCCAAAAATATTTAGGAAGACGATTTCATTTAACATAGTATTAGCCATTTCTTATAAAGTACGGATTTTCTTTTCAACCACACCATTTGATTGTGGTGTGTAGGGAGCAGAAAAGTTATGACTATTTGCCAAAATCTATAATAGCAATTTACGCAATCCACAAGTAATATAATGATGAGTAAAGTATCGCTCCCACGGAGAAAACAACTACAATTTATACTAACAATTACTAATTTTGTATCACTTCGATTTTATTAAACAAATGATTACGATTTTGAATTTTATGAAAATAAATGATTAAACTAAAACTAACTATCACAAGGTTGAAAACAGATTATGGAGATTTAAGATTGCAACTTCACTTAGTGCTTCACTTAGATCAATATACTTCCCATTTAATTATGATATTTACTCTGGATTGTTAATCGAGAACTCATCAATATTTATGACCATCTCTCAATGTATCATATACAAATCAACTTAAATCCACAGATCATAGAATTAAGATGAACATTCTAGTTAACTAATTCACTATATCTCTATGTGAATTACAATTAAAGAGGGTTTAAAGCACAGGTTCCCTATCAGATTACATGCAGTGTGTAGGTATATCTCTATCCTAAACACAAATTATGAGTTCCATCACCATGCAGAAAATACAATCACATTCTATTACGATTAAATCTAAATCTATAATCCATCTCTCGAATTCATATAGATTATCACAGTAATTACTGGCCAGGTAATTAAACAATTAAATACAAACCATAATAGACAATCCGATAATAATCAACGATAATTAACGATGAAGCATATTAATAGAAGTTAAGCAATAAGATCCATTGTAATCTTAAATAGAATTTAGTTCCACATAGCGAACATAAATAACGAATCTATAGAAGAATTAATCATATGAAATTACAAATAAAAGAAGAGAAAAAGAATAAAACTCTACAGAAGTTCCTTCTTCTTGCTATCTTCACTTGTTCTTCTTACGTGCCTTTTCCTACTTTCTCCAAAATCTTCTCGTATGCTTTCTGTTAATCTCCACTTGTGTTTCACCCTCCTTTTTTTTATGTCTTTTTAACCCTCCTTTTAGCCTTTGGAAACAGTCAGCAAAACTCCTCCTACTCGGACTCAACTTCTGAAACGTGACAAAACAACCTTCCTTGTTCTCGACGAATCCGCCTCGATAGATTCATTGTACTAGGGGAATTCTCCTTGTCGGATTCACTGGTCCATAATTTATAGAAATTCCATTAAGCTCCAAGTTTTCCGCTTTCACCCTCCGACCCCGTTTCCTACAAAATCAATGCATAAACAAGTAAAATAACACTAAAAATACTCAAAGTTAGCAAATAATTAAGCCTAAGAAATACCCAATTCCTAGGTATAAAACTCACTCATCAAATACCCTTAAACTCAAGACTTTGCTTTCCCTTAAGCAAAAACACAAGAGAAATAAAAATTAAACTAAACTAAACTACACAAATGAATGTATATGCATGTTCTATTCACTTCAAGCAATAACCCAACGTAGTTCATAGATATCCGGCCTCAAAAATTAGTAACTAACAGCTCAGCAAAACTTTAAATTCATGCACCATCAGAAATTTAACATATAACCAACCTCATCATACTTACGACCCTACCGTGTGTGTGTGAAGTCAACATATCAAATCAATCAATATCTCAATCTAATCCATGTACCACAGTGCTCAATAAAAGATAAATCATGGCATATATTACTTTTGAGTACCCCTTTTATCCACTTATTTTCTTTTTTTTCTTTTTTTTTGCACAATGAGTGCGTTTTACGCTCCATTTCGTTGATTTGTTTTTCATTCAATTCCTTTTTTCTTGACTTATGCAGTGTCTATCTTTATTAGGCTTTTCAATGCCATCCATGTAGCGAACTTTCCACCAATGACTCTCAAACCAGATGGCTTTAGGGCACTAAGTGTAAAAACACTCCTAAGGGCTTACTTGTTCGAATGACAAAGGTCACAAAAATAAATTAGTCAAGATCTGCTCATATTTGTTTAAGTTTTCTCTTTTATAAATTTTTTTCTTTTTCTTGCATTTTAGACAGACATCGAAGTAGTAATTATTCCTATTTTTGTGTTCCAACAAGTGATAGAGGTACATATATATCCTTAACGAGCACCGAATACATAAAATTGAACCAAAACCCAACCAATTCAACACATTAACGTGCACAATTAAAATTACAGGATCTCAAGTTTGACAAAAGCAGATTTAGTTAAAATTCCCGACTTAGCAATCCATATCCATCTACTTAATTGATTAGGTAACTGATCGAAATTCTTATCATTGGCCTTCCTTAAATGCTCTACATTAAATCATTGCTCTAATGCTCCTAAATGCAATGTTATATGTAAATGCAATTAACTAACTCTAATGCAAAAGAAAATATTTTTTTTGAGATTTTTAATTAAATTTTTTTAATATAAAATTTACAATATGAAAAAGACATAACTAAACAATGCAATGTATGTACTAAACTAATATGCAATGCAATATGATATGACTATGTATGAAGACATGCAAGTCCACCCCCAAACTCAGAATAAATAATGTCCTCATTGTGTATAAATTCAGAAATAGAAACAGAGGACTTCCTTGTTTAGTCAAGCGTCGTGCTCGACCCCCGCATCATCATCTGTGTCGGGTGGTGGAAACACTGGCAACGGCTGAGGTTCAAAAAATTGAACTGGATCTACAGTCGGGCTCATCCTAGCAAGCATCTCTGCCAAAGCCGTAGTCCAACTCATTTGAAAAGCGAACATATGCTCCTGCCTTTCCGTCAACCTCATATTCTGTCTCTCTAGTTGTTTAGTCTGTTCGTCTATGTGCAACTACAAATTGCGGAACTGAGTACTAAACTTTGCCTTTGATTGTAATGTCAAAGTTGTCGGCTTAACCGAATCAGGTTACTCTTCAACCTTAAGAGGGTGAATGATAAAACCGACACCACGCGGATGGGACTCAGCTCCTTCCCATTCCTTGTAGCGTTTGATCAGATTATGATCCAAGATGAGCAAGGGTTGTTACACCACTTCATCAGCTCCCCACTTCACGCCCGTGCGATGACATAATCCACAGATGAGGGATGGATGGGGTAATCCTCCCTGAATGGTTCCCTTTAAGCACCTTCGAATAGACTGCTTGATGATATTTTCCACATTGATCGTGAAATCCTTCACAATTGCATATAACAAAGCAGCCTTTTCTTGCGGTACATCGTTGACGTGTTGAGATGGCAAGAGTTTAGCATAAAGAAATGCATATCAAACCTTGCCATAGTGGCTCAAATCCTAGCTCTGGAAAAATGTAGCACCCCTTAGACCCTTTGACGTCCAGGTAGAACCAGGCTTACATAACTCTGTAACAACCTTCTCATAGTCTGGTCAAGCTCTGAGAAACTGTGTAAACTGGCATTGTTCTGCTGTTCTCAAATTATAATACTCATTAATCATTGTACCACTAAAAGACACAGTTTTGCCTCGAAACATAGCTTGATAAGGAGCCTTATCCTCGGCGTTAGCATAAAATTCCTTGATAATTACTACAACAGCCAGGTTAGGATGATGTGTGAAGGTATCCCAGCCTCTTTCAATAATTTGATGAGTTATTCCCCCATCTAGCAACTCATCAGGCCGGAGACCACGCTCGAAAGTTAAAGCTTTACCTGCTAAGTAGGTATCAAATTTATCTATAACCTCGGCACTAACAAATTTTCTCCTATCATATGTACCTGTTGGTGCTAAAGAAGAACCCTCACCCTGTTGCCCTTTAGGTGTCATGATCAATTAACCCAATAAATTTTGTACCCAAATCAGTGTTTGATAAGTCCAACTGTTCTTTGAAATAATCTGTCGAACATTAGGTGCGCAGTACCAGAAATCCTTCTTAAACACTTCCCCCAAACTTAGTTTAACAAAAAAAATTGGGCCTTATAGCATCACAACCAAGACATAGCAGTAGCCAAACCAAACTCCTCCAATTGAGCCAACACAAACTCAATTGGGCAACCACTTAAATCAATTTCCCAAACTCCACAATAAATGACAGGCAATATAATTCAATCATGCAATTCCAAGCAAAACACTATAATAAACCAAGAATACCCATAACAAATGACCAATTGCTCTTACTTTCATGCTTAATTTGGATGAGAACCTTGAACGGTAGTGGTGGGAGAATCTGTTAGTGTGTTGCAAGCCAATTTGAGGAGTAAGTTGGAGTGGTTGCTTCAATTCGGTGTTAAAGTATTGTGAATACTCAATGGGGCGGTGGAAAGAATCCGTGTGAACCCTTTGTTAGAATCCCCAATTTGAGAATGAGAGTGAAGCTATGTGAATAGGTGTTGAATCCGAATGGGTTTAGGAGAAGAGTGAGAAATTTGGTTTGGGTGCAGGGGAAGGAGAGTGCCAAATTGGGGTTATGAGTTTGTGGGTTTTGAGCGGGTTGGAGGCGAGTTTAGAAGTTAGGTTGTAATTTGGAGTTGGGTCTGAGAATTTTAAAAACAAAAACCCAAACAATTCGCCGGGGCAGATTTAATATACCTGGGAAATTCGCCAGGACGAATTAGGTAGAGAAGTTGGGGCCGAGGCCAGTTCGTTAGAGAGAAATTCGTCGGGGCGGATTCGTGCAGTCATTTGGATTCGCCGGGGCAAATTCGATTTTTCCTAAAAAAATTCTCTTCTTGTTTCACCTCTGCAGTTTCAATTTCAGACACCTATATGTGTGAAACATTAGCTGGATTAGAGAGATTAACTTAGGATTATGAGAAAATCTATAAACCATATAAAAATCCTAAAACTAACTAACTAACTATACTAATTAATTAAAAATTTGAAACTATGATGAAAGGAAACTAAGCCAATGATTGGGTTACCTCCTATCAAGAGCTTGGTTTAGAGTCTTTCAGCCTGACTACTTCCTGTTTCGGTCGGGTGCGGCTGGGGTATATTAGACATTTGTGCTATTAGCTGTGCATTCCTAACAGTGTTTCACTAACTGCCCTTTTTGAAGAACTGGCTGATATTTACTTTGCACTTCCTCCCCAATTAGAGCTTTTAAGCCAACACTTCCTCGAGGGTCACTATGAACCAAATCCTTGACTTCATTGACCTGATAACAATCTTCACTGTTAGTTGGGATCTTGATTGCCTTGAACACTTTAAATTTCACCTCTTGATCGTTTACTCTCATAGTCAATTCCCCATTTTGCACATCAATCAGTGTTCTTCTGGTCGCTAGAAATGGTCTTCCCAAAATAATCGGAATCTCCTTATCCTCTTCATAATCCAAAACCATAAAATCTGCTGGAAAAATCAATTTATCGACCTTCACCAGTACATCCTCCACTATACCCATCGGATACGTGATCGATCATTTAGCAAGTTGTAAGGTCACATTTATCGATTTTGCTTCCTTTAAACCCAACTTCTTATATATAGACAATGACATAAGGTTGATACTTGCTCCCAAATCGCACAAATCTTTCCCAACAAATTGATTTCCGATTGAACAAGGGATGTTAAAACTCCCCGGATCCTTCAACTTTGGAGGGAGTTTTTTCTGGAGAATTGCACTACACTCTTCTGTTAACGCCATAATTTTAAACTAGCCTAGCCTTCGTTTCCTAGATAGTATATCTTTCATAAATTTTACGTAGCTTGGCATTTGTTCTAGTGCTTCGGCAAACGGGATATTGATGTGCAACTTTTTGAAAACCTCCATGAATGTGGCGAATTGATTCTTAAGCTTTTGACTTTGTAATCGTTGAGGGAAAGGCACGTGAGGCACAACTAAAGTTTGTTTTTCTTCCTTCGAGATCACTTTATAACTTTCATCTATTTTTGTATTCTTAACTTCTCCCTCCTTTCCCAATTCACTTGGTAGCTCCTCTTGATTTTTGGCATTCGGCTCATTTAGTTCCTTTCCACTCCGAAGTATGATAACATGACACTGCTCATTGCCCTTATTCCTTGGATTTACTTCTGTATTGTTTGGCAAAGCACCCTTAGGTCGACTATTTAAAGCACTTGTTATCTGTCCTATCTGATTCTCAAGATTCATTATAGTTGCTGATTCATTCTTCGTAGTCACTTCAAACTGTGTTGCCAATCTTGCTAACAATTCCTCCATTTGTGATAGCTTATCTGGTTGTTGAGGTTGCTGGGGTTGTTGATGTTGTTGGTTCTGAAATTCGGGTGGGTGTGAATTCCTTGGAGCTTGAGCTTGAGGCTGTGACTGATTGTTGCTCCAAGAAAAATTCGGGTGTTTCCTCCATCCCGGATTGTAGCTATTCGTAGTAACACCCTGCTGCCGATTATAGTGGGAAACGAACTGAATCGATTCAGGATTTATTGCACATTGATCACTCGAATGATTGCCCGCACATATCTCACAAATTGTCTCCACTCTCTGAACATTCTATACCAGTGCATCTATTTTCTTTGTAAGAGTAGAAATCTGAGCTGTCACTTGAGCTGATAACGTAGTCATTACATCCACTTCATAAACCCCGACTACCTTAGGCTGAGTCATTCTTGATGTTAGCCACTGATAGTTATTGACTGCCATTGTCTCGAGCAGCTGATATGCCTCATCACAGTTCTTGGCCATAATAGCCCCACCCGCTGCAGCATCAATACTAGTCCTCACTGTACTAGCCAATCCATTGTAAAAATTTTGCACTTAAAGCCATTTAGGGATCCAATGGTGTGGGCATCTTCTCAACAAATCCTTAAACCTTTCCCAGGCTTCATACAACGATTCTGAGTCGTACTGAACGAAAGAAGTGATATCGTTCCGCATCTTCGTTGTCTTCGCAGGCGGAAAGAACTTAGTAAGAAATTTATGGGCTAGATCGTTCCATGTGGTTATCGAGCCAGGTGGTAATGAATGGAGCCAACTCTTAGCCTTATCTCTGAGAGTGAACGGAAACAACCTGAGTCTTATAGCATCCTCTAACACCCCGTTGTACTTGAAAGTATCGTAGATTTCTATGAAGCTAACCAAGTGATCGTTCGAATGATCATTCGATAACCCTCTAAACTAAACGGAATTCTGAATTATATATATTGTTCCAGGCTATATCTCAAAATTAGAAGCAGCAATGGCAGGCCTCAAAATACTCAACTGAATTTCAGTAACCTGTGGTGTGGCATAGTCCCGTAGTGCCTTTTGCTCTTCTTCAGCCATATTTTCTTGTTTCTCTAGTGACTCTTGAGTTTCTTTTAACCACTTACGCAACCGCTGAAGCCGTTTGTCAATGTCGTCCTCGTAAGGCAATAACTCTGGCCTTTTCGATCGAGTTTGCATGTACTAATCAAGAACACCTGAAACAAGAAGTAAAACAAAAACAAAAGAAAAGTGTTTAATTAAGACCGAATTAATTAAACTAATATTGAAAGTTATAAACGCAATTGAAATCCCCGGCAACGACGCCAAAAATTTATTTGCCAAAATCTATTCTAGCAATTTACGCAAGTATACACAGTCCACAAGTAATATAATGATGAGTAGAGTATCGTTCCCGCGGAGAAAACAACTACAATTTATACTAATAATTATAATTTTGTATCATTTTGATTTTATTAAACAAATGGTTACGATTTTGAATTTTATGAAAATAAATAATTAAACTAAAACTAACTATCACAAGGTTAAAAATAGATTATGGAGATTTAAGATTACAACTTCACTTACTGATTCACTTAGATCAATATAATTCCCGTTTAATTATGATATTTACTCCGGATTGTTAATCGAGAACTCATCAATATTTATGACCATCTCCCAGTGTATCATAGACAAATCAACTTAAATCTATAGATGATAGAATTAAGATGAACACCCTACTTAATTAATTCACTATATCTCTATATGAATTACAATTAAAGAGGGTTTAAAGCACAAGTTCTCTATCAGATTACATGTAGTGTGTAGGTATGTAATGACCACAATTTTCCTAGCAATATTTGAGACCAATATATTAACCTTTGTCATTTTCATTGCATACTAATTTAAACCCATAAATTATTTTGGTAGCTATGTGTGGTCATTTGATTTATTAATTTAATAGTCCGAGTATATTGGACTGGCTTTGCGTTTATTAATCAGGCCCAATGTGTAATGGCCTTGGAGATGATTCATAGTCTCACTACGAGATGCTTAATAGTGGACTGGGCCATAGTGTCCCATTCTTGCAGACCCGACCCAATTTAAGGGCATGGGATTGTAGGTGAATCAGTAGGTAGAGCCTAATCAGAAAGACCCGGCCACGTGATCTTTACTGTTGAAAGCTGACTCAAGAGATGAAGTTGCGTGCAAGTATGAGGCGTTGTACCGGGCCAATGGCCTATACCTCCTATTGCGCTGATTAAAGCCTAAACCATGATTACTGGGTATGGCTGGGGGGTTTGGTTGGTAGAACTTTTCACCTAAACCTGAGCAACTAACGGGTAATACCATTGGGAAAGCTTGCTGAGTTTATTCGATATAGATACTAGAGAGGTATAGTGCGGCAAGAGTTACCTTTAGAGGAAGTTCCGGTCGTTCGGAGGGGCAATCAGAGTTCGAAAGCGAGAGGGTTAGCAATCGGACATTAGAAGAGGTAAGACTCTTTCTCTTTATTCTCAGCATTTACCTTCCTTGTCCGGTCAGAGTTCCTTTCACTGAGTCAGTGTTGGATGAGTCGACCATCACAGGTTGAGTCGTTATGGCGGTATTAAGTTTTGTAGTTTCAGAGTAGTTGCTTTGTCTAGTATCATTGTAATACATAGTCAAAGCATGACTCGAACCCAAGTCACTGTATAAACCCTAGTTACCGTACCCAAACAGGATGATAAGAGTCGGATGGGGACGCCGGAGTCGTCTGATGAGTCCGCCACCTCACCCCGAACCCATGGACCTAAGCAATGGGGTTAGGTAACGATAGTTACCCGACCCCAGACTGTGGAGTGGTTTCCAAAGTGGAATATGAAGTCAAACCTTTGTATGAGAACAGTCGTTAGACCCAAACCCCTATGTTGGGAATCAACATGCGATTGTTACACTCATTATCATAGGGGGAGAATGCTATAAGATCTGCATGTGATTACCATTATTTATTATATGTGATTTGATTGATGACAAAATGATAAGAAGAACATTCATATTGTTAAAGCCTTGTAAAGTCCTTAATGAAATATATGTGCAAGGATTTAGAAGATCAAATATGTTAGGTTGATCTAAGCTGAATGAATATCTATCTGATAAAAGCATGTTTGTAATACTAGGCTTTGTAAAGTCCTTAAAATGAATATGATGTATAAGGACTTAGAATAGAATAGAATAAGATCAAACTTGTTAGGTTGATCTTATGTTCTGTAATATGTACAAACAAGGGCCAGACTAATCGTAAAGCATTGCACTGACTAAGTGAATGATCGTAAAACAGTCAGTCAACATCGTAGAGCCAAGTATGCCATCACGTGGTTTGCCAGGAAAACGCAGAGTAAAACTCGACAGGACGTAGAGCTGCCCCAGCCGAACGTAGAGTACTCTCGGCAGGACGTAGAGTTCTCTCGGTAAAAAGTAAAGTACTCTCAGCAGGACGTAGAGTCGCCTCGGTACTACAGTGCTAAAATCTAAGATCGTAGAGTCTGCCAGGCAAGCACAGTAACAGGCTCGGCAGATCATAGAACTCACTTGGCAGCATTCACTGGGCATTGTAGAGCTGCGCATGTCAACGCAAAGCTTGCAAGGCAATCGTAGAGAGTGACTCGGCAGAACAAGGAGCTCACTCAGAATCGTAGAGTATGCAATGCAAAGAGGAAATCAGAGTGCTAACATGGGTTCGTAGAGTCAGTCTAAAGTCAGCCACTCTACGACTCCCATGATCAGATCACAATCAAGCAACAACGTAGAGCAGTAGCTGCTGAAGCAGTTAAAGATAAAGTGGCAATCTTCAAGACTACCAGGCAACCTGAGTTTGAGCTATTAGACATAGCAAGCTCTTTGAGCACAACCAAAGCATCAAGCCATAACAGAGATCAAAGGATAAGGTCAAGTAATCACTCTACGATCCATCAAGACTCTAGATCTGCATTAAAGACAAAGGTCGTAGAGTAGGAAAGTTCAGTAAGATCAAGTGATCGTAGAGCTGAGTCTAAAACAACAGAAGCACTCAAGCAGTCTCAGCGAAACAAAGCAAAAAGATCATAGAGCAGCACTCTATGACATAAGGAAGAATGTGTGAAGATTAAGTAGAGCAGTCCTCTGCATTAAAGGTGCCACAACAAACAAGAAGATCATAAAGCAGTCTTCTATGACACAACTGCAGAGCCAACACCTATAGATCATAGAGCAATCCTCTATAAAAAGCACAATGCAACAATGGGTCAACAAAGATCATAATGCTATGCTCTAAAATGAAAAGCTAAATAAAGATCACAGAGCATAAGGAAGCACAGACTGCAACACAGTGAGAAGCACATCAAAGGGCAATGCAAGTACAGTCAGCCACTCTACGAACTGCAACGCAGCACTAGGCCACAACTAGATTTAGCAGTAAACTCTACGATCAAAGGCAACAGTCTTCAGTCAGAAGCAAACATGTTAACTCTACGATCAGAAGCAACAGGCTGCATCCCAGACGATCGTAGAGTAAGAGAATGCCAACTGGATTAAAAATATTAGAGCACTCAGGATTGCTATCCTAAGAAGAGCGACTGAGTAGATAAAGGAGTATAATAAGTAATCAATTTGAATGCAACTCAAACGGTCATATTTGCAGCAGTCAACAAGCAGCGCATGTGACTCCACTATCGTGGTCCCAGCTAATGGATGCTGACTCAGCCATCACTAGCAGACTTAGGGAAGCAAAATAATCAGTGGTACAATAAACAAGTCTGCAGAAAGCTAGTCTCCAACGGAAAGAAGTGCAACGGGAAGATATTAACGGCAAGCTTCCAACTTGAAGAAAATGGAGAACTACAAAAGAGAAAGCAACACTCGAAAAAGAGAGAGTTGGTATGCAGTAAGCAAGAGTAAGAACACAAAAACTGTACAACCAGCTAGAAGCTTCACTGTGACATGAGATGTATGCCAAAGGGCTGGCATATAAGCTAAGGGTCGAATGACCAAGAAGCCAAGATCTATAGCAACCAGATCCAGAACGAATAACTCTATGATTAAGCAAGGAACACTGTGGTCTGAATAGATAAAGAACTGACTAGGACAAGTCAACCAGTGTTCAACAGAAGTGATCGTCTGCATCTGCTATGTACCGGAAGAAGGAAGGGCTTCAACGACCATCATCACAGCATCCAGAAGAAGATCACAAACAGCTGTCAAGTACCTAAAGATGAAGGAGTTCAAAGTTCATCTTGGCAACACAACCCAACAAAAAATCAACACACCAAAGAGGGCAGGGCGTCCTTGTCTTAAGTGACTAAACAAAGTCAAGTCTGCTGGACATACTGAGTACCGGAGGGTACAAGAGATTCTAAGTCTGTTGGGCTTAGTCTACAGGTTCCAAGGCTGCTGGCCTTGAAGAGTTCTTTGTGAACTGGTTTCCCAAGTCTGCTGGACTTGAAGAGGGTCATTGGATCCTTGTCCGAGGGACTAAAAATAACTCACGTCTGCGAGACACAAGAGGGGTCAGAGGATCCGTGTCTGCGGGGCTTGAGGAGGGTCATAGGATACTAGCCTTTGTAGCTAAAAACAACTCTTGTCTGCTGGACTTGAGGATGGCGTAGAGTCCTTGTCTTTGTGACTAAAACAATTAGTGGATTCCTACTTATTAAGTAGAAGAGTAGAGTAAGAGTTATTCAGTCTCCGAACCACTTAAAATCTTTTGTGTCATTTACTTTCTGTCATTTACATTATGTACAATGAACTGTTATATCTTTTATCAACCATACCATAGACTTGTAAATTGAACTGAGATTATGTTTGAATCTATGAAGGGGTTATTAATGTTTATTCCGCTATGCATGAATTGATTCTTCACTTCATAATTGTATACTTTCATTAAATGAATAGAAAAGGTTTTAAAGGATCTATTCAACCCCCCTTCTAGATCCATATTGTGTCCCCGAGAACTAACAATTGGTATCAAAGCAGGTTCTCATGAATACGTTAAAGCTCACGCTTTGAGTAGATCCATGACACATAGTTAGATCAGTTCTAAGTCTAGGTATTGGTTGACAAAGCAATGAGCTAATAAGTTAAAAATTGTATATGCAGGTAAAACTGTCCTAAACTATCCAGGCTATTCCATGGGCTTAAATGAAAAACTCATCATCACCAGGCATGCTGATGTCACTGAGCATATCGATTATCTCATAAGGAGAAAGTAGGCAGATGCAGCAAGAACGAAGATATTTTCCACTAAAATGTGAATCTGCATCTCCACCCAAGATGTTGTGAAGTCCTACGAATGATGATCATGTTTTCTCTCACACACATTGTCATGCAGTATGTCTTATTATCTCCTCATTTAAGCTGCATAAATTGTGAAACCACAGTCTGGAAAAGACTTGAGCTTTCAAAAGAACTAATTCAACAGGACCCAAAGAATATTGGGTACCAAGTCAGAAATTGGGTGAACCTGCAGGTATCCTGATTGCTCTCAAGCACATTCAAGGAAGAAGATAGAAAAGAATGATCCTCATCAACAAACTTCTGGCAAACGACAAAGGCATGATTCTCCAGTAAATCCCTCTCAGAAAGTAGAGCTTCATACAGCATAATAAAAGCTCCTCAAAAAGCAGTACAAAAACCAGATCTTCATCAACTCTACGATCACAATGTAAATGGAAGGATCGTAGAGTAACCAAGGATCCAAGTCCTCATCAAACTCTATAAACGCGTACAGATGAAAGGATCGTAGAGTAACAAGTGCTAAAGAGAATACTCTACGATTAGATAAAGAATGATGAACAGTCACCCAAGATAGAAGTATCAGTTATGGGGGAGCAACAATCTGATAAGTTCAGCAATGCTCAGTTAGATAAGGAGTCAAGGAAGTTGAAGAAATGAAGAATGTGAAGCTATAATGTGAAAAGAGCCACAAAGCTACAACCTTTGGTGCAAAAGAAAGTATTTGAGCCTAACAGATGGCATGTAAGCATGAAGGGTCAAAAGTTCTCCAGCAGGTTAAGGAACAAATCAAGTCCTTGATTGTAGATCTCAACTGGTTCATGACTCAAGCAAAATGAAGCTCCTATAAATCCTTATGGTGACACTTCATCATACATAACCATGTCCCAAACTCAGAGTTCCAAAACTCTGTGCCTGATAAACCAAATGAATCCTCATCATAAAATCCCTAAACTCTATGACCATCAAACAAGGTCAGCCATACTATTCAAAGTCGTAGAGTCATTATGATTGACATCAAGATCGTAGAGTATGTTGACTCTACGACCACAGCCTACTAAACACTATTTCCATACTTCATGTCTAACCAAACCCAAAGGAGTACAGTGATGACATTCTAAACACCTTATCCAAATAGTCCTTCCTCAAATAAGCGCCTTAGAGACAAACTAAGCCCTAAGTTGCTAAACCTAGAGGCCTGCCCTTTCTGAGCTACCTTAGTCCTGTTGAAAGACTAAATGAGAATGCATTATTTCTCCAGAGCTTGAGATGTAAATGAAACAAAGGAGAAAAGTTGATCCCTTAAAAGAGAGTTAATCATAGGACACTCTAGAAGAGAAAGAAGCTAGTCCTAAAAGAAAGTCTTCACCTAGCAAATGACTCAGCTCTACTACAAGATCAGATACAAAGCATGAAGATTGTCATCTCGGATGTCAACTAGGTTCCTTCAAAGACTACTTATTCCAGAAGGAAGCCACTACAAGTCTAAATGGAGATTCTCTCATCAAGGTCTGCACTCACCAAAATAAGTGCAAGTTAGCATCTGAGCAGCAGTAGGTGTGACCAAGCTCTATTCTCAAAGAAGACATGATCGTAGAGTAAAAGGCAATGACATCAAGTCACTCTACGAACGGGATAAGTCAAGAGTCAAAAGGATATGGGACACATTCTTAGTAACTGATGTGGAGCAGTTATGGAAGTTTTAACACAGTTAGCCACGTCCAGCAAATGGATCTCTCACACGTGTACTTGACAAAAAGAGGGAACTCATATAAGTCAGATTTCAAATACTGACGATTGCTCTTTCCTATCAGTTATCAATATCGTTCCTCTCATAAAGCTGTGTTGATCTCTCAAAACCCTAGAATTATCAAATCTTCAGTAAAGCCAAAACCAACAACCTCTAGAAGCTTCAGAACCTTAATCACTTCAAATCTCCATCCTCAGTAAAGTACCCTTTTCTTCAAGAATCCTCATTATGGAAAACTGTCAAGTCGTATCAGGTTCCAACTTGGTTTCGACAAATTTGGAGAATCAGATGAGAAATTCAAGGAGATCCTAGAAAGTGTGAAGCAAGCAGGATTCTCAGAATGCTTGGGATCAAACATCAAGATCTTCTCTGATCTTATCAAGGAATTCTACCAGAATGTAGTAATCGATGGTGATATTCTGACTACTAAAGTTCGTGGAATCAAACTAAAGATAAATGCTGCAGAAATCAATCAATGTTTGGGATTTACCAACCAAAGTCTGCCATCCCTAGAAGGAATTGATTTTGATGAAGGCAAGAAATTGATGGGTTATGAGAAGAATCCCCATGTGAAAGGAATGAAGAAAAAGGAATTTTCTAAGAAGTTCGAATTCCTAGCTGAGATTGTGGGTAAGTGTATCCTATGTAAAGATATTGCTCATGATACTGTGAGTGATCTGCAACTGAAGATTATGACTGCCATTGTTATGAAAAAGAAGATGCATTTTGGAGCTATGTTATCTGATTGGTTAGTCAAAAAAGCCAGGAAAGTAAAGACATTAGATAAACCTGCCCTGAAGATTTACTATGGAAAGTTCTTGAGCATCATACTGAAGAAAAGACTGAAAAGCAAAATTGGGGATGATGAAGGAGAAACCCTAAATGTCCACAAAATTATGTCACCCAAATTGTTTGACAATTGGAAGAAGAACCCCATGGAGAACAAGAAGTTGAGAACATCTGGTAGCAGCAGCAGACAGACTTCAAAGGTTGGCAAAGGAAAGAGGAAAGCTAGTACACTAAAGGAGGAATCATCTCAATCTAAAAACTCTTCATCAGCTGAGCCTATTCCCTCAAAATCACTCAAAAGAAGGTGAAAGTTGAGGCAGCCCCAGTG
Organism: Aralia elata; assembly: GCA_034770075.1. Classification (NCBI taxonomy): domain Eukaryota; kingdom Viridiplantae; phylum Streptophyta; class Magnoliopsida; order Apiales; family Araliaceae; genus Aralia; species Aralia elata. The sequence goes on along the minus strand of CM068385.1, from coordinate 9,839,868 downwards.
AAGAGTTCCTCCTCTTCGAAAGATGAATCTAAGGAAGAGAAATAAACATCCAAAGCACTTATGGTCAAACCCTCAGAAAGGAGACAAAGTGCAAGACTAACGTAAATGATGGAACTTTCAAGTCAAAGAAGTAAAGAAGAGATTCCACCAGTGACAGTTGACCTTGGAGATGATGATGGTGAGGGTGATAAAGCTAAAGCTGCAGAAATAAGTAAAACTGTGGCATCCCGTGATGAATCTGCTGAAAAGGATGTGACCACAAATATGTCTAAATCAGAAAGTGAGGATGTAGCTATGTCTATTGAAAAGAGCCTCAATAAATCAACAGAAAATGATGAGGACATGGAAGCAAGCTATGAAGATCAATCAACTGATGAGTCAGTTGAAAAATCAAAAGAAGCAGTTATGAAAGAAGAAAATTCAGAGGGAAAGAGTACCAAGGAAGCTAGCATTGATAAAGGGAAAGAAGCAATGGATGATGATGACGTTCAACAGGACTCTGATTCTGACAATAGTGCATCAGAAAGCCACTTCAAGCCAGCAACCACGAGAATGCAAAGGAGGATTGTGTTGGAGGCATGTGACATATCAGGAGTTGTGTTGCTAACAAGATGGATAGATTATGGCGACGGTCAAATGAAAGTGGTATTAATGACCATAGAGGATCTTTTTAACAATTTTCAAGACATTGAGCTTGATCGCACTACAATTCTATATGATCATGATAGTGAACAACTAACATGGTTTTACCCATGGATGCCCTGGTTGAAGGCCATTGAATTTAGAGATACAAGCTTTATCAGCTGGTGCTACTCAGAATTTCCAAATCTGAAGTTGATTTCTCAGAACTTTCCAAGAGTTCAATCTTATCCAAAGTTGTTGATCAAGGACACTTAACATTTCAAAGTCTACCGTCATGCTGAAGGTATATACATTCCATACTATATGTTGAAAAATAGTAATAAAGGTAAATCAGCAAAACAGTTCATAGAGACAATGGTTGTGGAACCCCTTAACTCTACGACTTCAGCTTTCCAGTCTCAGCCAAGTATCAAACTCCCTGATATCACCACTGACATACCTTTTGATATCCCTTCTTCATCCAACAAATATTTCTTTGATATAGCCACCGCTCTTGAGAACATCTACAAGAGTGAGAAATCCAAATCAACTACACCAATCCTTGAAGATGTCTTGATTGACCAAGAGTTGTTGAAGAACTCAGAAGAATTGCTTGGGAATATTTCCTCAGTTACTAAAGCAGCAAAGAAGGTGACTGGAGGCGAAGATAATGAGTTCTACAGGAAGCTGCAAGCCTCATTTGCAGATATGTCCATAAAGCTTCACCAACGAGATCAGATTTATCTCAATTCAATTGAGCAGCAGAAACCTAAAACGTTGAAACTCCAACAACAGAACAAACGCTCTATTCAGACTCTGTCAGCTAAAGTAGAGAACCTTAGTCAGTCTCTCACTTAGCAAATGGAGCTTGGCCAGCAGGAGGTGAAAATAAAAGTTGGTAATACCTCCTACTTAGTTGAACAGCTCATTACGCATGTTCAGTATCTCTCCCAAATGATTGATGACAAAAAGGGGGAGAAAAAGATGAAGCATAAGAAGATGAAGAACAAAAAGAGGACAAGTGCCAGTATGACAAGAAAGGAACTGAAGAAGAACAAACATGAAGCACCAACAACTAAGGGGGAGCCAGGAGAAGAAGAAGAATAACCAACAGGAAGTGAGCTAGAAGGAGAAGAAGAAGAACCAGCAAGAAGTAAGGGGGAGCATGTGCTAGAGAAGGGCACAGAAGAATAAAGAGGACAACAGCAGGAGAAAGCAGTCGCAAGAAAATATCAAGTAGAAGATATATCTCTAATAAGCAAGGAGGAATTAACTGTCTTATGCTAGTAACTAGGATCTCCATGTTAGATTACTATAGCTTGTGAACTGCATATGTTTAAGTTTATTGGTATGATAAATGACTATCTTGAATGCACATCATTTCATTTCGTATCTTTTGATCTAGTAATACAGTGACTTACTGTATCTTAAGTCACGTCAGCACTCTTACACTTGTATGTATTGCTTAAATTGAATGTTATGCTATTAGTGTTTTTGTCATCATAAAATAAGGGGAGATTGTTGGGAATCAGCATGCGATTGTTACACTCATTATCATAGGGGGAGAATGCTATAAGATCTGCATGTGATTACCACTATTCATTATATATGATTTGATTGATGACAAAATGATAAGAAGAACATTCATACTGTTAAAGCCTTGTAAGTACTTAATGAAATATATGTGCAAGGACTTAGAAGATCAAATATGTTAGGTTGATCTAAGCTGAATGAATATCTATCTGATCAAAGCATGTTTGTAATACTAGGCTTTGTAAAGTTCTTAAAATGAATATGATGTACAAGGACTTAGAATAGAATAGAAGAAGATCAAACTTGTTAGGTTGATCTTATGTACTGTAATATGTACAAACAAGGGTCAGACTAATCGTAAAGCATTGCACTGACTAAGTGAAGGATCGTAAAATAGTCAGTCAACATCGCAGAGCCAAGTATGCCATCACGTGGTTTGCCAGGAAAACGTAGAGTAAAACTCGACCGGACGTAGAGCTGCCCCGGTCGAACGTAGAGCACTCTCGGCAGGACGTAGAGTTCTCTCGGCAAAAAGTAAAGTACTCTCGGCAGGACGTAGAGTCACCTCGGTACTATAGTGCTAAAATCTAAGATCATAGAGTCTACCAGGAAAGCACAGTAACAGGCTCGGCAGATCGTAGAACTCACTTGGCAGCATTCACTGGGCATTGTAGAGCTGCGCATGTCAACGCAAAGCTTGCAAGGTAATCGTAGAGAGTGACTCGGCAGAACAAGGAGCTCACTCAGAATCGTAGAGTACGCAATGTAAAGAGGAAATCATTGTGCTAACATGGGTTCATAGAGTCAGTCTAAAGTCAGCCACTCTACGACTCCCATGATCAGATCATAATCAAGCAACAACGTAGAGCAGTAGCTGCTGAAGCACTCAAAGATAAAGTGGCAATCTTCAAGACTACCAGGCAACCTGAGTATGAAATATTAGACATAGCAAGATCTCTGAGCACAACCAAAGCATTAAGCCATAACATAGATCAAAGGACAAGGTCAAGTAATCACTCTACAATCCATCAAGACTCTAGATCTGCATTAAAGACAAAGGTCGTAGAGTAGGAAAGTTCAGTAAGATCAAGTGATCGTAGAGCTGAGTCTAAAACAACAGAAGCAGTCAAGCAGTCTCAGCGAAATAAAGCAAAAAGATCATAGAGCAGCACTCTATGACATAAGGAAGAATGTGTGAAGATTAAGTAGAGCAGTCCTCTGCATTAAAGGTGCTGATGAGTGTGTTTTATATACACAAATTGGGTACTTTTAACCTTAATAATTTGTAAGTCTTTAGCTATTTCGTTTGGTTTTATGTGTTTTTATCTTATTGTTGTGTAATATAGTTTTGTATTACTTTTATATGTATTTGTGTGTTTTTATGTGTTTTTATGTTGTTTTGTAGGTATTGAAATAAAGGCCCTAGTGATCAATGCGTTTTCGGCGCGATTTTGGCATTTCATCTGCTTGTTTCTCAATTTCCCTCATGATGCAATTCGAATCTCTCAAAACTCAAAGCATGAAAGATGTAGATCTTTGTCTTAGCTTTCCAGAGCATCTTGAATCATCCAATTTGAAGTTAGTATGAGAGAGTTATGGTCATTTTACCATCGGATTTTGCATAACGTTTACACAGCAGTTTCTTCGGACTCCATTTGAACCTTGCTCCGGCCATTTACTCGTCAAACTCCAGTTATGAACGTTGTAGAGCTACTTCTTAGCTTTCCATAGCCTATTTAATCGCCTTAATCCGAGTTCGGACGAAGAAGTTATGGTCATTTTACTGGAGCTCACCGGGGCGGGAATTTCCGACACAAATTCCTCGTCGCGGCGAGCTCTCGCCTGGGCGAGAAAACGCAGGCCAAAAAGCTCGTTGGGGCGAGCTCGTCGCGGACAATAGCAGATTTTTTGGGTTTTTTGGTCATTTTGGAGGTGCTAAGCTAGGTTAGGGCATCCAGGGACTTATATCAGCTCTTGGAGGCACGAAATATGGGGATATAGAAGATAGAAATCAGCAACTAAGGAGTAGAGGAGGCTTGGAGCAAAAAGAGGGAGGCCATGGCCCTAGGCCATGGTTCTTCTAAAGCTTGGAGGAGCTTCAATGGAGGTGCTTCAATGGAGTTTCATCCAACAACAATGGGGAAGCCATCATTTATCTTTCTTTATCTTTTTCTCTATGTAATTAGTGTTTAATTTAAGATTGTAATTGAACTCATTGCTTAATTTGAATGGATTTTCTCTTCCTTTTGATTATTGTTGCTCATATGAATTGGTTATCATAACCTATGCTTATAGATTAATTGCTTGGCTCGTAATTACCTTGGGAACCTATATGAAATTAACGAATGGATTATAGGTTGAGACCTAGTTATGATATCATGCGAGAGTTAAAGATTCTTGGGGGTGGATAATAAGATTATTGTGACGTGTGTCTTATTAATTATCTTTGAGAATAGGTGACTTGCTAGTATTTAGGATAGATATATACCTAAATGCCGTGTGTAACCATTATGAGATTACAAACTTAATGACTCCCTATGCGAAAGTTCATTTGTTTGATGGGTGATTGACTAAGATTTAGTGACGTGTGTCTTGTTGATTATTCATAGAATTGAATTGCTTGCTAGTATGTGGGATAGACATATACATATGTGCCGTGTATGGGTGATTTTCATATGACCATCGAGAGAGGCTTATGAATATGGTGAATTTCTCGGTTGGTAATTCTATGTGGTTAATTGATCTAAAGGAGAGTTAAGAGATTTGAACAAAGCATTGCACACCAAGTGTTTGACAAAATACTTGTATGGGGGAAATTATAATCTTAGACCCTTATTTATCTATTTATGTTATTTATTTCATGCAATTTAGATGTAACCTATATCTATCTCTTCAATCAAATTGTTTAAATAAGATCGAGACGATATAAAGTTGGTACTTGGAAGTTCATTAGAGATAATTCCCTGTGGGTTCGACAACTCTCTCTTATCACTTTATTACTTGTTGACCGCGTATACTTGCGCGTAAATTGTCATATACAAAAAGGACAACAAGTTTTTGGCGCTGTTGCCGGGGAGTTAGTTTTCTAATGTTTTTCCAATATTAATTTTAATTGAATTGATCTTACTTTGAACTTATTTTCCTATTTTAAATAAAGTCGGGCCAAGGACTATAAACCAAGCGCTAATTGGGAGGTAACCCAAGTTTATTGTTTTGCTGTTGAGTTTTTTGATTGTTTCTTTTTAGTGTGTTTAATAGCATTTTAATTTCTTTAGTCAATTGCTCTCAGGTACCGAGTATTAAGCAAATTGGATTGCGCTCCCAACTTAGAGGATTTGGAAGATGACATCTATGAAGTTTGACACGTTCTCAGGGAAGTCCTCTATTTTAATTTTTCCTATTTCAAACATTGAGGACAATGTCAAATTTAAGTTTGGGGGTATTGGCTTAGTACTTAGTGTTTGTGTGTTTTTTAATTCAATATTTGTGTGTTTCCAGTTTGTTTTCGTTGTAAAAAAAATTATTTATTTTTAGGATGTGTCTCTTGAGCATTGTTTTAATTTGATTTGAACTACAATCCATGGTCTATGATAAGAATTTGATTGAATTGGTCTAACTCATGGAAAATGGATAAATGTTGCTTAATCTTTGTGCTTAATCGTTATTGTTGGTTCTTGTTTTGCTTATGCGTCTTTTCACTCTTTTACACTTACCCATGAGTATTGAGCTAGTTGTATGCTTAGAGAAGGCTTTTATAACCTAATGCTTATGGGAAATATCTATAAATTCTAGAACTCGTTTAAACATCACTCGAAACAAGGTGTCCAAATTTGTTGTGTTTGAATTTTTGGTCATGTGGTGAGTTGAGATGGAGCGTAAAACGCACTCACTCATGGACACATGTTTAGGGGAGATAGAGCGTAAGACGCACTCTCTTATAATTTGATGACAAAAGAAAGAAAGTTTTTTATATCAAATCTTGTGTTGGGTTGATATGGAGCGTAAAACGCACTCACCCACAAAAGTGGACTTAGGATAAGATGGAGCATAAAATGCACTTACTTAGAGTCCTTTGATTTCATATTTTTGGAAATTGTGGTTTATATACCGTTGTATTGAGTGATGTGTTAAACATGTTGTTTCGGGATTTATTTTGATTATTTCATAAGGTAATGTGGTTGCATAGCTTCATCCGAGCTTGATTGGTTTGGTGCTATTGGGTACACACACACACACGGAAGGGACCTAAAGCAAGCTATAACTAGCTAATTGTAAATCTAGACTTGCAACGTTTTGAAAGTTTCCTTGAATTTTATTTGTGTTTATGCTTTGAGACCATTGTTCAAGCTTATTAACTCATTGCTCAAGATAGTTTTTATTTAGAAATGTTTATTAACTCATTGTTCAAACATGTTGTGTGTTTTGCTTGTGAAGATTAAGTAGAGCAGTCCTCTGCATTAAAGGTGCCACATCAAACAAGAAGATCATAATGCAGTCTTCTATGACACAGCAGCAGAGCCAACACCTATAGATCATAGAGCAGTCCTCTATAAAAAGCACACTGCAGCAATGGGTCAACAAAGGTCATAATGCTATGCTCTGAAACGAAAAGCTAAATGAAGATCACAGAGCATAAGGAAGCATAGACTGCAGCACAGTGAGAAGCACATTAAAGGGCAATGCAAGTACAGTCAGCCATTCTACGAACTACAACGCATCACTAGGCCACAACTGGATTTAGCAGTAAACTCTACAATCAAAGGCAACAGTCTTCAGTCAGAAGCAAACATGTTAACTCTACGATCAGAAGCAACAGGCTGCATCCCAGACGATCGTAGAGTAAGAGAATGCCAGCTGGATTAGAAATATTAGAGCACTCAGGATTGTTATCCCAAGAAGAGCGACTGAGTAGATAAAGGAGTATAATAAGTAATCAATTTGAATGCAGCTCAAACGGTCATATTTGCAGCAGTCAACAAGCAGTGCATGTGACTCCACTATCGTGGTACCAGCTAATGGATGCTGACTCAGCCATCACTAGCAGACTTAGGGAAGCAAAATAATCAGTGGTACAATAAACAAGTCTGTAAAAAGCTAGTCTCTAACGGAAAGAAGTGCAACGGGAAGATATTAACGGCAAGCTTCTAACTTGAAGAAAATGGAGAACTACAAAAGAGAAAGCAACATTCGAAAAAGAGAGAGTTGGTATGCAGTAAGTAAGAGTAAGAACACAAAAACTGTACAACCAGCTAGAAGCTTCACTGTGACATGAGATGTATGCCAAAGGGCTGGCATATGAGCTAAGAGTCGAATGACCAAGAAGCCAAGATCTAGAGCAACCAGATCCAGAACGAACAACTCTATGATTAAGCAAGGAACACTATGGTCTGAATAGATAAAGAACTGACTTGGACAAGTCAACCAGTATTCAACAGAAGTGATCGTCTGCATCTGCTATGTACCAGAAGAAGGAAGGGGTTCAATGACCATCATCAGCAGCATTCAGAAGAAGATCACAAATAGCTGTCAAGTACCTAAAGATAAAGGAGTTCAAAGTTCATCTTGGCAACACAACCCAACAAACAATCAACACACCAAAGAGGGCAGGGCGTCCTTGTCTTAAGTGACTAAACAAAGTCAAGTCTGCTGGACTTGCTGAGTACCGGAGGGTACAAGAGATTCTAAGTCTGCTGGGCTTAGTCTACAGGTTCCAAGGCTGCTGGCCTTGAAGATTTCTTTGTGAACTGGTTTCCCAAGTCTGCTAAACTTGAAGAGGGTCATTGGATCCTTGTCCGAGGGACTAAAAATAACTCACGTCTGCGAGACACAAGAAGGGTCAAAGGATCCGTGTCTGCGAGGCTTGAGGAAGGTCATAGGATCCTTGCCTTTATGGCTAAAAATAACTCTTGTCTGTTGGACTTGAGGAGGGCATAGAGTCCTTGTCTTTGTGACTAAAATAATTAGTGGATTCCTACTTATTAAGTAGAAGAGTGGAGTAGGAGTTATTCAGTCTCCGAACCACTTAAAATCTCTTGTGTCATTTACTTTCTGTCATTTACATTATGTACAATGAACTGCTATATCTGTTATCAACCATACCATAAACTTGTAAATTGAACTGAGATTATGTTTGAATCTATGAGGGGGTTATTAATTTTTATTTCATTGTGCATGAATTGATTCTCCACTTCATAACTGTATACTTTCATTAAATGAATGGAAAACGTTTTAAAGGATCTATTCAACCCCCCATTCTAGATCCACATTGTGTCCCCAGGAACCAACACCCTAGTGTCAGTAATGTTTGAACCTGACCTTCAAAGTCGAAGCCTTAAAACGTCAGTGAGCCCTAAATATTTGGCTTCCCGAAGCCAAACCAAACTCACGTTCCCAATGTAAACTTTTTCTCATTTATTTAATTTTCAACAAAATCTGAATAAAAATATTATGAGGATATAAGTGAAAAAATGATATAAAAATAGTTATAAATATAGAAATAGAATATTTATTGTGAGACATCTTAAAAAAGAAATTAGGGCATTTAATTTGTCCCACAAAGGAAGGGCGCGTGAAAGAGAGAAGTAGGGAAAGATGACGGTTTTAGACAAACTAAAATATATAGGACTTGAGTGCTAAAAAGAGAAAATGGAGAAATTGAAGAATGAAAATGACTAAAGCACCCTCGTTCCAGTTAATAATTGTACCCGCATGGGAAAATGACCAAAACTTTATTTTAAAAATTAGATTTGAGACTGTTAGTCAAGGGATAACGGAATTATTTAATATCATGCCTAACCAGAACCAGATATTATAATCCTTATCATTTGTAATTAAAAATTTGTGGACAAAATTAATCAATATTTTTTTAAAGATGACTAGTGTATCATATTCTATCTATCAATCACACTACTTAAAAAAATACGATATCTTTGTTATTAATTATTGGTAGGAATATAATGGTCCAAACGATAAATTTTTATTCAATTGTTTAAATACATTTAGACAAAATAAATATAACATGAGATTATTTTAAGTTATTCAATAAATAATTTCATTCTAAACAAACATGCGACTATAACTATTTAATTTTATGATAGATAGTCTTGGAATTATAAGATTATATTCCTCATAAACAATCAGAGCGTCGGTGCCCTGTCCTGCCTCTCTCTCTATATAAGAAAAAGACTTTTGACATGTTGCTTACACCTTCCCTTAGATCTATAAGAAAACTTACTGTTGTCATCAATCCGTAATTAGGCAACAAACCGATCGGACTGATAAATAAAAAAGAACACTATTGTCTTTTAATTTTTTTTAAGGGGTTGATTGTTGATTCTTAAACTTGTGGAGTAAAAATAAAAAATTTGCCAACTTCAAAGTACAGTTTATCATTATCCCGATTTAAATTGTGATGTTAAGTTATTTTAATTTTGGGAATAAAAACTATTTTTAAAGTTGTTTATAATATTAACTATATTGCATTAATCAAAATAAAATAAGTCACGTTAATTTTAAATTTTAAATTTTTATAAATTTATTAAGAAAAAAAAATGGGACTCGGGTAATACTTTTTAGCCTTTATGGTAGTTGTCCCACAAAGGAAGGGTGTGTGAAAGAGAGAAGTAGGGAAAGCTGACGGTTTTAGACAAACTAAAATATAGGACTTGGGTGCTCGAAAGAGAAAATGGAGAAATTGAAGACTTAAAATGACCAAAGCACCCTCATTCCAGTTAATAATTGTACTCGCGTGGGAAAATGACCAAAGCGACATTCCAGACTTTCCGGTTAATAATTGTACTCCCGTGGGGTCAAAAAATTTTATGGTCACAAATATTTTTTAAAAAAATTTACTTTTAAAAAAAAGACTCATGTCATAATTATTTACGATGATAATACTTGACATTAAACTATTAATTTTAAGTCTTTTATTTAATTTAAAAATTAAAGTTGAGACTGTTAGTCTAGAAATAACATAATTATTTAATACCATGCCTAATTAGAATCAAGTACGATAATCCTTACCATTTGTAATTAAAAAAATTTGGACAAAATTAACTAATAATTTTTTAAAGATGACTAGTGTATCATATTCTATCTATCAATCACACTACTTTAAAAAAATACAATATCTTTGTTATTAATTACTGGTAAGAATATAACGGTCCAAACGATAAGTTTTTATTTAATTCTTTAAATAATATTGAACAAAATAAACATAATATAAGATTATTTTAAATTATTTTATAAATAATTTCATTCTAAATAAATATGTGACTATAATTATTTAATTTTATAATAAATAATTTTAAAATTATAATATATGAAAATATAATTTCGAAATTATAATTATAGTAAACAAATAGGTAGTCTGCGCTTTGGCGTAGCTGTTTCTATATAAGAAAAAGACTTAACATGCTGCTTACACCTTTCGCTCATATCTATAAAAAAAACTTACTTTATTCATATCTCTCTCTCTCTCCTCATATATCCATTTAATTTAAAAGAAGAAATGGAAATGGATAGAGTAGTATTTTACTTGTCAATTGCAGTGATTGTTGGTATTGTAGCATGGGCATGGAGAGTTTTGAACTGGGTGTGGCTTAGGCCAAAGAAGGTGGAGAAGTTGCTCAGAAAGCAAGGGTTCCATGGAAATTCTTATCGCCTCTTATACGGAGATATGAAACAGGACGCTTGGATGATCAAAGATGCCAAATCCAAGCCCATCCATGTCTCCGACAATATTGCGCCTCGCGTCATCCCTTTAGTTTCCCATATAATCAACAACTATGGTATGTATGTATGTATGTGTATGTAATTTTATCTGGTTGACTTGAGTAAATTTATGTTCTCAACTACTCTCATTTAGAGACAAAATGAGTTCTTTTGATAAATTTTGATTAACACCGATCCATTGCGAATTTTGAGAAAATAAAGCCAGATCAATGAAGATTTGGAGAAGCAGCTATCAAGAAATTTGACAGAAATCTTTTATACTCTTTTCTGTATTTTGGCTACACGTGCAGGTAAGAAATCTTTTGTATGGTTTGGACCGGCTCTAAGGGTGATCATTATGGATCCAGAATTGATAAAAGAAGTCTTCACTAAGCATAATAAATTTCAGAAGCCGATTTTAAACCCACTATTCAAGTTGTTTTCAAATGGACTTTCATCAATTGAAGGGGAGAAGTGGGCTAAACATAGAAAAATTCTCAACCCCGCTTTCCATCTCGAAAAGTTGAAGGTAATTGTTACTTCTAACTAATATTAGAGTATTGCTATGTATTGAAAAATGAAAGTTTTTAGTTGAAATAATTGCAACGTATGTGCATACATATAGAAATTAAAAATAATCTCAATTTAATTTATTTTATCTTATCGCGTACACTTTCACGTTAAATTCATATTATTTCCCTTAATATTATCATGCATGCTTCTTATACATCCAATTTACCAAACACGTACTCTCTACATCTCAAAAACATGTCATCAAGTCCATTGTATTTTGTCCACAAAAGAATGTCTAAAAGTACATAAATCAAATACAAATATGTTTAAAGATTAGTTTACCCTGAAAATATATTTTAGTGGGAGGTTTAATAAAAGACTATTTATTTATTATACTACTTACAAGGGGTCTATTAGGGGTAAAATTGGTACTTTTGCAATTTTTTTTTTAATTTGCCTAAAACCTATACTTTGGACATACTATCGAGGACGAGGGAGTAGATGAAATATATATTTAAACATAAAAGTAGGAATGGTGTTTTTTTTCAATTAATTCGGTTTTGTATTACCATGTTTATTTTTGTTGTGTTTCCAGCGTATGGTACCAACCTTTTATTTGTGTTGTTGTGAGATGACAAGAAAATGGGAGGAAATGATGTTGGAGGGGGCTTCATGTGAATTGGATGTGTGGCCTTTTCTTCAAACATTTTCTAGAGACGTGATTTCGCGTAACGCATTTGGTAGTAGTTATAAAGAAGGAAGTAGGATATTCGAACTACTAATAGAACAAACTCAGCTTGCAATCAAGTCTGTGCAATCAGTGTACATTCCTGGGGCAAGGTAAAATTATAAATTCAAGTCCAATTCCTAAAGTTTTTTGTACAATGATTTTTTTTAAAAAAATTGACCCTATTATTTAATTTAGATATTTACCAACAAAGAGGAACCAAAGGATGAAGGCAATTGAAAGAGAAATGCAATTTTCACTAAAAAGTATCATTAATAAAAAAATGGAGGCAATAAATGCAGGAAAAGGCGCCAATGATGACTTATTGGGGATATTATTGGAATCCAATTTTAATGAAGTTCGACATGGAAACAAAAATGTTGGAATGAGTGCACAAGATGTCATTGAAGAGTGCAAGTTATTCTACTTTGCTGGCCAGGAGTCCACATCAGTTTTACTTGTCTGGACAATGGTTTTATTGAGCATCCATCCGAATTGGCAAGCTCAAGCTAGAAAAGAGGTTCTTCAAGTAATTGGGAATGGCAAACTGGATTTTGAAGATCTAAGTCAGCTAAAAATCGTAAGTACTTAATATTATGTTTGGATTGGAGTAATAGAATTGGTGAAGTAATAAAATATAAAAGGGAATGGAATGATTCATTTTATTTTTAATCATTTCATACCCTCCCTCAAAAAATAAAATTCAAAATTTAGCATGAATGATTCATTCCTAATTTAGGAATGGGAATAATTCATTCAATTCTAATGAAACAACCAAACAAATTTTTTTTCTCATTTCACGAGAACGAGTCATTTCATTCTCACTTTTATTCCTGCAATCCAAACGTAATATTATATTCGTGTAGAGGGGTAATATAAGAAGTAAATCTAGAGGAGTAACAAGTCGCTCCATTCTAAAGCTTTTAAGTATCCTTTTTTGTAGGTAACTATGATTCTGTACGAGGTTTTGAGATTATATCCTCCAGTACCTCTGCTGGCTCGAAGGGTACATGAGGAGACTACTTTAGGAGATATAACCTTACCACCCGGAGTAGAAGTATCACTACCAATAATTCTATATCATCATGACCCTCAAATATGGGGAGATGATGTCAAGGAGTTCAACCCAGAAAGATTTTCCCAAGGAGTGTTAAAAGCAACACAAAATCAGGTCATGTTTTTTCCGTTTGGTGGGGGACCAAGGATCTGCATTGGACAAAACTTTGCAATGTTGGAAGCAAAATTAGCTATAGCTACGATCTTAACAAAATTCTCCTTTGAGCTTTCACCATCCTATACGCATGCTCCCTTAAATCTCTTCACCGTTCAACCACAATATGGCGCCAACTTGATTCTACACAAGATTTAGTGTGTGTGTGTGTATTTTATAATTCCTACTTCCGGTCCTTTTATCATCTGCAGAAGCCTATCTCAAAATTTAATCTGGGTCTTCGATGCTTAACTGGACAATGAGAGATGTACTAGATATATAGAATAGTATTCTTATTTAGTATTTGTTATGGATCAACTCTCTATGTATAGTAAACATAGTGCTGATGCAAATTGTTGTATTGTATTGAATATTTTATTAGAAAGCCTTAATGGTTGAATCAAGACTAGTAGCATATGTAGTTTCATTACTTTCTCAAGACTTGGTCATCTTCTTTATCCACCAAAAAAGATGAAAAATCTAGTAAATTACAAAATTGTTCCTCCACGTATAATACAATGTAAAAGTGCATGACCCTCGTGTTACCATAATTGTCCAAATTGGTATCTCGTACAAATTTGAGTTGTCGATCTAGTCCAAAGTTGAAAATTTGAGTTGTCGATCTAGTCCAAAGTTGAAAGGCCGAAGTCAAGACCTAGAAAAAGTGGACAAAAATGCCAATCTTTTTTTCTTTATTGGTTAGATTAAAGTAATAACATGTCCCTCCATGTTAAAATGCAGTTTTAAATCAAAGTGCCCTTCCATATTGCTAAATGTTCAATTTTTCTAATGGCTGCTAGTTTTTTATTTCAAAAAAGTTTAATTTTGGACCGAAAGATGCTCTTCAATCTATTTGGAGCAATGATTTTGGATATATACTGGGAAATGGGAATACGAGGACGTATTTGACATTGAAGTGTACGGAAGGATAAACGTAATATAAACCAAAATAAAAATCAAATCATGCTTTCTAGTCCTTTGGTACGCTTAATATAAAATTTTAAATCAAAAATGCACATACCCATGGTAGTAGATTTATTCGGTCTAATTGTGACACACACACATATATATATATATACACACACACACATATATATATATATATATATATAAAATATAAGTAAGTATTAAGAATATGTCTACTTTAATTTATTTTATTTTATACATATATAATCGAAATTTAATTTTATAACATATTTATTTATTGATATTTATATCATTTTCCTTTTATATTCAAAGCCACAATCAATGCTTCTGCTAGCTTTTATGGTGCTATGACCACATGTTGCGTTGTCCTGCTCCTAATAGTTAACTCTTCAACAACACTAACAAATTTTGCACATTGGTCACTGTAACACATTGTACATGTGGAGCCTTTCAGCAGATCAATTCTTGCCCACTAATTAGTTTTCATCTTCCCAAAAGTGGTCGGTCGGAATTAAAACACAGGAAAAATAAGAATCTTAATTGAAGATATTTTTGTGCACAGTATCATATTTAAAGACCACACAAAAATAAAATAAGTACTAATGAGAGGAGAACGAAATTGTTACGGAGAGAAGAGAGAGAAATATACCATTTTACGTCTCTAGAAATTTAGGATGTTATAATGGTAAATATGCTCATTGTAATCCTTGCATCTTATTTCCCCTCAATGATAGTAGTACCAAACAATAGAAAGCCTAATAAATTTATTTCCATTCCCCATGTTACACCAAACATTATAATGGAAAAGCACCCTCTTTTCTTAGAAAAGATAAAGTTCATCCGACTTATCTTTTCGTTCATCTAGTTTTTCATTTATCTTATACTAGTACTGTTACTTTTGAATTGAAAAAATAGAATGTAAAAAGTTATAAAATAAAAAAAATATTTGGTGATCATGCCATTTCAAATAGAAAGTGGTAAAATGAAATACATTCTAATGAAATAAATGAATCGACAATAATAACATCCTATCACACCACCTATAGTTATCATCTACCAAATATATACTTAAAATGTTAAAAAATACATTATTTTTTATTTCTTCAATTCAAACGTAACATCATAGATCATAAATTAGGATGTTTAAGACTTGAAGTACTCTCGTCTCAAATTGAGACTATATTCCTTTTTTTTTTGTATCCTAAATGACAGGAATGTGATAGGATAATATAATTTTTTGTGTCCCAAATTGCACTTGAATTTATAATTTTATCTCGCTCAAGGAATGTACACTGATTGCACAGATTTGATTGCGAGCTGAGTTTGTTCTATTAGTAGTTTGAATATCCTACTTCCTTCTTTATAGCTACGGGTTAAATATTTTTTTGGTCACTATACTTTAGGTCAACTTACAAATTGATAACTGAACTTTTTTTTTTCTTACAGTCAACTCACTGAACTGTTTTTTACTTACAAAAATTTGAATTTTCATAATAGGCATTAATTATTTTAACGGGAGAGTGACGTGTTCAGCGCCATGTCCCACTTAATCCAAGTTGGAGCCAAGTTATAACTGATTTTAACACGTCACCTGTGACGCCCCCAAATTCTCTACACTTCCCTGTAGCAGATCTGGTGCTTACGTGAAAATATACAACTATAAATATTCAATAAAATATGACTTCTATTTATCCAAGGTTCACAGTATCCCATAACAGATGATAATTTCTGCCAGAACGTTATCTGTGTTTGGATACCCTCACTTGGATGTATAGATTCATATCTCATGAATACCTCTTTCATATCAATATTCCCTATCTATCTGGCATTCACAATATTAACGATAAGATTGTTCTTGGAACTGAGGGGCGCATTCCGGTAAAGGTGGCACCTTATCGGCGCTCATTAAGTGTAACCTCAGCGCTTACAGAACTCCCAGTATTATTTAAATACCCTCATTCAGATGTATAGTTCGTATAGATACCGTATTTACTTAGTACAACTATGCTAAAGAAAGTAAAGATCAGAGTATAACGCATTCGATGTAATAAAGGATGATAATATATTACATATCATTAAGTTCGGTTACATCGTTCTCAGTACTAAGTTATTACAACAAAGCCTTATAAAAGACTTGAATTATTCAAAAACAGTAAATAAAACTAGTAAACATGTCATTTTCCTTTGTCTGTCCCAGAAGTGCCAGGATTATCATTTAAAACTGCAAAAGAAGATATATGCAAGAATGAGCTACAAATGCTCAGCAAGTTCATTTGAAAATGTAAACACAATGTGTTTGATTTGAAAGATGTCAATGATGTATAACTGAGGGTTCTGTACATGAACCATATATTTCAATTAGTTCTATCAGTCTTCAATGACTTAGAACTGTTTGATTTCGTACATCTGGTAGGGGATCAACCTAACCAATATCCTAGGAGTATGCATATCATCCTACAATTTTGTGTCGATATATAATCAACATTTACCGGCACCTTATATCAAGGTGTTTCAGTTCACCTTACATCAAGGTGTTCCATTTCTTAGTATAAGATGTCGTACTAAGATAATTTGGTTTGACACAACAATTTACGCTTGAATAAACAATATATGAATAATGATTCATTTCTTAAGTTATGCTGAACAAGAAGCAATAACTTCACAATAATTGATAGCAAGATGTAATAGACTTACTTAAATGTAACAAGGTTAGAAGACTTGCCTCGTATATCTTTTACAGTTAATATAACGGTCTAAACGTTCGTCGTAAATCCTATACGATTATAAGTTTATGTAGACAAATAAACATTTAACGATTAAATCTTTTAAATTTTATTTCGGGTATCATAACCGCATATAAATTAGACTTCTTCTACAATATATGAAATAATTTTAGCATTATAACTGCTTACAGAATGAATATTTTTCAACTATATTTAAAATAAATTGAGCATTATAACTGCTTGAAAAATGAATATTCGGTTACTATGGTTGAAATAAATTGAGCATTATAGCTGCTTATAAAATGAATATTCGGCTATTATATTTGAGAAAATTTAAGCATTATATCTGCTTATAAAATGAATATTCGGCTATTATATTTGAGAAAATTTTAGCATTATAACTGCTTATAAAATGAATATTTTTACTAAATAGTTGAAGAAATTCGGACATAGTAACTGCTTATAAAAGTATATTTTCTAATATATAAGAGAAATAAATTAGACATTATAATTGCTTGTAAATAGGACTTTTGTACTATATACTTAAGATAACTTGGGCATTATAACTGCTTATAAAAATATATTTTTACTAAATATATATAAAGAAAAATAAAAATAATAACCACTAGAGTAATACCTCTTGTAGTTGCTAGCTTTACTTCCAATCGCGCAGCGCTTCGATGCTTAGAAAGTAATTTTTATCTCACAATATCTCTCAGAATATAAATATAGAGTGTTTTTGCTCTTGAACTGCTCTTGAAAAATAGTAAGGAATGAATGAACTGAGCTTGCTATTTATATAAAAACCAAGTTTCACTAATTGCACGTTACGGGCTCGGCTTATTACACTTTGGTACTTAGGTTATTTATACTTTAGTACCTAGCGTGTGCCAGGCGTAAGCTGGCGTGTGCCAGGCATAAGCCGGCGTGTGCCAGGCATAAGCACGACAAAGCATAGCATGACAAAGCAGCTTGTCAGCGTAAGCACGACAAAGCGTAAGCACGACAAAGTACTATATTAGTTTAAGCACGACACAACAGCTTACTAAAAATAATTTGTCAGTATGCTTTTTGGTGAAATCATAGAAAGCACGACAAATCATTTTGTTAATGTAAGCACGACTAAACAACTTAACCAAAAAATTTTATTTGACCAAATTTATCGTTTACATAATATAATCATAAAACACCTGCTTCGAAATATCATTTCAATCTTTATTAAGCACATATGTTACAAACTCCAAATCTCATTAGGGTTTAAGGTTTTAAACTTCTCGATATCTAGTTTTACGTTATACGTTCTAATTCTAAACGTATACGATAATGTTTTCGAATCGTATTAGGTTTTTAAAGATTACCTGAACAATCATTCATCAGAATATATTATCACATGGCACAGAGTCGGAATAAAAAATTTCATTTAATAAACACATAAGTTACATATACAAATCTTATTAGGGTTCGAAATATTACATTAGCTATAACCTACCCATGGAAAACAAATCTACCCAACAAAGATCCGATCCACCCAACAAATTATTCCTGATAAATAACGTACAGAACTCAGAAGGGGGAAAAATTAAGGGTTCATGGTGGTTGTTACATTCAGTCGACTACTTCTTTAATTGCTACTAACAATTCGTTACTGCGTTTCTTGATATGAGTACCTCAAGTGGAGTAGACATTTCTTGCAAAAGGAAATCGGTGACTAAATCTTCAGATTCTGAACGCGAATCCTCGTTTTCTTCTCCAATCCTTTGTCGTTGTGGAATCGTTGCACCCATGTAGGAAGCTTGGAAAGAAGGAACCCTAGATCCAAGTAGAAGATTCATTGGTTGTAGCAGATACAAGGTATTTTAATTTACAATATATTTTCTCTCACAAAATTCGTTGGTTTTAGTTAATTTTTCCTCACAAGATTCGTTGGTTGTAGCTAATTTTCCCTCACAAATCTTGTTTTATTGTTCTATTGACGAGGATAAAAATAAGTATTGTAGATTTTTCAAGTGGTGTGATCCTCCATTCACTGAAAGATCAAGGGAAGTTATCAAAAAATTAAGGGATGAGCTCATAGCTGGTAATGAAGAAATACAAAGGCATAGCTTGATTGAGAATATAAGTGAGTTAAAAGGGGTAAAAGAGTTGATTATGAAAAATGTTCAATCAACTGGAAAACTCAAGAAACTGTGGATCATTTTAATTTGTTCATGGTTCATTTTTCTGTATGTTTTAGTAATAGTAATGTAAAACAACATTGGGGAAGCTCTTTTTGTTTTGTTATTTGTGAGTTAAGAGTGGTCTAAGAGTGGATGATTGTAATTCATGTATGGTTGTTGTGTTTATTTATTAAAGGAAATGAAGCAGCAGAGCATTTAGCACTTTTTGTATTATTGTTGTTATTTTTGAGTAAATGGTGGCAGCAGAGCAATTTGATTTTAATTGACTAATAGTTGTTATGTTGTCCTGTATTGAAGGAAATGAAATATGATATCATTTAGCTCTTTTATATTGTTAGTGTTGTCATGTATTGAAGAAAATGAAGCAGCATGACATTTAGCTATTTTGTGTTGTTATTGTTGGTATTTGTGAGTTAAGAATGATGTAAGACAGAGCATAGTACCATTTATTATTCACAAAGCTGTACCATTTATCATTCACAAACCCAAAACAGAGCATTTACTAGTTATTGTTGGACTTTGTGAGTTGTGTATTTGAAATGAAAATAGAATGTCAAAAAAACAGAGCATAGTACCATTTATCATGCACAAACCCAAAACCTGCATTTGCAGAAAGCAAAATATTCTTGTTATAACATAAATGACCTCTTGTATTATTGCAACCAATTATCATTCACAAACTCAAAAATTTCAACCAACAATAAATAAATGTATGAAACTGAAATTAGTAGCCCCAAAAAGTAAATCATCCTTATTATAACATAACTTCTATAGTATCAATATAATTCACAACATCCCTGTATTGCTTGCCATAATAATCCAAAAATTATATCAAAATTTACTATATTTATTCGGCCCCCAAAAGTATTCAAGCTATACCAGTGCTCAAGCTACACCAAATCAGAAGCTACACCAAAATGTTATAAATATTCATCTGCATATACCAGAAGAAGTTATACCAAAACATAGTTATATCAAATGCAAACTAAACTACCCTCCCATGAACTACTATTTAAATAAAATAACCTAAATTATACTGTGTGGTAGTCCTCCCAAGGCGCAGACTTCCTATTTGTTTACAATAATTATAATTTCGAGATTATATTCTAATCAACTATCAACTATCAACTATTATATATAAAAGCAGGATGGATGATCCATGAACGGAGTCGACTCTTAATTAATTAAAAGTTAACTCGCTCAATTGGAAAACTCGCACGAGTCCATCCTTCAGTCGATCGACTACCTCATCTCCCATCTCTTCATCTACTCCTCTATTAATCCACCCAAATCCTCTCTTGATTTTGGCGACTCCCTATCTCAATCTCACCATCAGACGGACGGAGAGTTCCCATCTTAATCTCTTCATCAGACCGATAGATTTTTATGTTACTTCGGTGAGTCCCCATGGCCTATTTCGGCGATTTCAGCGCAACCAACTTCGGGTATTTTCTTCCTTCCTAAATGGATACTTCACAGTAGTTAAGAGTATTTTCCCTCTTCTAGGTACTTTTCAATTTCTATTTCTAGGGTTTACTTTTTATAGATTTAAGTGCCGATTTTGTGAGTTTTCTTGATTTTGTTAATTCACATCCCTTTCGGATTGAGTTTTCTATATCGAAAATGATTAATTTTTGTGCACATAATTCTCTAAGGTACTTCACACTACTTTTTGTTAATTTATAGTTATCTGACATGGTGCATATAAACTGTTTGGTGAAATGCTCCAATGAAAATATATGCTATTGAGTAGTTTGTACCTCTTCATCTTCTGATTCATCATAGCTCTTTAGTCTTGGAGTCTAAGCTTTATCTACTTAGCAGGTGATGAGGGGATTATTTTTGGTGTTATATGGGGTTATGGACTGTATTGTTTTGTGGTTATCTATTTCTTTTTTTGGCTAAATGGCGGCTATCTGTTTAATCAACACATGCTCTTAGGAAATTCTTTAAATTTCTCATGCCCCTCTCTTTGTTTTTAGGAATTTGTAATCCAATTATTAATCAATCTGATTACTTCTTTCAATGAGATGGGGAGGGCGGCTACGAGAATTCATAAATCTACCAAGTTCCTGATAATATGCTTAGGCCTTTTTGGAGCTGCTTTACTCTAATTTGTGAGCAAAAAGCTCTTTGTGTGGAACAACTGCTGTTTTGGAAAGACTGAACTTACACACCTTTATTGGATCGGAGTTTGAGTATGTAAAATGGTCATGCTGCCTTTGATGCTCAACATCCGTGCAGGTATCCTTAAATAGTTAATTTTTTTTCCCAACATATGAATGCTTCATCTCTTGATGTCCTAAGATATGTTCTGTTTTCTAATTGTTATATTAAGAGTAATAGTTTTCTTAATTGGCATCTGAATCAGATTAATAAGGGTCCTAATCCTTACCGCTCATATGATATTGAATTCACTGAACATGGCGGGAGGATTGGGAAAGACGCGGATGGAGCTGCTTTCATTTGTACCAACAAGTTTGACCTGGGTAACTATGTTGTAAAGAAGATACCATTTAATCGTAAAAGTGAAGGCAAAGTTAAAAGGTAAAGCTTTTAATGTTTTCTTCTGTTTTAACTTTTTGCACTTATTAAATAATGGAGCTAATTAAGTTTTATGCATTAGGGAGGTTCAACATTTAGTTGCTTTACAACACCACCATGTAAAGCAGTATTTTTAGGTACATTTCTTTTAGTCAAATAACTATGTGGTCAATGATGACGAATAATCACCAGAAATTTGGCTTAGGCCCTAGGTTACACATCAAGGAAAATAGAGATTTATGTTTTATTCTTTGACTCTTCATGCTAAGTAGTATGCCACGTGCTTTAGTGAATGATTATTAAGGGGGTTGTAACTGTAATAAGTGGCTAAAAGTAGCTTTTTTGGCAAAATGCAAAATTTTGTTTTATTAACAGTGAAACTAAAACCCATAATCCAAAAGATTTGGATTATGAAAAACTACAAAGCTGAAATCAGAATGCATACATCTTCCAACTGCATGTTAAAATACCACCATGATCATTGCTGTAGACAAACAAAACTTTGCCTTCTTTACAACCACTGCCCTCTTCAAACTTCAGCATTTAATATTTTAATGTGCTTCCTAACCCCCTTAAATTTCAGTTTAATGCTATCACACTTCCTCTCCACTGCAATTTATCTCTTCCTCTAATTCATTTAATTTTGCTCGGTTCTTACTGTATTCTTTGGTAATTGGCTTTTGGTTGAATAGTAAAGACAACTGAGAGAGTTTCTCACGAGTTGACGTAATTATTGATCATAATTTCCCGTCAGATATGAAACTGGGAACCATGTTGGAGTGTATTGTGAGAATCTGGTTGAAGCTGTTGAGAAGGCTGAAAAGCTATTGGGTATATCTCCACCCACTTATTTTTCCATTCATACTGATAAAGAGGATGTAACACCACTTAGTAGAGGCTCCCTGCCACCTCCCTTTCCACCATGCACTTTAAGAACAACACTGACGAGATATGCAGATCGTCTGAATTCTCCCAAGAAGGTAGGTCTTTTTTTCCCATTAATTCATTGAATGTCTTTTAGCTTTTATCTATGTAGGTATTTTATTTATGCAGGGCAGGTGGAGAGTTGGGTTTATAGAAAAGGCATCAAATTCATAGTTTAAATTCTAGGGTTCCAAGTGGATCATCAAATGTGGTGGTGAAGTTGAAGAAATTCAAGTCATTGCATTGCACTAAGTTACTTAGTGCTACTACTAATACAGCAACAGCATCAGCTGGATTTTCTTTGTTTAATTTAATCAGGTCAGTTGTATAAGTAACTTTTTCTTTGTTGTGATTGCTTGATTATTATTGGGATAAGATTATTGTTACCCATATGGAAATAATTTAATTAGTGGTGTAGTTTTTGAAAGAGTAACAAATTATTGTACTATTGTTGATGATTTGTGATTTTAAAATTATGATTGGTGTATAATGTTTGGTTAATTTTATTTGTTTAATTCGATGGGATCAGTTTTATAGGGTTTTTTTTATTTTTAATCCCTTGAATTTTTATTGGATTTAGATTGTTGTCACCCATATGAAAAGAATTGAAATTTGTTGTGTAGTTTATGAAAGAGTAGCACATTATTGTACTGTTGTTGATGATACATGATTTTAAAGTTATGAATATGATTGGTGTATAATGTTTGGTTGGATTGTTAGAACAATTTGATTATGGAGGACGACGACGAATATTAGTTTTTGTATAAGGGAATTGAAGTTTAATATTGTTAGAAGAACAAGGTAGTGTTGAATTTAAGATTAATAGGAGGAAATTTGAGTCCTAATGTGTGAAAATAGCAAAATGTTTAGAGAATGGGTAAAGTGGTTATTTTAAAATGTTTTTGTAGAATACTTTTGGATGTTGTAAATGCGAAAATTTATGTACAGGAAAAAGGGGGTTTTAATAAAAGGTTGATCGGAGAAAGCTTGACTGTGTCTAAGATGGTTGGGGGTGAAGGTACAACATTGACTTCGAATGTGAAGTCGGGAAATATGGCTTTCGAACATGAATTCAACATGCAGGGGAAATTTACATGGAAGAGATTAGTTAATTGTTCATTACATACATAGCTTACTGCATTCAGATTGTAGTACCATATATACTCCTATTAATCATTTAGTACGGATGCAGAAAATTTTGCACATTATATTTGTACTGGTTATATGTTGATTATTTCTAGATTGAGTTAACTACATGTAAAGGTAGACCTAAGTGCTAATATTATTTCAGAACTATATTCTATATATGTTTTCTTTTGTTGTCTTTATGCTCTATTTTCTTCTTTAATGGTTTAATTGTTGTTAATACTTTATGAAAGACCTTGCATGTAAGTTCAGGTTTAGGTTAGTCAATCTATCTTTATACTCAATAGTTTATTCTTTAGATACATGATAAGAAAAACATAAGTTTAGAGTTCTAACTATCATAAATTTTTTTAATTGTTTGCTTCATGTATAATAGGAACTACATTTTGTCTAGAAAAATAGCTCTTACTTCATTTATGTTGGGTTTCCTCACCCATGTGTTAAGTGGGGGACAACAACTAGTGGAGAAGAAAAGGCAGAAAACATGGAGAATGTTTTATGATAGCAAAATGAGGAAAAGAGTATACTCCATTCACGAAATGTTTGGCAAGGAAAGAAAAAAACATAAGCATGTATATATATAATATTATATATATGTAGTACATTTATGCATGTGAAGGAGAGAGAAGGCTTTTTGCCTTTCCTATTTAATCATGCAGGCTGCCAAGTGAATGGTGTGTGTGTGCATACACCCATCCGAGAGGGTGATATGGAATTGTGAGAGACAATCCATCCGAGAGAAATCCCATCCGGGGAGGATAGATGTGAGCAAGAGAGAGAGAAGAGAAATCAGAGTGAGTCAGGAGAGAAAAATAGAGAGATAAAGATTAAACAACTAGGGGTGTTGTTTGGGTTCCATCACATAGTTATTGTGGTGAAATAATTTGAATGTGTACTCAAATTAGGATATCTTTGTAATCTCTCAATTTATTCTAGTGAATTTTTCGGAGATCGTCCCGTGGTTTTTACCTCTTAGTTATAGAGGGTTTCCACGTTAAAAATCTTGGTGTCTCGTGCTTGGTTATTTCTTCTCATTATTTCCTACAGTGGTTATTATTTTGGTGGGACTGCAAATTTAATCTGTTTGGCATGTACTGATATTTTTGGCCATTTAATTTATCAAAGACAACAGTATTTGGGAGGTGATTTTTCCCAACAATTGGTATCAGAGCTAAGGTTATTTCCGCAGTTGTTTTTGATAAATTTTATGGAGGAATCAGTTGGAGCCATGATTAAATTGGTCTCTTCAAAAGATCACGTGATGGCGTGGTCAATTCTCGATGAAGGGTTGGTTTTTCCCTTGAGGAGCTCTCGATGGTGATGTTGAATTCTTGATGGGTTAGCCAAGAATTGATTCCGAGAATGGTTAACCGAGAATTGGTGATCCGCGGTGATTGAAGAGAAAAATATTGGTCACATCCGGCAGTGGATTGATCAAAGTGTGTTCCACCATGTTTCGCAGGAGATGGAAGCTCACTAAAAGGTCTCTAGTGGTGACTAGAGGAAAGAAAGTAGACACTCTTTACACGATGCGGGTGCATGTGGAAGGTGTTGAAGATGGGGGAGGTAGGTGCAAAAGGAAAGAGATATCTCACAACCATGGTACAAAGCGGTTGTGAAAGAAAATGTGGTACAAAGCCATGCAAGATGGGATAAAAGCCTTGCATGAGAACCACGAGAAGAAAACTCTTCGCTTTAAATAGGCACCAAAAGTGAAGAAAGAAAATGATAGCTTGCAGCCAGGATACAAAGCGGTTGTGAAAGAATTTGGCAAACAAATATCTGTCAAATTTGAGTTAGATCCTCCCATCGAGATGAACCATGCCGATGAGATAAAATCCGGTATGAAGAAAGTTGAAAATTCCAAGAAGCTTGAGTTGAGTCAAGGTTTCGTTCGGATAAACTCCAAGTGAGGAGTTGTGGTTTAGTGTGCAAATTCAGTCTTGGAAGGTTATACAGAAGCAGACATCGCAGGTTCCGAATAGAAGAAGTCTACTTCGGAATATTTGTTTACTTTTGCAGAGGGAGCTGTGTTATGGCAGTCCAAGTTGCAGAAGTGTGTTGTTTTGTCTACTACTGAGTTGATAACAAAATGTTGTGATTTCTCCAAGAGTTAGGTTTGACACAAGAATCGACTCCAAGTGTCGGGGTCATGGTAAATACTTCCTCTCATGGGTTCGGAGGGGGAGATTGTTGGGTTTCCTCACCCATGTGTTAAGTGGGGGACAACAACTAGTGGAGAAGAAAAGGCAGAAAACATGGAGAATGTTTTATGATAGCAAAATGAGGAAAAGAGTATACTCCATTCACGGAATGTTTGGCAAGAAAAGAAAAAGACACAAGCATGTATATATATAATATTATATATATGTAGTACATTTATGCATGTGAAGGAGAGAGAAGGCTTTTTGCCTTTCCTATTTAATCATGCAGGCTGCCAAGTGAATGGTGTGTGTGTGCATACACCCATCCGAGAGGGTGAGATGGAATTGTGAGAGACAATCCATCCGAGAGAAATCTCATCCGGGGAGGATGGATGTGAGCAAGAGAGAGAGAGAAGAGAAATCAAAGTGAGTCAGGAGAGAAAAATAGAGAGATAAAGATTAAACAACTAGGGGTGTTGTTTGGGTTCCATCACATAGTTATTGTGGTGAGATAATTTGAGTGTGTACTCAATTTAGGATATCTTTGTAATCTCTCAATTTATTCTAGTGAATTTTTCGGAGATCGTCCCATGGTTTTTACCTCTTAGTTATAGAGGGTTTCCACGTTAAAAATCTTGGTGTCTCATGCTTGGTTATTTCTTCTCATTATTTTCTACAGTGGTTATTATTTTGGTGGGACTGCAAATTTAATCTATTTGGCATGTACTGATATTTTTGGCCATTTAATTTATCAAAGACAACAATATTTGGGAGGTGATTTTTCCCAATAATTTACAATCTTCCTACAAAAGTGAAATAATTCTAAATATTTATTATTTTCAGGTCAATTTTAGGACATTATTTTGAATAACTTTAATGAATAATTGTTAATTGTGATGCGAATTGCTAAGAATCGCAACTTGAATCGTAAAATAATGTGAATTTTACTGTTTGTGTCTTGAAGTAATTGTGAAGCTCCTATGTGTGTTGCTATTTGTTTTTAGCAAGCTCTATTCATTTATTAAGTTATATGTATGCTTTTAGTACATGTATATTTGGAATTTAACAGTTGAGTCCTTGCAAAATAATGTATATTGGCCATAGAACGACCTTGAAAGTTAGGTACGAAGACTAAACTGCTAAATATAGTTGTTCAATAGACTAAGTAGTAATGTGAGAAATGAAAATATATTCATCCGTGGAATGATTGTACTTTCAGTAGTAGTTATTAATAAATGCTTGAAATTTAGATTTTGTGTTGTGTATGGACTATGGAGTACAAACATTACTATTCTGAAGCTTTACTAATTTAATTTATTAATATAAAAGGACTTTTAAGTGTTTGTCTATAAAAAAGAAAGTGTTCTGAAGTTTGTTATTATCTTCTTACACTTGCTTAAGTGATAAATTTTGTTTTCTCACGTAGAATTTTTTAAAATGTCGTGGAGAAGATTGACCTGAAAGGTGAAAGCACTGTGGATGCGGCATGGATGGCATACTTAAATACCTTCCGTTACTTGCATTCATTAAATGTTGCAGATTGTTTTCTCTAAATATTGACTGAACTCATTACTTAATATGAAATTGTGGGCAATGAGTTGGTACATAAATTGTGTACTTTCTGTCTTTTTTGACATCCATTATTCAATATATTTACAAATGTAAGTAATTTGTCTTACAAAAATGTATTGAAAAGTTTATATGAAAATAATTTATTATAAAAAAAAATTCTCATCGTAATTTTAACAAATTATATAATCCGTTATTTAAACTAGTCTCGTGCATTGCACGGGCTATCACCTAGTATATTATAATTCTAAAACTATTTATCGTAAGATTAAATAGTTATAATCACATATTTGTTTAGAATGAAATTATTTATAAAATGATTTAAAATAATCTTATGTTATGTTTATTTTGTTCAATATTATTTAAAGAATTAAATAAAAACTTATTATATTCATACCAGTAATTAATAACAAAGATATTGTATTTTTTTAAGCAGTGTGATTGATAGATAGAATATGATACACTAGTCATTTTTAAAAAATTATTGGTTGATTTTGTCCACAAATTTTTAATTACAAATGGTAAGGATTATCATACATGGTTCTGATTAGGCATCACAGAGATTTCTCCATCTTGGTTTTGCTCAGGCCGTAGACCCCGTTCCGGAATCACTGTCTTTTGTGCCATCCTACTATAACACTCCAAAGCCTCCACACTGACGAATTTCTTCTTGTTATACGGCTTGGAAGGGGAAGACGACGATCCTTTGCCTCTTTGTCTCTTAGATGCCATCTTAGCAACCTTAGAACCAAAATGGAGTCAATATAAGTCAATCATGAGATATAAAACTTTGCGTACGTTTCACTACGCAAGGAATAATGCAGAAACATAACTATATAAAAAAAACTATGCAAACTCCCCCAAACTTGAAGTTCAGCACCATCACAAAGTCAAAAATATATGAAATTAAGACCATATATGTGTTGATGTGCAAATCTATAATGTTTCATAGGCAAACTAGAATCAAATTGCAAAAATTTCACAAGTAAACTTCTCACAGTCATATTATCAAACACCTTGTGGGCATTAGATAAAATCAATATGGTTTGCTTGTTTTACTTATAGTATAACCCAAATAGATAGCACAAATCACACCCGTTCACATTAAGCATTGCATATTAAGTGAAAATCAAAAGCAAAGCAAAATTTTATCCCTTGCATGAATCTTTTAGTTTAAAACAAATATAACCTTGACATACCTTAGTTTGGAGAGAAGTAAGCAATAATTGAGAGAAGAATACTGATTATTATTCTTTGACCTTGCTATTCCGTAAAAATAATTGTTTGATGTGAGGACTTAGGTGTTTAATTAGAATAGAAGAGGGATTAAGAACTAGGGCTTGTAGAATATGAGAGGGAGAAGGAGAAGGGAAGCTGAGTTCGAATGGGAAAGGGAAAGAGATGTTACCTGACTAGAAAAAAGCCCCCCCCCCTCCTTTTTTTACTTGATACCCAGTGCCAGGGTGTTGGGTTTTGTTCTTCAAAGAGCGTCGGGGGGCTAGTGGGCAGTGTGTTCGAATAAAGGCTAGCGTCGGGGCGATAATGCTCAGTTCAATTATAGAGTCGGGGCGCTAGGACGCTTGGCACTTTCTGATCTCCAGTGCCGGGGCGCTATGGTCTTCCTTGTACAACTTAAAAATTCCTTTTTCTTTTATGCCATCTCCTCCTTGACTCTTTGTAATACCCTTCATTTAAACCTGTACAGATTAAGTTGAAGATTAATATAATAAATAATAATAATAATAATAATAACTACACGCTACTATATTCTATAAATGAAATTAAAATTAACTAAATTGAAAATAAAATTTAGGTTGCCTCCCAATAACGTTTCGTTTATAGTTGTCAGCCCGACTTTCCTGCATTTCTCATGCGTCAATCATACTGATCGACGTTGGATGTCGATTGATATCACCACCCCAGTAATTTTTCAGTCTTTGATCGTTGACCTTGAACGTGCACTTTGAATTGGGTTCTTCAACCTCAATAGCTCCGTAAGGAGCTACAGATGTAACCACGAACGGTCCTGACCACATGAACTTTAACTTCCCTAGGAAGAGTCGCAACCTGGAGTTGAATAATAGTAATTCCTGACCCGGTTCAATTTTTTGATCAAGGATCCGTTTGTCATGCCACTTTTTGATCTTTTCCTTATAGAGTTTGGCATTCTTGTATGCTTGGTGCCGGAATTCCTCCATCTCGTTCAATTGCAACAACCTCTTATCTCCGATTGTTTGTAAATCAAAGTTTAACTTTCGAATGGCCCAATATGCATTGTGCTCGAGTTCCATTGGTAAATGACACGTTTTTCCATAAACCATTATGTGTGACATTCCGATTAGATTTTTGTATGTCATTCGATACGCCCATAAAGCATCATCCAACTTCTTTGCCCAATCTTTACGATATGGGTTCAACATTTTTTTCAGTATTCGCTTGACCTTTCGATTTGACACCTCTGCTTAGCCACTAGTTTGGGAATAATAAGCTGTAACAATTTTATGTTTGACCCCGTACTTAGTGAGAAGGTTTGTAAAGTGCTTATTACAGAAATGTGTTCCCTCGTCGCTAATTATCACCCTTGGTGTATCAAATCGAGTAAATATATTGTTTCGCAAGAATTTTAGAACCACCTTGGCATTGTTTGTTGGTAATGCAGATGCTTCAACCTATTTTGATAAGTAATCCACTACTAGCAATATGTATTGATTGTTAAATGAAGACGGAAATGGCCCCATGAAGTCAATGGCCCATATATACGTCAAAGATTTCAACTTCTAAGATATTATTGAGGGGCATCTCATGTCTTTTCGAAATATTACCAACATTTTGGCATCGATCACACCTTAATGTAAAGAAGTGGGCGTCATTGAATAACGTAGGCCAGTAAAAACTAGACTGTAGCACTTTCGTTGTTGTTCTTACTCCACCAAAGTGTCCCCCATAATCCGAAGAATGGCGATGATTCAGTATGCTTTCCACTTCTTCGTGTGGCACGCATCGTCTTATCATTTGATCCGCAAAAGTTTTGAACAAAAATGGCTCATCCCAAAAATATTGCTTGGCGTCATGGATGAACTTTGAAATTTGCTTATAATTTGTTTTAATATTGAAAACTTAGGATACAGCCTGCCTTTGTAGCATGACACTGACTCAATGATTTTGAATGGTTAAAGGCCCGACGTGTCAACTCTTACGCGAAAAGAAGACGGTGACTATAGTAGGGGTGATTACATATATACGGTAGGCTTAAAAAAAGATGTGTTATTGATCCGAATTTTAATTGAGAACTGATTATAAAATTATTAAAAAGCCGAAACAAGTAGCTTAGACTTCTTCTCAAATAATTCAGACATTTTAGAACTCTAAAGACATGCAATGTAGCAAGCTCAAATCAAAGATTTAATGTAACTCAAATATGGTTACGAACCTTTACGGCAAGCTAGAATACTTAAAGTAATATAAAGAACTTGAACACAATACTAGAATTGTACAAATTAAAAAAAAAACTTGTACAAAGATACAGATATAGATAACTTGCATAATATAAAGACACTGCACAAGTTAATATACTTGCTTAAAGTAAATAGTTTAGGGACACTTGCTCGAAAGTAAACAAGATAAGGATACTTGCATAGATAAAGATTTCTTTGTACAAAGAGTTTGAGATACTTGCGTAATCATAGACCTCTTGCATAAAGTAAATGCTTAGGTTAGGATACTTGTTCAATGTATACGTGTTTGCACAATATAAAAGTAGTGCATAAGGTAGAGATACTTGCCTTGTTCGGTAATTATTGATATAAGTTTTAGTTTAACTTCTCTTCATAAATCTTACACAATTATGATCACATTTATACACATATTAGCCACATATACATATCATATAACATGTACAGTTATTAAACATTCACATAAGTCATATCAATATCTTTTATTATTTTTTGAAATCTCGGATTGTCACAGGAGCACCCCATTTTGCACTGCAAGTGGCGCGGTTGAGCCTAACCTGCAGTAACCTATCCCCAGTTTTCATGCTAAGTAATTTTTTGACCGCTTTGACATACATACTTCAACGCTTCATAACTTGCTCATCTGACATCGGAATTAGTCCGCTTTTGAGCCTACAGCTCACTTATTCTATGCTTTATCAAAACCCTTGAAAAACATAATTTTTTTGAAAGCATTAACTAGCCACAAAATTGGCCTGAAAGTCCCTGAGACTTAGGTTTTCATGTTTTAACACACTTTACTAAAAGTTTTGTCATAACTTCGTTATAACTTATTTTTACTCTGTTCCACTTGGATTATCTTTGTAACTCATAAGAGCACAAAACCCTCTTCCCGAAACTTAAAAACGACTTACGCACAATAATTTTATGCTAGCCCAATTAACAGTCCTCTACAAGGTTTATTTTCATCCTTTATGCATAGGTTTTTGTTTTCATTTTTGTTTCCCTTTTTCATACATATTATCGGTAGTTTTAACATATTTAAACCATCATAACCACCTTATTCCTCCTGGATCCTTCATGATCCACCACAAACACAACAACAATCACCATCAAAGGTACTTAATAAGCTTAGAAAAGATGAATAGAAGTTAGGGTTTGAGGTTACCTCTTTGGTTCTTTCTTCTTTATTTAGATGATTAGGTTGGAGGCTTGATAGCTCCTCTTCTCTTCCTCCTTATCAATCTGTGACTCTCCCTTTCTCTCTCTCTATTTTGCTAGAGTTTTTCCTCTTGATTTTGTGAATTGGCAAGCTTAATGAAGGAAAAGGCTTCTAATTATAAGATTGGCAAGAGTTAGGGTATAATGGTCCTTTTATTAATTCTCCCCCTAGTTAACCTTAACCATGCATCAAGTTAAGCTAACCTAGGGTTAATATATGGAACACAATCATGCCATTAAGGACTTTTTGGTTAAGAGAATTAATGGGATAGATAACATTCAATATTTTGCTTGCTTTGGCTCAAAACTTACCATTTATGGTAAGCCTAACCACCACTTGGTCCCCCACTTATTCCCACCGGGTACACCCCCTTTACCCTTTCCTTTTTGGTTTCTTGTCTCTTTCTAATTTGCTAACACTTTGACCCAATTTTAACTTCTCAAATTGGGTCATGGTTTGGACTTAATCTTGGGCCTCAATAACCAACCACTTGGGCTTATCATTGGGCCTCAATCCACCCATATTTGGGCCTCCTAACGCCTTCTCATTGGACTCCCAATAACATCTCAATTGGGATTGCCAATTAATTAGCTTATTAGTTAGATTTTCTAACTCATCCGATTAGTTTCTTCGTCTAGTTAGCTTTCGTAACTTATCCGATTATTCAAAAAGTTGACTTTTTCTTTCGTAAATTTTATTAGAGATTACGTCTCTATTTTTCGAATAAACGCTATGACGTAATTCAAAAGGTTGAAAAACGAAAAAGGCATTTTTAGTGTGAATAATATTTTTACGTCTTTTCTCGAAAAAAAATTATTTTCTTCTATGAAATAACAACACATTAAATCTAACACATATGCATAATTGAAGTCATAATTCGACCTTTAATCACATAACATAGAATATTATTTATAAAAATTTATTTTATTAGACATATAATCATAACCCTAATTACAAGGTTACACAATTTTTTGAATAATCACATTATTAGCATAAGATAATAAACTTTCTCTTTCCTAAGAAAAGAGTGTGCTTTTCCATTATAATGTTTGGTGTAACATAGGGAATGGAAATAAATTTATTAGGCTTTCCATTGTTTGGTACTACTATCATTGACGGGATAAAAGATTAAGGATTACAATGAGCATATTTACCATTATAACATCATAAATTTCTAGAGAGGTAAAATGGTATATTTCTCTCTGTAACAATTTCTTTTTCCTCTTATTAGTATTATTTTATTTTTGTGTGCCTCTTTAAATATGATACTAAATATGCACAAAAATATCTTCAATTAAGATTCTTACTTTTTCTGGTGTTTTAATTCCGACCGACCACTTTTGGGAAGATGAAAACTAATTAGTGGGCAAGAATTGATATGCTGAAAGGCTCCACATGTACAATGTGTGACAGTGGCCAATGTGCAAAATTTGTTAGGGTGTGTTGAAGAGTTGCGACTTTTAGGACAACGCAACAGTTGGTCATAGCACCATAAAAGCCAGCAGAAGCATTGATGGTCGCTTTGAATATAAAAAGAAAATGACATACATTTTGACAAATATGCGATAAAATTAAATTATAATTATATATGTAATAAAATAAAATAAATTAAAATGGACTTATTTTTAATATTTATTTATCTCATATATATATATATATATATATATATTCACATACGTTGCGATTGTAATTGAGCTGATCATACGATGCATAGTAGGACTCTGAATAAATTTACTACCATGGGTATGTGCCTTTTTGGTTTAAAATTTTATATTACCAAAGGACTAGCAAGCATGAGTTGATTTTTATTTTGGTTTATATTACGTTTATCTTTCCGTACACTTCAATGTCAAATACGTCCTCGTATTACCAGTATATATCCAAAATCGTTGCTCCAAATAGATTGAAGAGCATCTTTCTGTCCAAAATTAAACTTTTTTGAAATCAAAAACCAACTACCATTAGAAAAATTGAACAGTTAGAAACATGGAACGGTACCTTGATTTAAAACTGCATTTTAACATGGAAGGACATGTTATTACTTTAATCTAGCCAATAAAGAAAAAAAGATAGGCATTTTTGTCCACTTTTTCTAGGTCTTGACTTCGGCCTTTCAACTTTGGACTAGATCGACAACTCAAATTTTCAACGGTGGACTAGATCGACAACTCAAATTTGTACAAGGTACCAATTTGGACAATTATGGTAACACGAGGGTCATGCACTTTTACATTATATTATATGTTGAGGAACAATTTTGCAATTTACTAGATTTTTCAGCATTTTTGGTGGATAAAGAAGATGACCAAGTCTTGAGAAATTAATGAAACTACATACACTACTAGTCTTGATTCAACCATCAAGGTTTTCTAATAAAATATTCTATGCAATACAACAATTTGCATCAACGTCAGGTCTATTACATATAGGGAGTTGATCCATAACAAATACTAAATAAGAGTACTATTCTATCTAGTACATCTCTCACTATCCAGTTAAACATCTAACAACCCAGATTAAATTTTGAGATAGGCTTCTACAGATGATAAAAGGACTGGAAGTAGGAATTATAAAATACACACACACACTAAATCTTGTGTAGAATCAAGTTGGCGCCATATTGTGGTTGAACGGTGAAGAGATTTAAGGGAGCATGCGCATAGGATGGTGAAAGCTCAAAGGAGAATTTTGTTAAGATCGTAGCTATAGCTAATTTTGCTTCCAACATTGCAAAGTTTTGTCCAATTCAGATCCTTGGTCCCCCACCAAACGGAAAAAACATGACCTGATTTTGTGTTGCTTTTGACACTCCTTCGGAAAATCTTTCCGGTTTAAACTCATTGGCGTCATCTCCCCATATTTGAGGGTCATGATGATGTAGAATTATTGGTAGCGATACTTCTACTTTGGGTGGTAAGGATATATCTCCTAAAGTAGTCTCCTCATGTACCCTTCGAACCAGCAGAGCTACTAGGGGATATAATCTCAAAACCTCGTACAGAATCATAGTTACCTGCAGAAAAGGATACTTAAAAGCTTTAGAATGGAGCGACTTGTTACTCCTCATATTACCCCTCGTATGAATATAATATTACGTTTGGATTGTAGGAATAAAGGTGGGAATGAAATGACTCATCCTCATAATATATGAGGAAAAAAAATTATGTATAGATTGAATGAACTATTTTCATTCTTGCCAGAATTAGGAATGAAATATTCTTGCTAAATTTCTAAATTTTATTCCTTAAAGGAGGGTATGGAATGATTCATTCCAGTCAGAAATGGAATGATTAATGATTCATTCCGGTCAGAAATAGAATGAATCATTCCATTCACTATTCCATTCTCTTCTATATTCCATTCCTTTACCAATTTTATTACTCCAATCCAAACGCAACATTAAGTACTTACAATTTTTAGCTGACATAGATCTTCAAAATCTAGTTTGCCATTCCCAATTACTTGAAGAACCTCTTTTCTAGCTTGAGCTTGCCAATTCGGATGGATGCTCAATAAAACCATTGTCCAGACAAGTACAACTGATGTGGTCTCCTGGCCAGTAAAGTAGAATACCTTGCACTCTTCAATGACATCTTGTGCACTCATTTCAACATTTTTGTTTCCATGTTGAACATTAAAATTGGATTCCAATAATATCCCCAATAAGTCATCACCGCTGCCTTTTCCTGCCTTTATTGCCTCCATCTTTTTATTAATGATTCCTTTTAGTGAAAATTGTATTTCTCTTTCAATTGCCTTCATCCTTTGGTTCCTCTTTGTTGGTAAATATCTAAATTCAATAATAGGGTAAATTTTTAAAAAAATATCGTTGTACAAAAAACTTTAGGAATTGGACTTGAATTTATAATTTTACCTCACCCCAGGAATACCCTACTTCCTTCTTTATAACTACTACCAAATCCAGTACGCGAAATCACGTCTCTAGCAAATGTTTGAAGAAAAGGCCACACATCCAATTCACATGAAGCCCCCTCCAACATCATTTCCTCCCATTTTCTTGTCATCTCACAACAACACAAATAAAAGGTTGGTACCATACGCTGGAAACACAACAAAAATAAACATGGTAATACAAAACCGAATTAATCGGAAAAAAACACCATTCCTACTTTTATGTTTAAATACGTATTTCAACTACTCTCCCCGGCCTCGAAAGTATGTCCAAAGTATAAGTTTCACGCAAATTAAAAAATTATTACAAAAGTACCAATTTTACCCCTAATAGACCCCTTGTAATTAGTATAATAAATAAATATAGTCTTTTATTAAACCTAGTGTCCCCCACTAAAATATACTTTTGAGGGTAAACTAGTCTTTATGTATATTTGTATTTGATTTATGTACTTTTATACATTCTTTTGTGGACAAAATACAATGTACTTGATGACATGTTTTTGAGGAGGGAGGGAGTACATGTTTGGTAAATTGTATGTATAAGAAGCATGCATGATAATATTAAGGGAAATAATATGAATTGTGATCAACGTAAAAGTGTATGTGATAAGATAGAATAAATTAGGGTGGGTCATTTCAAAATCATACTTATCTCATGTATGCAAATACGTCGCAATTATAATTGCGCTAAAAACTTTTCATTTTTCAATACATGGAATGGAACAACTCTAATATTAGTTAAAGGTAACTATTACCTTCAACTTTCGAGATGGAAAGCAGGGTTAAGAAGTTTTCTATGTTTATCCCACTTGTCCCCTTCAATTGTTGGGAGTCCATTTGTAAACAACTTGAATAGTGGGTTTAAAACCGGCTTTTGAAATTTATTATTCTTAGTGAAGACTTCTTTTATCAATTCTGGATCCATAATGTGTACCCTTAGACTATGTTTGTTTGCAAGGATTACACTTGGGATAGGACTATTAATCCCAAGTGTCTTGTTTGTTTTTAAATTTGAGCTTGGGACTATTAGTCCAAGGATTATAAAATAGCTTAAGATGAGGGATTATTTAATACCATGTCTAGCTAGGTATTATAATCCCATCATGAAGGATTAAAACATAACATGAGATTATTTTAAGTTATCCCATGAATAATCCCATAAAAAACAAACATGTGATTAGGACTATTTAATCCTAGGATTAATAGTCTTGGGATTATAATCCATGGGATTATAATCCCGGGATTATAATCCTTGCAAACAAACATGGCCTTAGAGTCGGTCCAACCCATACAAAAGATTTCTTACCTGCACGTGTAGCCAAAATACAGAAAAGAGTATAAAAGATTTCTGTCAAATTTCTTGATAGCTGCTTCTCCAAATCTTCATTGATCTGGCTTTATTTTCTCAAAATTCACAATGGATTGGTGTTAACCAAAATTTATCAAAAGTACTCATTTTGTCTCTAAATGAGAGTCACATGTTGAAGTATTCAAATAAAAAAAAGATAAAAAAATTGTCTTCAAAAGCATGTCTAAAGTACTAAAGTTAACCGGATAAAATTTTGTATTAACTAATTTACCATTGATCATATTACATCTTATCCAAATAATAAATCAATCCCGTCACAAAAAAATTTTGTATTAACTAATTTACCATTGATCATATTACATCTTATACAAAATCAAACAAATCAATCAGGCAGCAAAGCAAGCAAAAAGGCTTTATCAATCAATCAGTCAGATAATTTTTAATTGAAAAAGGAAAAGAAATTGAAGAGAATTTGAATGTAGAGTGCTTTAATTAACTAACTCCCATGGAACCCTTGCTTTCTGACCAACTTCTCCACCTTCTTTGGCCTAAGCCATACCCAGTTCAAAACTCTCCATGCCCATGCTACAATACCAACAATCACTGCAATTGACAAATAAAATACTACTCTTTCCATTTTCATTTCCATTTCCATTTCTTCTTTTAAATTAAATGGATATATGAGGAGAGAGAGTGAGAGAGATGAAAAAAGTATTTTCTTATAGATCTAAGGGAAAGGTGTAAGCAGCATATCAAAAGTCTTTTTCTTATACAGAGACAGATGATATATAGTGTGCGGATGCAATTATCACAAAAAATAAAAAAAATAAAGATATTTTTAGTGTTTGATAACTAACCAAAAACACTTCTAAAGAGTATAAATTTGGTTTCAAAAGTAATTTTAGCTTAAGCAAAAAAAGATTAATGAATTTACTGCAGCACTTTTGAAAAGAGCACAAAATACAAAATTATTCTAAAATTTTTGGGAAATAAAAATCTCATCCAATACAACTACCTAATATTTATCATTAATATTTTTAAAGGCGTCATTATAATTATATAATCACATACTATTTTAACTTTTTATAAAAATATTTTTGTTAAAAGTTTTATATTTAAAAGTATACTTTTTATCGTACCACACCACACAGTTCTACCAAATTAGCACTCGGCATTTTATTTTAACTAAGATGTTTTCAATCTTATGGGCGGATCCCAAATTTTAGTAAAATAAAAGCAAAGTAAACAAATTAAAATACTCTTTATGTTCCAATTTCTGTATTAGGAAATAACCAGGAATGAAGCCAGAAAAATTTTCCTAACGGGCCAAGACATACTGTTAGGTTGTAAAAAAATTAGTATAGTCCAAACGGTCCAAATTTTGTAGAAAACTTTATACATTCGATTGAAATAAGATTTATTTTTTGTATTGCAATATATATGAATCATCATTTATAATACATAAAGTGGAGCAAAAAAAGACCATAAAATTTAATATTGGTATAATGAATCCAAACAATGGAAAAAGTGATATATTTATGAATTTGCTCATATTATAAATTGACTTAGAAAAATCAAAATAACTTTTATATTTGATATAGAGTGATTACTTTCTTATATTTTTTTTTTTTGGGAATATTCTATATACTTTAATTTTTTCATAAATTTTGAAGAACCTGAAGTAAAAATGTTAAAATTTCAAAGGATACAAAAATAAAAAAATCTCAAGAAAGTCCGGGCCCTCTTGAGCCCTAAGGCAATAACCACAACAATATTAACTCTTATTATTTCTTTGCAATTGTAACATAATTGTGATTTTGAGTTTCTTAGTGAACCCCTTCTTGTATTAAGTATTTAAGTTTACGTTTGATTCTAAGCGGATTATTTTTAGTGAAAGATATACAAAAAAAATCATAGCCTCCATATTTTCAGATACGGTGAGAGTTTCTGATCTACACTAAAGAGGACTACTCTCTCTCAGATTTTTTTTTTTTTACGTTTTTCCATTTAATTGTTCTTATTTTCTCCTTTTATGAAGTTTATTTCTCTTAGTTTGATTGTTTTTTTCAATCTATGCAGTCTTTTTTCTCCTAATTTGAGATTTTCTCATTTTACGAAATTTTTTTTATGATCTCTCCGTGAAGGATGTTTGATTGGCATTAATCGATGAAGATAAATCTATTCAGATTTGGGTGTGCGGTTATCACGGTGGCTTCTTTTTATTGCTCGTGTTGAAGAACTACATAAGTCTGTATATTTTTGTCTTTTTTTAGAATTTATATGCTCTCGAGTTTCGAATTTCAATTTGAGACGGGAGGAGGTATCACCTCTACTCTAGTATTTTTATAATTCGATTTACTTATTAATGAAAATTTACTTTGTTCTTATTCTAGGTTTTTGTCAAAAAAACAAAAGAAGTTTATTATTTTTTATAGCAACTAATCTCTATTAGTTGTAAACTGCTTGAAATTTAAATGATATAAAAATAAACAATTTAAAAATTAAATGTCATAAACATAAATTGCATGAAATTGTATATTAAGGTATAATGAAAAATGTCATTATTAAGATTATTCTAATTCTTTCAATATTTATGTGATGAACAATATAATGTTGGCCTAACACCAAAAGCTCTCACGCTATTTGGTATCAACGTTTCAAAATATAGTTAATTCTATTCTAAAATATTAAATTTGACTATCCAAAACTTTCATTTTCTATTTATTGTTATATCCATAAAGTATAATTTAAGATGCTAAAATCCCTTGATTTCCAAAATAAAAATGAATATGTTATTTCTTGTAATGTAACACACTTGAGATTGTAAAGTTATATTGCAAAAATATGATTACTACTCTATTCTATAATTACAAATAAAGGGCATTTCCTTACATAGATTTTGTGTTGTACAATAAATGGCTACTATCAAATCTAACAGAAGAGTATGATTGAATATTTAAAATTATTGTCTAAAATATTTAGGATATTAACAAACAAAATTTTTATATTGGTAAAAATTGAAACACTATTAGAAATTTTAATGTGTACAAAAAGATTATAGAAAATGCCAACTTAAAAGAACAAGCTTAATTTTGGTTCAACTCAAACATTGATTCCACACTTTTCTTATTAAATTAGTTGCATAACTAAATTAATCTATTATATCTATTCTATTATATAATTAAAGCCACAAAATTAATTTTGATATTGCACTTTTCTTATTAAGCTACTACATTGTATTATCAATCTACCATACCTATATAAATATATGAGAAACACGAACTTTTCTTTTTAGGTCTTTGTCTATAATCCTAAAATTTAATTATAATTAAAACTCATTTATACTCATAGAATCTGGATAATGCTAGAATTTAATTATAACCAAAGTTTCTTTATGGTCCTAGAAATTTTAATGTTAACTTATGACTTCCTTCGTTTCAAAATTAAAGATATAATTTGACTTTTAAGGTTAAATATCGGTATAGTAAACTTCAAATTGATGTGAATTTATTTAATTATAGTTGATACAATTATTATCATTGTATAATATATATAGCAAAAACTATTAATCACAAAAATTGTCATTATAAACTTTTATAAATCATACCAATTTTGATGTTTAATATGCCGTCATTTGACCATAAAAATCAAATTGTATCTCTAATTTTAGAACGAATAGAGTACTTTTCAACAATTTATTATTTATAAGAGTTAGTTAGTCATGTTTCATTCAATAAATTTTAACTTAAAAATCATGTTTAGGATTTTACTCAACTTTAGACTCTAAATAGCTATATATTAAAAATAAAGGAAATATATTCTCATATATTATAATTTTAAGATTACTTATCATAAAATTAAATAGTTATAGTCACATGTTTTTTAGAATGAAATTATTTATGAAATAACTTAAAATAATTTCATGTTATATTTATTTTGTTCAAGATTATTTAAAGAATTGAATAAAAAACTTATAATCTTACCCGTAATTAATAACAAAGATATCGTACTTTTTTTTAAGTAGTGTGATTGATAAATGATACAATAGTCATTTTTAAAAAAGTTATTGGTTAATTTTGTCCACAAATTTTTAATCTCAAATGATAAAGATTATAATATTTGGTTTTGGTTAGGCATGATATTAAATAATCTTGTTATCCCAGGACTAATAGTCTCAAATTTAATATTTAAAAAAAAATACTTAAAATTAATAGTCCAATCTCAAATATTATAATTGCAAACAAATATGGCTTGAGAGTCTTTTTTTTTAAGTAAATTTCTTTAAAAAAATATTTTTGACCCTAACATTTCCCGACCCCACGGGAGTGCATTTATTAACTGGAAAGTCCGGAATGTGCGCGAGTACAATTATTAACTAGACTGAGGGTGCTTTGGTCATTTTCAGTCTTCAATTTCTCCATTTTCTCTTTCTAGCACCCAGGTCCTATATATTTTAGTTTGTCTAAAACCTCATCTTTTCCTACTTCTCTCTTTCACATGCCCGCCCTTTGTGGGACAACTATCATAAGGGTCCTTCTAATGTGTGCCCTAAGGGCACACACTATACACAGGAATCGAGAGAATATTCACTTGATTACTGTGCATATTCTTTTGATTTCTGCATTTACACACAGATCAAGGGAATATGTACAGAAATCAAGAGAATATTCTCTCGATTCCTGTGTATAGTGTGTGCCCTAAGGGCACACATTAAGAAAATCCCTATCATAAAGGCTAAAAAGTATTATCCTTTTGTTTTATAAAGAGACTTACCATTTTATATATTTTTTTTCTCTTAATAAATTTGTAAAATTTTAAAATTTAAAATTAATGTGACTTATTTTATTTTGATTAATGCAATATAGTTAATTTTATAAACTATTTTGAAAATAATTGTTACTTTCAAAATTATAATAACTTCACATCACAATTTAAATTGGGATAATGATAAAAGTTAAAACTGTACTTTCAAGTTGGCAAGTTTTTCATTTTTACCCCAGAAGTTTAGAAATCAACAATCAACCCCTTAAAAAAATTAAAAGACAATAGTGTTCTTTTTGTTTTATCGTCCGATCAGTTTCTTACCTGATTACGAATTGACTACATATATAATGTAATGTATGTTGACTAAATGAATTCATGTCAATTTTAAATTTGAAAGTTTGAAATTGACTTCTCAAAAATTAATAGTGATCTTATAATTTAGAACGAAAAAAGTATTTATCTTCTTTTTATTCTTCCTAACCCTAACCCAAACCCAAACCCAAACCTAAGCTCATCAATGCTAATTGAAACCTAACCCAAATTCTTCACCTTCTTCTTCTTATTATTATTATTAATTGAACTTAACTGATCAATCCAATACCACGCCATCAACACACAATAAATCAAAATAAATCCTAATTATAGCAATTGTTGATGTCCTCACCACACCAACTGTTAACGCTTGATTTTGTCCGCGCGTTCAACCAACTCGCCGGACGTGTACCTGCACAAAAGTCCCAACGGCTTGGGCCTTTTGTGGACTCCTCTGGTGTAAGAGTGAGTAACGGGTTTAAGATACGTTAATAATGGAGGCTCAATATTTAGTAGGGTAAATAGTATCGTACCTTGCCTTCATTGTCCTTAGGGGTATTTATAGGATTCACTTGGCTACTTTCTACTCCAACTAGGAGTGTACTGCCTAGAATCCTTATCAAACCCGGATTCAATTATCTTGATCCAAAGGAAGTATTATCTAATAAGGAACCATAAGGATTTAGAATATTGGCCCAAGCCTTTTCGGACTAGAGAGTCCTCTTGTAACTCATTGAGCATGATGGGCCTTTGAGCCGAGCCCAAGATGAGGAGCCCGATCAAGCCCATGAAAATATATATCCGAACATTGCCCCCTACTCCCCTAGTACACTCCCCTAGTATGAGACATGTACTAGGGGAGTAAACTGGAGGCTCTAGCAGTCCGAGAACTCGAATTACTGAGAGGAAATTGAACTCCTCAAGATCCCGAAGGCGTCAAACCGAGGGCACTTTCTCTTCAGGTGCCCAAAAGCGTTGACCTGAAGAGAGATGCTCCTAAGGATTCTCGAAGGCGTCAGACCGAGGGTATTCCCTCTTCAGGTGCTTTTTTGTATTTGAGCCAAAGAGGGATACTCCTTGGGATCCTTGAGGGTGTCTTCGTTGTGATCGTGAAGTTGCCATGTGAGTCTGTTCTATTTGTTCCGGTTTGTAAAACAGAAATTACTACTAAAAGGCCCTCTTTCTAGCGCCAATATTAACGCTTGATTTTGTCCGTGCGTCCAACCAACTCGTCGGACGTGTACCTGCACAAAAGTCCCAACGGCTTGGGCCGTTTGTGGATTCCTCCGGTATAAGAGTAAGTAACAAGCTCAAAGTATGTTAACAATGGAGGTTCAATATTTAGTAGGGTAAATAGTATCATACCCCGCCTTCATTGTTATTTGGGTATTTATAGGATTCA
Source organism: Aralia elata (assembly GCA_034770075.1). Lineage (NCBI taxonomy): Eukaryota > Viridiplantae > Streptophyta > Magnoliopsida > Apiales > Araliaceae > Aralia > Aralia elata. Next base: position 9,796,022 of record CM068385.1, on the reverse strand, counting down.
CTTGGCTAATTACTACTCCTATTAGGAGTGTTCTGCCCAGAATCCTTATTGGACTCGGATTCAATTACCTTGATCCAATGGGAGTATTAACCCGGTAAGGAACCACAAGGGCTTAGAATTCCTGCCCAACCCTTTTCGGACTAAAGAGTCCTCTTGTAACTCATTAAGCATGATGGGCCTTTGGGCCGAGCCCAAGATGAGGAGCCCGATCAAGCCCATGAGAATATATATCCGAACATTGCCCCCTACTCCCCTAGTATAAGACATGTACTGGGGGAGTAAACTGGAGGCTCTAGCAGTCCGTAAACTCGGATTATTGAAAGAAAATCGATCTCCTCGGGATCCCGAAGGTGTCAAACCGAGGGCACTTCCTCTTTAGGTGTCGTTGGGACTTTTGTGCAGGTACACGTCCGGCGAGTTGGTTGAACGCGCGGACAAAATCAAGCGTTAACATTGGCGCTAGAAGGAGGGCATTTTTAGTAGTAATCTCTATTTTTAATCAAAACGATTCACATGACGACTTCACGATCACAACGAAGACACCCTCAAGGATCCTAAGGAACATCCCTCTTCGGCTCAAATACAAAAAAGCACTTGAAGAGGGAATACCCTCGGTCTGACGCCTTCAAGAGTCTTTAGGAATATCTCTCTTTGGGTCAACGCTTTCGGGCACCTAAAGAGGAAGTGCCCTCGGTTTGACGCCTTCGGGATCCCGAGGAGATCGATTTTCTTTCAGTAATCCGAGTTTACGGACTGCTAGAGCTTCCAGTTTACTCCCCCAGTACATGTCTTATACTAGGGGAGTAGGGGGCAATGTTCGGATATATATTCTCATGGGCTTGATCGGGCTCCTCATCTTGGGCTCGGCCCAAAGACCCATCATGCTTAATGAGTTACAAGAGGACTCTTTAGTCCGAAAAGGCTTGGGCAGGAATTCTAAACCCTTGTGGTTCCTTACCGGGTTAATACTCCCGTTGGATCAAGATAATTGAATCTGGGTCCAATAAGGATTCTGGGCAGAACACTCCTAATAGGAGTAGTAATTAGCCAAGTGAATCTTATAAATACCCAAATAACAATGAAGGCGAAGTACGATACTATTTACCCTACTAAATATTGAGCCTCCATTGTTAACGTATCTTAAACCCGTTACTCACTCTTAAACCGGAGGAGTCCACAAACAGCTCAAGCCGTTGGGACTTTTGTGCAGGTACACATCCGACGAGTTGGTTGAACGCGCGGACAAAATCAAGCGTTAACACCAACCATCATCGAAAACCCTTGACCACACTAAAAGCTATAAGGTGAAAGACAAAGATTTTGAGAAAAAAATGAAACTTGTGTTTAGATTTATTGATTTGAAAAATTGAACTAGGTTTTGGAAAAATTGTGTTAGGTTTAGGAAGAATCTGAGATTTATTTTGTTTGAATCGATTTTAGGCAGATGAAGGATGAGAGAGAGGGAAAAGAATTTTTAATGTTTTTAATATTCATGTTAATGTGTGTATTATATTATTTATTTTTAAATACGTATTCTTTTTGGTTTATACGTATCTCACACCTAAAATTGAAAGGAAATTTTGGCACATGCGTACTTCCAACGACTAATTGGTCTGAAACAGTCAAAACGGACAACATTGTCTTTCAAAAATAATTTAGGGTGCTTTTTTATATATTTCCAAATTTGTGGGTTAAAAACGAAAAACTTACCAGCTTTAGGGTACACTTTTGCCATTACCTCAGTAGAAAAAGTATATACAATGCTTATAAAAAAAAATAAAATGAAATAAAATAAGCATAGAGAGTGATTGATGAACTAAGAAATTTTTTATAAAAAAAAAATCAAAGTCTTTATATAACAATTTAAATTTTTTATTGTATACTTTAAACATTTTTTAGGGAATAGAATTTTCTTATACTCTATATAAACTTCAATGGAACGGAGGGAGTGTAATAATATTCAGCTGGGGGGAAAGAGTTTATGGATAATACCTCTTCAAAATTACATGTGAGATAACAGTAACATTGTGTTTGTGAGTAAAAAAATGAGAAGAATAAAAAGGAAAAGAGAGAGAAATTAAAGGAAGAAATTAAAAATCTTTTATTTGTAAGTTTTTTAGGATAAAAAATAAAAGAGAAGGAGAAAATTAGAAGCAAATTTCATCTCAAAATTGAAAAAATTTGGAAGAAAATTGATCAAAGACTTGTATAACATTTTAACGTACCAAAAATATCCTTGTAGTGATTTATCAAAAAATAATTTTATAAGGATAATGTACTATTTTAAATTAAATTTTTCTTCCAAAACTCACAAATATGAGAAAAGAAATTTACTCTTTTTTTTTCATAAATCTTAAATTATCTTCCTTTCTTTCTTTCTTTTTTGTCAAACTCGCAGACACAACGTAATTTTTATTTTTAAAATTCCTATGTCAATTCTAAAGGTCTAAGGGGCAAACTAGGAGAGAGGAAGGAAAAAAAATTATTAAACAAAAATTACTAGAAACTTGCCTATTTTGCACTGACTTTGCTATTGAATTGATTTTAAAATGTGATCATGTATTATATACCACTAGGTCAGGGTTGGGGGGCGGTCCGGTGCATTAACGACCGGTACATTAGTGTTAAGTTTTTTTTTTTTTTTTTTAAACCACAATTATCAGAAAAAAAATAAAAAATAATAGAGCAAGTTTGAAAAAAAAACTGTAAAAAAAAGTATTTTTTGTATCGAAAAAACACTGCAAACTGTTTACGGTGTTTTTTCAATACAAAAAATACTTTTTTTTACAGGTTTTTTTTCAAACTTGCTCTATTATTTTTTATTTTTTTTTCTGATAATTGTGATTAAAAAAAAAAAAAAAAAAAAACTTAATACTGTGCACCGGACGGTACCTGCACCGGACCCCCCCCCCCCCCCCCCCCCCCCCCCCCCCCCCCCTCCCCCCCCCCCGCCCCGCCCCCCCCCCCCCCCCCCCCCCCGATTGACTAGGTCATCACTTTGATTTATAAGTTGCAAATTGATTGCCCATGGTCCTTCTTGTATGATGACAATTTAGTAGACATTTTTGGTTAGAAGATATTCCTCTTTGTATTCTTTCACTAATTTTGTTGGATGATCAGGCTTAATTAAATTTCAATTTTTGTAATGTTTCCAAAAAAAAAATGTAAACATTTTTAAAGCAACACCCACTTGTACCAAAATACTGGATTCAATCTGATGTTGCCTGTGCTCAACTAAAACAATTGAATACTCTTTCCGTTCAGGTTCAATATTCTTTTATAAGAAAAGAGGGCCTTGACGCATGAAACACAATAAATAAATTAGAACATCCACCCTTCCACCCTATTCTTGTGGCATTTGTTTGGTAATATCTCATTTTATTTAGTTGGACTTTGATTCTAGACGATTACTTTCCTATGATAATCTAGTGAAAATAATTTGTGATTGAAATATTTATTTTTGTCCACCTTACTTTTTTCATCCACCATGAATGTCATTATTTAACTCCGTTTCAAAATTAGATATAAATTATGACTTTTTAAATCAATTTACAAAATTATAAAATTTAAAATTAATGTGATTTATTTAAGTTTTGAAATCACTAATCTAGTTACTAGTAATGCTTTTAATTAATTTATAATAGTTATAATTGTTTGTGTATAACTTTTTTTATTTTAAAAAAATGTATGAGACTACGGGGGATACATCCTAGCTCATATAACTTATATACAACGCTTCTTGCATGGTATCATTTGATTTAAATTAAAAGATTAAAAGACTGCCTGTCCTAAACTCTGTATCTCAAATCCCAACCCCTAAAAGGAAGCATAAACCCTAGAAATTGAAACCCAAATTCTCCCTTAGCTGTGTAAATCATTTTCAATAACCCTAAACCCTCAATGGAAGCATAAACCCTAAGCATTGAAACCCAAAATTCTCCCTTAGCCATGTAAATTATTTTCCGAACAAGAAAGGGAGATAAAGAAAGAATAAAATATTGAGATTTTCACTATCGTTTACACCGTAGTAAAATCATCGAGTGACCCTCCGCCTCAGCACCATCTTTATGCTTCGTCTTTGTTAAACTTATATGAATTTGCAATAATAAGGATCAATTTACATAGAGAAATGGGCTATTTGTAAAAATACGAGTGAATTTGTAAAAATATGAGTGAATTTATAAAGAGGGGAAGCCATTCAAAGCAAGAGTCGAGAGAGAAAGAGCGGTCGATTTGTACTCCGTATATGAGAGAAAAAAATGTAAGATTTGAAAAAGGGCAAAAACGTCGTCGTTTGAATGAACCGTTGTATATTCCTGATGCGCAATGCAACATATATCTCGTTTTTCTCAAAAAGTATACATTCAAAATTTAAATTTTCTTAAATTAATTTTAAAAAGTTAAAATTTATATATTTTTAATCTTGGAACGGGTGAGTATTTCTTATCATGGTTAGTTTCATGTTATAATATTTCATATTTGTATGATTATTTTGTGACCAGTTCCTTGTCAAGGTTATGGAGTCTTTTACTGTCCCAAAAATTGTTATAGCAACCTTTGTCTTAGCATCGCCATCAAACGCGGGTGTCATGTGAATTAGGTAAGGGAATGTCAAAGTGTTCCTTTAATAAGTTAATTAGATTGACACTTTCAAAATATTGAAGTTGATTATTTTATTGAGTAAAAATGTGATATATTGATATTATTTTATGAGTAGTGTTATTGTGTTAAGATCATAACATATTATTAAAATATTTATATTTATTTAATACAAATATTTAATAATGATATATCATGATTTTAACACCTCTAACATATATGCTAAAAATATATGAAACTTTGATTTTATTAAATTTTGGATGACAATTATGTGTATAATATTGCCTCTACATTTATTATTAAGATTACATGGGTTTTAATTTTGAGTAATGGATATATAGTGTGCGGATGCAATTATCACAAAAAGAAAAACACATTTAAATTAAAAATAAAGATATTTTGGTGTTTGATAACTCTCCAAAAACACTTCTAAAGAGTATAAATTTGGTTTCAAAAGTATTTTTAGCTTAAGCAAAAAAAAAAAATTAAAGTTTACAAAATCATAAAAAAAAAATAGTTCTAGTTAAATTCTAGCATTATATAGATTTTTGAAGTATAAAAAGAGTTTTGATCATAGATGACTACCAAAAAGCTTTATTTACTCATATTTTTTTTCTCTTGTTTTTAATGTATAGTTATTGGGAAAGGAATTATTATAGAATAATGAGTTACCATTATCATTTTTCGTTTTACAAGTTAACTAAATTTTAGTTAGAATTATTTTTTTACTGTAATTAACTAAAGTTCTCCTATATAAAATACAATGGATAACTAAAGTTTAATCATTTATATATTTTATAATTTATATAATATATGTTTAATATTAATTATTATTTACTTGTAATATATTTTCTATATTTTTAATATATAGCTATTTAGAGTTCAAAGTTGAGTAAAATCTTAAACATGATTTTTAAGTTAAAATTTATTGTATAAAACATGACTAAGTAACTCTTATAAAGAATAAATTGTTGAAAAGTACTCCCTCTGTTTCAAAATTAGAGATACAATTTAACTTTTGTTGTCAAATGACGGGCATATTAAACTTCAAAATTGGTATAACGTATAAAAGTTTATAATAATAATTTTTGTAATTAATAGTTTTTGCCATATATACTATACAATTATAATAATTGTATCAACTATAATTAAATAAATTCATACCAATTTGAAGTTTAATATGTCGGCGTTTGATCTCAAAAGTCAAATTGTATCTTTAATTTTGGAATGGAGAGAGTCATAAGTTAACATTAAAGTTTCTAGAACTTTGGTTCTAATTAAATTCTAGCGTTATTTAGATTCTATGAGTATAAAATGATAGTTCTAATTAAATTCTAGGATTATAGACAAATACCTAAAAAGAAAAGTTCGTATTTCTTATATATTTATATAGGTATAGTAGATTGATAATACAATGTAGACTAACTTAATAAGAAAAGTGCAATATCAAAATTAATTTTGTGGTTTTAATTATATAATATAATAGAATAGATATAATAGATTAATTTAGTTATACAACTAATTTAATAAGAAAAGTATGGAATCAATGTTTGAGTTGAACCAAAATTAAACTTTTCTTTTAACTATACTAGTTGGCATTTTATATAATCTTCTTGTACATATTAAAATTTCTAATAGTGTTCCAATTTTTACCATTATAAAAATTTTGTTTGTTAATATCCTAAATATTTTAGACAATAATTTTAAATATTCAATCATACTCTTCTATTCTATTAGATTTGACAGTAGTCATTGATTGAATAGCACAAAACCTATGTAAGGAGATGCCCTTTATTTGTAATTATAGAATATAGTAATATAACTTTACGATCTCAAGTGTGTTACATTACAAGAAATAACATATTTATTTTTATTTTTATTTTTGGAAACCAAGGGATATTAGCATCTTAAATTAATAGAAAAGGAAAGTTTTGGATCATCAAATTTAGTATTTTGGAGTAGAAGTGAACTATATTTTGAAACGTTCATACCAAATAACGTGCGAACTTTTGGTGTTGGGCGTGTTATATTGTTCATCAGATAAATATTGAAAGAATTAGAATAATCCTAATAATGACATTTTTCATGATACCTTAGTATACAATTTCATGCAATTTATGTTTATGACATTTAATTTTTAAATTGTTTATTTTTATATCATTTAAATTTCAAGCAGTTTACAACTAATTATAGAGATTATTTGCTATAAAAATTAATAAAATTCTTTTTTTTTTTGACAACACCTTGGAATAAGAACATAATAAATTCTCATTAATAAGTTAATCCAATTACAAAAACACTAGAGTCGAGAAAATACCTCCTCTCATCCTAAATTGAAACTCGAAACTCGAGAACATATGATTTTAAAAATATAGACAAAAATATACAGACATGTGTAGTTCTTTAATATGAGCAACGAAAAGGAGACCGTCGTGATAACCCCACACCCAAATATGAATAGATATGTCTTCATCAATTAATGTCAAATAAAAATTTTTCACAAAGAGATCATGAAAAAAAGATCCGTAGAATGAGAAAATCTCAAACTATGAGAAGAAAGACTCTATAGATTGAAAAAAAAAAATCTAAACTAGGAGAAATAAAATTCCATAAAAGGAGAAAATAAAAACAATTAAATGTAAGAACGTAAAAAAAATCTGGGGAAGAGTCTTTTTAGTGTAGATCAAAAACCCTCACCATATATGAAAATATGGAGGCTACAGTTTTTTTGTAGAGAGAAGAGAGGTTAAGGTTTTTTTTAGAAAGAATGAAGTCATACTTTAGAATAAAAAGTCATACTTTAGAAAAAACTTCTTTTAGTTATTAATCAAAATATTTATGTTGAAATTGATTGTGTACTACTAACACTTAATAAGTAATGAAATGATAAATAGAGGAGAAAAATATAAAGAACACAGATTAAAACACTAAGAATTTTGAAGTGATTTAGTGTATCCAAAAAATCATAATCCACTCTTTTTCTCCAAGAGAAATAATCTTTCACTAAAAATAATCCACTTATAATCAAACGTGCACTTAATACTGTAAGTTTGCAAAATCACAATCTAATTGTAATACGCAACGAAAAATGGAAATTAAAATTTTTGCAACTTATCCATGTATCACCTTATGCATAACTATTAATTGATGAAGATTAACAAGAGATAATACCTTTGATGATTCAACTCTTGAACCGCTACAAGATCTACTCCTCACTTGATTTCTTCAAACTCTTCCAATCTACAATCCTTTGTTGATTTCTTCAAGCTCCTCCAATCTTTGTTCCTTGGATTAAACACTAGCTACAAAGTGTATGTAGCACTCTAGAGGTAATCCACCAAGAACAATTATACAAGAAACAATATTTTGATTTCCTAGAAATCTTGGATGGCTAATCCCATTAATTTTATTCCTAACTCTTAAGAATAACAAGAACACTATTTCTCTCTTAACTCTTAAGATGGAGGCTAATGAATATGCTAGGTTAATTAGAAAACCCTAATCTTATTAGGATACTTACAAAAATAATACTTACACAAAATGTAAGTATACATTTGCTCCTAACCCACATGTTATTTATTTAAGCAATTAACATGTGTTACTTGTTTAATCAACATTAAACAAGTATACTACCATTTTATTTAATTTACATTTTTCATTTAATTTAATTCTCAATCTAATTAAGAATTAAATAATAATAATAATAATAAGATTTCTCTCATTAATTTATAATTCAATATTTCTCCAAATATATCATTGTAAATATTAAGCATTTCAATTTATTCAACTAATAAATTAAATACTTAATTTATTATTATTTAGCCAATTGTTTCCAATACAAAATTATTCTTTTGCGGTGTGACCCTTTAGGTTCAATATTATGCCGGTCGTAGAATAAATAAATTAGAACTATTCTAATATTATTTACAATGAATTAAACTCCTTTAATTCATATATAAATAAATAATATTTATTCTACATCATGAGGGACACCTTACGATAATGTATCATGACTATCCGTATAATATGAAATCAACGTGTAATCACATAGAACCTATTCAGCAGTAGTTACCGTACAATTCAATCCTTCTACCATACAATGTCCCGATTAAATATAAGACATGGATTTACTGACAAGTCTTATTTTATTTAATCATATGCATTTCGATTTAAGAATGCACAACTCCGATTAATGTAAATTAGAAACTCCTTTCTAATTTTCATTCAACCATGGCCAGGGATTTCTGAGTTGTCATTTATCAAATCGCATAGGACATTCTCTCCCTTTATTAGAAGTGGTAGATCATTTGTCGATCATTCACCTACCTCCGTGTATACTTTATTATACCCGTACACACCCTATGACATACCCTAAGGTATTAAGGAATATGACAAAGTATAACTTAACATACACAAGGTACTATGATGATCTCAAGTCCAAGGATCACTTGTACAACTATCACTTAAGGACTTCCCTATTGACAGGTGAATAAAACTCCATTAGGGTTCTTTAAGCGAGTCACGTTCAGTGAACTTATTCTCCAATAAGCACCTACACACTTGCTTTAGTGTCTCCACACAAATGATTATGAGATCAATCATCATCTTCTAAAGATCAAGCATAGTATGTACTAATCTATCCGGATCAGTAATCCCAATATTAGTGATCCAACGATTAGGAACATTTTAGTTTTGAGCTTTCTTGAATTTAGATCTCACTAGCATGATCTCATCATGATTCTAAAAGCATTGCTCGAAAACTATGGGTTCATCACATTTATTAATTCAACCAATTAACATGGATAAAAATATGCCTTTTATTCTATTATTAATATTTGAATAAGATTACAAAGTAAATGCTTATTACATAAAATATAATTGGCTTGAGGGCATATTACTTTCAAATACAAGAAGGGGTACACTAAGAAACTCAAAAACACAATTATGTTACAGTTGCAAAGAAATAATAAGAGTTAATATTGTTGTGGTTATTGCCTCAGGGATCAAGAGGGTCCGGACTTCCCTGAGATTTTTTATTTTTTTATCCTTTGAAATTTTAACATTTTTACTTCATGTTCCTCCAAAATTTATGAAAAAAATAATGTATATAAAATATTCCTAGAAAAAATATAAGAAAGTAATTCCTCTATATCAAATATAAGAGTTATTTTGATTTTTCTAAATCAATTTAAAATATGAGCGAATTCATAAATATATCGCTTTTCCCATTGTTTAGATTCATTATACCAATATTAAATTATAAGGCAGAGTCTTACTGAGGGCTGGTGAAAGATATAAATTTTAAAGAAAGACAGACACATTGAACTTACCACCGAACACCAAAGAAATCTCGTCTTTTTTTTTTCTCCACTTTATGTATTATAAATGATTCATATATATTGCAATACAAAAAAAAATCTTATTTCAATCGAGTGTATAAAGTTTTCTACAAAATTACCGTTTGGACTCTACTAAATTTTTTATAACCTAACAATATGTCTTGGCCCCTCAGGAAAAAATTTCTGGCTTCGTTCCTAGTTATTTCCTAATACAAAAATTGGAACGTAAAGAGTATTTTAATTTGTTTACTTTGCTTTAATTTTTCTAATATTTGGGATCCGCTCATATGATTGTGAACGTCTTAGTTAAAATAAAATGCTATGTGTTAATTCGGTAGAGCTGTGCGGTGTGGTACAACAAAAAATACATTTTTAAATATAAAACTTTTGACAAAAGTATTTTTATAAAAAGTTAAAATAGTGTGTGATTACATAATTATAAGAACGCCTTTAAAAAAATTAATGATAAATATTAGATAGTTGTCTTGGATGAGATTTTTTTTCCCAAAAATTTTAGAATAATTTTATAGTTTGTGTTTTTTTCTAAAGTGCTACGGTAAGTAAATTTATTATTCTGCAATAATTTTATTTTATATAATAATTCTTTAATTAATTAGTCATACAATAAATTCGAACTTAAAAACCATATTTAAGATTTTGCGTTTAAATTTCTACTTAATTTTGAACTTTAAATAACTATATATTAAAAATATAAAAAAATATTATGTGTAGATAATAATTAATATTAAAAAAAATATACTCCATCTGTCCTCAAAAGGATAAGTAAAGTATAATTTATACATATTAAGAAAAGTAGAAGTAAAAAAAAAGTGTAAAAAAGTTTTAAATTTATTCTTAGTAATCCCACAAGATTATATAAAGTGACGGGTATTTTTAATTTTTTATACTAATAGACTCTTCTAAGTGACTTAATTATTCTTTATTTTATATATTTTATATTTCCTAATTATAATTCAACACAAATTTACGATACAAGGCTCATTCATGAAATTAATATATTTTATAATTATAATATAATTCCACACAAATTTGTGGTATTACCGGACTCATTTACATTTTCTCTTTTATATTTATATTTTATATTTATATTTGCTTTGAAATTGCAAAGCAATGTACCATGACAAAGTCTGAAAAGCAATATAAACCCATTGCCCCCATTGACATCCATCAGGTTTAGCGGTTTCTCAAGCAAATTGCTGATGCAATTTTCAGGTATCAGATTTATAAATACATTGAATTAGCTAGAATTACAGAAGAAAAAAAAACACTATTACAGTAGTATATTTTTTCTTCTCGATCCGTTTGCTCGCCAAAAAAACGTTGGAATCACACAAAGTGTAATTTTATCTGTGTTTTCTTCGCAATTGCGGTGGAGAAGAAGACCCAATTCGTTGTAGATTTATATATCTGTATATGTATGTATATGTGTATAGATGGGTAAATGATAAGCGGTGAAAATGTCGGGAGGCGAATATGGCGATCAAAGAATATTGTTGCGATCCAATTCGTCGTCTTCGGAGGGCGATTTGGAAGGTCAAAGATTAACCCCTAGAGTTAGTAACAAGGGGATTAAAGATCTAATTAAACGATTGGATCGAGGGTTTTCATTTAATCGCCGGCAAAGTATCAAGCGTTCTGATAGGGATCAGCCGCAGCCTTCTTCTTCCGATCACGGCAACGGCATTGGAGGTGATGAGATCCTCGGGGAGAGTGCTCCGCCTGAATGGGCGTTGCTGCTCATTGGCTGCCTTCTTGGTCTCGCCACGGGGCTGTCTGTTGCCGGGTTCAATCGCGGGGTCAGTTTACTTGCATTTTCTTGTATATACTAAATTTGAACAATTTTGAAGTTATTTACTTTACTGGAATGTGTAAAATAAGAAAAAAAAAGTGTATAATAATAATAATTATTATAATGGATGTCCATAATGTTATATGTGAACTTACTTCTCGTAATTTTGATTGCCCTAGATTGATTATGTTTTGAATTAGTCATTTTTAATCCTAAGCACCCAACTTTGTTTTGCATCTATTTGCGAATATGATGGTTCATTAGTCAAATCATTATCTAGCTCATTAGTTGAGGTGTTATTTTGTAGCAGTTACAAAGTTTGTTGAAAATGAAAATGTGCATAGGGTGAGCCGGTTTAAAGGATCACAGGATGTAAAATGGAGCTAGGTTTATCTCGAGCAGCTAGACTTTTGATATAGTGTCCTGATTTCTACTTAGCCTACTTAGTGATTGTTCGGTTACACAGATTACACTGTGTTTCTAGCGTTTGGATTGTAAACGTGAATGAAATGTTGTTCTGAATGACAAACGCGGAAAGACCAAACACTAGAGCCCAACGTCGCGTTTTATATCTCAAACGCACCGTGAAGAAATTGGTGAGTTGCATTTAAGCACTGAAACACACCTTAGTTGGGCACAATTTCTTACTCTTTTACCCCTCAATTGAACTCTGATCTCTCACTCATCCATAAGCAGCAGCCATAGATACACCTCCATGACCAGGCTTCAGCCCTTGCTCGTTACCCACAAAAGTTACTATCCCACTGAAGCTTCCTTTCAAAAATTAATGTTCAATTTTTCTTCTCTAAATAATTTTCCTTCTAACTGTAGGATTTGTTTTGTATGCTTAGTTATGTGTTCAGAATTAAAAATGAGTAGTAGAAAGAGAAGAAAAATGAACATGGATGAAAAAAAAAGGGAAGAAGAAGATTCATGTGTGTATGCGTAATTTGTGTGGTTTGGTGAATAGATGATGAGGATGGTAGGTGGACAAATTTGTGGTAGACAAATTTTGTGGTATTATATTATTATTAAACTAATTATAATAACAATTATTATAAGTATTATGATTTAAATGTGTATGAGTGTAAATATGTTTTTTTAATAAAAATTCAAAATAATAGTATATATATGTCCTTTTTAGTCATTTAGCAACATTTTAGCTGCAACGCTGTAATTCTTGTCAAACATGAGCTACATTTGCAATTGTATAAGTTGATGGTAACCGAACTAGATTCTCACTTTTCAAACGCAGATTCAGTTGCAAACACACACTTTCAATTGCGTTTGAAAAACGCTGCTACCGCTGCATAAGCTATCACTGCCATGTAAACGAACGAACTCTTAATTGAGTGAAAAAATGATTTTTTATTACTCAAAGACTAGGAATGCAAAATGCCCCATCTCATGAATGGTCTCAATCAATTTTTTCAATAAATCCACTTTTGAGCCTTATCTGACTTTTTTACAAGTTTGCTTGGGGTGATATTTTGGTATAGTGTTCCCATTCATGGCCATGGCAGTTCTTAAAAATAAAGTGAACCAGTTGTGTGATGGTTCATGGACAAGTTTGTTTTTCACAAAAATGTACAAAAGAAAATTAGGGTCTTTAATTGACAGAATTTTGGAGTCTTTTGGACTTAAAAGAAACATGAGAAGATAAAACCACTTTGAGATTGGTAGTTAGTGAATGCCTTGTAAACTCCTTCAACGTTGAAGTGTTGGATTTCGAGTCATGAGTGTACTGTATGCCAGTAATAACTGAAATATGGGAATCATACTGGCTCACCTTATGTAGCAAAGCTATGAGAGACAATTGGAGAAGAGATCAAGTTTAATTGGGATCAAACTCAGTTTCGAAATGTCTTTCTTGTTCCTACTCTTGAGATCGCAAAGCTTAGTTCACAATGATGTGTGCATTTCTTAGAATCTGTGTGGGTTTGAAGGGCCATGAAAGAGAGAAATTGGGGAAGTTTCCATATATATATATATATATACGCGCGCGCGCGCACACACACACACACATATATATATATGTATGTATTTCTGCGGTGCTCTCTATAATACTTGCATTGTGTGATTATGGTTGGAGATTCTTGTGGAGAGTGGGATGGTGAGTCTTTCTTATCTATAATCCATCACAGGTAATGTGATCTGATGATGTTCTTGTCCGTTGACTTAAGAATGACCTTGCTGTCTACCGGGTGTCTTATCACTTTCATTTTCCATTGCGTGTTATGTTGTAACTATAGAGGGCTAGCTTGACTTGAGCTCACTCCTTGAATTGGCTTACAAATAGAGGCTTCATTTCAGGTGCATATAATACATGAATGGGTCTGGGCCGGTACCCCAAATGAGGGTGCTGCTTGGCTCCGTTTACAGCGGTTGGCTGACACTTGGCATCGGATACTTTTAGTACCAGTCACAGGAGGGGTCATCGTTGGTATGTTGCATGGTTTGCTTGAAATATTAGATCAAATAAAGCAGTCCATTTCTTCTCAAGGACAGGGTTTTGATTTGCTTGCTGGAGTCTTTCCAACTGTGAAGGCCATCCAGGCTGCTATAACCTTAGGTACTGGTTGTTCTCTTGGTCCCGAAGGACCTAGTGTAGATATTGGAAAATCATGGGCACAAGGATGCTCAGTTATGATGGAAAACAACAAGGAAAGGAGGATAGCTCTTGTTGCTGCTGGTGCAGCTGCTGGAATAGCTTCAGGTGTTCAGATTATGTTGTTTTGACTTTTGTCCAGTTTCACTTCATTCATGTTAAATAGCTTGCTTTGAATACTATTTGTTAACTCTTTAGCTAACAATAAACACTCTTGAAGTATGAGCCACTTGCACTTTCCTATGTAGTAGAATAATTTAGTTGGAATCCAAATTCTTATCTATTTCAGTAACAATAACGCGCTTGAAGTATAAGCCATTTGCACTTGACCTTCCTCACTAAAAAAAATCTAATGCTTTGCCCCTCTAGAGTAGACTTACTTGAACCCCGTTGTGCTAGGATTCTGGCAAGTGATGTTTAAAGTGTATCAACATTAAAAGAAGTACTGCTTTTTCTTTTGCTTATAGTACACATGATTTTCATCAATAATTTGAGGCCACGTGTTTGATTGGTTGAGTGATTCCTTCACACAAAAGCAAGAATTATTTATCCTATTATAAATTATTATTATAAATTATTTCCTGTCTTTGAGCTGGTTCTTTATCTATCATTAGTGTTTATTGATTTTGTCGTTCAGGGTTTATTTATTTATTTATTTTTTATTTTTTTAAAGGTTTTTTTTAAACCTTCTTACAATGGTAACACCCAACCCGATGGACCTATCAATGTCACTTTTTTGACTTATTTACTTTTACCTTTTACTTTAGGTTTCAATGCAGCAGTTGCTGGTAGTTTCTTTGCTATTGAAACTGTTTTGAGGCCTCTTCGTGCAGAAAACTCTCCTCCATTTACAACTGCAATGATTATACTGGCATCTGTTATTTCATCCACTGTATCAAATGCTGTACTTGGGGAGAAACAGGCTTTCACAGTGCCCACGTATGATTTGAAATCTGCTGCTGGTATTTTATCTAATTCCTGTTCATTTTTTTAATCATTGAGAAACTGCACATATGTATGTAGGGGCATGAATGCTCTCATAATTTTGTTGAATAAGCTCATTTCTCTCTCCACACTAGGGCAGCAATAGAATTTGAATTGTGCTTGATATTACATCATTAATTTGGTGCCGACACTCATCCAACTTTATGAGGTTTTTTCTCTTACTTGACTATGGATTGAATAAAATCCTTTTTAACACACAATTAAGTTGCTGACATTCTCCCACCCCACATATAATTTTTCTACTACTTCAGTAATGCAGTTAATATGCAATGAATTTGTAGCGAAGGGTGGAACAAGGAGATAGTTAGATATCCTGTACATTGTAACAATTATCGTATGCTTGCAGTTGACAACATGACACCTATTCTCTCCTTTAAAACTCTTTACCTTATTTACATTTTTAGTATATGAAGTCAACATTAACTTCATTAAGAGCACTTCTGCATTCTAACTGTGAGCTACTCAGATATTGGTCAGGCAAAACATTCAGCAAGGAAGTTGGAAAGCACAGGCCTTTATGTTAATTAAATATGTAGTTTACCTTGTTCATATTAAGGAAAAAAAATAAAATAACATTATGGGAGTTCTCCAGAAATTTGGGGTTGTTTGGACAGCCTTTTTGACTCTTCTTTCCATTTTCATTTTCTAAATATTCCAAACAAATAGCGTTTGAACAGGGTTTACGTTTTCTATTTTCAGAATATTTGTCTGTAAACAGTCACATTTCAAAAAACTTTTTGTTGTTTTCAGAACATAAAATGAAATAATAGGTTTAAAATGGTCATGAAGTAAACTAAAGTTTGTTGTAATGGGAGTTATATGCACTTTACATATACATTATTTCATTGAAAAACTCAACGCATTTTATCCCAAGGTAGGCCGAAAATGAATCTCATATGTAAGAGTAGAAGTAGAACGGTAATGAGAAAAATAAAAAAGTTAAATAGATAAAATAAGAAAATAAATAAAATTAAACGAAATCATAAAATAGATGAAAATAAATAAATAAAATAATATGATAAAAAGAAATGATAAAAAATAAAATGAAAACACACTCGCATGTAGTAACACACACACACACATATATAAAAGAACTATTGAAATTGAAAATAAGGGAGTGAAAAAAGAGAAATAGAAAGACAAAAAGTAACTTGGTTTTCAATATGCGAATTGCTCTTCTCCACTCGCTCTCCAATTATATTCCACAGCTCCGCTCCTTCTAACCTCCTTTTCGTACTTCCTTCTAAACAATTTTCGGCCTACCTCTCCCTCTCCTAGTCTCCTTATCATAGTTGTAACGGCACCTCGGCGAAGTACAACGGTAGCTGACCGCCAGGACACCTAAGCGATAAGGTGCCTGCCATGACGTCCGTATGGCGACAAGTTGTTCACAGTGTACAATTTATACATTATTTATTTTACTTTAAAAATACATTGAACAATGAAATTTTATATACATTAAAAACCAAACATATTTACTGAGTAACATTAAAAACGCAATTATATTAACACCTATAAAAAAAAACTTGTAACACCTGTGTGTTTTTTTAAAATAAAAAAATTACAGGGGCCTACCTAAAAGACAAATACACAAACATGGTAAAATTTGTAAAGTACAAAACTTAAGGGTTGGACTTAATAGATTACCAAACTATGGGGGACTTCAATGAAATTTTGCCTAGATGATAACAACAGAGTTTTATTTCCCTTCGTACATTAATGGGGAAGCGGTTGGCAAAGACAAATACGAAAAAGCATCGCGACTTAGAGCTAATTTTTGCATGCGGCGACAGTGGAGGCTTTTGCATGTGGCAGCGATGACTTTAGCAGACCTCTTTAGTCTTCTTCTTTCATTGTTCTGCTGTTGCCGATGGCTTATCGTGGCTTAGATCTGTTTTCTTCTTCTTCTTCTTTCATTGTTTTGATGTTGCCGATGGCTTATCGCGACTTAGACCGCGTGACTGTCTCTGATGCAGCTAGGTGACCACTTGAGTTGGTGTGGCAGCAACGACAGGATGCCTTGGCGACGCCGTAACAACTATGCCCCTTATATCTTTTGTCTGATGCTAGACTCTTGTTCTTAATGGTGCATCTTTAGGCCAATTGTTTATATCCCAAGCTATTACCATTAGTACTTTCGTTCATATCTTTGAGTGAGTTTATGGTGAGCTAAGATAACCCAAGAAGATACTACTAGGACAGTGGATTGAGCCTTGGTACAGTTTGATTTGATTCGAACTCGGGATTTGGCCTGCGTTGTTACATATAGTATCAAAGTCGACTCTCTAAAGCTCGCATCGAATCGGGATTGGATCATTTAGTCGGATTGCCAGAAGTGGGGATACAAAGGTGGCTAGTATTATCTCACAATTAACAGAGGATGTGCCGGAGATGAGAACACGAAGGCAACCGGTATTATCCCACAATGGCTAGACAAAGATTATGAGTTATGTTGCTATGTCTTTGGGCTTGACGAGGATGTTAGCCAGAGGTGGGTTCATGAAGACCGCTGATATTATCCCACAATAACTAAAGAGACAGATTATGGGCTATGTTGCTGTCTTTTGTATCTTGTGTGTGGATCTATTAAACAGGAAGTGAATTATTGTGGCTTCTGGAACATATGCTTAGTTCTTTTATAAATTGTATTTTAAGATGCAATATACTTGGTATATATTTCTTATTTATCATAACTCATTTTTTTCCCTTCCCTCGCCCCTTCTTTTTTTAACTGTTAAATATGTACAGTTGAACACTTATGTAATGCTCTTTCTTTACAGAACTACCTCTATACTTGATATTGGGAATGCTTTGTGGAGTAGTAAGTGTGCTATTCACTCGTTTGGTAGCTTGGTTCACTCTGGCATTTGAGTTTATCAAGGAAAAGTTTGGTCTTCCGCCAGTTGTATGCCCTGCTTTGGGGGGTTTGGGAACTGGGATAATTGCTCTCAAGTATCCTGGAGTACTCTACTGGGGTTTCACCAATGTCGATGAAATTTTACATACTGGGAAGACTGCGTCAGCACCTGGAATCTGGCTGCTTGCTCAGTTAGCTGCTGCAAAAGTTGTGGCCACCGCTCTTTGCAAGGGCTCTGGGCTTGTTGGTGGCCTTTATGCACCAAGTTTGATGATTGGTGCTGCTGTGGGAGCTGTATTTGGGGGTTCAGCTGGAGAACTAATCAATTCAGCCATTCCAGGAAATGCTGCTATTGCCCAACCACAAGCATATGCCCTGGTAATGCTTTACTCTTGTACCTGGTCATGTTAGGTTGTATAAATAATTATATGCTTTTTACTTTTGTTTGACTTGATAAATGTCGATAGCTGTCTTTTAATTTCCATATAACGATGCAGGTTGGAATGGCTGCTACATTAGCATCAGTTTGTTCAGTGCCCTTGACCTCGGTTTTACTTCTGTTTGAGCTGACGAAAGATTACAGGATCTTGCTTCCTCTCATGGTAATTCTTGTCAACTTGTATTTGGTGTTGTACTTAAGTTTCTATGTGTGAGTGGGCTGGTTAAAGACTGCCTGATACTTCTGAAGCTGGATTAAGGAAACATTAGCTGCATATATCTCCATTTTATTAGATTATCACTAATGTATCATGTTTACCTGAATAAATTTCATTCTACTAGATGGTTCCTTTCTGAAATCACTTATTTATAGCTATTTGAACATCATTCTACATTTGCACTACATGTCCTCTGTCTGAGTTGTCAAATGAAATTCGCCTGTCTGTTTTATTGCTATGAGAAAATCTATCATTTAGTTTGCCTTTCTACTCATTTTATACTGGACATATTTGGATTCTCAAATGCTATATGGAGATTCGGAGAATGAAATTATAATATTTTGCAAGCGGTACATATCATAACCTTGCTATGTCTTTGGAGGATCTGTATATATGGATGAGGCAAAATACTCAAAGGGTCAGTGGCTAAATTAGCTGCTAACTGTCTAATTAGCTACAAAAGTCATGCTTATTAATCAAGACAACTTCAGCCCTTTAGGCCCTCAGCTTTGCATGGCTCAAATGGCATATTACAAAGCTGTTGAATCCAGCTGGTTCTGGCCTATCTGATCGATCATATTTCCTCTTGGTGAATTTTGTATTATGCAAAAACTCTAGATTTATTAATGACAGAATAAACTCTTTAGGACTTTGACAATGAAGCTTAAACTACAAAACCAGTAACTTACTTATATTTGTACACTAAAATTGTAACTAGTTTTTACTATAATAATAATTGTCATTTTGATCGTTATCTAGATGCACATCTAATATTTTTTTTACTAAGTGCATATATATGTTATGAATAATGCCAATAATTTCTTGAAATTATAAGAATAATCTCTGATTTTACCCTCTATCTTTTAGAAGCAACATGCCTAACTTTTTCTCTCTGCTACAGTGGCTTCAGAAATTCTGATATATTAAATTTGTGTACAAATAAACACTTTAGTTTCTTTATACTTTAGTGCACCCAACATTTACCACTGTAGCACAAATAGTTTGGTATTTCAAAATATTGATAACCGCATAGTCAAGTCATTCTAGGTTCTCTATGATTATTTGCTATGACCTGCTTCCCCTTGAGGATTGGTAAGGCTCACATTCTGGTTGGCTCATAAATGTTTTTATTACTTATCAAGTATAAAAAGGTGCAAATGGTGTTTAAATGATGAATGTGTAATAAGATTATAGTTTCTGTTGTTAGAAGTTAGAACTATATAATGTTACATACATGTGCTTGCATGACTTTGTGGTTGACACTATATTTGAGTTTTGGAAGGTTAATTGTCCAAGTTAGGTGTCATTTCAATGCTTGATTGAGCTATTCTTCCTCCACGGTTATATGCGGGCATTAAATATCCAGAACTTCTAATGTATTCCTTTGCAAGCAGGGGGCTGTTGGGTTAGCTATATGGGTGCCCTCTGTGACAAACGAGTCAAAGGAGGTGGAGCCATCAGAGGCAAAGACCTTTCCAAGAGGTTATTCTGTTCTTTCGCCAGTTGAAGACCAAAATGAGGGTACTTGGCGATGGAGTGACGGAGATGGTTTGGAACTCTCAGTTATTGGAAATGGTGGTAACCATGAAATAGTTGAGGAAGAAATATATCTGGAAAATCTGAAGGTTTAATTTTTTCCCATTCCTTGTATGGCACTGATTATGCGAAAAGAATGCCAGTTATGGCCCTGTCATAATTTATTTTACTATTTGGCATGAATCATGCCTTTTGTTATCTATTTCTTTTTTGGCTCAATTTTCTTAATGATACTTCTCTGCTGCAATCAGGTTTCTCAGGCCATGACAAATAAATATGTAAAGGTCTTGCTGAACCTTACCCTAAGAGAGGCATTGAAATGTATGCATAATGGTCAACAGAATTGTGTGCTTGTTGTTGATGCTGAAGATCATCTAGAAGGGATTTTAACATTTGGTGACATTAAAAGGTTTCTCTCTAAGAACTCCAGTGATGCTTCCGGCAGTGATTCATCAGTTCCAGATGTATGTAATATTATTTGATTGATATCATGCTCCTATGCCTTCCATTATTTTGAAAACCTTCTATATCTATCTTAAGAATAAAAGTTTCCCTCTCTCATGTTCTACAATGATATTTACGACTGACTTTTCTGCAGGCACGTGCATCTCTTGTTTCTTCTATCTGTACCAGAGGGATAAACTATCGTGGACAAAAGCGTGGACTTTTAACTTGTTTCCCAGACACGGATTTGGCAATTGCTAAGCAGTTAATGGAAGCCAAGGGAATAAAACAGTTGCCTGTGGTTAAGCGTGGTGTAGATTTCCAAGAAGAAAGGAAGCGCCGACTTATCGCTGTTCTTTATTATGATTCAATCTGGAGTTGTATCAGGTTATGATTGCTTTCAGTTTATTGTGACACAATATAAATGCTCTTATTTGTTTTGCACTTAAAGCATCTTTACACTTTTAAATAGCTTAAATCATCTGTGTTATTTACATATTTTCTCCATGAAGTATGACCGTATTGTCACTTGGTTCCCCCCCATGTCCAGAAGTGACACATACCCTCCGTGTCATTTTTTTATTTTAATATAGTCCAGTTTATGATGGCCGTAAAAGAAAAATGGCAGGATTTGTAATGTGCCTGTCTCTAGTTAGTCAAGAAATTCAAGTTTTGTCTACTTTTTTAACCATCAACGCAAATTGGACCAAAGTCACGCAAAAATGGAACGTTGGACTGTAAATTTGACCAAAGAAGAGATTTAAACTACCGGGGACAAAAATATAATTAACCCAAATCATCTGCAAGGCAGACTATTTGTTTCTTGTTTATTTCGGTGACATTATGATTGCACCAGCTTTCCTTTGTTCTAGTATACAAGTAACTTTTTAAGATGGGATATAGGTCTTATGTAGCAAAATCTGACATTAGTACATTTTTAAAATCCAAAAAAGAAACTTTTATGTACTTCATATGTGATGATATATGCCTGGATTGCTATCTACCTGGAAGGAGGACCCAGATAATTATGACGTGTCAAGATCATTTTAATTACCTGATTTTATTCATTCCATATATATGTTTACTTACACCTTGTGTGTTGGTTTGCACCAGCAACTCAAACACCAAGTTCACAATTACGTGGCTGATTTTTCACTGTTAAAAACCTTACATTCTGGCTTATACAAAATATGATTAGAAAAAGAACAATAACAACCTGCATTTCTTTTTCTGAGGGGCCATATTGTTCCATTCCAGTCAGTAGTATGCTGGGAAACTGATCATGGATCTGCTGTAGTAGTCCAGGTCAAACCAATGATTTAGATGTGATGGATTGAACAAATTGAACCAACTTGAAACCTATTATTTTATTCTATTTTTTTGTACTCCATTCATTTCAGAAAATCTATGATATATTTGCAGCCAATTTATGAATCTCAGTCATTTTTTCTTGTAATAACATTTTTTATCTAATAAAATATGATCTACTCCATATAATTTTTATGGGAGAATTTTGTTGCTCACTTGTACTGATTGATACTACACTTGCACAGGGAGGACCAAAATCATCGGAAATCAGCCAATGGGCGAAGAATAGAGGACAATTCCGAAGAGAGAAGATTGGAAATGGTGATCAATGAGTGACTGAGGTGATTGTGAAAGCCCAAGTTTCCTCAAAACCACCATACGAAGAAATTAGTTGAAAGGAAAGGCATGTCTGATTTGTATTCTGATTTTCAGCGTCCGGTGTTGGTTGACAGCAATGTATATGGTGGTTCACAGGCTCTCATAGTGATGGAGTATTTTAATATTTACAAATTTTTGAAGTAATCTAGCAAATTACATTTGTATATTCAAGTTTACTTAAAACCTCTAGTGAATCAGAGCCTTGTAGGTGATATTATTTACTGAGAAAAATGGAAATATAAATTGAATAATCAAACTGAAGCTAACAAAAGGATTTTTTCTTAATGCACTTTTGCAGAGCTTATTTGAGATTTAGAAATGATACTACTGTGTTAATGTTGTTTGAATTATAGTAAAAAGTATATGAGGGGATGCTTGCAGATTCTAATACCTGTAAATATATGTATACAACAACCAAGTGTATAGTTGATTACCTAACTTTGGAATGTTTAGTGTGCTTAAGACCATTTGAATGTCACATGAAAATCTTGTTTGTCCTGAAACGTTACTTATTCAAACAAACTTATTTAATTTTCGGTGCAACTACATGTACGGTACATTTGGAGGTCTAGTGGTTAGAATGTACGGTACATTTGGAGGTCTAGTGGTGTAAACACTAACCGAACAAACCCCTAATATTTTATATGTATGTGATGCATCTAACATCTGTCATCTGGCATGCATTTAACATCTGATTTGCACGGACTTTTCTAGGAGAAATAAGTTGACAAGAGAACTTGTCATTAAAATAAAATCAATCTTAAACTCACAATTGATCTGGGAGAGGAAGAAAATTGATGTATAAGTTACAAACCTTCTGATAAAATTTTGTTGCTAAGGTCACTTCCAAGTTCCAAAAAAATCAAAAGAATTAACAAAATACAGCACCATAAAAGGCCCACAAAAAATATGAAGTCATGCTTTATAATTTCCTTTCTTCAAATAAGGTAAAATGTATTAACAGTAAAAAGATTTTACATCTGAGGTCCGAGCGGTAACCTACTCAACATTTGATGATAAACTGAT
This sequence comes from Aralia elata, assembly GCA_034770075.1. Lineage (NCBI taxonomy): Eukaryota > Viridiplantae > Streptophyta > Magnoliopsida > Apiales > Araliaceae > Aralia > Aralia elata. Next base: position 9,772,456 of record CM068385.1, on the reverse strand, counting down.
GAGCTATTAGTCAGATTCAAACCAGGTTCCGACATGGGCTCCACTTTTGGTTCTCCTTTTGGCAACATAAACCCCATTTCATTCATTGGCCGAGGCTGTCCAAAATAGGGATGAGAAGGCAAAACAGGCATCTTACCTTGGTTAGGACCCAATCCAGCCATTCCCAAATTGGCTAAGCCAGGCTGGTTCATTCCAAAACCGAAGCCATGGGAAGGTCCCAGCTGCTGCCTTCCAGGTAACCCGAATGAACCAAGCGAATGAGGCCTTTCAAATCGTGCCATGTTGTTCTGAACTTGCGATGGCTCAGGCCTGTGAGCCTGGGTTTGAACAGCACCAGCAGATTGTGAAGGCGTAGTGTTGGAGACACCAGAGTTAACATGACTGCTATTACGAGCAGCAGGAACATCATGGTTGTGCTTCCCTTCGTATGTGGTTATCACTGATTTGAGATCATGAGAAGCCCTCTCTACATGCTTCCTTACCGTACAGCCTGCATTTGTGCACTTATAGTAACTCCTGCATTAAAGCAGTACCACATTATTTTCTGATTCTGCGTATTGCATATCCTTCATGGGTTGTGTTGTGTATCATGCATGCGAGTCCATGAGAATGAATTAGAAAAAATAAAAAATGATGGCAGTTACCTTGGATTCGGATTTCCTTTCACAACTTTCTGCCCATACTTTCGCCAGCGATATCCATCGTCAAGAATGTCCACCTCACTAGTTGTTTGTACCACAACTCGAGGCTCTCTGATAGCTCTGGTGGCCCCACTCACTTCAGTGGCATAAGCTTCAACTTTCCTAGAATTTTAAAAAACGTAAAACATTCTCGAGTATGTACAAGGGCTTATTCGGTATGTACCAAAATGATCAAAAGTAACTAACCTTCTCTTCGACTCGGATTCATCTCCTTCACCATCATAATCTAATGAAACACTGCCATGTGTTGCACGTTCATCTTCGTCTTCATCATTTGAAAATGTAGAAGAGCGATCCACTGGATCACCCAATTCAAATTGAGCACCATTCTGAGCATGTAAAGTGATAGAATTGTTGCAGTATTCAGGCCCCAATGCTGCTGATGATGTCACCTCAAGATTATCTTGCCTCCAATCAGTTCCCTTTTTCATGGTTGTCCAAACTGGATCACCATCAACACCGGACCCACCTTGTTCAGTGATGTCATATTGCATGTCACTTGGTGTGTTTGAGGATCCAATGGCTGATCTACGATTGGGTGGAGGTTTGGGGTGACTATGAGCCCCCTTATAGATTATCTCTGTTATGTGGCCTTCATGAGATCGCTCCACCTTTTTCTTGACTGGGCAATTTTGATGTGTGCACTTGTAATAACTTCGTGGATACTCACTGCCCTTTACTTGTTTCTGTCCATATTTCCTCCAATTATACCCATCCTCAGATGGAGCATTACCCACATTTGTATCTCCAATGACTCTTTGATCCGTATCCTCGTCTTGCTGCTCATCCAGAGGGGGAGAATGTTCTGTAATACCACCAACAGTATCAAAGGTCGTATGTTCTGATGAGATATTATTATTCCCAGTATCTTTTTCAGCTGATGATCGAGAAAAGTCAGTCTGAAGATGCAGTGTGGTTCCATTTTGAGTGTTAGTTTTTCCAGGCTCTACACTTTTAGGCGGATAAGAGTTCTCTGATTGAACTGAAACCTCCATACCAGGAAAAGATTGCCGAGGAAGAGTTGATGGAGCTCCCTACTCACGGAAAAGAAAAAGAATACAGAACTTAGACTACTAAAGGAGGCAAATTATCTTCTTCTAGAAGTATGCAGCATTTTAGTGCAAACGAATTCTTTACCCCTCGAGTGCAAGCAGAATAGTAAGCATTAATTACGGATTTGTAGATGTTATTATGTTTCTATCAATCAAATAACAATTATTATCCTATTTCTGTGTATGCAGTATGCAGGCACATTTGCATGTGCGAGTGAGAGTGAGAGTGAGAGTGAGAGTGAGAGTGAGAGTGAGAGTGAGAGTGAGAGTGAGATAGTTCTAAGATGAATAGCTAATATATGGTTTGTCCCATTTGAGATGAGAATTTTCAGAGTATAATTACTTTGTTTCCTGCACCAAGGAAAAGTGAAGGACTGGATTCTGTAACGGGCTTGAATGCAAAGGATGAAGCATTCATGTTCTCGAAGAAATTGTCTTTACTCTTATCAGGTCCCTCCATAAAAAACATGGAGCTTCGACCATTGCCACTTGGAGCAAATGAAAATTTTCCAGTCGTTGGAGATGGCTGAACCTGCAGTGAAATAGATTCAGAAATAAATCCGTAGAATGGGTAGAACAACAAACTTTAATAAAATCAACTTTATATATGATTGTATGGACTGTACAAGTCAGGAAATCAATATAAAAACACTAACAAAATGGCCACCAAATCCATGAGTCAGAAAATAACTACAGTTCTCAAAGATGAGAAAAACCTAGCACCACAGCACTTGATGTGCAATAACATGAACAGGTTTCCTTTTATATATCATGGTGCACGTCTTACCTCATCCTCATAACATATGTCAAAAGGCATATGATTACCTACTAGATGTCAACTTTGCTAATCTAGTAATACTAGTTTAAGTAGCATTAATAATTCAAGTTTTCATTTGATCTGTCTCTATTAAAAAGACAAAAGAAATAAAACCACGTAAGTTTTCATGTATGTATGTAAAAGATGCTTCCGCTGCAGACAAAAAACTTGACGAGGGCACACAGCATGGTTAAATTTAAGGATACCAATCACAGGGCTAAGATGGGTTCTCATCAGCATAAGAAAATTCATTAACCAATCAAAACAAAAATAGTTTGCTACAATGGTGGGACCATCATCACATTCAATGGTTCACTTTCATTTTCGAGAACTTTGGGAACACGCGAGACATGATAACGCAAGTGAGGTAAACATTAGTAATTGGAACACTTCTAGATCTTGTTTACTTTCCCATATGATGTCTAGATTACTTGAAACAATAAAAAGAAACTGAAAAAGGGAAGGGGTGGAGAGAGTAAAAAGTTTGACGTTACAAAGTTGAAATCCTTAAACTACGTACTCCCACAACAATAGAGTTTAAAGTTCCCAATAATTAGATTTCCATTATGGCTTCTCTAGCATAGATTGTAGGCACTCAATGTATCTTTAGATTGTAAAGATATAATTTGTGGAAAGGACTACTTAAGCATAAACTATGGAACAGGCTCCCAATTTCCTGTTGTATATGCATCTAAAAAAACAGACTTTATGTATCTCCCACTCAGACAATCTTCACTGAGTGTTATGAAAAGCAAGGCCAAATGCCAAGGCGTTACCAAAATGGTATCAGAAATTAAAGCTTACCAGTGAATTTGAGACAAAAACAGGGGAATCTAGCAGTGTAGTTGGACTAAGACCAGGAGGAATTGTCAAGTAAGGAGACCGAGTTTCTTGGTTCAGTGAAAGGTCAGCAGGTCTCATGCTTTCCGTATTCAACCTCGGAGCATTAAAACCAGCTCTTGCTGCCATCCTTTCTAAAAGACCTCCACGCGAGCTCATTTTTTGCTCAGAGTATGGACCTGGATTAGTTGCATGATCATCATCTGCATTAGTTCGTACCCTGTCCATTTCATCAGCACTTCTTGACATATTATTCTCCTCCGGACCGGGAAACCGGGCCCCACTTTTATCATCACCCATTGATTCAGAAATTGACCTGAAGCTAACATCATCACCCAACATCGATGAGAAAAATGTCCTTGGGCTAGGACTCGGAGGCATCCAATCTCCAACTATAGCGACATGGTCATCAAATCCACTCATGATAATTGTAAGCCTCCTCGGCTGTTTAATCAACTAAAAATAGGTCAGTACAGATTAAAGTACTACAACGCAAGAGCCGTACACTTGAAAGATTCACATCATATACAAAATCGGAAAGAGACACAATTCAATCTGAGGAGTCAATAATATCATTTACAGCATGGGTTAATGTACATGATAACAAATTCACAACCATTCTTTTGTCTGATGAGTGAGGAGCTCAAGTAGTTCCATACTTTACCAAAAACAGAAAAAAAAAAAAAAAAAAAAAAAAAAATTTCCTGAAGCACACTAACACACACTACACATTTCGCTCAAAATGACAAATTTCAGCAAGGTCTGCACCAGTTTATCCATCAATTAAAATAAAGTCTTTTAGAAAAGAATTTTCAGGAGGCATATCAAGTATCATTTCTGGGGGAACAAGCAGTCCTCATACTGGTGAAAGGAATTGCACAAAATTAAAAGAACAAGCTTGTAGTTAATTTTCTTCTTCCCTCAACTATATCTGCTCATTAAAGTAGTAAATGACCATACTTTTCAAGTTTTATCAACACCAACTAAAATAAGGAAAAAAGTAATCATCAACATAGGAATCTAACAAGGACCATTCATCTATCCTAATTTAGGAATCCCAACCATAAAACATTTAATTTTGTCAACTAACATATCTTGATCCTGGTTTTCCTTGCAAAACCCAAAAATAAATCAAAATCAAATCCAAACTTCATGTAAATAGTTGAAAGCTGAAATGATTCAAAACATGGCCCCATTTATTAAAATTATACAGACCATTTAAGATCTAACAACTTTTGAAATTAGATATCACCATATCTGTGAAGAATTTGAATAGAATTTATCTACATGGACCAAGAGATACAAAAAAAGGTGTAGCTGAAATTTAGGAAAGAAGCTATTGATGACCCAGACAATAGAATTCCCAAATTTAGAGACACAGATACAGAAATAGTAAAAGCCGGGAAAAATATAGAAACAGAACAAAAAAGACCCAAATCATTAAAAATGGTGACCAAGATTATTAGGTGAGTACCTGATAACAACACACAGTCAAAGCTAAGATGATATGAAGGAGACCCTTTTCTGATTAGTTTCTTCTTAATAATTTCCCATTCCTTCAAGTCTTTCCTGAAAGAAAAAAGGGCAAAATATTCCACCGTCCTGTCAATTTCCCCTTTCTCTCTCTTCTTTCTCTCTCTATAATGGCTTAGCACAAAATATGGTTGGTGATGGGAAAAATTACATTGAGCTAAAAAATGATAGAAAAAGTGGGGTTGATTGGTAGTAATGGTGTACCTTATTAAGTTATAAAGATGGAATCTTTTGGAGAGAGAAAAAGAAAGTTTAACACACAATTATCTCTCCATGTTGTGTGATATTTGATTCTATATTTCCATTCCATCAGTGTTATTTACCTACTTCAATCATGGCATTTGGGCTGGGCTCTAAGGTTAATAAATTCGGAAGAAATATTATAATATTATTATTAATTGAGCTGATTGTGTATTACGATAATTTTGTGTTAAATTATAATTATAAAATATATTATTATCTAATATTGAATAAAATTATAAAAAAATCTTACTTATTACATATTTCTCTTATATATCATTTTTCTTATTAATTTTTGAAAACTAATTTAAAATATTTTTTTTTCAAAATTGATAAATTTCATTAAAACTTACGAAATAATAAATGCTACAATTAATAATATTTTTTAGATAATTTACTATATGCATCATTTAAATGACTAAAAATTAAATCAATTATGTCATATTTTATTTAAAATATTTTTAAATTCAAAATTTATAAAATTCAGTAAAACTTACGGAACAATAAATATTATAATTAATAATACTTTTTAAATAGTTTACAATATTTATTATTCGAACGACTAAAAATAACTGAATTTATGTCGATATTAAGTTTAACAATGCCGAAAGTTGACTTTAATAAGTTAATAGTAAAGTTATATTTTCTCCATTTCAAAATATAGGATCAATATTGATTTTTCGAAGTCAAATTGAGATATTTTCATCTTTAAAATTAATATAAATTCATTTAATTAAGATAATAAAATTATAAAAATTATAAATTACGTAAAAAGTACTATTAAATTCAAAACTTACTATATTCAAATTTTAAATAAACCTCGTTAATTTTAAAATTTAAAATATCTTATATTGATTTTGAAATGACAAACTTAATCTTATATTTTAAAAGCGAATAAGAAGTATTTTGGAATGGAGAGGAGCACTACAGTTGATAAATCTAAATCAATATGCAAAAAATGTAACTTTCAGGCGCCAAATCATCTAGTTGAAACTATGTTTCAGCTGGTTCAGGTATTTTAGTAGAATTGAACTTTAAATTTACTGGTAGAATAAGAGAACTACATTTATTTGTACAATTTAACACATTAATTAACTATAAAGTGTTAGTAGATGTAGACCCTAAATTGATACTACATTATATTAATGTGTGGTAAAAGCCTTTACCGTATCTAAAGAGTGCAATTATTAATTTACAATGTGCATATATCGATTAACACTCTAATTATATTATTTCCATCAACAAAAAGAGTTCTATTGGTTATTTTTTTTATAAAAAAAATAAGATATCTTTTTATTAATAATAATGTAAAATAACATCATATTCTCAAGTTTGTCATTTTAATTTTATTATCATAATTTTACTATTAAATTAATAATTTATTATTCTTGGAGGTAAACATGTAATAAAAAATAAATTATTAATAATTAAAAATTAATTTTTGTGAAATTGATAGAGTATTTCTTAACAAAAAAAAGTTAATCCATTAATAAATGAGAGGTTCAGAGTGAGAATAATTCGTTAGACGGTTTTGCATTCTAATGCGGAGCCCCCAAGGACAAGATAAGATGTAGCTGTAATCGTCCCAAATGTTGCCACATAAGAACCAAACCACGGCACATATATATATCTGTGTGTATATATAAATATATATATATATATATATATATATATATATATATATATATATATATATATCTACCTCTGTGTGTGTGTGTGTTAGTGTTTTCTTTAAGGGAGAGAATCAAGGGTGAAGAAATGAAGACCGTCTAAGTGTCCATATTATGTTTAGAGTGTAGTTGAAGAAAGACAAAAAGAGAACAAGCTATTGAGACCATTTATTTGGAATTAAGCATTTGAGTATAAAAGAGGGAATTGACTGAAAAAAATTCTTTTTTTTTATTTTGTTTTTTCTTACTAGCTTTAAAAGAGGGCCGGTTGATCGGTTGTTCTATCTTTCATTTTATTATGCTGATTATAAAAAGAAGTTTCCTATACTTTACAATTTCTTTTGTTAAATTTTTTTTTTTTTTTTGTGTTAAATTGCCCACTATGAAAAGATGTTATTCCCAAGTACTTTTATGATTGTTAGTAACTTAATGGTTCTTCTAATTATGCCTTTCATTTAAGCAAAGATTCTTAAAGAGAAGTTCAAATTTAATGCATAACTCATGGTTAAAACTAGTCAACTAAATAAGATTCTATTTGGCTGCCAGACATGGATTATAAGACAGGTGAAACTCACATTTCAATATTATATATATATATATATACATACATATATATATATATATATATATATATATATATATATATATATACGGTTTCTTTCTCCAGCGAACTCAACTTAACGGACCTGAGACGAACTGGAGCAAAAAAACACGCGGGTTGAATTTGAGTTGGGTGGGTTGTCAAAATGGGTCAACTATATAACAAAATAAAACCCATTAGGCCTCAGATGCAATCACCGATTTCTCTCTCTAACTCTTCCCTCTCTCTCTCACTACGAACCATAGCAAACGGAAGGTAAAGCTAGAGGACACGACTCCGACCAACTGAAGGTAAAACTCCTACCAACGGAACCATAGCAAACGGAAGGTAAAGTTCCATAACTTTATTAATTTTGTAATTTTTGTTTGTCCCGTAAGAAATCTAGGGTTTATTAGGTGGTTTTGAACTAGTGTTTCTTATACCCTTTTGCCTGCTTCTTGTCTGTGGATGAGATTTTATTTTCCGACCATGGATTCGTAAGTGATGAGAAGGAATGTGACAAAGGGATTCGACTTGATCCCTGTGACGAACGAGAATTTTTGTAACTTATTTTAAATATTTATTGAATTAAATAAATATTTTTTGATGATTTAATTCTTGAGTTAATTGATTAATCGATGAATTTGTGGTAGATTAATTTAATGATATGTGTTACATTAATTATATTAATGTAGAGAATTTTTATATTTAAAATATGTGTTTAATTGAATTTATCTGATTAAATACATTATTTAAATGAGTATAATGTTATTTCTAATTAATTTAATTATTAATTAGAGATTTAGTAAATTGTCATTATTAATAAATGAGAATTTTATTTATATGACTATGTGATTTAATGTAGAATTATTCTATTTTATATATTTGATTTTATTAAGATTATTTAGTTGATTAAAGTGTGACATGAAACTATGTAATAAGCTAGTTATTAAAATAAACTAGAAGGAAGAATAAAGAACTAGCCAAACGAGGCCCTAATGGGGGTTAATGTCAGTTAACCCATTATGGGATTAACTGACACCACTAGTCAGATTTAAATCTCACGTATTCTTATTAAGGTATTATTTTCTAAGCCAACTTAGCAAACACAGAGAGAAAAACTTGAGAAAAAAATGTGATCTAGAAAGTAGTTTGGAGAATTAAAGAAGGATTTCTAGCAATCTAAACCACCAATCAAGGTAAATTCCTTAAATTCAACTTTGATTTATGTTCTTCCAAATTTTATTCCATGAATGTATGCTTCTGAGTTCTCTGTATAGTAAATTCTATGGCCAAACTTTCAATAAATTGATATTAGATGATTGTAAGTATGTTTTGATGTGTTTTGTATGGTTATTATATGATTTAGAGTAGTTAAATCCATGAAATCATGCTTTAATTACAAGTTTTGAAATTACAGAGTAGTTACTTATGAACATGGTTTAAATATACGAAATTGGTACTTGATTTACATGTTAATTGGTTAAATTGATTACTGAATATGTCTATGCATGTAAAAACGAAAAGAATGAAACTTAAACGGATTGATTTGGTTAAGAAACGAATTTACTGCGATTAATTTTGTTAACTGTATCAAAACTTCATAATAAGTATGAACAGTTAGATTTTTGGTCTTTAATTGGGTTGTATAGATTATTTGTGATGCTAAAATCATTGTTTATGGAATGGGTTTTTATTTCATACCATATATGATAATTGGGCATGTTTAATTTGATGTACGAATAACAAAATGGGAAATTTTTGGCCTGTTTCTGCGTTCTTCGCGAACTGCAAAAACTGGAATTCGTAATTCTCGCCCCGACGAGAATTTTGTGAAGGGATCTCTCGCCCCGGTGGGGAGCTCACCCCGGCGAGAATTTTGTGAAGCAATTTCTCGCCCCGGCGAGAATTTTGTGAAGCAATTCCTCGCCCCGACGAGAGTTCGCCCCGACGAGATTTTTGTGAAGAGTTTTCCCGCCCTGGCGGGAATTTTTAAAAAAAAAAAAAAAAAGGAGTAAAAAGACGAGAGTAAAAATTTTATTCTTTCTTTGTGATCATGGTATGAAATCGTGGTTATACCTAAAGCTTAGGCTAACGTATAAAATGAATGTTAAATTACTGTGAAAGGTGGTAGCATAAGCCCATTGATTATTCGGGTCAACTGAGCTATTAAAATGAGATTTGATGAGAATGAGTTTTGACGTGTTTATAATACTGTAACTAATTATTGTTACTGTTTTATAAACGGAATGTATAGGTTGATTAGAGAACGTGAGTCTTAAATTTATAGTCTACGCACGAGGCAAGTATCTTATCCTTACTTTTACGTTTACGCAAGTTCCTAAATTTCATTATCATAGAATACAAGCTTCATAATGCTATTACTTCTTGAGCAAGTTATTGTTTCTATTCCATTCAATTTTATGGATTCAATGAGATGTTTTTAATTTTCTCTTTGTAATGCTTCAGTTATATAAAACGTATTCAATCGTACCTTTTGTGAGATTTAGTTTTGATTCTCGAATTACACCTTTTGAACCTTGATTGACTAGCGAACCCTTTTTGATTCGACTAGTCCATAGTTGATGAGCGTTCTAAATTCTAGAAACGTTATTGAAGTAAATCCAAACCAAACTTCTTTTGGTGCGGACTCCGATGTCAAACTGAGATGAACAACCCTTATATAGGGGATTTATTTACGCGTTAGCGTTAAGATGTTGTGCACATACATGGTACAAAAGGCTAATCCCCCTGAGTACGAGAAGCAAGGTTCATATAGTCTTACGACTGTTAAAGGTTTAAAGTAGGAATACTTGACAACCTGGGACATAGTTCGTGGTCTTAAGACCCTCAGACGTTCTTTTGAATCTTGTTTTACATTCTTGACTCAAAAGCTAAATCTTCAATTATTCGATATCCGTTTATTATTTCGCATGTTATTATTGTCGTTGTTGTTATACTTGCTGGGCAATCATTGCTCACTCTTGCATAATAACATTGCAGCTAAAGTTGAAAGAACTGATGAGCCATCCACTAGTAAGGGCAAAGGAAAAGCAAACAAGTGATGAAGACTTGTTGTATTTGCTTTATTGTTGTTTATGTAATAGACTTGATTTATGTTTTCCGCACTGATGTTTATTTAAGGTTAGATGACCTGGGATTTGTTTATGAATGATGTTGTAACCCTCTAATGGGAGATTTTTATTTCTATTCAAGTATTTTCATTTATATTTGAATTTACAGTTAGATGTGATGTGATGGTTTTGGATTGTGAACACCAAATCCTGAGGAAATGAAGTACCCGGATTTGGGGGTGTCACAATCCCTTTTCCCCTATGTTTGCATTTACAAAATTAAAAAATAGAGACAAAATCTAAGATCTGTTAGTGTAAGTTCAGTAACGTAACTTTGAACCAGGAAAGGAAAACTTAAAAATTGATTCAGTATCTAGAACAAAAAGCACCACAAACCAATCACACACTAATTAAACTAAAACATACATATACAAAAAAATTCAATCATTGTTATAAACTGTAGAAGCATAAAATTGAGCAGATTAATGTTATAGAGCTTTAGCGAAAGTTACAAGGTTCAATACCCTGCATCTCAAAATTCCAATGTTAATGTTTTTTCGGGCCAACAACTCAGTTCACTACTTGGTCCAACTCCAAACTAAATGCAGTCTAGAGGTTTACACCGTCGTTACAAAGAAAGAAAACTTAATATCTTAACTTCTGACAAGGGGAATTGATGGATCTCTCTGGTAGTCTGGTTGCTTTCAACCTCCAAAAACTAACAAAGCCAAAAATATAAATTATGAATATATGCCCAACTAGGATAAGAATTTTAGCTTGGATCAGCTTTTAATCAAATTCTACAACTTAGCTTGCACCTTCACAAGTTCACCAAAGAAGCCTATTTAGAGAAGTTGATTTCGAAGAGCTACATGTTGGGCTGTAAACTACGTTACTGAACTTGCATGAACAGATCTCATCCACAGCCAAGAAGCAGGCAAAGGGGTAGAAGAAACACCAGTTCAAAACCACCTAATAAACCCTAGATTTATTATGGGACAAACAAAAATTACAAAATTAATAAAGTTATGGAGCTTTACCTTCCGTTTGCTATGGTTCCGTTGGCCGGAGCTTTACCTTCCGTTGACCGAAGCCGCATCCTCCAGCTTTACCTTTTGTTTGCTATGGTTCGTAGTGAGAGAGAGAGGGAAAAGTTAGAGAGAGAAATTAGTGGTTGCATCTAAGACCTAATGGGTATTATTTTGTTATATAGTTGACCCATTTTGACAACCCACTCAACTCAAATGCAACATGCGTGTTTTTTTGGTCCAGTTCGTCTCAGGTCCGTAAGTTAAGTTCGCTGGAGAAAGAAACCGTATATATGAGAGTGATCCATAGCAAATAGTTGTTATGGATACTATTCCATCAAATATACCTCTCACCGTCCAATAACAAATCTAATGGTCGAGATCGACTTGGACATAGGGCCAACCGCTAGAAGGACTAGTGATAGACACATAATTCGTATATTTTATTATCCATAATTTTGTCCTTTTAATTATATTAGTTTATTAAATTAATATGTTTTATTTTATTTTGTAGGATTTAATGTTTTGTTGCAATAAAGTCAAAATCTTGGTGATCAAGCGATATTTAATGCTCTTATTCATTTAAGAAAATATTCAAGAAGAATCCTACAACGAGAAGGAAGGAGGTGGAACAATCTTGGTGTGCAAGTCAAATCCAACAAGAGAAAGGAAAGTTTATCTACAAGATATCTTTAAGAAGTTAATTGCCACTAGGAAGCTGAAACCTACATAAAAAAGAATTAATGTCTTAACTCTTATGCCTATAAATAGAGGGGGAGATATTAGGTATTTTTTGTGTATTAGTTTAGGTTAGGAGTATGATTAAATTATTTCTTCATTGTATGCTCGTTGGATGATCGTTAATAAAGAAAGTTTTCTTTTTCTTCTTCTTCTTTATTTTAGTTAGTTTATTAATTTTCATGTCTAGTTAATTTTTTTAATCTAGGATGAAGATGAAATTAAATAATTATTCATGATAATATTTTTCATCTCTTTTATTATTTATGCTTTTATGTTTAACTGATTTCGTCTTCATGTTTCGTTGTTGAAATACCTTCGTTTTATATTTCTTATGTGATTTTAAATTAATTAAGAGGTTTTGATAGATTATTGTTAAGATTTGAATTTTTTATAATCCATACTTGCTCGAAGAAGTTTTGATGGGTTATAGTTAATTCTTAAATTTTCATAGTCTATGTTTGCCCACGTTAATTATAAAATTACTAAATTAAAGGGAAGGAAGATCAAAACCATAGTTAAGTTATAAAAATAGAAGAGATTGAATTATATGTTATGTTTATTGTTTAATAGATTCGGATTCATAGATTACTTCCTTATTATTAGTTTTCATATTCTAATTAGTTTAATTATAATTAATCGATTTTCAATCGTTATTTCTAATTCGCCTGAAATAGATATTAATGATACATTAAAATTAATCTAGTCTTTGTAGGTTCGACATGTACTTGCCAGTTCTTTAATTTGACACTATGCACTTGTAGTTACATATTTTTATTACATCAACTAGCGGCCAATGCAACTCCTACTATTGGCTAGGGAAATAACTAAGTTGCTTTGGAGTTTATTTGGATTTTATCCTGGCCACTACTCCTACTAGCGATAAGGCAAAATAGCGTCGTTTTTCGTCAATACCAATTTAATTAGGAACATTGTTTAATCAACAAATTAAGAAAAACTTGTCCCTTAATATATAGCAGGATTCCTTCTATAATAACAGTTTTGTCATTTCAACATTTATTAATCAAAACTACTTTAATTGATGTTGTTAACCGAAACCAATTATGTAAGACCCCAACTTTTTATGAATATGACTTAAAAAAATTTTAAAATGTTATTCTAAATACTAAGGTGTTAATTTAATAAATATTATAGTTATGGGTGATATGTGCAAATTATAAAAAGTAAACAGTCTGTCGGGGAATATTCGTACGACGGTGCCGAAATAACCAATCATTGGTGGGTCCCACAACGGAATAACTGTCAGATATAGAAAACGACAGAAAATAATTTTTTTAAAAATTGGCGGCAGAACTTTTATCATTAACTGTTGAAATACCCGGTAATAAAAGAATAGTAACACGCGTTATTTCACAGTAGCACACAGTATTCCACAGTAGTACACAGTATTCCACAGTAACACATGGTATAACACAATATTTCTGATTATTGATTCAATAATTGCTACAGTAGTAGCCACTTAGTATTTCATTCAATAATTGCTATAGTAACAACTGTATAGTAGTTTATATTATTGATTCAATAATTGCTACAATAGTAGTCACATAGTATTTCATATTATTGATTCAATAATTGCCACAGTAGTAAATGCATAGTATTTTATATTATTGATTGAATAATTGTCATAGTAGTAACTGCATAGTATTTCGTATTATTGATTTAATAATTGTTATAGTTATAATTGCATAGTATTTTTACATTATTAAATCAATAATTGTCACGACATAATAACTCATATTATTCGAAATGATATTATTAGTTAGCATTATTGGCAATGTCTAGAAGTTTTGTCGAGAAAAATGGTTACTTAATTGTGCGCCATTTATATGAAAGGCCCCCTCTTTCCTAGGAACGATCTGGCTGCCAGTATTGCGAGTTAATGATATCTTTGCCAGTCTATGATATTTGTGATATTAATACATAAATACAATAATATAGAAAATGGATTTATAATAATAATGGTGAGTAATAAAGAATAATAATCTTGAAATGTGTAACGTGTGTCCTGAAGTGTAAAACGTGTGTAGGAATAGTCCTAAAGTGTGTAACGTGTGTTCTGAAAATGTGTAACGTGTGGATAGGTGATGTAGATTAAAAGTTATCTAAAATGTATAACATGTGGTTTGGTAATGAACGGTATAGATTAAAAGTGTCTTAAAATGTGTAACGTGCGGTGATGTTGATGTGGGTTAAATTTTTGCTACAAATATGGAGTTTGGCAGAAGGATTTTCATAACTCTCTTGCTTAATCCTTCCTTCTACTCTCTAAATCATTAATGTAAGTGTCTTTAAGGTGCTAAGATTGTCTTAAGTTTTGGTGCACCAATTATTCAGGTGAGTTTTTATAATAGTTACATAAGCAACCACACACATCACACAGTTTTTACAACTCTTCAGAAAACTCTTTCTTTAAAAGATTTATTTTGAAAAGCTTCCTCTGGAAGATTGCTTTGAAATAATACTTATTTTATTCAAAAGTAATTTTGAAATACTCTATTTTGTACACTACACAAATTTATACTATCAAGTCTATTTTAATAATTTCATAATATTCGAGCTAGTGTACACTATGAAACTTATTTGTGGTAATTACTAATCTAATTATAAATATACATATAAGTTGATCAAAATAGTATCTAATCACGTGTTAAGGTAAGAGATATCATTTTCTTTCATACTCATAACTCTAAACTTACTATGGTAAATATTGCTTCTATAATTCCTGAAATAATTATAAATTCCTTTGAAGTTTGTGCTTCATCTAGTATCATTTCACTTGAACTTTTTATTTACCTGAAGCTTCTTATTAAATCTTAATCGTTATTTTTGAACTATGAATCTTGAATATCATTCTTGAATTTGACTCCACCTTTTTGACATCGTCTTGACAATTTAGACATTATTGGACTCTGGACAAATTAAATGTCAAATATCGAATGTTTATTCTTTTATCTTATTATCCTTACAACTTTCGTTCATCCTTCATATCATTGTTATTTGTATTAATCATCAAAGAATCTAGTTGCTGTGAATATCTTTGGCCTGGATGCAAAGATAATATAATTGGTGAATGTCTTTGGCCTGGGTGCAAAGACGATATAATTGTTGGGTGTCTTTGGTTTATATGACAAGGACACGTGGTAAAAGTTCTCTTTGATTGTAGTGTAAAGATGGACTGTTGATTAGCATGATTATGACCATTGGTGTTACAAATGAATATCTTTGGCCCGTAGTGCAAAGATGAATTGTCGATTTACATGATTATGAACAGGAACTGTTGAATGGTGTTACAGAGATAAAATATTGATGGTAAACTTTTAAATTGGAGAAGATTGTGGACATTATGATCTATTTTTCCCTCTTAATTGATTGTTATTTCCGCTGCAGTTGTTAATCTAAAACTTGTTGTCTATTATATTATATCAGATTTATCACTGTTGAAGGCTAAAGATAATTTATTCTTCATTATCTTAGTCATGATATTCTTTACTAGGCTATTTGAGCTCACCCTTTTCTTTTTTGTTCAATTGTTCTAAAGGAAATGAGAGTGTAGCTGGAACTAGCCGGGGAATGGAGTGATGGTCCGAGATAATTACTATAGTAGTCTTCACCATATCGTGAAATAGTGTGACAATAATTATAGTGAAGATTTAGAATGAGTTGTTGTATTTGGTACTGTATTATTATAAGTTGGTTGTTTGTCTTTTGGCGACTCAAATTGGATTGTGTGAACCCAATTTTGGGGGCGTCAGTTATTGCAACCACAATCAACTCCATCACAAAATTGCTAAATGAGGCCAGACTTTGAAATTATGAAGTAAAGGGGTGTACCTAATTCAAAATAATAGAAAACTGCACATCATTTGATGCATCAACTCACACATACCTAACAATTAAACATTAATACCAACATATCTCACCAAAAATTATAACACAAAATATCCTATTTGTCCCAAAATAAGAGTCTCACTAGTATACATACAAACAACTATATATATACATTTAATTATAGACTAAACAAGGTTCCCCCAAAAGAGTGTCACTTTGATTTTCAAAGCCAATTTACAAAATTTTTAAAATTAAAATTTTAAAAGTTTTGACTCTGCGATCTAAGTGATTACTCTACAATTGTTAAGTCATGACTCTACGATCGTAGAGTCAGAACTTTTAAAATTTTAATTTTGAAAATTTTATAAATTGACTTTGAAAATCAAAGTGAGACTCGGGGAACCTTGTTAGTCTATAAGTAAATGTATATATAGTTGTTTGCATGTATATTAATGAGACTCTCATTTTGGGACAAATAAGATGTTCTGTGTTATGATTTTTGATGAGATATGTTTGTATTAATGTTTAATTGTTAGGTATGTGGTAGTTGATGCATCAAAGGATGTGCAACTCTTTTATTATTTTGAAATATGTACACCCCTTTACTTTATAATTTCAAAGTTTGGCCTCATTTAGCAATTTTGTGACCGAGTTGATTGTGGTTGCAACAGCTAGTTGGTTTCGGTTAACAACATCAATTAAAGTAGTTTTGATTAATGAATGTTGAAATGACAAAACTGTTACTATAAAAGGAATCATACTATATATTTTGGGACAATTTTTTCTTAATTTATTGATTAAACAATGTTCCTAATCGAATTGGTATTGACGAAAAGCGACGTCGTTTAACCTGACTGCTAGTAGGAGTAGCGACCAGGATAAAATCTGAATAAACTCAAGGGCAACTTAGTCATTTCCTTGGCTACTAGTAGGAGTTGCACTAGCCGATAGTCCTTTTAGCAGCCGGACCCAAGCCCAAGTCGATCTTAGTAATTAGATCTGCTATTGGACGGTAAGCCGATAGTCCTCATATATATATATATATATATATATATATATATATATATATATATATATAAGAGCAATGATCCATAGCCAAAGGGGGATGAGAACCCTCATCCTTCCAACCCAATCTTAGTCGTCCATAAAGTGATCTAATGGTGTATAATCAGCCCAATCCATAAGATAATTATTAAGAACCTAAATAATAGTAATGCGGAGCAGGGTCCACAGGTGAAATTACATTACTGGCCCTAATGTAATTAATAGACTAACCACATAACTGTCTTGCGGTAGTGTTAGGCTCCTCATAACCATCATGTGGAAGGAATAGGTCCCGCATCATTTTCATCATCTTCACCGATGCCTCTGCTTCGTACTCATCGATTTCTCAAATTTAAGTATCTCTTCTTTTCTTTTTCTCAATCTGTTTCTTACTTCACAATAAACCTAATTTCTCATCTATGGCTATTCGAGTCCTCGCTTCTTAGATTTCTAAATCCCTACCTCAGGAATATAGTGTGCTCCAACTGTTAGATCAAATTCCTAAACACCCATTGAGGTGTTTAATTTAATATTTGAACCGGATTATTCGTTAAGATCTGAGTTCCAATTCATTCCATCCGTAAATCAATATTTTTTTGGTATAGATGGAGAATCTAAAGTGGAGCAGATTGGCCTTCAAAGCAAGACGGAGTGGCTATGAACCATCTGATATGAAGACTGAATGACACGAGACTTCTTAGCATAATAATGATAAGAAGACAGGGGCTGAGGATTTTGAAGAGCCAAATACGAGTTCTGATCAAACAAGGAACATTAGCCCACTGAGAATCAGTCATAGACTCCCTACAAAGTTGTATTTTTGAAAAGGACTACAATTCTGAGTGTATGTACCTACTAGTGATATGATCTAGTGTTTTAACTTTCTATCTGCATGACTGTTTTACGACCGCACAACACTATCGCAAGATAGTCATGCGGTTGGTTTGATGATTACATTAGGGACAATCATGTAAATTTCTCTTTGGGCCTAGCTCCGCATGATGATTGTTTTGGCTCCTAATAATTATTGTGCGGATTGGGCTGTTATCATACCATTAGATCAGTTAAGGGACGGCTAAGATTGGGTTGGAAGGATGAGGGTTTCCATCCCCCTTTGGTTGTGGATATATATATATATATATATATATATATATATATATATATAGCCCATTTCAAAGGCAGAACCCTTAAATGAAAGAACTCCCTTAAAGAGCAGACCAATATAAGCTTCCGTGTTTTTTATTTTTTTGCCTTCTCTTTCTCTCTCCTCACTCTGCAAAACAGAACACGAGCAACTTGAAGAAGGAAAATACCCAATCGACCGAAGGCTCCACAAAATCAAATGCCCAAGATGTTCTATACCAATTTCTTCTCCCTATAATCACAAATCTAGACCACAAATCTTCAAATCTCCACTTCGAATCGGCACAAAACGGTAAGCCCAAGACCACAAATCTTCATTATTTGATTTGTCCTACATATCTGTTTCTTCTGATTTTGGAATAAATTAAGTTCATCACGGAAAGAACTGTTTCTTTTGATTTGTCATTTGATTATGGAATAAATTAAGTTCATAACGGAAAGAACTGTTTGAGAAACCTCTTATGTCAGGAATAGGAAGAAAGACAAGTAAATCACCAATACAGAAGAAACAAGTAAAAATCGTTGGGTTAAATAATGTTTCTTCACCTGCCTTCCTTTTCCAGGATTACAAATATGAAATTATGAAAGATATTTTTAGGCTGTAATCAATTATGTTTGCGTACCACTAACAACTGGACTTGTTTAGCACAAATTGGGCTTCTTTGTCATATTATGGGTCTTAGGTTCAATTTGGGTTACCTACTAAATACTGCCCATTTGATAGCTAATATTGCAAACTACTTAAAAAGTATACTACCAAAACTGTTAAATGAAACTCTCTTTTTGGGACTGGGAGGGAGGCATGGAGTATTTGACTTGATATAACTTGGAACTGCCACTGCACTCAGTTACCTGGTCTACGACTACAAGATAAATTACACTCAGTTAATTTGTATAACTCTTGTGTTTTTATGTTGGTTGTGTTTTTTAAGTAGTTGTAATCGTAACTATTTGTGTTTATCATGACTTTGTAGTGGAGCTGATCCCAAGAGAGGCATGAAAACATTCGATTGATGTTGGCGCTGGAGTGATTGATGCCGATTACAATGGGTTGATCTTGTTTAGTTGGGCTGATCTTGTTTAGTTTTTAGCTAGAAACTAAATTTTTGATTCTGCAATGGAGTGACGCGCTCATGCATTAAGATTGGGCAGACCATGCATGATATCCCATAATTTCATACCAAATACATCTTCCCATTAAGTACATACCAAAATCAATCCATTACATTCATCTAAATCATCCTAATTCAAACAAACATACATAATGAGAAAGCATAAAACCCAAGATATGACAAACAACAAAATTCACTTTTTTTTCTCTACGTGCAGCTTTGTTCATTGCACTCTTCAATGTCTTAACTTCACTCTCTAATTCGTTGTTTTCCACTTCATGGCCAACTGGAATATTCAACTTTCTATCAATTCTGTGAAGTTCATTTCTTAATCGATCAATAACCTCCTTTGACCTTGTAGTAAAAGGGGCATCATACCATTTAAAAAATCCGCAATAAGCATTCTTATCCTGTGTAGAAAAAAAAATATTACTTAATTTAAAAAAATAAAAAATTCACATTAAGCTAATTATACAAACATGTATTAACAATTAGATTGTTCATCTGCGTCATCTCCATGAACAAAAACTTCAGATGAAGAATTCATGGGAACACAATAAGATTCGGTAACCACAATGAAATTCGAGCCCTATTACAATGACCAAAAGGTCAAATTCTCCCAACAAAATAACAACACAAATTCGACCCCTATTACAAATCATGCTTTTTTCACACAATCACATTTGTTGTGGATTTTGACTCCATTTGTTTCATTTTATACTTATAAAATGAAATGACACAAACCTTTTCTTCTTTAAGGATAACAGTACCTAGAATCATGTCTGTTGGCTAAAGTAAAATATAGTATATAGCACTTCATATAGTATAAAAGGAAATTATGTTTACTACCTATTGTGCCTCTGTAAAAGGCTCAGCAATAAAACAATCATTATATTACAATCTTACTAATGAAATGAAAATTTCTGCAGGTAATTAATCACCAGGAGAAGAGTTATACATATATCTCCTACAAACAACGGTAACAATAAATAATAAAAAAAGGGAAAAGATGCAATATGACTATACCATTCATTGAACTCGATGCAAATGATTTCCCTCTCATGCAAAGAGGGTAGAATATATACTACCTAGCAGCAAAAAGTCAAAACATTCAATACAATATTTCAGTTAATGGCAATACAGGAGGAGTCCTTTAAAGACAACACTTGTAATTATGGCAAAAGTGGAGGAGCCTAATAATGTTTTGTGGCCTACTTTCAAAATCTTAACTCAATTCTTCTTTAAGGCTCAAGCAGCAGGACAAGTAATTAAACCAACAAAAAATAACATTTTTGAGCAAAACGAAGATCATCAGATCGGTATAAACATGTAATAATGTCATATTTCAAGCAATTTCAACTACCTGCCACCGAATCGTTCTAGGGTTTAAAGATTCGAAGTGGAGATTCTTTGTTCCGATTCTAGGGCTTCGTTTTGTGAAGATTTGGAGAAGGGAGTCTGCCGATTTGTGGAGCCTTCGGTCGATTGGGGATTTGGAGAAACCCAATTTGCGATTTGGAGAAGGAAGTGTTCTGTTTTGCTGAGTGAGGAGAGAGAAAGAGAAGGAAAAAAAAACACGAAAGATTATATTGGTCTGCTCTTTAAGGGAGTTCTGTCATTTAAGGGTTCTGCCCTTGAAATGGGCTCTATATATATATATAAGAGCAGATCAAGAGCATACCCCTTTATCTGACATACTAAGCATACCCCCTTTAGCGACGGACCGGGCGACGGTTTGGTCCGTCACCATAGGTTCGGTCCGTTACTATAGGTTCAGTCCATCGCTATATGTTTGTCCGTCGCTATATGTTGTCTGTCGCTAAAAGTTATAGTGACGGACCGAACCTATGGCGACGGACCTAACCGTCACCCGGTCCGTCGCTAAAGGGAGTATGCTTGGTATGTCATATAAGGGGGTATGCTCTTGATCCTCTCCCATATATATATATATATATATATATATATGTATATATAGGGGACTGATCTATAGCTAACGTTGTACACTTAATATTATTTTTTACAACAAATCGTGGTTGTTCAATTGTAGATCTAACGGTAAAAATTATCACCCATCCACACTTTAGTTTGGGAGAGCCCGCACAACTAAAATGCAGACTCAAAAGTGACCAAAATACCCTTTAGGATCTGCACTTTAGTATCGCGGATATCTATATCTTTTATATAAAAAGCTGGAGTAATATATATTCATCGATAGGCACATAGGCTTCACAAAGTTAAAAATCTAAGTCCAATTCTACATAGACAAAGGTGAAGAAGGTGAAGGCTATTATTTTTTTTGCATAGTAGCACAACACAAACTAGTATATCTAAAAGTTGGTTTTGTTATTGTTTCAGCTAATTAATATCTTAAAGCTTTTCATTAGTTAGATTTTTGGGTTGTGATATTTATAATTTTTTAATTTATCATTAGTTGAAATTTTTGATTGTTCAATTTGCACGGATGAGATATTAGCTTCCTCATCCTTCTCAAATTCTAGTGGGGAAGCCATCAGTATTCCACTCCCACTTAAGGCCTCAAACGGGGACACCATCAATAGTTTTCCTCCCTTGTAACCATGATTTTCATGGGGGCTGCATAATTTTATGGCTTCCTAGGAGCAATACTGGCCACTTTACCGCTGCAATTTGCCAAAGGAATTTCCAATGAAGTCTATATTAGAATGATTAAGTCTGCTGCATTTACCATCCACACAATTAAAGTGCGGACAAGAATATTACAAAAATATCATTGCTTTTAATATTATAATAATATATTAAAAATTTTGAAAATCACAGTCCACACTACTAAAGTGCGGATACTAGTCGGTATTTTGGTCACTTTTGAGTCTGCAGTTTAGTTGTGCGGGTTCCCCCAAACTAAATTGTGGATGGGTAATAATTTTTACATAATTTTTACCGTTAGATTTGCAATTAGACGGTCACGATCTGTTGTAAGGATAATTTTAAGTTTATAACGTTGGTTATGGATCAGTCCCATATCCAAAGTTGGATAAGAGCCCCTATTATCCAACTTATCTCTGACCGTTTAAAAAAAGATCGAATGGCCTAAGATTTACCTTTTCCGCACAATAGTTGTGCGGGGTTATGGCATCCGCATGCAGATGGGAACCCATAAATTATATCTCATCCATACAATAGTTGCGCGGATGATATTTTCCATAATTATAACTTTTAGATCGCAGAAATGAATTGTAGGATCTGTGATGGATCAATGGAGCTCGTATCTAACTTTGATTATGGATCACTCCCCTCTCTCTCTCTATATATATATAGTAAAATGTATCTTAGATCGACCTAAAATAAGTTATCTTAGGTCACTTCTAATACAACATTGTATGACCCCAACTTTTTATGAATATGACTTAATTTTTTAAATTTTATTTTAAATAGTAAGGTATTGATTTAATAAATGTTATAGTTATGGGTGATATGTGCAAATTATAAGAAGTAAACATTGTCGGGGAATATTTCTTTCGTCGGGAAATATTCGTACGAAGGCGTCGAAATAACCAATCATTGGTAGGCCCCATAATGGAATAACTGTCGGATATAGAAAGCGATAGAAATAACTTTTTTAAAAATTAGCAGCAGAACTTTTACCGTTAACTGTTGAAATACTCGATAATAAAAGAACAGTAACACGCGTTATTCTACAGTAGCACGTGGTATTCCACAGTAGTATACGGTATTCCACAGTAACACATGATATAACACAATATTTCTGATTATTGATTCAATAATTGTCACAGTAGTAGCCACTCAGTATTCCATTCAATAATTGCTATAATAACAACCGCATAATATTTTATATTATTGATTCAATAATTGCCACAGTAGTAATTGTATAATATTTTATATTATTGACTCAATAATTGCTACAATGACAATTGCATAGTATTTTATATTATTGACTCAATATTTGTCACAGTAACAACTGCACAGTATTTCACATTATTAAATCAATAATTGTCACGACACAGTAACTCATATTATTTGAAATGATATTATTAGATTAGTTAGTATTATTGGCAATATCTAGAAGTTCTGTCGAGGAAATGGTTTATTTAATTGCGCCCCGTTTAAATGGAAGGCCCCCTCTTTCCTAGGAACGATCTGGTTGCCAAAATTGTGAGTCTATGATATATGTGATATTAATATAATAATACAAAAAATGGATATGATAATAATAATGGTGAATAGTAAAGCAAAAATGATAATCTTGAAATGTGTAACGTGTGTCCTTAAATGTGTAACGTGTGTCCTTAAATGTGTAACGTTTATTCTGAAGTGTGAAAAGTGTGTAAGAATAGTCCTAAAGTGCAACGTGTGTTCTGAAAATGTGTAACGTGTGGATAGGTGATGAATGGTGTAACGTGTGGTGATGTTGATGTGGGTTAAGTTTTTACTATAAATAGGGGGGATTAACATAAGGATTTTCATAACTTTCTTGCTTAATCCTTCCTTTCACTTAGGGGTGTTCAAACGGTAAAAATCGAGCCGAACCGAACCGGTACCGAAAAAAGGCAAAACGGCGTACCGATACCGGTTGGACCGGTTCGGTACCGGTTTTTACCGATTATACCGAATATTATTATTTTATTATTATTATTTTATTATTATATTATTTTTATTATTATTTTTATTTTTATTATTTTTATTATTTTTATTATTAATAATAATTTTAAAAAATAAAATAATAAGAAACCGGTACAACCGGTATGTACCGAACTTTAAATTGCCGAACCGGTACCGAAATCGGTTGTACCGCTATACCGAAGCGGTCATTTTTGTACCGAACCGACCGGTTCGGACCGATCCGGAATACCGAAAAAATCGGTTATACCGAAAAATTTGAACAACCCTACTTTCACTCTCTAAATCATTAGTGTAAGTGCCTTTGAGGTGTTAAGGTTGTCTTAAGTTTTGGTGCAACAATTGTTCAGTTGAGTTTTCTATAAAAGTTGTATAATTGCATACGTGTTTCTAAATATGCCCGAAGTATCGGCATACATCAAGTATGTATTATTTTTTGTCGAATCTTTAATATTTCGAAGCGTAATATCGTAAATTAATTAAACCCTGTTATTATTATTTTAGTTCATTCAAAGACGAAACGTATGCTTTTAATCCGGGACTAACTACAGCATAGGTGGAAGCATTCACCACTAAAAATTTTCAACAGTGGTTTAAGAGAAGGGTTGAAGAAGATAACGCTTCTGAGCGTTTTAAAGATGTTATTCAGGTCCGTAAAAATTTATCAGTTCATATCCCAGCTGCGTCGTTAATATGTACAGATTCAAGGTTGATAACTTGAATGCACTGACATTAGTTAATTCTGGCGTTGTCGTATTGGGAAGCTGTTACCAAAATTTTGAGTATAATTACTATGGACGATTAGAGGACGTGGTTGTGCTCAATTATCCCGAAGGTAAAAAGGTTGTTACATTTAAGTGTCGCTAGTTTGATAATGAAAAGGGTGTTAAAGTTGATCATAATAGAATCGTCACAGTAGATATAAAATCGAAGCTACAGTCTGATGACGTATTCGTATTAGCCAGCCAAGCGACTCAAGTGTACTACACTCCTAATGTAGTAAATTCTTGAAGCCAGGGTATATAGTTGTCACAACGAAAACTAGGGCATTTGATGGTACTGATTTGTCTGGAACGGATGACCCGTTGCAAGAACAATTTAGCAATC
Source organism: Aralia elata (assembly GCA_034770075.1). Classification (NCBI taxonomy): domain Eukaryota; kingdom Viridiplantae; phylum Streptophyta; class Magnoliopsida; order Apiales; family Araliaceae; genus Aralia; species Aralia elata. Next base: position 9,747,314 of record CM068385.1, on the reverse strand, counting down.
CCAGCCATGTATTGCTAGATGATGACGATGTGTTGGCAGAAGATGTCGTTAACGTACCCGATGATGAAGAAATCGAGGATGACGTGGTTGTCAGTGACTGTGTCATTGTACAAAATGATAACGACGAAAAAACTGATACGGAAGAGGAAGAGACTGAATCTGAGGATGAAATTGATTTTGATTCTGACGGGTTTGACGACGTACTAAGTCTAAACTTATTATTGTTTTTTAAATAATTTACTAATAAAACGGTATTTATTAAGATAAATTAACTGGAAATTAATTATTTAATATTTCTAATTATAATAGTATAGTTATGGCTAGACATAGCGGTGGAGGTCGCCGCGGTGGTGGCCGTGCAGGATCTGGCGACGTCTCCCAAGGCGAGACGTTGTCATCAGCTAGTAAGTTTCCATCATTTTGGAGTTTAACTTTTTTTACTTAATTGTTTAATGCATATGAAAATACTATATTTACATAATTTCATCACTTAAACTTACAAATATTGGTCGTCAACGAGGGACTAACCTCGGATTATTTGAACAGTCGGCAACAGTTCCACACATTGTCCGTGTAGATGTCGACTCGGTGCATTAAGTGTATAATATAATATAACTCACGCAATTAAATTACTTTATATGATTTCATGATTAAAGTAACACATATATTGTCTACCAATCTCGTATTGTAGTATCCTAGACCCTGTCGCTAAGCATACAATACACATCATTTGCTTGACACACCTGCCTTCTGGATGATGTGATTCACTCAGTACGCGCAGTATGATGCCTCCTATATGGACACTGTGCTGCGAGAGTTTCACGTAAGTCGAATTACATAACCTAAATTAAATACAATCCTAGGTATTTACACATTTATCATTGATTTCTGATATGTTAACATTCTTTGTATAGATTTATTTTAGATATGAGGAGACTATCTCACAGGCAGCCGGTGACGGTGTTATTATTGCATATGTCGCAAAGAACTATGTCGGCTGGTTGTACGAGATGAGACAGCGGGCCGCCCGGGCAGTTGTTGAGCAGCCCGAGACTACCATACGTGATCATCAACCTCATATAGTCTCCGATGCAGCATGGGAGGGTATGTGTATGCATTGGGATGCTGATGACTTCAAGAAAAAGTCCGAGCAGGCAAAAAAGAATCATGGCCAGCTCCGAGTCGTACATAGTACCGACTCACAGTCATTTGAGGAGGTGAAGTTGGTAAGTATCTCAATTTAGTTCTTTAGTTACTCGATTGTCATACCATACTTAATAAATGTTATTTGAATGTAATTATTAAGCCATGGAGAGCTTGGGCCGACCTCCTATCATGCTAGAGTTTTGGGATAGAGCCCACACGCCTAAGGAGTCTAGCATGTCTTCCGCAATATTAGTTATACGGGTAAGACTAATATCAATTAATTTTTAGTAATTATTCATATTAGGTAGTTAATAAAATAATTTAATTAACTCACATATACAAATTAAGTTACAAGACCGATTTCAGAATCTTCGGGGACCATCGTGTAGATTCCACCACCCCTCCACCTGAGATTGACTTATCTCGGGATATGGAGCTGAGACTATGGGTCGTGTCTCAGGATCCCCTACTAGTAGTACCAGCAGGTATCGAGTGTTGGGCCTACCGAGGATACCAGATTATACATTACCTAGAGGTAATATTATTTCTGATAAGTTAAGATAAATTAACTGCAAATATTATTAGTAATGTTATATTTATTTTCGCAGGCTTTAGCCAGTCCCAACGTCCGAGAGCACCTGTTGGACTATCTCATATAGGCGTTGGCTTGGATAACGAGATTTTCCAGAGGGTCATGGAGGCGATGTCGGAGACGTTTCGTACGGATCCGGTTATCTGTCGTTAAGAGTTGCCCAGCCGAGCTCGCCTTCACCAGCTAGCTCAGGATATTGCAGCAAGGGCCACCGTCAAGAATACGGGTATCTCACATGAGCAGTTCGTCGCGATACGCGACGAGGTGCTTCGGTTGGTGGTTACCTTACTCTCGGAGGCTTTTGGCCCGATAGGGAGTCAACCCCCGCCTATTCAGGTATTATATTTACTTTAAGTTAATTAATCTGCATGTTATTTAATTTTCATGCTGTCTCTTTAATTCTCTCATACAGACTAATGCGTTATATTTTTAATTGTATCAACAGGGTGGCGATGCTGATATCGCTGGTGATGGCGAGCAGCCTGGCGATGTAGATCGCGAGTGGGAGGATGATGATGAGGATTTGCAAACACCAGAGCAGCTTTGTCGATTTTCGCCTGATGATTCTCCTACTGGTGGTGGTATTACTAGATTAAGTTGATAATGTATAGCATCTTCTTAGATGTTTTGTAAAACATTGTATAGTTTAATGATTTTATATAAATACATGTAGTTTAGTTTGATTCTTTATAAATTAATGTAATTTACTTTAGTTTTGTAAATATTTCGGCGTCATATCATTATTCTTTGTAGTTTATAAGTTATACCATTGTTATTTAACATTATATGTTCAAAGAAAAGTATATACGTTGTATTATGGGTTGATTATGATATATATTGTTGTTGAACGTAGTTATTGATATATTATTGTATGTTATTGGTATAGGGTTTAAAAACCTGGATACTGTAAAAACAAAAATAAAATATTTTTTTAAAAAACATTTTATTTCCGACGGAATTTTCATCGAAAATAAGGTTTATTATTTATTTTTTGAAATAAAAAAATCAACATTTATGAACGAATATCCCTAATGTCCAACGAAAATTCCGTCGGATATAAGGCTTGCACGACCGGCTGGAGAGTGACACGTGTTTCCACTTATTTCCAACGAAATAAGTCACTTATTTCCGACAAAATAAGTCGGTCAAAAATAATCCGTCGAACATAGATAGTTACGACGAATAATCCGTCGGCATAATTATGTCGGCAATATTTATTCCCGACAGAATTGTCGACGGACTTAAGGTCGGCGGCCTTATTTCCGGCCAAATGATCGACGAAATATTCCGTTGAAAATAAAGTTATTCTCACAGAATAGACTCATTTTCGACGGAATATTCCGTCGGAATTAAGGTTTTTTCATGTAGTGTAAGCACTCACACACGTCACACAATTTTTACCACTCTTCATTTAGAAGATTTATTTTGAAAAACTTTTTCTGGAAGATTGTTTTGAAATATTACTCATTTCTTTCAAAAATTATTTTGAAACTCTGTTTTGTACAATACACAAATTTCTACTATCAAGCCTATTTTGACAATTTCATAATATACGAGTTAGTGTACACCATGAAACTTATATGTGGTAATTACTAATTTAATTATAAATATACATAGGTTGATCAAAGCAGTATCTAATCTCGTGCTAAGTTAGGGATATCATTTCTTTCATAATCCTAAATTTATGGTAAGAAATTATCATTTGTTTTTACAGTGTTATCCTCAAACGGTGAATGTGTTTCATCTAATATCTTTTCACTTGAATCTTCCTATTGCACTTTACACATGCTTCATCTCATATCTTTTCACCTAAATCTTTCTATTGTGTTTTACACATGATAGTTGAATTGTGAACCTTATTTATTCTATTCTTGAACTCTATTCGAATTTCTGGATATCATGTTGACAATTTAGACATTATTGGACTTTGGACAAATTAAATGTCAAATCTTGAATGTTTATTCTTTTATCTTATTATTCTTACAACTTCCGTTCATTCTTTATATCACTGTTATTTGTACTAATAATCAAAGAATCAAGTTATGGTGAATGTCTTTGTCCTGAGTGCAAATACGATACGATTGTTTAGTGTCTTTAGTTTGTATGGTAAGGACACGTGGTGAAAGTTCTCTTTGGCCAGTAGTGTAAAAATGGACTATTGATTAGCATGATCATAACCATTGGTGTTACAAATGAATATCTTTGACTCGTAGTGCAAAGATAAACTGTTGATTTGCGTGATTATGAACATGAACTGTTGATTGGTGTTACAAAGGAATATATTTGGTCCGTAGTGCAAAGATGAACTGTTGATTTGCATGATTATGAACATGAACTGTTGATTGGTGTTACAGGAATAAAATATTGATGGTGAACTTTTAAATTTGAGAAGATAGTAGATTTTATGGTCTACTTGACTCTTCTAATGGATTGCTTGTTCCGCTACAGTTATCGTTGAAAACTTATATTATTTTTAAATCTCTGATTTATCACTATTGAAAGTTAAAGATAATTTATTCTTCATTATCTTAGTCATGATATTCTTTACTGGGCTATCTGAGCTTACCTTTTTCCTTTTTGTTCCATTGTTTTTTTTTCAAGAAATGAGAGTGTAGCTGAGACTAGCCGAAGAATGGAGTAATGGTCCGAGATAGTTACTATAATAGTCTTCACTATGTTGTAAAATAGTATGACAATAATTGTAGTGAGGATTATAATGTCTTATTGTATTTTGTACTATATTATAATAAGTTGATTGTTTGTCTTTAGGCGACTCAAATTAAGTTGTGTGAACCCTATTTTGGGAGCGTCACAAACATTATTTGATTGTCAACTTAATAATCTAACCGTACGGATGTAATGAATCTTTTTGGATGTTTTTTTTGCCAATTGGAATTATTTTGTGGGACTAAGGGAGTAGTAATAAACCTTTCATCTTAATAATTATCAAATTTCTTGTAAACTATCTAAATAGTGCTATTAATTATAAAATTTTATTATTTTTAAAAATTAAATGAACCACATCTATTTTGGATTTGAAAATTTATTTTGAAAAGTTAAATTTAATTCTATATTTTGAAAGAGATGGAGTATTATTTATTATGCAACTATGCAATTACTTCTTTAAATTTAAAAAAACATATCTTTAAACAACTAATTAAGAATTATGTTATTGTTAAATAATTTGCTTGCCGTTATATAATGTTGATACTATATCCTCCATATGACACACTCTTTAGAAAGTTAGTAATAGTAACCAAAATAAAACCGTGTCATAATTTGACTTGCTGAAATCTTAGACATGGCACCCATTTTTCTTTAGAATGAAAAAAAGTGGGACTTTCAAAATGGGACAAAGGGAGTATGGTATGGGAGAGCTGTTAGATGGTAGAGAGCCAAAATACGTGGGACACTGGCAGGGGAGGTAGAGAGATTTCGTTCCCCAACAAAGTTAGAAATCTGCCGAGTGTGGGTATTCATTCCATGATAAAATCAGGAAATATCAAATTCTGACACCTTTTCTTTTTCTTTTCTTTTCTTTTTCTTTTTTAAGCCCCAAACCTTAAAACTTATTATTGGACATTAAAAAATCTTTGCTGATTTTGCCGAAGTGAGAACAAATATGTACTAATTACATTTTAATAATTATTTTAACGATAAATAATATTTTAAATAAATTTATTATTTTGATAATATTATTTTTGATTCGACAAAACTAACCGCTTAATATATATATATATATATATATATATATATATATATATATATAATAATAATAAATAAGACAAAATCGTCGTTCAACCCTAATTTTACAAATGACCCCCTAAAATTTAACAATAATAAATCTTAACTATAAATAAAATTCTATTTTACTAATTCCACCACAGTCGATCTTTCAACATATTGAGGCATATATAATAAATAAGACAAAATTGTCGTTCAACTTTACTTTTTAGGAGTAGTCGTTCAACCCTACTTTAAAATTGGCCCCTTAAAATTTAACAATAATAAATCCTAATTATAAATAAAATTTTATTTCGCCAATTTCACCATAACCGATCTTTCAACATATTGAAGCCAAATATTTGTATCTATATATATAATAAATAAGACAAAATCCTTGTTCAACCATAAAATTTAACAATAAATCCTAACTATAAATAAGATCTATATCTATATATATATATATATATATATATATAATAACACAAAATCGTTTCTCAACCCTACAATTTAGGAATGACCCTTCAACACACTAAAATTTATGAATAGAAACATAAAATCTAAGCAAAGAAATTATTTTTTTCATCGTTTTTCTATTTCAAAATCTTTTTATCTATATTCTACAATCACGTACATTTTTTCAATTTAGTTGATGATCTTAAAAATTCATATTTCTTGATAAGAATAATATTTAATAATATTATAATTATATTAATATACTCCCTCCGTCCCAAATTAATTGCTTTTCTAGGACTTTTTAAGTCAAATTGACTATTTTTAAAATTAATAATTAAACATATATAAATATATTTCTAAAATTATAAAAATTGAAATTAGTAATAAATTGTATATACTTTCTTTTGGTTATAATATCTTCACCTATATGTTAGCAAAAATAGTAAAAAGATTAGTTTTAAAAATGGTCAATTTGACTTTAAAAAGTCCTAGAAATGCAATTAATTTGGGACGGAGGGAATAGTATAATATCAAAAAGTATTAAAATAAAATAATTTTATAACAAAATCCGTGCTTTGCACGAGATTATGAGCTACTCTCCCTCTCTCTCTCTCCATATATATATATATATATGGGGAATGTGACGCCCCCAAATTCGGGTCTCCAAATACCCGGATCCGGTCATCACGATCCAATACAAACATTCACCTCTAACAACATATGGTAACTAAAATGCGGAATAAAATAAACATACGTTGTTCATTACAAGGTATTACTAGTCCCAAAATACAAATAACCTTAAACACATACACAATCTGTACCCTAATAACTATCAGGGATTAAATTACATTATAGTAATTAACTACACATAATTTTATCTTCTGCTACATGAAGTCTATCACTTCATCTTTTCCTTCCCTTTGTTCTTCCCTGACGTCTCGGGTTTAGCTGCAATGAGATCATGATATAGCAAGAATGAGCAACGAGTTTGCCCAGCAAGTTTAAAGTATGACAATAAGGATATATCATGATGAAGGGAAATTAAGGAATTTCAACATTAGAAAAATCAGAAGCAAGAACAATAGTTGCTTTTAGAACGATTGATAGTCAAATAGACTCTGAACGATAACTTCCAAAGGAGTCAATAGCTGGTTGACCCTCTGGTTACTGGCTACAGAATAGCGTACTTGAGGGGATCAGCCTCGCGTACCCTATGTATATGCATAACATTTAATTCTGCTATTTGTACCTTATATACGGTACGTGGGGTACTCCCCTATAAATAAAGGGGTGTTCATACAGTCTAAGAATTCTTACCATTGATTGGTTCAGATAGCTTTTATAAATTCTCACATATTTGTCTGACCGAACAAGGGTTCAGACTTAACCATGAATGGTTTATAAATTTCCTGAATTTAAATATACGAATTTCAAATGCACGAGTGCGAATGTCAATAAATATACAGATGTGGAATAATTTAGAAAGTAATTAGACCACTTAAGGCATGCTTGGAGATAAAAACTCAAGCTTAAAGAATAACTTGCAACAGTATATATATACCTTTTTGCACGAATAAAAAAAAATAGTGCGTAAGGCTTAGAAATTTGTTCAATGTAAAAGTTAAGTAAAGTAGAACTTGCAATAATGTAAGAAGTTTAGGGTTAGGAACTTGCCTGTTTGCTCAGCTACAATTAAATCTTAGCTTTAATTACTTGACCTTGGATAACCTATCAGTTGGTAGAGTTGGTTTATCCATTAGCATTGCGTAATTGTACCCACTTATGCTATTTATTTAGCAGATAAGCAATTCACCGAATACATTTAATTACTACATAGCCATCAGCTAAACAAAATTTAATTTAATGGCCTCTAACTATTATTTAAAATAAACAATAGTTAATCATGGTTGCCTATCGTTTGAGCACCCTTCTAAATGTGGGTTAAAATTTCTTATTTATTAGTTACAAAATAATTAATAAATTTAACATGATTTGATAACAACTAAATAGTAGTTGATCTCTTACTTAATCTTTTATTTACTTAATTACTATTCACCATAAGGGTAATTGAGTAATTATTACACTTGGTTCCTTATTCAACAATAATTAAATATTCAATGTATAAATTCTACACACACTTAATTATTATTAAATATTTATTGAATAATTATTGAGTGCTTGTTATCTTTATTGATCAAGGGCCACAAATAATTAACTTATTAATCTCACTCATACTTAATCATTATTTCATTAATGATTAAGTAATTATTATTCTTATTAGCTATATTCATACCTAATTATTATAAATCAAATAATAATTAGATATTTATTATCTTTATCTATTATTTACTGACAAATAATAAATAATTATTAAATTAAATTTATTATTTAATATTAATTAAATAATAATTAAAACATTTACTGACAAATATTTAAATTATTAACTTAATTCATATTTGTTTATTATTTAATAGTAATTAAGCAATAATCAACTATTTATTAACTTTATTTATTACTCATTGATAATTATACATAATTATTTTATTAACTTTGTTCATACTTAATTAATGATGGTTGAACAATAATCGATTATTTATTTAAGTAACAAAATTTATCTTATTATTTAATATGAATTAAATAATAATTAAATCTTTATCATCTTTATTCATTACCTATTGGGAAAATAATAAACAATTATTTATTAACTATATTGTTATTTAATATTACCTAAATAATGACTAATTATTTAGTCTCTTTATTTATTATTTATTGCTAAATAATAAATAATTATCTTCTCAAGTATCTTCATACTTAATTATTATTTAATATTAATTAAACCATAATTAAATATTTAGTATCTTTATTTATTATCTAATAATAAATAATTATTTATTAATTTTTTTACTCATTCAAATAATTCCCAATAATTAAGCTAATAGTATTACCAACTTAACAGTGTTAGTGTTTGCAATGGCGATAATCATTTTGGGAAGGGTCGTGTGGCCTTCATCCAACAGCTGACTCCCATCCAGCCCCCCACCGTACCGTCTGGCCGTGTGCTCAACCCATCAGCACCAAGGCGCCACAGGGCGCGGCTGCCGCTCGCGCTGCACACAACCACAACGCCCACGAGCCAAGGCGCTAAACACCCGCCCGATTCCAGACAACATTGCAAGCAAGGCACACACAGTAAAACAACATGCTATAATTTATATACGCCTAGCAAGTCATTCAAGATAAGATGGAGATACAGAACTGGCCCTTATAGACATTACAACAAGCAGTATGTGTACATATTAATGTTCCAAAATAAAACAGGGATTACATGGTATCCCAATCCAATTAGAAACAGAATTCGGCAATCAACCAAAAGTAATTCAATATCAGACTTCTTAATCAAAACAAACCCATACAACACAATACCAGCCTTGTAAATCCAATCAAGAGCAACATAATTTAATGATTACACTAACAATCAGAGAAGGAAGAACAAATTAAGCCTAAGATCGCTACCTTGGACTCGATCGAATTGCAGTCCGCCTTTTCCTTCCAAAATAATCGACGAATCCAGCGGGCATTCAAAATCAACTCCTTGTTCTCTCTTCTCTCAGTGACTGTTTTCTTGCCCTAATTTGAAACCCTAACTTTCCCTAAATTTGAGATTCACCTCGTAGGAAAATCGGCAGCTTCAGGGTTGGGGCAAACGGTTCAATTTATAGCAAAGTGGTTACCCAAAATAATTGGGTATTACCTAAATTGGTCATTCAAGGACCATCGGTAGGAAGGGAGATGGCTGCCGGTCGCTTCACATCAAACCCAGCTGGGTTCGGCCAATACTTCGAGTTGCGTGGCTTCACCGGTCACGTCGCCGGATTCTAGGGACCCTTGGTCCTTGCCGCTTGTTGCTCGGTCGCTAGAGACAACCCCGCTCCATCCGCCGGTCTTCTTCACGTCGTCAGTCGACTTAAGCCGTCGCCGGCGCCTTTTTCCCATCCCTTATCGTTTGATGGATTGATTGAAAGTTTGGCTTGATGTTGATTTGAGGTATCTAGGGCTTGGGATCTCTCGGTCACCACTGATACAAGGGTTGGCTCAGCTTTGGTTTTTCCCCCATTTGATATGCCGGTTATCATCACACCCAAACCCCATGGGTCAACCCGACTGGAAATGGATCGACCCTCTTGCTAAGGTCATGACCCGGCTGGTGAAAAGGAAATGGGCTCAACCAATGGAGTTGGGCCAGCTGAAAGGAAATAAAAAAGAAAATGGCCCAGTTGGTTTTAGCTTAACCCAGTTCACTTGGTTGGTCCAATAGGAGAAGAAAAAGGAAATTGGGCTTTGCCCAAATAAAAATTTGGGTCAATTGAAATAAAGAAAATAGCCCAACTTATTTATTAAAATTCATTAACATTATTCTCCTAATATTTAAATCGAATTAGATAGTTAAATTAATTAATTATTTATTTATTACAACCATAATTCTTTATGCGAATTATTTAAATCCCATAAAAATAACTGAAATTATTCATTAATCCCTTCACATTTTTCTTGCTAATAAATTCGTAGGGTTAACTCACTAATTTACTTAAACTATCAGTGAGTCCCTTTAATGCAAGAAAGTTATTGGACCATATATTTATATAATTAAATATTAATAACTACAGGGACCTAATTAAATTCGTAACATTAAATGAAACGAATTTTATTTCTTAAAATAGCTTTGATACAGTGTTTAAAATTCCTGGACATTACAGGGAAAGGATCAAGAGCATACCCCCTTATATGACATACCAAGCATATCCCCTTTAGCGACGGACCGGGCGACGGTTTGGTCCGTTGCCATAGATTCGGTCTGTCGCTATAACTTTTAGCGATAGACAACATATAGTGACGAACAACATATAGCGACGGAACGAACCTATGACGACGAACCAAACCGTCGCCTGGTCCGTCGCTAAAGAGGGTATGCTTGATATGTCAAATAAGGGGGTATACTCTTGATCCTTTCCCTATATATATATATATATATATATATATAGTAAATAGCACAAAATTGTCTCTCAACTTTAAAACTTGAGAATGGTCCTACAACCTTAAAATGTTAGAATAGAAACCTAAACTTTAGTAAAAGCAAAACATACAAATACCCCACTGTGGTTGTCGTGTTTTAAGCATTACCCCATTAAACTTTAAAAAAATAGAATTGGTTCACTGAACTTTTTAAAAGTTTTTAATTAGACCATTCTGTCCAATTTGGCTGACGGACGTCAAATAATCTGTCCAAATTTCCTACATAGCTTTTAAAAAAAAAGAACAAAACACGTGGGTTTTTAAATGCTGACACGTAAATATTATTCAACTTTAACCATTTTCTTCCCTCTCTTCTTTGACCACCATTTTCTCTCTCCTCTTTTTCCCAACTTTTTTTTCTTTTCTCTCTCCTCTTTCCAGCAAACGAAACTCTCTCTCTCTCCTCTGCTATTCCGATAACCATCCAAGAAAATTTCCAAATCTCCGATCAAATCATAGCTCCACACAACAACCATTATCCAAGAAAAACCCCAGATCCCAATTAAATTCCACACCCCCGATTTTCCATCCCAAATTTGATCATACCTATGAGCAAAAAATGCTTAGAAAGATAGAATCATTGTAAAATCCCAATGCAATTAGTTAACAACGCAGATCAATTACACAACTAAAACCCCAAATTCGACCATACCCATAAGTAAACAAGTAAAAACCCAAATTCGATCATACCCATGAGCAGAAAATGCTTAGAAAGATAGAATCATTATAAAATCCCACTACAATTAGTTAACAATGCAGATCAATTAAAACCCCAAATTCGACCATACCACAAGCTAAAAATGCAAAATTAAACGAAATAACAAAAAGGAACTCACGAAGGAGGATCGCGAAGAGTATAAGCTATGAAAACTTTGTGAGATCTGAGATGGGCCATTTGAGGGAGGCCAAAAGATAAAACTTTGAGAGATTGGAAGGCCGCCGGATTCAATTTTAGAGCCACGGTGTTGGATGTTGAGCAGATTTTGCTGTTATTGTAAATTGATTCCATTCAAGCTTTTTGCTCATGGGTGCGTGTTCTTATTTCTATTTTTGCTCTTCATTTGGGTCAATGAAAGTTTGATGGTGGGGTTTTTTTTCGGCGAGCTTGTAGATCCGTGACTATAGTATCAATGGTGGTTAGCGAGGTAGAACTTGACTTTGATTTGGGGACACGACAACTTGATTAATTTGAGTGAAATGAAGCTTTACTGATTACTTTGGGTTTACGTGTCCTTTTTTAAAGCAACTTAGGAAATTACGTGTTTTGTTCTTTTTTTTAAAGCCACGTAAAAAAATTGGACAAATTATTTGACGTCCATCGGCCAAATTAGACAGAATGACCCAATTAAATTTTTTTTAAAAGTTCAGCGGGCTAATTCCATTTTTTTAAAGTTTAGTGGAATAATACTTAAAACACGACAACCACAGTGGAGTATTTGTATGTTTTGCCCTTTAGTAAAAGAAACTATGATGGGTCTCCAACTTTTAAGAATATTTTGATGATAGCAATAATTAGTAAATAGGTTAATTAAAAGGGTAGAATCTTCTCCATAGGATTTATATTATAATTATTTTTAATTATCCTATTTACTTTGACCAAAAATATTCTTTCAATCTTATTGAATTATTTTCTTGACCTTGATAATTTAATATCAAGTGTTAAAGAGATTAATTCATAAAGTAACATTTCCTAAGGTAAGAAAAACTCCTATTATTCCTAAATGATTTTTTCTTCACTAAAGCTTTCAAAATTATATATATATTAAAGATATTTTTAATATAAGAGCAAAAAGAAAGCAAAAGGCTTTAGCCTTTTGTCTTATCCGAAATATTATAGAGGGCATTGGAATGTAATTAATGTATACATGTGCCCATGTGTTTAAGTAAAGGAAGAAAATGGGAGGCTTAAAGCCTTACTAGCTTTGGCCGAATGTTTGCAATATGTGAGGGAGCATTTGAAAGATTTGAAATTTCAAATTAAGACATGTGCTGACTTAAGAGAAATGTTGGTAACAATTTTCCATGGGCTAAACTTTTAACATTCAAAAGGTGTCAGCTTGTTCCTTATTATCCAATCTGTGTGCTTCTTGGTACAAAGTCATCCGAGCCTTTGATTTTCAAAACAAACAAATCCAAGTCTTTGCTTTTAAAAATAACTCCTAAATGACCATTATACCATTGGCTCAAAAATTCTATAAATAGGAGGCTTTTCAGTTCATTTCAATTTTGCTAATTCACAAACAAAGAAAAGCTCATTATTCCTAGCCTGCATACTCTCTTTCTAAAGAAGCTTTCTTCCTCTTCTACTCAAAGTTCTGATCTTTTGAAGAAGAAAAACTTGGTCAAAGTATTTGAGATAAGTTATTGAATTGTCTCATACTTGTTTATATTTATAAATATACAAATATAAATTGTTATACACATTTATATATATCTATATTTTATCTATTCATATCATATAAAAAGTCAGTACTTAGATATCAAAAATTTGGAGATATTCCTTAAATAAGGAAATCATCTGAACAGTCTTTAAAATGCTAAATGGCATTTTATTGATATAGTGTATTTATATAAATATCGTAAAGTAGATCAGTACTTAGATACTGAAAATTTGGAGATTATCCTTAACTAAGGAAATCATTCAGAATGACTCTTTCATGTCCTATCCTATCTACGGACTCATAACTACACTACTTCTCCTTTGCCTTTCTTCGCTATATAAATAGAGGGCCGGAATAAGTGTCTGACCCTCAACAAAAGAATAGATTAACAATCTTTAGAATCCTAAGTGGTCTATCGAAAATATTTATATAAATATTAATTGTGAAATTATAAATTTGGTCAGTACTTAGACACTGAAAATTCAGAAATAATCCTCAAATAAGGATATCATCTGAACGGTCTTTAAAATCCTAAGTGGCCTTATTTAACGTATTCACATCATAAAATAAAATATATTATTATATATATCTTTGAGTTAAATAAATTTATTTGTTATATCAAGTATTATTCAATTGATTAAATTATTATACTTGATATCTGTCATCACAAGTATTTGATCATAAACTCATTTATCCATAAATACTTGTTGCATAATATAAAAGTTATTTAAACTTTTATATTATAAACATCATTGAATATATCTGCTTAAAAAGAAACATATCATTCATTATAAAAGTTATTTAAACTTTTATATCTGAAAATCAAAGTTATATCTATTTGACAGAGAAACACATTCTTTATTTATAAAACAAAAGTAAAACTTAATAAATCCGCACTAAAATTATATATCTGCTTATACAGAAGCATTTTCGATCTAAGTTTAATTTTATATATTTGCTTAAATAGAATTCTCACAAGTATAAACGTTACATAAACTTTTATAACTAAGCATAAATTAATGTCATCTTAAACAGAAGCATATTCTCACAAGTATAAAAGTTACATAAACTTTTATAACTAAACATAAATTAATATCTGCTTACACATAAGCATATTCACACAAATATAAAAATCTGTGAACTTTTATACATATCTGATCTTTAATTGTTATTTGCTTATTTGAGAAGCATCAAAAATAAAAGTTATTTATACTTTTATATATATTTGCACTGAATTTTATCTGCTTATCTTAAAAGTAAAATTCTGTAAATATTTTGTAGAAAAGGAAAAATAGTAGAGTTAGTTTATTTTATGTACCTGTGAGAAAGACGAGTAATTCTTTGACCAAGACCAAAGTCTTAAAGAGGTCAACTGGGAGTTGGGTCTCTAATGTACTTGTGAGGTGAGAAAGAGACTGTTGTTTCAAGACCAGATCATAAAGTAGAACTGAATTCAAAGCAAATGTGCAACTAAGCTTGAGGAGGGAGCTGTGAGCTTGCTGTTCAAGATAGTTAGTTGTGTATAGTTGAAAGTTAATCTTTAAAACTTTGTAAAGGCTTCTCCGCTTGTTGAAGGAGTATTTATTATTTAGAGTAATAGTATCTCAAGTCCTGGAGAGGAGTTTGAGACTTGACGTAGCAACAAACCCGGGATATGTGTTGTGAACCAGACAAATCTCTGTGCATTATATGATTAAAATTTTGTTATCTTGCATATTAATTTCTAACACTGCAACTTAATTAACTAAAAATTTAAAAAGGCCTAAGATAAATTTTTAATCAATAATAATCTATTCAACCTCCTTCTAGATTATTATTGAATTTTCAATTGGTATCAGAGTGGTGCTCTTTAACTTGTTTGTTAAGTGTGTTGTTTCCCAAAGGCATTATAGAGATCTAGAATGGGGGTTAAATAGATCTTTAAAACTTTTGATTGTTTAAGAAATATCACCAGTTAGTTCATTAATCAATATTAATTATGCACAGCGAAATAAGATTTAGAAAACCCCCTTACAGATTAAAAAAAAATCAGTTCTAAATTTAGTTATGGTTTTAAGTTATAAACATTATAAATATTTGACAGTGTAAGAACAGGAAAATAAATGACATATGTAAATTTTAAGTGGTTCAGAGACTAAATAACTCATAGTCCACTCTTCTGCTCAGCGAGTAGAAATCCGCTAAGGATATTGATCACACAGATCTTTACGACTTGAACCACTAAAGTTCCTTCGAGTCACACAGTCTCGGAATGGTCACTCAAACTAGGATACTTAGTCCTTTAACTCACTAAGATTCCTTTGAGTCACTTAGTCTCGAAATAATGGTCACTAAGACCAATTGAATCACAACTGAGATGATTGTTGAGGTGCTGCTAAGCTTTTCAATGAGACTCGGCTTCTTTTGATGCTTAGCAGCTTTGAACACATCTTGATTCGTAGAGTGGATCTATCTCTACTTTGGCAAAATTTAAGCTTTTATAGATCTTTGGCAAAATTTAAGCTTTTATAGATCTTCTGAAATTATACCGTTGGAGAGTTCCCGTTAGTGCATTTAATGTTCAGATATTCTGGGATCCTTGATGTTGATGTTTAAGTTGATGTGTCAGCTGCTTTTTGACTTTAGCCTATCATATCAGCCTGCAACTTCACCTAGCACTTGTGAGTTGTCGCTTCAGCAAACTAGTTGGTAAACACATCTTCTGATCTTTAATTTCAATCAAGGATGTTTGATGAATGCATCGGGACCTTCAATCAGCAATGTTTCTATTCCAGTCTTTATTGTCAGACCTGACTTAGCTCTACGAAGATAACTTATCGTAGTGTTTAGTGAGAAGCGTAGAGTCTTGACTTAGGATACTCAATGAATTTGTACTTTACGAAGTTGCTTTACAAACTTGAGAAGTGCTCTACGATCTGCTCTATAAATAGCTCTCTACGATGCTGAAACGGACTCTGCAAACTTCTCTTCATTCTGCTATCTCAGTTTTCACTTTACAATTCCGAAGGCAGATCTACGATCTTCATTGTAGACTCTGTGATTCCTATTTCAGCTCTAAAATAACTTTGCAGCTTTACGATCATCCTTCTTATGCGTTACGAAAATATAGAGTACACTCTAAATGATTTCTACGATCAGCTCTACGAAGATTTGCTTTACGATCTTAGGGCTGACTTTGTCTTTACTGAATGACCCTTAAAGTACTTAGTGATCTGGACTTTCACTCAATGGCCTCATAGAGTATTCTACGTTCAATCTTCACACAACGATCTTTACTTGGCTCTTCGATCTTTAGTTCACTTTATGGACTGATCTTTACTTTATGTTTTGAAGTGAACTTCAGGATGAACGAGATAATTCATCAATCGAACATTTGATACTTTACGATCACCTAGATTATTCTGCTGACACCATTTTCGTTACGAACAGATATAGTTACTCTACGATCAGCTTGAACCTATTGACTATACATATCAAATCAACTCAAAGGATCAACCTAACAAGTTTGATCACTCTATTCGAAGTCCTTGTACAAATTTATCTCATGTAAGGGCTTTACAAAACTTACCTTGTACAAATATACATTAATCTCAAGAATGCAGATTCTAACAATTTTTCTTAATAATAAGATCAGCCTAACATATTTGATCTTTCTAATCTAAATCTTTGTACATCATTTCTTCATTAAGGACCTTATAAAACTTACTTGTACAAATATACTTTAAACACATTTATCTTACTATCAAATACGCATACTCTAACAAGTCTCATTCAACATTTAAGTTTCAAATTAAATCATCACATTCATCATCATATTCAATAATCAAATCAAATAGTGCAAATCACATTCATCATCACATAATCACATAATCACATTCATCATCATATAATCACACAATCACATTCATCATCACATAATCACATAATTATATTCATCATCACATAATCACATTCACATTCATCATCAAATTTAAATATGCAAACTCTAACAATCTCCCCATATTTGATGATGCCAAAATCAATAGATTCATAAACATTTTAAAATAAATAAATGCATTTGCTTGAATTTTAAATATGACTTAAAATAAGTAAGCCACTGTATTGCTAATGCAGAATGATTAATTTATTGATGAACAAGAAAATTCTTACATAGAGCAAAAGAAATACGATAATACATAGAAACCTTACTCTACTACCTTCTAGTTGACTTTTTTCCACTATTTCTTCTGGAGACGGAGATCTGGATGACTGCTTCTGATTCTTCTTCCTCTCCCCCCTTAGTTCTGCACCTTCATTCACTTTTGATTTCTTCAGCTTCTATCTCCTCCTTAGTCTATATCTCCATTCATTGACTCTCTCATTACATCTTCTTTGATTCTGATATCTTCTGATGCTTTTCTTCTTGTTTCCTATTCCTTTTTCCTTACTTTTCTCCCCCTATATTGTTTCTTCCTCTATTTCTCTTGCACTTTCTTTCTTCACCTCATCTTCATCATTTCTCTTCTCTTTATGACTTTTCTCCCTTTTTCACGACTTTTGCAATCCCTTTTTGCTTTTTTGCTCCTTCAACTCATCTTTTCTCCTCCTTTTGTCATCATAAGCTTTGAAGAGAAGCATTGCCGAGGTGAATCGTCACATTATTGGATCCTTTTTAAATGCAGAACTGAGTTTAAAAATTTTGTCTGTCGCGATCTTTATGGGGTTCTCATTCTGCTACTGAAGATCCTGAATAATTTTTTGTTGCTCCTCGATGGTTCTTGAAAAAATTGGATCATTTTCTGAAAGATGGCTTACAGCGATAAAAATTGTCTCCTAAAACTCATCTGAATTCTCTTTAAGTTGTTGATCAATATCTTGAGACCTATCCATGAATTGGTTTTGGGACGAGGAAGGGATATCTGAAGGAACAAGTGGTTTGGATTCTTGATTCGGGTTTGGTATGGGAAATAAGAAATAAATAAGTATAAGAGTTTGTGTATTAGTAGAAGGAGTATTATAATCATCAGTCGTAGTGTTTTGAGACTCTACGATCGGGGAATTAACTTTGATTGAGTTATTATTAGAGTGTGGAGCTTCTACGACTGAAAAGATAGTATTTTGAGCATTGCTCGCAGAGTGTTGAGACTCTACGAACGAGAAAATGGTGAAGTCTTCTTCAAAATAGATAGGAGTGGAAGGCTTGTTTGAAATCGCGGTGAAAGATTCTATGATATCTTCATTATAATTAAAGAATGAAAAGACAATTGAACGAGAAACGAGTAAATTTGAGATAGAGATTGTCTGAAAGTTGCGGTACATGGGATAGAAGGGCTCGTTACAGATTAACAATGTTGTATACGATAAAACCCTTGAAAAATTCTGAGATACCATATTAAGATTCAGATATTTTGAATAGCACCAACTGATAAAACTCTGGTCTTGTAAATATATGGCCTTGAACAATGGTAGCATAGATATGAAGTATAACATTTGATTAGTCTCAGGATCGTGGAGAGTGGTATTCCTATCCATCTCTAGATTCTCAAGGATCGCTGTTGATGTCCGTTGAGAGATAACTTTCCTCTTATTGATTCTCATCTTTCTTCTTTTCAACTTTTTTCTATTGTTTTTCCTCTTTCTTTCTCTTCGCTGCTTTCTTTCTTTTCTTCTTCTTATTTTCTGCAACTTCACTTGACCTCTTCCTTTTCTTCGTCTTCTTTGACTTAGAACTCGAAGCTTTCACAATCCGATCTTCTTCATTTACTTGAGGCTCTGGCTCATCAACCATCACAGCCTGGTTATCATCACTTTCTTGAGGCTCAGGTACAGAAACCTTCACAACCATTTATTTTTCATCTTCATCTTCTAGTTCTGATTCTGGTTCTTCAGCTATGACTGCTCTTTTATCTTCAAACTCTTGTGGCTCAGGCATACAAGCCTTCTCAGCTGAATCACTATCATTACTGGGCTCAAGGGTAACATCCTTCACACCCTCTTCATTTTCTTTACTAGGCTCAGGCACTGTGGTCGTCTCAACCAATTCTTCATCATTTTCTTAAGGCTCAGGAGAGGAGTTCTTCATAGCCGATTCATCATCAGTCTGTGGCTCAGGTGTGGAAACCTTCGTAGCTATTTTTGTCTCTTGATCTGACACAGTCATTCCAACTTCTTCAGATATAAGCTTATCATCATTATTTGGCTCGGGTGTAGAGTCCCTCATAGCGGATTCATCATCTTTAGAAGAATAAACTTTTTTTTCCCTTTACTGTTTCTCATAAGTCCAAACAACTCTTCATCATCCTTATCATTTTCAATTTCTATGATTGGAAGAGGCTCTATAGTTTTAAGAGCCTTTATTTGAAGATGGATTCTTATACTCTGTCCTTTGGATAGGCTTGAAGATTGGTGTGTCGATGTCTTCTTCTTCTTCTTCTTCTTAACTAGAGGAATTTTTCAGAGTATACTAGAAAATTTTTTCTTTTCTTTCCACCTTCTTCTTCTTCTTCACGGACTGGTCATCAGACTTGAAGAGAATTTTCTTAGACACCTTGGGAGTTGCCTTTTTCTTCTTTTTAATCTTCTCCTTCTTGAGGAGTTTGCCATTAGTTGAGTCAACCACTCTACGAGACTCTTGAGATGCAGCAGACTCTTGAGACTTCTCTTCTATGATTTCACTAACTTTCCACTTACCTTTAGCTTTAGAGGACTTTTGCTCTTCACTATTAATGCACTCACTGCTACTTTTTAATTTTCTTGATTTCTTAGCCTTTCTTGGATTTTTCTTCCAGTCTTCAAACAACCTAGGGTTGATTCTCTTATTGGCGTTCAGGACTTCTCGCTCTTCATCTTTAATTTTGCTTTTAAGCCTTTTCTTCAGAATGATGCTCAGAAATCTTACATAGAACATCTTGAAAGATTGCTTGCCTGCAGCTTTCTTTATTTCAGCATCTTCAATCTATTTTGCCAGCTAATCGATGAAAATTTCTCCAAAATTGATTTTCTTCTTTGATACAAAAACAGTCATGAACTTTAGTTGAAGTTCACTGAAAGTATTATATGCAGTGTATATGCAAAGAATATATTTGCCAACAATGTCAGCAAGGAATTCATACTCCTGAGGGAAATCCTTCTTTTTGATCCCTTTGAGAAGAGACTTCTTCTGATAGCCCATCAACTGCATTCCTTCTTCTGCATCAATCTAATCGAAGGAAGTAATTCCTTGACTGAGAAATCCCAAGCCATGATTGATTTCAGAGGCACCCATTTGCAGAGTGATGTCTTCGATTCTGGTGACCAGAACACCACCACAATAAACAACATTTAAATAGAATTCCTTCACCAGATCAAAATAAATTCTAGTGTTGGTTTTCAAACTTCAGTACATCCTGTATCTTGAACTAGCTTTAGAATATCTCTGAACTTCTTTTCAGCAACATAAAACTTGTCGAAATATACTTGGTTTTTGGGAATAACTTGATAGCTTACCATTAGATTTAATTTGCATTGAAAGACCATAAGAGTGTTTAAGTCTTCTGGTAATTTAAGGAACTAGGGTTTTAAAAGCTCTTGAAAGTTTGAAAGCTCTAAACTCAAATTATAATATGAAAGCGCAAAGGTCAGAAAACAAATTTGAAGAGATTATATACCAATTCCCTCTAATTTTGCTAAGTGGGGCACGTGGCAAGATAATATTGGTTGCACGTTGCTTCAGTTCTGCGTTTTTATAGTTGTAGCGCAGAAACTTTCTCATTCTACTCACTTTTCTTGAGCGTGAGTTGCACGCGCCTTCGAACTAACCGCCTAAAAAACATCTGACGTAGAGTAACTTTTGAAAAGACATTAACTCTACGAAAGCTCTTCAACTCAGCGATCTTTTACGATCTCCGTTTAACTTTACGATCAACTTCTTGCTCTACGAACTGCCCTTATTCTACGATCGTTGAACAACTCTATGATCACGTCTATTTCTTAGACAGTTTTATGATTCTTTCCTGCACTTGTTAGTAACATCCAGAAACATAGTACCAAGGATGCAAATTAAGCATACCAAACTCACTTATTAACTTATTAAACCTAGATTCGTCTAATGGTTTAGTAAACACATCTGCTAGCTGATTTTAAATTGAAATGAAATGCAAAGATATATTCTTGTTTTGCACATGATCTCTGATAAAGTGATATCTGATGTCTATATGTTTAGTTCTAGAATGCATGACATGATTATGACTAATTGAAATAGCACTTGTATATCACAAAAGATGGGAATAGACTTGAAATCAAACCTATAGTCAGCCAGCTGGTTCTTCATCCATAAAATTTGAGCACAACAGCTACCAACAGTAATATACTCAACTTTTGTAGGAGAAGTCCCACTAGTGCTTTTCCTATCTATTTTACATCATATAAAATCTGCATCTGAATATCCTATTAGATCAAAGGGAGACTCTCCTCGGGATACCACAGTCCCAAATATGGAGTACCCTTGAGATATCTGAAAATTCTTTTAACAACTATTAGATGGGATTATTTAGGATTAGCTTGAAATCTAGCACAAATACAAGTAGAAAACATAATGTCTAGCCTACTAGCAGTCAAATATATGAGATCTAATCATACCTCTGTATTGATTAATATCAATACTCTTACCATTCTCATCTTTGTTAGGTTGGTTATAGAAAATATAGGGTTTTTCATGGGAGTAGTTGATTCCATGTCATACTTCTTAAGTGGATCCTTGATGTATTTGGCTTGGTTGATGAAGATCCCTTTATCAGTTTGCTTCACTTGAAGTTCAAGGAAGTAGTTCAGCTCACCCATCATGCTCATTTCAAACTTGTTCTGTATCAACTTGGCAAATCTCTCACATAATTTTTCATCAGTAGAACTAAAAATAATATTATCTACATAGATTTGAACTAATAATACTTTATCTTTGTGCTTCCTAAGGAACAAAGTTGTGTCTACCCTACCTCTAGTGAATCCATTTTAATAAGATAATTTATGAGTGTTTCATACCATGCTCTAGGTGCTTGCTTTAAATCATAAAGTGCTTTATCTAATTTGTAGACATAAATAGAATCTATAAATCCTGGACGTTATTCAATATAAACCTCTTCTTGAAGTTCACCATTTAGAAAAGCACTCTTGACATCCATTTGAAAAACTTTGAACTTCATATGGGTTGCATAGGCTTAGGAACATCCTGATAGCCTCTAGTCTTGCAGCAGGTGTAAAGGTTTCATCATAGACAATTCCTTCTTCCTGAGAATAACCTTTAGCCACCAGCCTTATTTTGTTCCTAGTGATCACACCAACTTCATCCATATTCTTCCTGAAAACCCATTTGGTGTCGGCGATTGGATAATCTCTTGGTCTTGGTACCAACCTACAAACCTTACTTCTTTCAAACGGAATTAGCTCTTCTTGCATAGCTTCAATCCAGCTTGAGTTTTCCAAAGCTTTTTTGATCTTTTTAGGCTCATTCTAAGAGAGAAAGTTGAGGTAGAAGCATTTGTTTTGAGTGGTTGATCTTGTCCTAACACTTGCATTTGGATCTCCTATTATCAGGTTCTAAATGTGATCTCTTGTCTATTTACTTTCGGATGGAACATCTGTCCTAGTGCCTTGCTGTCTGAGATCTTCAATATTTGGTTTTGTATTTTCATTGATTTATAGAGTTCCCATACTTGAAACTAGAGACTCTACGACCTCCTTGTCTGGCACTACAATCGTGGGGTCTGGTTCTTCATTTTTAACTTTTGCAATCGTAGGGTTCTCATGCTCTACGATCTATGGGTCCAGCTCTACTACTTCTTCAAGTTGAGTTATTTTGCCTAGTTCGCCTTAATCAGCCTCATCAAATGTGACATGGATACAGACTTCCACGGTCAATAATTTCTTGTTGAACACTCTATAGGCTTTGCTTTTCATAGAGTATCCAAGAAAAATTCCTTCATCTGATTTAGGCTAAAACTTCGTCAGGTATCTTTTGCCATTATTGAGGACATAACATGCACAACTAAAAGCACGAAAGTAGCTTATATTTGACTTTCTTTTTTTCCACAACTCTTAGGGCATCTTCTTGAACGTAGAGTGAACCAAGAACCTATTTTGAGTGTAACATGCAGTATTGACAGCTTCTGCCAAAAAATATTCTGGTAAATGAGCTGCTGCTAGAAGAGTCCTTCTTGTTTCAATTAACGCTCTGTTCTTCTTTTCAGCTACTCCATTTTGTTGTGGAGTTCTTGAAGTTGAGAAGTTATGTTGAATACCATTGTCCTCACATAACTAATTTACCTCAGAATAGTCAAATTCTCTGTCATGATCACTTCTTATTGCTTTTATCTTTTCGTCTTTCTCATTCATCACCAGCTTGAAGAATCTGATCAACTAATTATTGGTCTCGTCTTTAGAGTTTATGAAGAATACCCATGTAAACCTGGTGTAGTCATCCACCATGACCAGTAAGTATCTTTTTCCTATAAGACTAGTAGTTGGAATAAGCCTAAAAAGATCCATATGAAGAAGTTGCAAGGGCCTTTCATTTGAATTAACTACTTTGCTTTTGAATGAATTCTTGGTTTGTTTCCCCAGCTGACAGGCTTTACACGGTCTTTATTTGACAAAACTCAACTTGGGTAGACCTCTAACTAGATCCTTTGATACGAGCTTTGACATGCTCTTGAAATTTAGGTGGGACAATCTCCTATGCCATAACCAACTCATATTTTCTAAGGCTTTGGCGAAGAAACAAGCTGGTGCTTAAGTACTTAGCTCAGCGAGATTGATCACATATATATTTCCAGTTAGTTTCAATGAGTTGGATTCCAGGTCTCGAACTTGACTTTGATTGTTGAAGAAGATGACTTGATGACTTTTATCGCATAGCTGACTTATACTTAGCAGATTGTGCTTCAGTCTAACAACATAGGCTACCTTGCTGAATGAAACAGCTACATTGCCTATTAAACCATAACCTCTGGTTTTCCCAGAGTTGTTGTTTTCAAAGACGATTGTTGGACCATCTTTTGCTTCGAACTCTAACAGGATAACCTTATTGTCAATCATGCACCTTAAGCATTCACTAATGAAATATCATATGAGCTTTGAGGTCTTGATGCCTCACTGATGCCAATCACTCGACGATCAGTGGTCTCTTTTGGATATTTATCTATGATCATTAGATAGAGATAGGTTTTCTAGGGAGCTTCATCAACACATGAATCTTGAATCGAGCAACTATTTGAATCACTCAATGATCCCTTGGCCACAAAACATTTTCCCTTCTTATGAAACTTCTCATAGCCTCTAAACCAGCGAGACTATGACTTCATCATCATCAGATCCTCCATGAACTAAATATCATCAGAGATGGGAGCTTGTCTTGTTGGAGCTTATTGCATCATACAGATCTTCATCTTTAGCATCTATGAAATCCTGAAAATAAACTTTTCAGTTAGCATATTTTTCTTTATTTAATAGAAATGGCTTATTTCCATCACCAAGCTCAAAACGGGTTTTGTTTAGTGTCATAGATCAACTCAAAGTGTTAGTTTTATGTTTGTGAGAACCTGCTCTGATACCACTTGTTGTTTCCCAAAGGCGCACTATAGAGATCTAGAAAGGGGTTGAATAGATCTTTAAAACTTTTGATTGCTTAAGAAATATTACAAGTTAGTTCATTAATCAATATTAATTATGCATAGTGGAATAAGATTTGGAAAACCCCCTTACAGATTAAAAAAAATTTAGTTCTAAATTTAGTTATAGTTTTAAGTCACAAACAATATAAATATTTGATAAAATGTAAGAACGGGAAAGTAAATTACACATACAAATTTTAAGTGGTTCAGAGACTGAATAACTCTTAGTCCACTCTTCTACTTAGTGAGTAGGAAATCCACTAAGGATATTGATCACATAGATCTTTACAACTTGAACCACAAAAGTACACTTGAGTCACTCAGTCTCGGAATGGTCACTCAGACCAGGACACTTAGTTCTTTGAATCACTAAGATTCCTTCGAGTCACTTAGTCTCGGAATAATGGTCACTAAGACCAATTGAGTCATAACTGAGATGATTGCTGAGGTACTGCTAAGCTTTTCAATGAGGCTTGGCTTCTTTTGATGCTTAGTAGCTTTGAACACATCTTGATTCGTAAAGTGGAACTAGCTCTACTGGAGCAGAATTTAAGCTTTGTGTTCTTCGTGATTCATACTTGGATTTGAATCTTAATACGCTTTTATAGATCTTCTAAAATTATCCTATTGGAGAGTTCTCGTTGGTCCATTTAATGCTCAGATATTCTGGGATCCTTGATATTGACGTTTAAGTTGATGTGTTAGCTGTTTTTTTACTTTAGCCTGTCACATCAGCCTGCAACTTCACCTACCACTTGAGAATTTTTGCTTTCAGCAAACTAGTTGGTAGACACATCTTCTGATCTTTAATTTCAATCAAGGATATTTGATGAATGCATCGGGACCTTCAATCAGCAATGCTCCCATGTTAGTCTTTATTGTCAGACCTGACTTAGCTCTACGAAGATAACTTATCGCATTGTTTGATGAGTAACGTAGTCTTGACTTAGGATACTTAATGTTTTTGTACTTTACGAAGTTGCTTTACGAACTTGAGAAATGCTCTACGATTTGCTCTACAAATAACTCTCTACGATGCTGAAATAGACTCCGCAAACTTCTTTTCATTCTGTTATCTCAGTTTTCACTTTACTATTCCGAAGGCAGTTCTACGATCTTCATTGTAAACTCTGTGATTCATATTTCAGCTCTGAAATAACTTTACAACTTTACGATCATCCTTCTTATGCTTTACGAAAACATAGAGTATACTCCAAATGAATTCTACGATCAGCTCTACGAAGATTTGCTTTACGATCTTGGGGCTGACTTTGTCTTTACTAAATAACCCTTGAAGTAATTAGTGATCTGGACTTTCACTCAACGGTCTCATAGAGTATTTTACGTTCAGTCTTCACACAACGATCTTTACTTGGCTCTTCGATCTTTAGTTCACTTTATGGACTGATCTTTACTTTATGCTTTGAAGTGAACTTCAATATGAACGAGATAATTCATTAATCGAGCATCTGATGCTTTACGATCACCTAGATTATTCTGCTGACACCAACTTCGTTACGAACAGATATAGTTACTCTACGATCAGCTTGAACCTATTGACTATACATATCAAATCAACTTAAAGGATCAACCTAACAAGTTTAATCCCTCTATTCTAAGTCCTTGTACAAATTTATCACATTTAAGGACTTTACAAAACTTACCTTGTACAAATATACATTAATCTCAGGAATGTAGACTCTAACAATTTCTCTTGATTAATAAGATCAACCTAACATATTTGATCTTTCTATTCTAAGCCTTTGTACATCATTTTTTCATTAAGAACATTACCAAACTTACTTGTACAAATATATTATCAACACATTTATCTTTACAATCAAATACACAGACTCTAACAAGTCTCATTCAACATTTAAGTTTTAAATTAAATCATCACATTTATCATTATATTCAATAAACAAATCAAATAGTGCAAATCACATTCATCATCACATAATCAAAATCACATTCATCACATAATCACATTCATCATCAAATTCAAATATAAAAACTCTAACAGAGTGAATACATGCATAATCTAAGAGTAGATCCATCTATGGCTTACACAAGTGCTACTAGTTACGGATAAGGAATATCAATGTCCAGACCTCCACTATTTGATGACACAAATTTTGTCACCTGGAAGAATAGATTTAAAATCTATGTCAAATCACAAGGAATCAAAGTTTGGCTTACAATAGAACGAGGTGTAAAAATTTCCACAAAAATTGAAGGAGAAAAGATCATTGAGAAAGATACTGATGAGTTTACCAATGAAGATGAAGAAGCTATGGATATAGCATCCATAGCTGAACAGGTGCTAATTAGTGCTCTTATTGAAAAATAGTACCAAAGAGTTAGCAATTACAAGAATGCAAAAGAAATCTGGAAAAAATTGATTGTAACTTATGAAGGAACCAATCATATTAAAGAAACCAAAAAAGATGCTCTAATCCAAAAGTATGAAAGTTTTAAGCTATAAGAAGGTGAAAAAATCATTGATATAGAAACACGTTTTTCCAGAATCATTGATGAACTAGAACAACTAGGGAAGGCATATACAACTAATGACAAAAATAGAAGAATTCTCAAAGCCCTTCCATCCGTCTAGAAAATGAAGGTTACAACCATTAAGGAAATGCAAGATCCAACTATCTATCCTCTTGATAGCCTTAGTGGAAATCTTCGTGCCCACGAAGTCGACATTTTAGTTAAAAAAACAGGATCAGATACAGATCTTAAGAAGAAAGGAATTGCTTTTAAAATTCTACTTGTAGATCAAGAAAGTGATGATGAGTTAAATGAAGAACTCCTGAGTTTAGATAATAATAAAGTTGCTCTTTTATCAAGACAACTCAGGAAAGTAATCCAAAGCAAAGCTAGAAAATATGGCAAAGGCTTTCTGAAGACAAACAACAACTTCAAAAACTTCAAAGACAAACAAGTCTTCATGCCAAAAGTACAAGGAGAAAATTTCAAAGCAAATAATAACAGAAATTTCAAAAATGTCAGCTCTAATGAAAATTTAAATGTATTTTTGAATGTAACCAACCTGAATATTTCAAAAAGGATTGTCCAAAACTAACCAACAACAAAGTACTAGTAGCTGAGGAAGGTTGGGATCTAAATGACAAAGAAAAAACTGCTAAACAAACCGAGGAAATTGCAAATCTATGTTTAATGACTGACAATGATTTCTGAGGTAACTTCTGAACATTAATTTCCTAGTACTTCATTTGTCACACATACTTTAGATAATATAAATAAAGAACGTCATGAACTACAAGAAGCTTATAAATGTTTATATGAAGATAATGAAATTATTAAAGAAGATTTTATTAAATTAAAATTTTTATTAGAAAAATTAATTAAGTCTAATAGAAATCTTGAAATAGAAAATTCAAATTTAATTATGGCTAATGAAAGTTTAAATGAAGAAAAAGAAAAACTACAAAATAATTTCTCAGAAAACTTATTACTTAGGGATGAATTAGAAAAATTAAGAAAAATAAATAAAGATTTTGAGATATAAAATTCAACACTTATCATTTCTATTGAAAATCTTGAAGTTGAAAATTCAACACTTACTATAATTATGAAGATACTCAAATACAACATCAAGTGCTAAATGAAGATATTAAAAATCTCAAGCTTGAGAATTCATCTTTAAAGATAGAAAAATAAAGTGAAGATTCTTCTTTAATAGATCAAATTAAGATTTTAACTACAGAACGTGATGATTTAAACTTTATTGTCATTAAGTTCACAAAAGGAAAAAAAATCTTAATTTAATGTTTAATAAACAAAGATGTGATTTTAACAAATAAGGATTAGGATATATTGGATAATCTAGTAAAACAAAAGACAAATGACTTTATCATACTAAAAGTAAAAAGAAAGAAAATCATACATCTCCTTTTATTAAATGCTCTTATTGTAACCGAAATGGTTATTTTATTTACATGTGCAATGCTCGAAATGAAAATTATAAAGGAAAAATGATTTGGGTTTCAAAAGGAACTTACATTGCACCTATTATAATAAAGAATACAAGAAAAGAATTCCATAATTATCAAAAAAATGAAAGATCTTATAGAAACTTTCATCAAAAATTTTCAGGATACAAAAATAGAGTAAATCATGCATTTTATAGACATGTTACTCATAGAATGCTTGTGTTTGCTAAGACTGATTATCTTGTACCCAATTTTGTATAAGGAACAGAGGAAAACACAAATGTTCTTTATACAAAATGAAAAACTTACCCAAAGGACCATTCTTATTAAAGGGTGCCAATTTGTAAAATTAGTATATATTGCAACTATGTTTTGCAGCTAATTTTAGTAAAAGTAAATGGTATCTTGATAGCGGTTGTTCAAGATATGTGACTGGAGACAAATCAAAATTGAACAATTTACAAGCTACAGACTATGGAGAGGTAACCATTGGAGATAGCAACAAAGGTAAAGTAATGGGAGTTGGAAGTGTTGGTAATAAGTACATAACAATTTCTAATGTTCAATTACTCACAGGACTCAGGTACAATCTTCTATCTATTAGCCAACTATGTGATAATGGTTTTAACATATCTTTTAGTCCTCATAACTACTCAATATTTGATCATCAATCTAGTAAATTAGTTTTATTATGTCCTAGAAATCAGAATGTGTACATGTGTGACCTAGATGTATATTCTCACCTAGACAATGTTTGTCTTCTATTTGCGAATGATGATCTATGGCTTTGGCATCGCAGATTAGGACGCATTAACATGAAACTAATCAATAACATTTCATCTAAAGAACATGTTCGTGGTCTTCCAAAATTAAAGTTTATATAAGATCATATTTGTGAAGCCTGTGAATTAGGAAAACAAGTACATGCATATTATAAATCTAAACTCACAGTGTCAACCTCTCGACCTTTAAAACTCTTGCATATGGACCTAGTATGACCTATTCCTAAACATAGCATGGGTGGTAGTGTATATATTCTAGTTTTGGTTGATGACTATTTTCGATATACATTAGTTGATTTTTTGAAATTTAAAATGAAGCTATAAATTCTTTCTTTGCTTTGTATAAGAAAATTCAGAATCAACAGGGAAGTCCTATTGTTTATATTTAGTCTCATCATGGAAGAGAATTTGATAATTCTGATTTTATTATGTTCTGTGATGAGTACGGTATAAGTCATAACTTCTCTGCTCCTTATACACCACAATCAAATGGCTAATACTATTTTAAATGAATATCGTCTTCCTAAATATTTTTGGGCTGAAGCGGTAGCAACGTCTTGTTATATTTTAAACCGGGTTCTATTAAGACCAATTTTGCTCAAAACTTCCTATGAGCTTTATTATAAAAGAACTCCAAAAATAAACTATTTTCGTGTTTTTGGGAGTAAATATTTTACTTAAATACTAAAGGACATTTGGTAAAGTTAGATCCCAAATCTGATGAGGGAATTTTTCTGCGATATTCACTTAACAGTAAAGTGTACAGAGTTTTTAACAAACGAAGTCTAGTTGTTAAGGAGTCAATGAATGTAACTTTCGATGAGTCTCAGCCACCTCCCAAATATAAATAGTTAGTTGGCAGTGACGTTGTCATTGAAGACATTCTCAAAAATATGGAAGAACCAAAACTAGATAATGCATCTCCACTTGTTAATGTAAATCCTCTTGAAAATCTCAATCCTCAGTTAAATGACTTACCTAAAGAGTTGCATATTATTAAAAATCATCCTTTAGAAAATGTGATTGGTGATATTGATAGAGGAATTCTTACTAGATCACAAACACATAACTTAGCTGGTCATTTATCTATCTTGTCCTAAATTGTGCCTAAAAATACAAAAGATGCTTTACTAGACGAAGATTGGATAATAGTCATGCAAGATGAACTTGAACAGTTCACCAAAAACAAAGTGTGGGAGTTAGTTCTAAAACTCGAGGATAGTTCCATTATTGAAACTTGATGGGCTTTTCGTAACAAGTTAGATGAATATGGAACTATTATACGTAACAAGGCAAGACTAGTTGCACAAGGGTATAATCAACTTGAAGGTGTTGATTATGATGAAACATATGCTCCTGTTGCTAGAATTGAGTCTATACGTATGTTGTTAGCATTTGCATACCATAAGGATTTTAAACTGTTTCAAATGGATGTTAAATCTGCATTTTTAAATGGTGTTATTGAAGAGAAAGTTTATGTTAAACAACCTCCTAGTTTTGAAAATTTTGATCATCCTGAATATGTTTATAAATTGCATAAAGCTCTATATGGTTTAAAATAGGCCCTTAGAGCATAATATGAACGTTAAATAAATTTCTGCTAAGAAATGGTTTTAAAAGGGGTACTATCGATACTACTCTATTTATTAAATATAAAAATGATAATATTCTTATTAAACAAATTTATGTTGATGACATTATTTTTGGTTCTACTGATATTACTATGTGTAATGATTTTTTTGAAAGTATAAGTAAGGAATTTGAAATGAGCATGATGAGAGAATTAAACTTCTTCCTAAGATTGCAAATCAAATAAAGAGAAAAAGGTATTCATATTTCTCAATCCAAATACTGCAAAGAAATGATTAAGAAATTTGGTTTAGAATCTGTGAAACCTCTTAATACTCTTATGTCAACTACTGATAAATTAACTGTTGATGAAAATAAAAAAAATGTTAATACAAAGAAATATAGAGGAATGATTGGAAGCCTGCTGTATATCACAGCTAGTAGACTTGACATTATGTTCAGTGTCTATAAATGTGCAAGACTTCAATCAAATCCTAAAGAATCACATTTAGTTGCGATTAAAAGCAAATTTCTTATCTTAAATTAACCACAAACTTAGGTTTATGATATCCTAAAGGTCAACCATTTAATCTTGTCTGTTTTTCAGATTCTGACTATGCCGGTCATTATGTTGATCGAAAAAGTACAAGTGGCACTTGTCAGTTTCTAGGTGAATGTTTAGTTTCTTGGTTCTCTAAGAAACAAAATTCAGTATCTATTTCAACTACCAAAACAAAATATATTGTTGTTGCACATTGCTGTACACAGATATTGTGGATGAAACAGACTCTTATTGATCATAATATAAAATTTAATTGTGTGTCAATATTATGTGATAATATCAGTGTTATTAATTTAAGTAAAATACTGTATTGCATGTTAAATCAAAACATATAAATGTTAAACATCATTTTTTACGTGATCATATAAACAGTGCCATTATTAAATTAGAACACATTGATATATAATTAAATATTGCTGATATATTTACTAAGCCTTTAAGTTCTAATAGATTTTGTAAATTACGTATGGATTTAGGCATGCTAGATATTTCCTCATAATTAGTTTTGCATTTAAATATATGTGTTTTATAAATTATTGATTAAATTTGCTTTTTGACATAATAGTAATATTTTACTCTGTAAAATTTTATAAATATCAAAAATAATTATTAATTATTATTATATATATATTTATAAATATTTTTTCAAAAAATATTATTATAAATATATTTTAATAAGTATTTATTACTTATATTTACCATTTAAACACTTAAATTTATTTTCATTAAAAATATATACATATATATAATTATAACAGATTTAATCTGGACTGTTGATTCAAATTCATAAAAATGGACCCCATCCACGCACTCTGATTTGGACCAATCACTAGCCATTACACGGATTCAAGCGTTCCACCATTCGATCATTAAATAAAAACAACTCAAAACCGTTGGATTAAAAGTCAATTAGTCAGCTGAGTTTTTAAAACACCGAATCCATCTCAGCCGTTGACCACTTTAAAAATCTATTTCCAGCAATTGGATCAATCTCTCTCCCCAAACTCTCTCAAACACTAACATTTCTCAGCAAAAATATTTGAGTTCTAAGTATTTTCTAATAAATCTACTCCGATTAATCGATTTTACACCTTCTAAATCATACCTCTACCGATTATTTTCTTCAAAAATGATTTATAAATTTTTTTTAACTTGAGTTTGTCAATTCTGGGTTCTCAAATCTGAGCTTCATCGATCTAAATGTCATGTATCTCAAACTTTAAACATTTTTGGCTAAGTTTTTACTATTATCTAGTAACAAATCTATGAAATACTTTTGGTTTTATTACAAATTTGATGAAGTTTTTAAATCTCAGCCTTAAGAAAATTATTTTATAAATCTGTGTAAGTTAAGTTCTTTCATTTTTTTTTCACAGATCTAAGTTTTTTTTAATTTTTTTGCATGCGTATATATATACATATATTTATAAAAATATATTTTTCTTATATATATATATATATATATATATATATATACACACTCAAAATATACATATATTGTTATTCTATTATATATATAATTTTTTAAAAATATTCAAAAATATAAATATATATACATACATCTATATTTTTTAACTCTGATTTTTTTGATTAACTGAGACTTCGTGCATATATTTTATCTGTTGAACAACTAAGTCAGCTACAAAGTCATATGGTATTCCAATGTAGAAGTTGTGCATGGAGTATGCTCAGGTAACCCTTATATAGTCATCTATTTGTGTTGCTTACTGTTAGACTTCTGTGTCTACCTTCATCTTATCCAAGCTGATATTCTAGAAACTTTTGTATAGAATAATTTTTTTTCTGCAATGTTGGGATAAAATCTCTTTTTGATGTATGACTTTGGTTATTAACATAAATACCTAGCTAATACATACTGCATTTTTTTTTGTGCTGAACTCTGTAGTCAACTATTCGGTTATATCTCCTATGATTAGACATTTAGTTTGTACTGTTGACATTCTTTTTCCTCTATTTGAAATCGAGATCAGTTGTGAAAATCAATTTTGAAAACTAAATAGTTTGGTCAATGATTATGGTACAACTGATATTTTTTTTACTACATTGACTTTGAACTTAACTAATTTTGGATTCATTTAATACTGTAAATAGTATCTTACAGCTATGTTATAGTTGTCTTAAATGCTCTCATATATCTTGGAAAAGTAATCTATAGTTAGAAGTATAGTTCGTTTACTTGCAAATCTTTCTCTGCATTTACTAATATACTTTATGCCTTTATTTTATATGTATCTTAGACAGTCAATCACCCTTCATATCTATGTATTAATTCTTGAATTGACATCTCCGATCATGTGCTACATCTATAAATTACCCTTGTAGAAACTTGTTGCATACATATCCAAGTTTATTTTCTTAAAACATTCTGCATGCTCATTTGAGTCTAATCCTTCTTTCTTCTTGCATACTGTGTGTATGTGTTCAACATGGAACATATCTATAACCCTAAAAGAAAGAAACTTGCACTACATTCTGAAATACACCCTGGAATCTGTGTTCTCATTTAATCACTCCATCTGCTCAGTCTAAATACAGACTTATGAGACACAATCTTTCACTTGGTCTAGGCTTAGTAGTTTTCCTGACTTACTTGAAAACAATCAAAAGTATAGGGTGGGAATGTCTAGTTGTCTTCACAGATAGACATATTTATCCTAGTTTGAGTTTTGAATTCTACTCTCATATGGTTTTCAATAGAGATGTAACTGGTCTCTTAACTAGCATTAACACTTGCATCCAAGGTCAGGACTATATTATTGATGAGAAACTTTTTGTTCATGCATTACATCTTAGAGATTCTATGTTAGAATTAGCAAGAATAAATAATTATATGTATCTCATAAGAACATCTATCAGTGACTGTATATTTTTTAAACAAAATATGTCTGTTGTAACTGATCAACTGATTCCTGCCATTTTGTTTGACTTTCTTGTAAAAGTTGGTTTAGAATTTTTAACTATCCAATGTTAATTTTTAGGCAAAATTATTCGACAAAATTTCATGCATGTTAGAGAGAATCGAAGTCTACTTCCTTTTGATTTGAAAATGATAAAATGTATTTTGCATGAATGCATGCCATATAACTTAGCCTACTTTCTCTTAACCTCGTTTGAGCATTGTTTTCATAATAACTGTCTTGGATATGGTATTCTCCTCACACACATATTTAAACATCTTGGGATTAATGTTATCCATCATCAATCTCAACATGTTCAAAATAGCAACATAGTGTCCCATCTTAACCTCCCTTCTCGACCATTGATAGTTTTCAAAGCCACTAATCATGACTTTTGAGTCTCATCTTAATATGTTTTCACAAAACAATGTTCTGAAAAGCATGAATCAACTCATGTTACAAAATTAGAGTAATATGACGACTCAAATAGAAGACATGCAACAATCTATACATCATCTTCAGGACATGTTGTACCTTTTAATGAAAAACCAGAAAATCTCAATGCCTCTTTTCCATTTCACTGCAATTACAAGCTCGGCTCAAACTGACCTTAAAGTTTAGTCTCCTCCAACTGCTCTTCTTCCCACACTTAGTCTTCATTTTTCACCTGTTAACTTAGAAGAATTCTAACTATTTGGGAATACTGTAATATTGTCATATATATATTTCACTACTTGGAATCACTGTAACTAACTTAATACTAACCTAGTAACTATAGTAACTCTGCAGGTTCTGTTTTTCTCTATTCCTAACTTTTCTGCAGAAAATTACTTTTCAGATAATAACCACTCTGTTGCAGGTTCTGAAAAGTACACTATGTTTCTTTTCTCCATCACTTTTTATGATGACAAAGGGGGAGAAGAAAAATATTAAGGGCAGTGCTATATACTGCTATAAACTATTATATACTGCTATACATTGACAGTTACTGCTATATACTGTTATATGATGGTATTTCTCAAAATTTAATTTTTTTTAAATGTATGCATAAACTGAGGGGAAGTTTTAATAGAAAATATTTTTAGTTCATTGTCATCATCAAAAAGGGGGAGATTGATGAGTCTCTAACTTTTAGGAATATTTTGATGATAACAATAATTAGTAAATAGGTTAATTAAAAGGGTAGAATCCTCTCCATATAATTTATATTATAATTGCTTTTAATTATCTTATTTACTTTGACCAAAAATATTTTTTCAATCTTATTGAATGAATATTTTCTTGATCTTGATAATTTAATATCAAGTGTTAAAGAGATTAATTCACAAAGTAACATTCCTAAGGCAAGGAAAACTCCTATTATTCCTAAATGATTTTTTCTTCACTAAAGCTTTCAAAATTATATATATTAAAGCTATTTTTAATATAAGAGCTAAAAGAAAGCAAAAGGCCTTAGACTTTTGTTTTATTCGAAATATTGAGGAGGGCATTGGAAATGTAATTAATGTTTTCATGTGCCCATGTGTTTAAGTAAAGGAAGAAAATAGGAGGCTTAAAGCCTTACTAGCTTTGACCGAATGTTTGCAGCATGTGAGGGAGCATTTGAAAGATTTAAAATTTCAAATTAAGACATGTGCTGACTTAAGAGAAATGTTGGTAACAATTTTCCATGGGCTAAACTTTTAACATTCAAGAGGTGTCAGCTTGTTCCTTATTATCCAATCCGTGTGCTTCCTGGTACACAAAGTCATTCAAGCCTTTGATTTTCAAAACAAACAAATCCAAGCCTTTGTTTCTCAAAATAACTCCAAAATGACCATTATACCTTTGGCTCAAAAATTTTATAAATATGAGGCTTTTCAGTTCATTTCAATTTGTCAATTCAAAAACAAAGAAAAGCTCATTCTTCCTTACCTATAAACTCTCTCTCTCTCTCTAAAGAAGCTTTCTTTCTCTTTTATTCAAAGTTCTGATCTTTTGAACAAGAGAAAATTGGTCAAAGTATTTGAGATAAGTTATTGAATTAATTTATTTGAATTGTCTCATACTTGTTTATATTTATAGATATACAAATATAAATTGTTATACACATTTATATATATCTATATTTTATCTATTCATATCATATAAAAAGTCAGTACTTAGATGCCAAAAATTTAGATATATTCCTTAAATAAGAAAATCATCAACGATCTTTAAAATCTGAAGTGGCCTTTTATTGATATAGTGTATTTATATAAATATCGTAAAGTAGATCAGTACTTAGATACCAAAAATTTGGAAATTATCCTTAACTAAGAAAATCATTCGTACGGTCTTTAAAATCCTAAATGGTCTATCGAAAATATTTATATAAATATCAGTTGTGAAACTATAAATTTGGTCAGTACTTAGACACCAAAAATTCGGAGATATTCCTCAACTAAGGATATCATCTGAACGGTCTTTAAAATCCTAAGTGGCCTTATTTAACGTATTCACATCATAGATAAAATATATTATTATATATATTTTTGAGTTAAACAAATTTATTTGTTATATCAAGTATTAATCAATTGATTAAATTATTATACTTAATATCTGTCATCATAAGTATTTGATCATAAACTCATTTATCCATAAATAGTTGTGGCATAATATAAAAGTTATTTAACTTTTATATTATAAACATCATTGAATATATCTGCTTAAAAAGAAGCATATCAGTCACTATAAAAGTTATTTAAACTTTTATATCTGAAAATCAAAGTTATATTTGTTTCACATACAAACACATTCTTTATTTATAAAAGAAAAGTAAACCTTTATAAATTTGCACTAAAATTATATATCTGCTTGTACAAAAGCATTTTTGATATAAGCTTAATTTTATATATTTGCTTAAACAGAAGCTTATTCTCACAAGTATAAAAGTTAAAAGATACATAAACTTTTATAACTAAGCATAAATTAATATCAGCTTAAACAGAAGCATATTCTCATAAGTATAAAAGTTACACAAACTTTTATAACTAAAAATAAATTAATATCTCCTTACACATAAGCATATTCACACAAATATTAAAGTCTATGAACTTTTATACATATCTGATTTTTAATTGTTATCTGCTTATTTAAGAAGCAATAAAAGTTATTTATACTTTTATATACATTTGTACTTAATTTTATCTGCCTATCTTAGAAGCAAAATTATGTCAAATATTTTGTAATTTCTCGCCCCGGTGAGAGTTTTGTGTAGTAATTTCTCGCCCCGGCAGGAATTGCAGAAAATAGAATTTTTCTTGTTTTTAATTCTTTTCTTTTTGGCCATGATATGTTATCCTATGCAAGATTAAACTTATATTAATGTATTGAATGAATACCAAGATATTAAGATGGATACTAAGCATTTACTTGATGATGATAAAATATGAAGTTGATGAACCTTAACTTAACGTTAAGTTTTAGGGATTCCTAAGGATGACATCTTGGAAAGTCAATTTATGATGTGAAGAATGCGATTATCTTAGAAAGATCCTTAGAAAAAGAATTTGGTTGTAGAACCCAATGAATAAGTAGAGATTAACGTAAAGTCCATTTTAATAAATCGAATGAACGATTATTACAAAATCAAAATTTCGAGGACGAAATTCTTAGAAGAAGGGGTGAATGTGATATCCCGAATATTTATGCGATGCTAAACCAGGATATTTTATGACTACAACAAGTATGTTATGCAATGATCCTTAGAAAAGGGGAATGAATGTGTTAAAGGGTTAAAGAATATATAATACTCGAAGTGTTTCAAGTTTAAGTGAAGGTGATGAAATAAAACCTACACTAAGGTAATGCGTTGAGTTATTCAACGATAATTGTGAAAGAGATTTAGTAAAAACCCAGTAAGGGAGGTTTCGTTGATTCCGATGACGGAATCCTTATAAGGAGGGAAGGATGTGATAACCTGAATTTTTAGAAATTATTAAATAAGAATTTAATAAATAAAATTCTTATTATGAGACGTTTTGGGTTTGAGTATGTATATATATGTGTTTCATATTGTGAAATATGTGATTCGGTGTGAAGAAAATTATATATTCATGTAATAGGGAAGAAATGGTTTAATAATTAATTAAACCATTGAAAAGATTAAATGAAATTGTCATGAGAAGGAAATTAGTTGAGTAATATTAGTTAATTTAATTAAGTTAAAATTATATTGGAAAATAATATAATTTGATTGGTATGTCTTGTGGACAATGAAAATTATTGTGAATTAAGTTTCATAAATAATATGAGTGATTCACTTAATTAAAATAGTGAATTGATGTGAATATATTTGTGTGTGAAGTGTTGGTGTGTATTTTAGTACGCTAACGTGATGAGAATATTATATTTTGATTAAATAATTAAATTAGAGGATTAATGTTTTATTAAATAAAATGATTTATTTAATAAAATTATAGTTTGGCTAAATTGAATTATAATTTTGTCAGTAAGGTTTTGATTGGAATTATTAATAAGTTTAATTAGATTTATTAATATAATGAGTTTAATTGAATTAAAGTGTGACACAATATTATATAATAAGAATGTTATTAAGATAATTTAAAAAGATGTTAAAAGGGTGAGCCAAACATGGCTTTATGACCCTTGGAGGTTGTAACTGTTGAAAAACTGATATACACGTAAAGTGTATTTGTCAGTTTATGAGAGAAAGAGAGTGAGTGGGAGAATTCTCTGAGAATTGGAAAAGAGCCTTGAAAAATCAAGAAGGAAGAAACCTTATTCATCACTTGTTTAGATTGATTCAAAGGTAATAATCAAATCCTAAAGCTTTTCTTTCTAGTTTTTCTTAAGTATAAAAGTATGGGAATTCTGTAAAATTATTTTGGTTGAATGAATTGGAGAAAAGTTTTATCATGCGTTATTGGGTTTAATTAGTGTGATATATGTTGATTATAAATGAAATTCGAATAATGAAATTCGAATTTGTGTGTAAAAGAGGAAGAATTGAGTTTTGATTGAATATGTACGTTTTGGCTTGTTTTGGAGTCAAAATTGATGTTCAATTTGAATAATAATCTGTAAATTGATGATGGATTGTTGTTATGCGTTAAAAAACGAAAACAACGGAAGTTGAACGGACCAATTTGGTTGAGAAACAAATCTGTAGCGATTGATTACGCTAAAAGTTGTGAAATATGAAAAACTAGTATGAATTGTGATTTTTTAAGCCTTCAAATTGGTTGTTTGAGTTGTTTAAGATGTTAGAATCGTGCTAGAATGTTTGGGTAATGATCATATATGAGTTATAGTAATTGGGCAATTTTAATTTGTTGTTAAAATGAAGAAATTTGGTGTTTTTAGCCTTGGAACTGTGCAATTCGCAAAACTGCAGAATCTGGAATCCAGAAGTCTCGCCCCGGTGAGCTCAATGAACTGAGTATCTCGCCCCGGCGAGCTCAATGAACTGAGTTTCTCGCCCCGGCGAGAGTTTTGTGTAGTAATTTCTCGCCCCGGCGGGAATTACAGAAAATGGAATTTTTCTTGTTTTTAATTCTTTTCTTTTTGGTCATGATATGTTACCCTATGCAAGATTAAACTTATTTTAATGTATTGAATAAATACCAAGATGTTAAGATGGATGTTAAGCATATACTTGATGATGATAAAATATGAAGTTGATGAACCTTAACTTAACGTTAAGTTTTAAGGATTCCTAAGGATGACATTGTTATAATTAAGCTTATAACTCTTGAAGTGAGTTTGATAATCAGAGAATAATTAAGATATTAAAATGAGATTGGATGAGAGTGAATCTTGAAGTGACAATAGTATTGTAATAAGCCAAAGATTTACTTATAAACATTATACATCTTATGTAAAGAAAAGTTTAAGACTTAACTAAATGTTAAGTGTCGATTAAAGTGGAACGTAATGAAGGGCTTTATGAGGAGGACTTAATTTCTAAGTTGAGAATTGCATGGAGAATAAAATGAAGAATTATGAAATGTAAAGTAGAGTTAATACTAAGTGTTGCTATGTGACTAATAAATGATGTGCATGATTATATATATCGTGTAGGATACATGAAGTGCAGATAAATATAAGCTGGTTATGGTAATCTACAAACCAAGAAAGTCTTTCAGTTCCTATTTGTTATGTGAACTAAATAATTGATTGTTTTAAACCTATGATGCAAAAGCATAATGAATTCTATATGTTGTGTGTACGAAACGACAAAGTCAATTTATGACTACGTACGTTGAGTTAGAATGTCGATTGAGTTATGAAACTCAATTATTACTTGGTAACTGATGTGCAGAATGTATGATATGCTAAAATTATAATGTTTATGATTGTATAAATTGAGCATGTTGTTTATGTGTTACGTGATGCATGAACACTGTTAGATTTTGCTGAGCTGTCGAGCTCATTCTTGCAAATAACCACTTTTGCAGGTTAAAGCTACAAGGTAACGTTATGTGCTATCCAATGACGTGGATCAAAGTGATGCATGAAGATTAAATGTTTTAGTTGAAATTTATTACCTGAATTATGTTAATATTTTGATAAATATATTTACGTTAAGTTGTAAAGTTTGTATTGAGGTATAAATTTTTATAATAAGTTAGACAAGGTGAATCGTGATATTAACATGATTCTAAGATATTTAGATGTAAAGGTTCAAAATTTTGGGATCGAGAATAATTTGTAATAGAAAAGTTTAAGTTATTCCGCATTTTTATTAAGTTTAATATTGAATAATGTTGTAAAGTCAGATGATAATGTATTGTTAACGACCGATGTGAAGAGTTGGATTGTTCAGAATTTTGGGGTCGTTACATTTGTTGTCCAATATAGTTAGTTGTGTATAGTTAAAATTTGATCTTTAAAACTTTATAAAGGCTTCTTTGTCTGTTGAAGGAGTATTTATTATTGGAAGTAATAAGATTTTCAGTCCTGGAGAGGAGCTTGAGACTGGATGTAGTAACATACCCAAGATGTATGTTGTGAACCAGACAAATCTCTGTGCATTGTGTGAATGAAATTTTACTGTCTTGCATATTAATTTTTAACACTGCAAATTAATTAACTAAAATTTTAAAAAGGCCTAAGATAAATTTTTAATCAGTAATAATCTATTCAACCCCCCTTTTAGATTATTATTGAACTTTCAATTCATTTATTATTTAATTTCAAAATCTTTTTATCTACATTCTTTCTATCATAATTATCTATTTACCACTATTTCTTATTCTTATACATTTTCTAATTTAGTTAGTGTTCAATATAGGAACAAATAAATCATTTTGAAAGAGAAATATTATCATTTATATTACATAAGTAGAAGAATTATTATTGTAGATTTTTAAATTTATTTAATTTTCATCTAATTAGTTATACATTATTAATTAAATAGGATATTTTAAAAGAAAATATTTCTTTTATATAAAAATTATTGTACACAATATTAATTTATTATTAATAGAATTAATATATTAATATAATATAATATTAAAAAATATATAAATAATATAATAATTTTATAATAAAACAAAACCTGTACTTATCATGAACTAGCGAAAGAAAAAGAAAAAAAAAAGGGGGGGATAGTCTTATCTTGTATACGTAGTAAGTAACGCTTTTTATGGAGTAGTAGCTAACTTTTTCT
The DNA here is from genome assembly GCA_034770075.1 of Aralia elata. Classification (NCBI taxonomy): domain Eukaryota; kingdom Viridiplantae; phylum Streptophyta; class Magnoliopsida; order Apiales; family Araliaceae; genus Aralia; species Aralia elata. The sequence goes on along the minus strand of CM068385.1, from coordinate 9,704,881 downwards.
TTTTCTTTATTGTCTTTTTCTCTTTTCCTATTTGCCCACGGACCCAGTCAAAAAGTATGTAATGGGGGAATTATTGACCTCGTCTTTGTCTCTTTCTTTCTGTTGTTCCGTCAGGAAGCTGTCACTATATATACACATATACATATACATACATATACATATACATACATATATATATATATACACACACGCTCTCTACTTTTTACATTGTAACAAATACCACGTAAATTTTGCACTATGAGACTGATTCCTACACAATTTATACAAAGGAAGTGATCCATAATTAATATTTTATGAACATTATTTTATTTAATGCATTTCTTGACGTCAATAGGATATTTTAACAATAAAAATTTATTTTATTTTTCATATTTTTGGTAGCAATATTTAAGGGCAGTGGACCATCTAAATGCAAGGAGTAAATATGTATTTGGTGTTGATAGTACAAAAACATGTTCACTATCACAAAATACTAGATACCCCATGTATTTGAGGGCATGAATTTCTTCTTAAAGTTAAATTTTGACCATTAAAATATCATATAAACGTAATAAATACATTATATAAGATAGTATTTATAAATAATGCTAGATATGAATAAATTTTCATTATATAATATATTTATTTATTTTATTTTTTCATTAACAACCTCATACATTTGTAGAACCTAACTCCCCCACACCACCTCTACCCTTAACCCCCCCCTCCCTCCCTCCCTCCAAGACAAATTTAATGACTTGTCAACACTCACTAGTGCCATTCTGGGAGGATTTAATTTGGATGGTACTACTATGCCAAAGGCCTTCGGTTAAAATGTTTGTATTTGTATTAGTTTTTATATTGCATACCTTGATATCTTTTTTTTGGTAATTCACAAACTTTATTTTTCTTTAATACATCTACTACACACATCAATATATACATGGATTCTGGCTAGCTAGATCATTATTAAGAATCTAAATAAAATTCAAAGTATCAACAATAATGTACTGTGGATACTGCAACTTTTTCTGGTGAAATAGGAAATTATTATATTAACCCCACTTTTGACCAACCCCTATTGAATGTTGACCAAAGATATTGTGCAATAAATAATTGTATGTACTTTACTATAACCCTTCACAAAACATTTTGCAAACTAGTTGCAGAATGTGAACTTTAGTAGGACTAGTACTTGTGGCACATAAGAAAATGTAAATTAAGAATTATATATATATATATAGGTGAAAGAATAAAGGAGAGATTTTAGGGATAAAAGATGGAAGATAGAGAAATTAATTAATATTTGAAGTAAAATTGTGACAAAATTTTAAGAGAGACCGTTATTTTTTCTGCTCTCTCTTTATAAAATAGATATAAACACTAAACCAACATTTATATCATATAATCTCCAACCATGAAGTGTTAAATTACATGAAAAATGTTCTTTTATGAGTTTAGTTAAGTGATTAGTAATTCTTTTTCTATATTATAGTTTCAAAACCCAACGAGAGTAAATTATCAAATCCTCACCAAGTACGGTCTTTCTCCTAACGCTTTTGAGGGAGAAATACATGTTATTATTGTATTTTTTATTTTTACACCAACATAGGAAAAATAAAGGATAAAAAAGGGAGCCAATTCATAGTAAATGGTAGTTATAAGATTTTATATGACCACCACATCTTACACAGTTAATTATAAGATTTGACAGTAACGATTTAAAAACACAACTCTCTTACTGTAACACAATATTGTGTTAAATTGTATTTTTTGTTAAATCGCGACACAAGTTTTATAAATAGATGACGCAGATATTATAGTCAAAAATAGACTCATAAGTGATAACCACCATAGGTTATATAGATTGGCTCCCTAAAAAAAAGAAGCAAAATAGTGCCACTTTACTTGGCAAAAGAATTTATTTACTTTTTTTAAAAAAAAAAGAAAAGAAAAAAAGAAAAGAAAAAAGAGTGCCGCTTCTAGTTCTCAATGGGCTTGGGTCTTCGGGTCTCTCACTCAATTTAATGGGAATATGGGAGTATGGGACCGTCATGCATATCATTGTTAATTATGTAACTGGGCCGTACAGGCCTCAATTAGGCTATTCCGATCCTAAGTTGGGCTACATTGCAAACTAACAGGACCTTCTTAGATACTTTAACAAAAAAACGTTCAGCCCACTGTACGAGTAGTTCGACAAGCTTTGGCCCAAGAGAATCCTCCGTAAGAAAGTGGTAAGATTTTAACTTTGGGCGTTGATCATACGCATCTTAAATTAATAGTTACGCACTCAAATATAAGAAAGTGACTATTTGTCTCTAATAAATAAGACTCCAATTTACTTATTCACCATCTACCCATGTTGCCCATGAACCTATTACATACAATAATTACAAAACAAAATATTAATTATTTTTACAAGTATAATTGGTTATATAAAAAAATAAAAATAAAAAACACTTGCTAAAATATTTTATTTTTGCTTATGCTAATGGGTAGATTTGCATACAGTTTGATAGTTAGAGACAGTTTAATAGGAAAATTATTTTTTCAGAAAATTTAGCACTAGGTACGTCAACTAAATACAAAAGGGAACGGGCCGGGTTAGTATTTTTCCTATTAAAATGGGTACACATTTGCAAAGTAGTTTTTTTATTGGAATATATACGTGTGTGTGTGTATTTTTTATGTCTAGTTTTATTTAAGAAAAATATGACAGTTTTTTGTTCTTTTTGGTAGACGATTATGATTTATCTTTATATTCTGATAAGATTTATGTAGTATTGATCCATTTAATACTATGATTGTATTTATTTATTTTGAAAATTTGTATTTTTCTTATTATTATTATTATGAGTAATAGGTTTAAAAGGCTAAAATAGACAAATAATAATTAGGTGAATTGAGGTCCCATATATTAAGGATAATTCTTGATTAGTATATATATATATATAATTTGTGTTCTAAATATATATTTGTCTTTTAAATTAACAATATAGCGAACTGGTTCCTTCTCCTTCAAAATTCAAACTCATCAACTTTCACTCTCCTTTAATTTTTCCTTTTGTACCGACAATTTTCATGGCATGCACAAATTTTTCTATCTCGTTAGTTGTTACACATTTCAAAATTCAATATTCATTTAGTACTAATAAAAAAACATATATAGTCGATTTGCATATCATTGAAACTCTCGTGAAAAGATTTTCAAAACAATTAAGTAGCGTTACGTTCTTGCAAAAACATATATATATTTCGGTGTCATTAGAATGAGAGAAAAAAATGTAGTCATACATGCAACATAACTTTAATTATATACATTTTTCTGTCATTTTGATTATGTATACTGAAAAAATAAATTAATTAATTATAATACCGGTTATTTTGAAGAATTCTTTGAGAACTTTTCAATAATATGATTTGTAACCAAATAAACTTATGAAAATTTTATAATTTAGAGCATAAGATAGAAAGAGTTGGTGCAACAAAATCATATGGCGACTGTTTAGCAGAGCAATTGAATATCAAATATCAAAGAAATCAAAATAAATTAATGAAACCGTTTAGCTTTGGCCAAGTTATAAAAGTTAATTGGTTTAGTTTTTTATTTGTTTTATTTTTTATTTTTTCACTATACCACCCCAGAAATCAAACCAAACTAAATCTATAAAAAAAAATAGATGGAATATTTTCAATTGTATATAATTTTTACTACTAAATTTTATATTTAACCCTAAATAAATTTTTAGCTGTCTTAAGTTTTTATCAATAACAAAGCTTACAGAGTTTACAAACTATAACAATTATTATCTTATAGTAATAATTATTGATTTCACCGGTAATTATTTAATTGAAAATTTTAGCACCTCCTAACAAAAGCTTGAACATAATAACATAAACCCAACCAAATTGTTAACGAATGGTTTGGTTTGATTTTGTTTGAGATATATTGTATTGATTTGCATTTGGTTTGGATTCATATGACTTAATTTTATTATTACTATTATTATTATTTAACTTATTTTCATTATGTAGCACTTTATCGAGTAATAAATTTGTATTTATGATGTTGCACAGTAAAAAAATTAGTGTTCAAGCCTTTTGTATATTTACTTATTTCCAGTTTATCAGTAATAAAATATTTTTTTCTTCTGCTATATAGAAAAAATAATAAAATAATCAATTTAATGATAGTATGATACCATATAATTTGCCATATTTTTTCAAAATTGAATATTTAATACCCCTAATCTATCAATATATATATATATATATATATATATATATATATATATATATAAAGCGGCCGCCTCCCACTTAATATCTCTGGTCTCGTCCAATTTTTTCTCCGAATTCAGCCCTTAAGTTTAAAAATTTTCATATTTTATCTTCTAAATATGTATACTTATATTTTTATTTTATCTATTCTATAATTTTTTTAAAATTAATTATATACAAAACATAAATTACACGGCGACGCCAGAATCCCAAACCCTAGTATTTGTAATGGCGTTATGGTGGGCCACAAATTTAAAACCTCGGTCCGCGTAATATCACGCCACCCTTCTTTCACGGGGGAAGCACCCCACCTACCTACATCTCAAAACCAGCCAAATGAAATTAAAACAAAATCTAGATTAAGGTCCCACGTGCAATTTAATAATAAGGACAAACACCACAAATTTAGCGTGCTAAGCGTCTACTATTTCATAATCACGATTTATAGCCGCATTATCTCTTGTATTTGAAATTTGCTATAGAAAATAAAAGTTTAAACAAACTTGATCTAAAAAATTATTACGTTGCGTTTGAATTGAAAAATTAAAATAAAAAATGAAATAAAACGATTTTAAAATATTTTAAATGTATGTTTGACTATTGGTGGTGGTGGGCGTTATTATATAATATTATCACATACATCTATTAGAACGTATCTTATTCTACCTTCTCCATATAAAATAAAAAAACAAAGGGACGAAATGAATTTACATTTTATTAGAATGATTTATCCTCCAAAATAATCATCAAGTACACTATTTTTATTTCATTTATTCCTTTATTTTATTTCGTCAATCCAAACGTAACATTATAATTTTATTTTTTTATTTTTAAAAGCCTACGCTATTACAATATAATAAATATAGGGGGGATATATTTCAATCCTTAGTGTCTCGGGGAGAGTTTGAAAAAGGGCTCTCAAGCGTGTTTGTTAAATTCTGATTTCTTTTTTAGGGGTAAATTCGAATCTGGACTTTGCATAGTAAAAAAAAAATTTTAAAAATTTCTACCACTAAATTACCACCTTTATCTAAGAGTTTTATTAAACATTTATCACTCTATCGTTAAAATTAAATTAAGATGATTTGTTCCAAACGTTCTTTTAAGTAAATTTTATCTTTACAAACATATCCAAAATGTTTGTTAAAAATATAGTAGTGATGACGGACAATTTACTATAAATAAACGCGCTTCGTTTCAAAATATATATTTTTTAATTTATTTCAAAAAAAAAAAGATATATGTTTTTACATCAAGACTATAAGGTGACATGATATCCCTAATTGGTCATTATTTTGCTACTATCATTTCTAACATGACAACACTATTACTAATTTCTTAACAAATACTTTGAAAATATAAAATTATTTTTAATAGTTGTGGTTTTAGAAATGAAGTCTAAATTTTAAAACCGACAAAAAAAGCAAATGACATATTGTGAATTTTATACCACTTCATATTATATAAATAAAAAGGTCACTTGAATTTTAGAATAGAGGAAGTAATTGATATTCTAACTTTTAAAAGTACTAATACTAAACTTATAGTCGCTAGGAGTGTTTTTTTTTGGTCACATTATTTTACTTTAATGTTTTTCAAGTCTCAAACATGCGTAAAAAGTAATTGTTTTAGGGTTTAAGGTTTAAGATTTAGGGTATAAAGTAATTGTTTTCAATACAGGATATGTTGGGTTATCAGTTTTTATACTATTTATAGTATAACGTTTACTGCGTTGGACTACAATATCAAAAATGGTGCAATGCATTTGAACTTTAAATATTGCGTTTGTGAATTAAATAAATTGACTTTTAAATAAATAAAATTCTCAAATACATTTGAAATTCTAAAAAACACTAAATTTTGTATAAGCCGGTAAACAAATAGGTATATAATGAAACATATAAAAGAAGAAAAACACTAGGAAATTTGGCTAAAGCAGCCGAAACTCTTGTACATAGAAAAGATTGTGGGACAAATTTTTCAATCAAAGACAAAAAAGAAGAAGAGTATGGGAGAGCATGCAAGGCAATTGACAAAATGGGTAAAGCTAGACTTCTAACCTATCATGATGAATGAGATCACAAAGGAAAATACCAAAAGAAGATTTGATTATATCAAGATTCTACTATTTTTTTCCACCAAGATAATTTTACCTTTTAAGTTTCCCTTAATAATTAGTCAATGTTAGTAATGAATAAAGCAAGAACACTACAACTTTAGGTGGGGTTTGATTAGGTTAATAGGATTTTGGCCCCTTTCAATAATTTCTGTCATATTGTAATAGTAGTAAAATGAACATAATAAAGTATTCTTTCCATTTCACAAAGGAATGTTTCATTTAAAAAGTTTAGTTTGTATATGAATCGGTCTTTTTCTAACTGTTCAATGGCCCTTTCACGAAGTTTTTTTTAATTGAAGTAAAAAAACTTAACTCTATATTTAAATCTGAATAGATCTGTTTTTACCGATTAACTCAAATTAAATCTCCTTTACAGAGAGATCAAAAATATGAAAACAGGTTCTGTATAATGAGAAAATCCCAAACTAGGAAGAAAAAAAATATTTACAAACTTTATAAACATTAAAAATATATTTTTATACTATTTTTTATTTTTTTTAAATATAATAAATATTTTAATAATAATAACATAATAATGAAATTATAACGAGACAAACTTGAGAACTATTTATCTAACAATTCAATCAGCTAAGAGGGAAGGTTTCAACACGAATAAACTATTGATGATTAGCACAAAAATAATGCTCCCCGTCTCGCAAAAATTGATTTAGTTTAATTACTTTTGTAAATTTGACCATTTATGTAATTAAAATTTATATTATTTTTTTATAAATATAGGAGGAGAAATTATAATCATAACAAATTTTTGTCAAATATACTACCATCTCTAATTTTCATACGTTTAAAAATATACTCTTAATTCTAAAATTGGTCAATTTGACCAAATAAGTCAAACTACACTAATTTTATAATTGTTTAAGAACAGAGAGAGTAAGTTATTATTTTAATAATTACGGCATGATAATAAAATTATGACAAGACAAACTCAGAAAATAATTTGTGTAACAATTTAGTCGGCTATGGGGAGAAATTTCGGCATTATACTATTATCATTAAAAAAAAATGAATCTTTTTGAGGAATGAAAATTTTGATAAATGAGATTTTATTTTATTTTTGGAATAGAAGGAGGATTACAATGCATTACCAAATTATTATATTGATGTAACGCTGATCAAAAGCTACATTGGTGTAACTTAATAGTAGTTTGAGTGACTAAATCACAAAAAGCTCCAATAATTTTCAAACATTAGGATTTAGGAGGCAGCAGTCAAAAAGTAACAGCAGCGTGACTCTCACAAAACATAAGAAATTCATTTTCAGTACGTTTCAAGGTTACACATGAGAGCTTTATCCGAAACACGAATATGCTGATTTACACAAGTTTCTTAGCTTACTGGTGGATAGCTGACCGAATAATTTATGTGTAGTGACTATGCAACTACAAACGGGTTAAATCTATTTTTTGTTCATTGTACTCGATCCTTATTTATAAATATATCATTGAAATAAAAATTTTAACTGTCAATAAATTGTAATGTTTATTTTTTATAAACCGTCACAAATTCTGTCTAAACAAGTTAACTTTTAATATAAAAATTAAAAAATAAAAATTTTAAGCTAGTTATCCACGTAGATTTGTCAAATAATATCCAAACATTAAAAATCTGTAAAAAATAAAAGTAAATCTGAAAGTTGAAATAAATTAAATAATTAAAATTAAATAAATGAAATCATGGAAGAAAAATATATATCTTAATAATTCTATTAAACTGAGAAAAACATGGAAGAAATTTTATTTTCAAAATAAAATATATCTCAATCAATTAAAATAAAAAATAATATAACAAATAATTTGTAATTATATAACAAATTGATTAAACAATTCAAATAATTTAATAAAACCCATTAAATTTGATGGGTTTGAATTTAAAGTGTTTAATTTGTTTAATGAAGTTAATTTGTTCTATTATTGTATTTCATTTAATACTCCACGTTTTAATTTTTTTATTTTCTAACTCTGTAATTTATTTATATATTTTTGGATAGATTTTTAACGTTTTACAAATTTTTAATTAATTTTAACATATAAAATTTTTATTTTGGTGGCCACATGGACAAATTTGTGGGGCCTAGATGTTACTTGGCTATTATTTGGCATGTCTACGTGGACAATTGGATAAAAATAATATTTTTTAATTTTTTCGTTAAAAGTCAACTTGTTTAGACGGAATTTATGACGATTTTTAAAAAATAAACAGTTTAATGAATTAACCGTTAACCACTAACAAACACATTATGCATGATTATAAGCATTCACATGAAATATGAGGAAACGACTAATGGTGTGTTTGATTATTAGCGTTAGTGTTAGCGTCTAATGATTTGTTTGATTATTAGCTAACAATGTTAGCGTTTGATGCGTTTAAAAGTTTTAGAATTATGCTTGTTTTGTTTGATAGAATGAGAAAACGACTATGGGTTTGTTTGGTTAGTAGTGTTTGCAGCTTTTGATGCGTTTGGAAGTTTTTAGAAATATGCCTTGTTTTGCTTGATAAAATATGAGAAAATGACTAAGAGTTTGTTTGAAAGTTTTAGAATTATGCTTGTTTTGTTTGATAGAATGAGAAAACGACTATGGGTTTGTTTGGTTAGTAGTGTTTGCAGCTTTTGATGCGTTTGGAAGTTTTTAGAAATATGCCTTGTTTTGCTTGATAAAATATGAGAAAATGACTAAGAGTTTGTTTGGTTATTAGCGTTTGCAACTTTTGCGGTGTTAGCATTTAGTGCGTTCGTCCATACGCACCAAACTCACTGTACCAAATGTGTTTGAGTCCCACGTTGAGTTTATAAGTTAAATAAATAACGTTAAAATAAATTATTTTTAGGCAAATAAGATTTTAGAGTTCATTTCAACTCTCAAACACACTTCCGCATCAACCAGACAAACACCAATGGGAATGGGATGCATGAATTATTTTAAGGACTCTTACCTTTGTAGTTGCTGCTCCAATGATTTCACAGAGGAACAAATCGAAAGAGGTGATAACTTTATCTATGCAACCAACATTTGAATCCAAACTAGTTGTACAATTATAATACTCGAGTGTTTATCTTAACTAGAGTATGCAATATACATGCAATCTGCTCCAAAACTTGTTGTATAGCAAAAGATCAAACATAATGGTGTTTCAGAATAAAATTCCCACATGATAAATCCAGAATTCAAAACATTGGAATATTGTAAAAGCATCGCTATTCCACCATGATTTCTATTCTGTCATAGCAGTAGGGTTCCGAGTAAAACCAGAAAATTACAATTTCATTTAGTTATCCATCATTATTCATCACTAATAAAACCATTAGAACTAAACTACCACTCCGTAAAAAAAGAAACATAAAATGATAAGAACTTATCAGAGATTGTTTATGCTCACGTAAGCCTTGCAAATGAGACTGAATAATTACTGCAATAAAACAGGCAAAACAGCCTAAATTGCAATTGAAATTTCTCTGAGTTGATTTCAAAAAGAACTATTGCCTATGAGCTTACAACTTTACATGATGAGAGCTATTCTCATTTTCAACATCCTAGCCTTTCTATTAACAATGAAAATTGGCAACTACAACCACCAAACTGCAACATATTAGTTAGCAAAACTTTGACAGAAAACACAAGTAAATGGAAAAGGAAATTTGAGGCCTTTAGTAATGGAGATGATACCGGAGAAGATAGGTGAGAAAGACTCCACTTGCTCGTTCTCTTTGCCCTTTTCCGCAACTTCTGCCTCCTTCAATGATTTATTATTTACAATGGCCAAAATGTGAAGAATAGATCCTCTCTCTCTATTTCTAGAGGCTCAAATAGTTGTAACTACATGTGTGACCATGCCCTATTCTCATAGCATAACCCTTTTCGTCGAATTATGCACAGATGTGATCAGCTACGGTTTTTATTCTTGAGATTCCTCGATAACTGAATTTCTCACCGATAAGCCATCAAGAATATCACTTTCTGAATCCACTTGAAGCTCTTTAAACATGGCCATCACTTGAATCATAGTTGGCCTCCGATAAGCTTTGTCATCCAGGCACTCAAAGGCAATCTTTAGATAATGGTATAGTTCAGCCTCACCAGATTTATGCAATAGCAATTCAGGATCCAGTATCTCATGAATTCTTCTCTCTTTATGCAACTGTTTTGCCCACCCAACAAGATTGTTGTCATCGCCAAACTCAGATGGATCTATTGGCCTTTTGCCCGAGATAAGCTCTAGTAGAACAACTCCATAACTATAGACATCCCCTTTTGCTGTGCACCTGAAACTTTGGTAATACTCTGGGGGTACATAACCAGGAGTCCCGGCAAGAGTACTCACACTGAGATGAGTGTCGAGAGCATTCACCAGTCTTGCCATTCCAAAATCTGACACCCGGGCCTCAAAGTTTTCATCAAGAAGGACATTACTGGACTTCATATCGCGGTGGATAATGTGAGGTATGCAACTGTGGTGAAGAAATGCTAGTCCCCTTGCTGAACCGATGGCAATTTTCTTTCTAGCAGTCCAGTCAATCTTTAAACCCCCTCCTTTGGTTCTCTCGTGAAGAACAGACTCGAGACTTCCCCATTTCATGTACTCGTACACAAGAAGCCTCTCCTCGCCAATCTTGCAGTAACCCAACAAGGGAACCAGGTTCCGATGTTTGATCTTCCCTATAGTTTCCATTTCAGCCATAAATTCTCTATCTCCCTGGCCTGTGACATGTATGAGCTTCTTGATTGCAACAACACTGCCGTCTCCTAATTGGGCCTTGTAAACATCACCAAATCCGCCTGACCCAATTAAGCTATTTGCACTAAAACCATTGGTAGCTTCAAGCAGATGCGCAAAAGTAAGCTTTCTCAATGGTTTCTCAAATGTGGCAACATTGATGCTTAGAGGCTCAGGAACGCTGGAGAGTTTCCAGCTGCTACTGCCAGAGGTCGGAAGGCTTTCAATGTATTTGTCTCTTTGTTCCTCCTTCTGCTGATACTTCTTTATCCTGTAAAGTGCACATGTAAGAAAGATAATACAGAAAAGAGAGGCTGCAATGCCAATGACCACTCCTGTGGCAACTGATGGCTTCTTGCTTCGGTTATTAGATCCTAGTGGGCGTCGTCCATTTCCTGAGCCACAAGCAGGTAAGGGAACCCCGCAAAGGCCTGAATTATTCTCATATCTTGAAGCTGGGAAAGTAGTCAGCTGACCTCCTGAAGGGACAAGCCCGGTGAGATTGTTGTTGGACACATCAAGATCACTGAGAAATGAGAGACCTACTAATGAGCCTGGGATGAACCCTTGAAGATTATTATGAGAAAGATCAAGAACTCCAACAAGTTTCAGACCCCCAAAGCTGAAGGGGATATTTCCAGTTAGATTATTGTGTCCCAAATTCAACACTTGCAGAAAGCTCAATGAACCAAAGCTTTCAGGTATAGTTCCTGAGAAGGCATTGTAGGAGAGATCAAGATAGATAACGCTGCCATTGCTTGCAAAAGTATAAACTGTCAGGCCAGAGTATATTCTCGTTGATGGACAGGAATGAACCATAGGATAATTTGCTAGCCTTTCTGCCCGAATACCTTGGAATTCAACTAATCCTCCAGCACCTCTGCATGCAGTCCCACCCTCATTTCTCACAAATGCAAACTGCTTTCCAGAAACAGGTCCAGGGGTAACAAGACCAGATTGAGCAGCAAGCTCCGGGGGAAGGGAACCTGTTAGGGCATTACTATTCAAGTCGAGCCAAATGAGGCTCTTACACTTACCTAGCCCTGATGGAATTTCCCCAGTAAGTGAATTGTTTCCCAATTGAAGGATAGCAAGGTTAAGGAGATTGCCAATACCAGCAGGGATTTCCCCTGTAAGACGATTGCTGGAAAGAGAAACCCAAATCAAATTAGTACAGTTGGCAAAGGATCGGGGAATGGCTCCAGTGATAAGATTGTTGTTGAGAATAAGGGTCTGAAGATTTCCTCCATTGATGCAAATTCCTTCTGGGATTTTGCCCGAGAGCTCGTTAGCCCACATAACAATGTCTGTAATATATGGCAAGGTCCAAATTTCCGAGGGGATTGAACCAATAAGGCTATTGAAGCTAAGATCAATAGTCTTCAAATTCTTGCAGTTTCCAAGCTCTGAAGGTACTGTCCCAGTGAGATAATTGTTGGCAAATAGTATCTTTTCGAGGGCAGATGATGTTGTTGATGAGCAAAAGTCAGAAGGTATAGTCCCAATAAAAGCATTAGAACTAAGATCTAGCACTTGAAGCTGAGTAGCATTAGTTAGAGACAAAGGCACAGGACCAGTAATGTTGTTAAATGGTACATACAAATACTTCAAACTTGGAAGAGGACTTATAACTGTGGTTAAAAAATCTCCAGAAAGCTGATTGTTCCCAAGATCAAGGCTAACAAGTGAACTACACAATGCAAATGAGGAAGGAAGCTGCTCAATTAACTGGTTCCAAGATAGATCAAGTACCTCAAGAGTCCTGCAGGCATTACCCAACTCTGGTGGAATCTCTCCAAAAAACTGATTTTTAGCTAAAGAAAGCTGCCTCAGCTCCTTGAGGTTCCCCAACAAGACCCCTGGAATCTTCAAATGAATCGCATTGTGCCCGAGGTCTAAAGTCTCAAGGAACTGGCAATTTCCCAAACCAGCTGGAAAACCAGTTGCTAATAGGCCGTTATGCGAGAGATCAAGGACAGTAAGGTTGTGGCAAGTTCCAAATTCAAGATTTACAAGATTTCCAGTGAAGTTATTATGTGAAAGATCAAGAAACTTGAGTGTACTAGGCGAATTCGCCACAAAGCTGGGAGGTATTTCACTGGACAACAAATTGTAAGAGAGATCAAAAATGGAAAGATTCTTGCAAGAAGAGAGAGAGCTAACTAACTTTCCAGTCAGCTTATTGTCTGAAAAATTAAGCATGTTCAAGTTCTGGCAATAGGAGAGTGATTCAGTCAAGAGGGATAAATCCCAAATCTGGTTTCTAGATAGGTCAAGCTGCAATAAAGAAGAACCAAATTTAAGACTACCACTTGGGATTGAATTTCTTGAAAGATTAAGAGAAATAAGATGGTCACAAGAGCTTAACAATGACTGTGCATCAAGTGGTTCAGAAAAGTTATTGGCTGACAAATCAAGAATCTCAAAGCTGCAAGAACTAGCACTAGAACTAGATGAGAGATTACCAGAAAAGGAGTTGCCACTAAAATGAAGATGAGATAAACTGGGCAAACCCATGAGCTGGAAAAGCTGAAGATGGCCAATAAGCCCAAAGTTGGTGAGATTCAGCTCTGTAACTCTGTCATCTAATGAGCAAGAAACTCCTTGCCATGAACATGGGCTTGAAGAAGAAGAAACCCAAGTGGCCAAAAACCCATTTGGGTCTGCAAAAACTGAGGATTCCTTGAAGCAAATAAGTACCAAAACCTCATTTTCATTGCTTTTTGGTTGGGATGCTAATTTTCTTGCCTCACAATATAAACAACAGAACAAGCAGAACAACAATATGTAAAAGCCAACAGATCCCATCATTTGCCTGTGCATCTTTCTTGCTGCTGGTGTATTGATTATCAGGTATGAATAAAAGATTCTACATTTGTAACTGCTAGGCCTCTCTTCCTACTTCTGGATTCCATATTTACACATAATAACCTGATATTTTCAAAATCAAAAAGGAAAAAAAATCAAAGGTTTTGCAAATATTTATCAGATTCAAAAACCCAAATCAGAACTAAGATCAAAAACTGGAAAAACAAAATAAACTAGGAAATTTAAAAAGATTGTAAGAACCCTAGGGGGGAGAAATAAGAGGAGAGAGAAATAAAGCAAGTACCAGGTAATATAGAAGTGGATGATACAGAGGTACAATTTATCCCTTTTAAGATCAAAAATTCAGGCTGCCTCAAAGAACCTAGATGCCTTGGAATGACATATGGATACACAACTGCCTGAATAGTATAATTACTTTTGTTGTTTGGATTGAGTACTATGTTCAGAATTGTCGGCTGTCACAAGAAATGGATGATGTGAATTTATACTTTTAATAATAAAAATCTGTATCTATGTATATATATAGACGTACAAAGCTCTAGAAACAAAATGGGCAACTTTTTTATCTACCATGAAAAGGGACTATTAAGTTGTTGTAACAGAGAAAAATACCCAGTTCAGTTTAAGTGAAGGAGAGAGAAAAGGGAGCTGAAAATAATAGTTAAGCTAAGGTGGTTGTAAAACCGGAAGACAGAGGAGAGAGAGAGAAGAATACAACTGGAAATTGTAATTTGGAAAAGAAAAGAAAGAATAGTTTAGATTTAATGTTTGTTTGATTAGAGCTTGTTCAAGAGATTTGATGTATTTGAAAATTCAAAAGTATTTTATAATTTTATTTGTTAAAATTAATTTTTTTTAATGTAGTTTATTTGATGTTTATTTAATTAGAGAGCGTTGTATTTAATGTGTTTGGTGTTTTTGAAAGTTTTAATATATTTTAAATAAAAAATTTATTTTAAATTTAACTTATATTACTCGTAAATACAACGTTTGAGATTATTAGTGTAAAAATTACAAATGATAATTACCAAATAAATAATCACAATGCATTGTTTAAAATTTAAAATTACTGTAAAATTTTAATATCATTAATTTAGTGTGTTTAAAAATGCAAATACTATCGTTATATAAAAATTGTAAACGTTAATAATTAAATAAATATTAATAAAAAAAGGTATAGATTGGGAGTGTTGAAGAGAGAGAAAAAGAAAAAGAGTGCGTGTGTTATAATTTTGGCTTTTTGTGAAGAAAGAAAGAGAGAGCTTTAGGCAAGCAGCCCACCAATGTATCTTTTTTTCTTCTCAAAATTTGGAAGGTGGGGTCCAGTCAAACTTGTGTGTATCAGATTCTTTTTTCTGCTCCACCCCTACAACTTTTCCGTGAAAATTTTAATTGAAGAGGCATATTTTAAAAAAATTTAAATTGTTCTTTTAGGTGAATATAAAAAATTAGATATTAAAATATTTGAATTTTATTTATTTATATTTTTACTTTTTATATTTTTACTCATTATTAGAGATCAAAATACAAATAAATAAAATTCAAATATATTAATATTCAATTTTATACCTAATTTTCATGTTAATACAGAGTTTTTGTATTTTAAAAATAAGAGATGTCGTTATAGGAGTGGTACACACATATATATATATATATATATATATATAGATATAGATATAGATATAGATATAGTAGTAGTTGTTAGGAGTACAAATTTTTGAGTGCACGAGAGGCAATTCCTGCCCTTTTCCTCCTCTATCTGCTCTTTATACATCATTTATTCAACTATTAAATACTCTTGCATCATTTACTAATATCTCCTCCCCAATTCAATTCAATAAATCTCTCACGTCATGGATTGTGTCACAAAAACACTTATCTCGTTTAATATTTAAAATAAATAATTCTCTCATTTTATTTCTTTAAGGAACGTTTGTAAGACTGAAATATATTAAATCTACACATTCTTGCATAAAACAAAAGAATACACAAGAAATATCTTCTAGTCAATAAGATTGACATATTTAAAGAATACACAACTGAATAGACAAATTCTTTTTTCTTTTCTTTTTTTATCACTTTTCTTGTGAAGCTTGATTCCACCACTTTAATGTGTAATTAAGTGATTTAAGTCCATGAAGTTTTGAACTCATATCTTATCATTCAAAATATGGAAAAACATTTGTTGAAAATTCATTATCTTTTAACAAATTAAAATTAAGAATTGTAAAGACTCAGTCCATTCATTCATACGTTCAAGATTTTATTATTTTGATATCATATGTAACAAGTAAGATTTTCGAGTATTATTGGGTCAAGATGACTCATCAGCAAAAAGTAATAATGTATGTATTTTTGATAATATCACGGTGTATCTCACATGTTTCGACGTGCATTAGAGTTTCATAAGAATTTTTACTTCACTCCACAATATCTTTAAATGAGAAACACTTTTACTATGGATATAGTGAATCTCACTCTGTCTAACCCCAGCTAAAAGAGATATAGAGAAGAAAATATTTGAAGTAAATAAAATCATACATTATTCGTGAGAATCGGATTAAGGATTTAAAAGTCTGAAAAACTCAGATTTAAACATCAAAGACCTCACTGACACATAATGATAATCATCGATTCCTCATCATTTTTTAAATGAGAGAAATTATAACATTTTGTTTAAACTCATGTGCCCTAAGTTTCATCTTGCAAACTAAAAAAGATCATGTTGTTTACTATTGAGAGTCAACTAGCATGTCTTCAATATTACTCTTCATAATCTTTCAAGACAAAGAATAACTCTTCAACAACCACTTCTGCATCAAGTCCAAAATATCTTTCGATATCCAACCATGGCCATGGGGTGAAAATAAATAAATAAATAAAATACTCCATGAAAATCAAGCACCACGTGTCGATGGGGGTGAAAATAAGCCCCATTATCATGCTTAAAAAAATATACTAAACCAAGCTATAATAATAATAATATAGTAATAGTAGTAGATGGAAATCTAGTGGGACAAATTTACCAATCTTCTAAAAAGACTTGGCCTAGGAAAGTGAACGCACATTATATTATTACGGTTTATTATTTATCAATTTCAATACATGACATGAGGCACGGGGCGCGGGACTTCGGGCTTTGCAGCACCTTCCACCTTATTTACTAGTTTTGTGTGTGTGTGTCTGTATCTATATATATATATATATATATATATATATATATATAAAGATATTTTATAAATTCAATGTAATTGTTTAATTTTTTATTTTTTTTAGAAAAAAATATATAAATCTTGTAAATAAGTAGTAATCGTTAGATAATTTATAATTTCACAATTATATTATATAGTTTAAATTAAATGAATTAATATATTATTTAAAATTAATTTTAAAAGATCAAAGTAATTTTGTATTTTAAAAAGATTGATTGAATGCATAATGTGTGTGAAAAGTATTAAAATAGAGGTAGAGGTTTGTCCAAAAATGTTGGTGTGGTAGGGCGCACTTTGTCAGAATGCACTACACACGAGCGTATCCTATTCCCCAATGAAAACTCAACCCACTCATGCAATGCGATGCATCTTCCAAAAATTAAATTTTTATTCAAATTGTGACGAGGGAGAAGTCATTTTCTATGTTGTTACGTGGGACAAAATTTACAATTTATAAAAAAATATTCTTTATATTCGGTTTTAAATTGATTTTATTGCATTTTAAGAAAACGATTAAATTGATATGGAAAGTTTGTAGCCTTGTATGTGTGTATAAGATTTTGAGAAGATCTTTTATTAAACCCCATTCTAAATTTGGGTCACATGATCATATGTTTATTAGTTAAAGACTGGGTATTAAATTTTTGAGAACATAATTAGAGTGTGTTTTTTTAACAAAAAAAATAACAATTTATTCAGAAAAAAGAAAAAGAAAAAGAGATACAATCAGTTGAAGAGTTTAAAAACTTAAAACGAAAAAATATTCCTCTAATCACCCTAAAATAAAAAGTCTACGTGACATATTTAGAATGTAGTTGACAGACTGAAAATGAACGAAAATGATCGAATTAGATTCTCATTTAAAATAAATAGAAAGAAATATAGTTACAAAAAGAAAAAGTAAAACAAAATGATTTATTATCTATATTTCCAGTTTTTCATATTACAGTCTGCCAAGCCCACTCTAAAAAATGGGAAAAAAATTACAAAAATATTTAATTTTCTTGCAAAAATGTCACTTTTCTTGCTAAGATATTTATATCTAAATGTTTCACTTTGAATAAAAAGAGCGGAATCCTCGGAAAGAAACCAGGCTGATATTTGGACCATCCTTTAATTTGCTAAATAGACATTAAAATATTATTACTAGTAGGTGTATAATATTTTATACTTTATAGATAGTTGAACCAATACGATGGCTCCTAATTAGAGAGTAGAGAGACCCACCTCTTCCCTAATGGACCTATTATTTAATTTATTTGCATTTGTATGCACCAACAGCATCCCTAAAATTTTTGTTGAATATTTTTAAGTTAAAGTTAAAAAGTCTTAAATATTATATTTAAATAATATTTTAAATGATGTAGCATTATTATATTTGTTGAATATATTGATATATATATATATATATTATGCCATAGAATATCATTATTTTATTTGAGACGTTTAAATAAAAAGGTTCGAAATTTGTAGTATTACTCGACTTCTTATAGAAAACTAATCACGGGTCTCATTTTCTGTGTTGCATAATTTAAAAACTTCTAAGAACATCTCCATATTATACATTATATTATATATGAACACGCATATATAAATTGTATATTGGCATGTCTTTATCACTTTTCTTTCAACTTTTCTAATAAAAATATTTGAAACACGACCCGATTATTTTTTATATTTTCAATAATACTCTAGTGGTGGATTCAAATCCTTATCCATTGGTCATATATGCCTTTATTATGTGACTTCTATGACATTTTGATAAACTAATAAAGAAAAACAAGTCTTTTTATTTATGTATTAAAAATAATCAATTGATATTTGTACAAGTGAAAGTGTTAGTTTTATAAGATACTATTTCATATGAGAATTGATTTTATTTACTATTTATGTGAGAAGGAACTTGTGGAACTATCAAATTTACTTGTGAAAATATCAATTCCTTAAAAATAAATACAAAATTTAGTCCGAAAAAATTTTGAACTTTCATATAAAACTTTCGACTAGTTTAAGATAAAATGCGCACATGTTTATTAGATACTAAAGATGTCCGATTAAATCATGCGATTATTGAAAATATTCTGTTGAAAATACCTTAATTCAGATGAAATTCCGTCCAAATTAGTACTCCTTTCTGTCAAAATAATGGCTCGAGCTGGCGAGAAACCTTGGCGCCATGGGCTCACATAATTCCGACAGAATTTCATCAAGAATACCCTAATTTTGACGAAAATATAACCAACATAATATTTGGTCGAAAATATCTTAATTCTAACAAAATCTATTCCATCGAAATTAAGATATTTTCTTGTAGTGCATATTCACTTATAATATGAAACTAATAAAATATGTTGGTCATGTTTGTTTGTCTGAATAACATTTGAGATTGAACTATTAATTCAAAATTCCTTGTTTCCTTTGTTTATTTTAAAATAAAAAGAAAATTGAAATTTGACCGTGGAAGCGAGATCGACTTTGGGCTCTACAATATAAACGTGCAACGATAAGTATTTAGTTGCAGTTTTTCTCTTTTGATCGTCATTGTGAGATTGTGAAGTTGAATGTATTAGTGATTAGGATTTAAAGGATCTCGTTAATTATATCTTGTTCTATATAAATTATAGTTTTTGTAAATTTCTTGTGCATCTCGTTTGTGTTTTTTTTCTTCATGCAACTCATTGTCTCTATATTTTGATCGATGAAACTGATTTTTGACATCACTTCAAAATATTTTTCGATATTTATTTGACAAGTCTTAAAAGAATTGTTTAGTCATTTATTAACAACATCAATTTTATATATGTTGTCCCTTTTATTTTTAATTTTAATACATTGTTCAACATAAATAATACCTGACCTAGATAATTGAATAGTGGTGTGTTTTAAAGACAAACGCAAACCCTATTGCTTAACACACACACTTCTTCATTTTCTTTATATTAATTGATTAATTTCTACTCCATACTTTTTGTTGTGGAGTCTGTAATAAGTAGGGTTTCCAGAAGAACATGGTCGGCATAACAATGTGGGCCCATGAAAATTGTGGTAGTAATGGGCTGGGCTGTCCAAAATATTTTGCTTGGGGCTCATTTCATTTTCAAGGCGTTATTTTCCTTAAAACTTGCCCGTGGGCGTGGTATGCTTGTAAGTAACCATCAATGTTCTAGAAGCTTCTACCAGTAGCTGTAGTTGAATTTTGTTGAATATTTGATCAATTTACGTACTTAAAAACCTAACTAAAAGATAAGGGCATTGGACAAAATCGCAAAATATACTGCAAAATTGTATCTCGTTTATATATATTGTTTTGTTTGACCAAAATATGTAGAAAATAATTACATTTATATAAAGAAATATATATATATATATATATATATATATATATATTGATCCATATCTAAAATTAGATATGAGCTTTTATTATTCAACTAATCTATGACCGTTTAAAAAAAATTAAATGGTCTAACATTTACCTCTTTCGTACAATTATTTTGCGGATGGAAATAATTTCAATTTTTGGATCACATAAATGAATGATGAGATCTGCGTTGAATAGATGAGGCTCTTATCTAACATTGACTATGGATCACTCCCTATATATATATGATATTTACCACAATTTTTTCCGATGCTCATAATTAATTTTTTCCTTCGTTTTGTATTTTAAATCCGATCTAGTAATAAATTATGATTTAAAACGAGTTATCAATGCAATTTTTTGGGCAAAAATGTCGATATAAATCTAATAAATAAAAATACTGGCCTTTCTCCATTATCTTCTTTGTATAATTATAAAATATACATCTAATTTGTACATATATGAACCCTACAACTTTATTTTGATTGGAGTTGGACACATTTTATCGGTTTAAGTGACAGATTTTCATTCAAACCATTTACCATTGTAATATTGATGGTATTACTATCTGATAGTAATTTTTTTTTTTATGATGTTAAAGTAACACATTTTTTTATTAAAACCATTCGGTGATTAGTGAGAGGAAAGTTGTCTACTATTTTTTCTCTTTTTTGTTTTAGGGTTAGATTAGGGAGAAACAAAAGTGATTTGAGAAGGGTGTAAATTTAAAAAATAATCTTGATACGTAAATATCTGTCTTTAGGAGCGGAACAATAACTGAAAAGTAAAAATGACTATTAATATCCCCGATGTATTAAACCATCGCTTATAAAATCTTGATCAAACTTGCAATCTCTCAAAAGATGGACTAAACTAGGTTATCATTGTAATTAATCATTACTAAGGGCTCCAATAGGAGGGAATATATCTTATGATTAAGCATGATTTTATCTACCCATTTAGTTGACTAGTGACTAGTGGGTAAATTTGGTATAAAAAAAAGTAAAAAATATGGTCTCATCATATCATTGATTGAGGTAAAATATGAGTAGTTATTATATAGTTAACGTAATCACAGTGACTAAAATTGATAGCTTTCTTAATTCTACCCTGGAATATGGAATAAGATTGTACTTCTTTTGCCTCTAGATAATACCTTCGGTAACTCGGTTGAGATTTCTTTTAAGTTTATTAATGGTCATTTCACTAATTCACTTGGCTTTGATCATACACAAGCCAAGCTCAAACTTTATTATAAAATTTTGGTGCATGTTTTTGCATGAAATTAAATTTTAAGCTCACTTCAGTTACCAATGACGATTTAGTATATTGGTATGACTCACTTCTATCGATATAAAAGTCGAATGTTCGAATCTTGTTAATAACGAAGACAGAAGATAGTAACTTATCCTCTCCTCTTGATAAAAAAATTTATCCCCCTCTTCCACCCAAATCCCTCCTCCCTAAATTAGGATAAATTATCCTAATAAATTAAGACATTAAAAAAGAAAAAGAAAAAAGAAGAAGCTCAATTTGTTGTTTTCATAGCATGCATTGTAAAACTCACAAATTTATTATCTCAAGAGTATTGTTAGGATAACTTAGTCCACTAAAAAATAATCCAAAACATCATAATGTTGATATTTTTAATAGTAATTAATCTTAAGCTATGTTTATTTGCAATAATAAATTATGAGATTGAACTGTTCCTACTTATTTGTACTCATTACACCCTTTTTAGTCTTGGATTAGTCCTAAGATCTATGTACTACATTTTTACTCATATATCAATTTGATACATATTTCAAAAGGAGGTACTACTTAATTACTGAGATATCAAATGCATATTTTTGTCCATTTCAGTTAATTGGAGAAATATTTTATACACCAAAAATCGACATATACTCACCAAAATACAAATAATAAAAGTTTTCAAAATTTAATAAAATTTGCTATATGTCACTAACTCTTGCTTACATACGACAATATAAATATAATAAATATCGACATATATAAGTACATAAAATAACAAAAAATTAAGAAAAAAAAATTATAATAATTTAAATTTTACGTTACTCGTAATTCAACTTTATTCATGAAATAAATCATTTTTGGTTTGATTATATTCATTTATATGTGAATTTTTCAAGAAACCGAAAGTAGAGAATTGTTTATTAATTCAACAACTGTTGGCTGGCTATTGCTTTGGTTAATCAACTAGATAATGACTGTTAGTTTTGGAGAAAAAGAACTTGTGTGGTGTCCACAACCATAATTTATGCTGAAAGATCCTACCAACTATTATTTGACTTTGTGAAGATTTTTCTTAATTTACTTTTTGACGATTTTCAGCCGACCACATCATTACTCTTAGATTTTACCCCTTGTGACTTTAAATTACTTCATTACCCTCACTGATTAATGATTGGAAGCCTAGCTATTGTTCTAAGAATATATATATATATAGTGTTCAAAATTTTGTTCTCAAATTACTAAAAAATAATTTTAATTATTATATTTTCTTCCTTTCAGATTATAATATTACTATTAACTTTTAAAATATTTTCAAACTCAAAATTGAGATATTTTAATAAAAATTATAAAATAATAAATCTTATAATGATTAATATTTTTTTAAATAATTTACAATATTTATTATCATATCAATTAAAATTAAAAAAGACAATGTAAATATTAAATTAATTTCAAAAAATTAATAATAATGATTTATATTTTGAAACGGAAAAAGTATTTTATTTGAATTATATAGTGCACTACTTTAAAATGTTTTTAAATAATTTGTGCAAATATTTTTCGAGCACAATAACATTGGTCATTGTTGTAACCTACTAATTATTTTTGCAATAAGTTATTTTTTCCTCTCTCTCTCTCTTCATTAAAATTGAGCCCCTCTCACTAACTATCTTGTTTTTATTATGATTATTTTTTGTAGGAGAAAAAATTGAGGAAAGTGGCCACATAGACAGAGCCCCGTTTGGCTTAGTATATAAGATCTCTGTCTTTCCTTTTCTCTATTTTCTTTTAAAGCATTGTAAATATAATAACTTGCAAATCATGCTCACTGAACAAATTTCATTAAATAGTAATTTTGCAACAGTAATATATGTTACCAAACGGGGAGCAATTTCCCTTTTGCCCTTTTACAAGTTGCTAAATTTGTAAAAGAATTTAAGAAATTAATGAAAACAATTGAGACTCTGAAACTTAATGGTTTCAACTTCAATTCTTAGTACGTGCTTTTTTTTCTCTATATTATTTTCCCTTTATAAAGTCTTACACACTTATTAAAGCTCAGTTTGCTTTACAAAATGGAATAAGTTTAATGTTTTGCAAATAGAATTTTCATAAAATTGTTGCAATAATAGCAATTCTGGGAAAAAAAATAGGAAAGAAGAAAATAAAAAACTAATTCTTCAAGCTCGTAGTTAAGATTATGTGCCTTAAGCATTAAGGTGAGGGAATTTGGGATTGGTTGGCCCAGAAGTTGGGTTGGGCTGGTTTTGGCGGATGAGATCCATATTTGCTTTGTAATTCTCACCACACTCTCTCTCTCTCTCTTATTTTAAGAACACATAATGAAACAGTTACTCATTTTTTACAGCATTTAACGATTTAGTGTTTTTAGAACGTTTAAAAGTTTAAATATATTTAAAAAAATTTTATTTATCTAGTAGTAGTTTATTTTAAATGTGACTTATTTATTCTTATAAACGCAGCGTTTGAAATTCAAATGCAATACATCAAAATTATTGCGGTACGTTTGAAGATCCAAAAGTTACAAATATTACCGACGTAAACGTTACAAATGTTGATAACCAAATAAATCTATACGATTGGAAACAAATTATATAAGTACAACATGTACAATTAGAATTGTACACTATTCAATAGAAACATGTCATGTAAGTAATTTGAGAGAACATCAAAAATTTTAAATCTTGTATATTTTATTAAACTATTTTGGTGTGATAAATAATAATTATACAATATGTTATTTACAGTTTAAAATTTTAATTTTTTTTTAAAAAATTTATTTACATGACATGTTGCAACTATTCGATATTATAAAATACTAATTTGATAGACCATTTCCATGTATCTTTATATAATTTATTATCTGTGTTATTATCACCGGACTACCCTCTTCGTTCTTCATCTATTGTCATTGTTTCATAATAATAATTAAAAAAAAAATTTATTTGCAAATTTTAGGAGACCTGTGTTAAAAAAATTAAAAATTTAAAAATAACTCTTTGCAAAAACACAACAAATAGTAGGGTCCAATTTGCAATTTAGTCACGAACACAAGCCCTTTCTGCTCTTTCCAAATTCAGTGTGGAGTCGAATTGCAGAAAAATATATTATCCATCAATGAGTTGTCGAAGAAGAGTAACCGGAGAGGGTGGCGGTGGCGGTGGCGCGGTGGAGAGACTTCCGAATAGCATAATGATAGAGATACTGTTAAAGCTGGATTTAGAGACCCTTTGCTCCGTTGCTTGTGTTAGCCGATCCCTCCGCATCTCTGTCTCTCAAGCCCTCTTCTTTTTTTCCTCTCTCGATCTCTCTGTAAGTGCTCTCTTTGAAAATTTAATGTTTTTTTTTATATATACATTTTAGGGAAATGGTATATATTGTCAATTTATGTTCTATATTTTTTTTACTCTTACATGGATAACTATTAGGCTTATCCTTTCAAAGAGATATTTATGATGTGTTTCGCAATTGTAATTTGACTGAAAACTTTCACAATCGTTACATGGATAACCATTAGTGGTTATCCTTTCAAAGAGATATTTATTATGTATTTCGCCATCATAATTCGACAGAAAACTTTCATCAGTGGTTATCCTTTCAAAGAGATATTTATTATGTATTTTGCAATCGTAATTCGACATAAAACTTTCACAATATATAGTAGGACTCTACATTTTATATTTTAATGTTAGCCTGTTCTATATAGTAGATTCAATTTTGTAATGTAATGGACACTTATGTGGTGACAGGCATTTTCACCTGATTCCCAGTTGCTGAATCAAATTCTTCATAGATTCAGAGAGCTTAAAAGTATTACCGTTGATTGCCTCCATTTGAATGATTTTTCTGTCACAAATTTTCTTGGACAAAATGTCCAGGAATTGAAATTACTCAAGGGTTCCTCACTTTCTTATCAAATTCTTGCTTCCATTGGACAATCTTGTCCCAATTTAAGGTATTACTTTCTCAATTTTCCTCTTTTTGTGAGCTTCAATTTAAGGTATAAAATCTATACTAGTTGCAAGAATGCAAGGTGGGTTTTATTATTTAGTGACAACATGTATTAATAACACTCAGTTATAGTCATTATGGCCCCCCATTGGCACATATAATAATATACATAATTCCGAGGCTTGAAAAACATAAATGGGTTTTGGTATGTCCTGTAACTGTAAAAGTATCTTCCTAAACATTATACTAGTACCATTTCATTATATTAAATAGTTAACATTCAACTTGCACCTCGTTTCTATGCAACATGATCATACTAGTGTAAATTAGCGGAGGATAAGTAGAGATGTAATTAAGAATCTTGATGACGGAAACTCTATTTTTTTGACACTCAGAGCACAAAATTTTAGTGTAACATACCATGTTGGCTTTGTCTATCTGATTTACTACAATGGTAACTGTTCACAGAAAGTTAGTGACAAATGGTAATTTACCTTGAATATATGACTCCAATGTGATAGAAACACTGCTACGATTATAGGATTAATTCTAAATTACTACCAGCCCGTCCATTGCCATGATTTTGTTCACTCCTAAAGACTTTGTTTCTTAGCTTTGTAGAATTCTAAGCCGAGTGAAATCTACATGTCAATCACTGTGAAAGTTGTTTGTTCCAAATATTGGAGTTTAATAACACTTGTCATAGTGATAGAGTTTTAGAATCTTGAGATAGTTGAAGCACTTTCTTGAGGAGAAGGAACACAAGTTTGAAATATTGTTATCCCTTTTGAGGATCATGAAGATTATTAAGTTTGAGAGTTGAAAAAAGCCTATTTTTTCAGTGCAAAGAAGGTTAACAAGATGTGTCAGTAACCATTCTTTAAAATCTAAAAATAATGGTCACGAAAACTAGTTTTTAAGTTTTTACCACCTCTAAGGCAGCCCCACCAGAATATGAAACCTCCAAATTATTATTATTTTGTAATTATAGAGAAATATTGATATGAAGGTAATGGGTTCGGTGAACTATTTCTGTGTTTCAGCCCCACCAGAGTACGAACCTCCAAATTATTGTTATTTTTTTGTAATTATAGAAAATATTGACATGAAGGTAATGTGTTCAGTGAACTATTTTTGTGTTTCTTTGTTTGTTATCAGGGTGCTTGTTCTGGAATTGGCTGGAAATGACTCACCTAAAAAATTTAACAGTGAACTTGTCCGGCTACTTGAAGGTTGCTTATACTTGGAGGTTAATGTTATGATAAGATCTATTGTTTCTTTTTCTTGTTTTGATTGTGTTGTACTTGACATGGCACTCTATTTGCCAACTGAAGCAATCTTGTTTTATCTTTTATAGTCTTTATGCATAAAGATCCGAGGAACGGAACTCGATGCAAATGGTTTCTGCTCCATCGAACTCTTCCTGCCCAAAAGTGTCAAAGTTCTTAAGCTGCAGCCGATTTTTGAACGTAATGCCATCCAAATAATGAAGAAAATTGGAGATGGCAGAGACTTTTCGAAAACCTCAACCAATTTTGGCATCCCTTTCTGTCCACTTTCCCCCAGTTTCTCATTGCAGTGCTTATCACTTGTCTTAGATGTTATCTCTGACGAGCTTATCATCATGATTGCACACTCTCTTCCTTCATTGGCCGAGCTGGATCTTGAAGACAGGCCTACCAGTGAGCCAATGCTTCCCCATGACTTGACCAACAATGGGCTTCAGTTCTTGTGTTTGTGTCGGCATTTGACTAGCCTCTCTCTAATGCGAAGTCGACAAAACCTTCCCGTGTATTTCAAAAGACTAAACAATGTTGGCTTCTTTCTGCTTTCTGAAGGATGCAGAAATCTAGAGTCAGTGAGACTAGGTGGGTTATCTATAGTTAGTGACGCTGGTTTCACATCAATTCTACAATCCTGTCGGAACCTAAAAAAATTTGAGGTTCGTAATGCAATCCTATTGTCAGACTTGGCCTTAATTGACATCCTTGGTGGCCTGTGTTCCCTTGTTGAGATGAGATTGTTGTCGTGCAGTCTTTTGACTAGTGCAGTTGTGGAAGATATAACCTCTAATAGTATCTTGGAGGTGCTTGACCTGAGTGGCTGTAGGAGCATAGCTGATGCCTGCCTTGTATCTGTTTCATGCCTTAATACCCTAAATACCTTAGATTTATCCGGGGCTGATGTCACTGACAGCGGTTTGGCCGTTTTTGGTAAAGGGAATTCGCCCATTGCACGTTTATGTCTTCGAGGCTGTAAGAGGGTAACTGACAAAGGAGTTGCTCTTTTGTTCAACGGCGGAGGGGTGATTAGAAAGACATTGTCAGCACTGGATGTTGGGCACATTCCCGGAATATCAGACAAAGCCATTCAGACCACTGCTGAAGTTGCTCTAGCCCTTACAGAACTGTCTATGAGATATTGCTATTATGTGACAGATGCTTCAATTAAAACACTGGCTTCGGAGAGAAGGTTCCAGGATGGAAGCAAACTACTACGGAAGCTTGATCTCTATCACTGCCTTGGTTTGTCTGTTGAGTCGTTGGAGTTACTGAACAATCCTTCGTTTCGTGCTTTACAATGGCTTGGTGTTGGGTTAACCCGTTTGACTAGTAAAGGAGATGTTGGTTTGGCTGGAATTTGCAGAGGAAGGCCGTGTCTGACTCTATGTCGCGAGGGCTGTGAAGTGGGATGTCATGATGGATGGCAGTTCCACTATTCTACTAAAGGCTAATGCTTTCTTGTGATTAATTGCTTCTGAAATGTTTTGCACATCGGTTTTCTGGATAATTATGTTATTCGTATGCTTTATTGAAATGAGTCTCAGTTCTGCTATTCTAGACCCAGGCGTCTGAGGGGGAGCCAGTAGGCATAAAATGGTAAACATACACAGATGAGACGAGAATATATAATGTAGATTTAGACCAAAGGTGATAGCCTAGTGGTAGAGGTTTCTCCGTTTATTATACAAGGTCACAAGTTCTAAGTTTCCTAGTTCTCCTCATGACCCTTTTCGAAGCTTCCCCAAGCCCCTAAGGATTGAAATGTATTCCTAAATTTACTATATTGTAATGTAATAGTGTAGGTTTTCAAAAAATGAAACAAAAGTACTGTATAACGGTTCCATTGCTTGGATTCCAATAAATCTTGAATGCGTCATAAGCTTTCCTCATTCTTCTGTCTTTTTGGTGCTACTCAACTGTGTACTTGACAGTAGACAATATGCTTTTTGCATAGTTTGGCCCAGGGAGATCCTAGCATTATTTTCACTTTTCTAACAAAGTGCATTTAGTTGTGTTCTATAACTGACTCTTGTTAAAATATCAGTGGAGTTATCTATAGTCTGGGCATAGCAAATGCAAATGTAATTGAACAATACAAGTAGGACCTTTATGATACTTATTACCTTTGAATGGCCTATAATTTATATACTTCACTCAAAATGCATATTATAAATACAAAACAAGGTTGCAATGTAATTCATGATAACGTATCATAAGGTATTTTGGCAACCAAAGATGGGGGAGGAGTTTAAGCTCTCCTAATGGTTCATGCCAAAATATATCCTTCATAATCCCATTCTTGGGTCCAAGAAAAGGATGGTGCAAGTGAAGAGCTTAAGCTAGTTTGAGCTACATCTGGAAATGTGACCATCCATTTGGCCACTCAATGGAACCCTAACGTGCAAGGAGTATTTATAAACACCCCTGTTGATTCTAACTTGTGATAAACCCTTTAGAAACCTTGATAACCAAGATTAGAATTTAGCATTAAACCATGACAAAATGGTCAAAGAAATATATTGGACTAGGACAACTGTCAATTAACAGAGCATTTATAGCCATGAGTAGAAATTTTGAATTTAACAAGCAACCACTTCTACGATTTAGCTCATCATTCATATTTGAAAAATGGCAAAAGAACCAATAGTGGGCTTGTTTCACAAATGGTGAAAATTTCGTACTTATTGAATAAACTGGTAAATTGTGTGTCACTTTAACAGTCATCAACAAATTCACCATTTATGCATACTCAAAAACAATCGCATTATCCTCATTAAAACATTGAAAATGAAATGAAAACTAGGTAGGAACATCCAAACAATAAAGGGGCAAGAACAAAAAACTATGAACTACTTCGTCAGGAATTGTCTAAGGTCTATGACAATGAAACTCCCTATACTTGTATGTGCCATGCAAGGAGAGCCACTGTACCATAGAGTAGCATTTAGTGATGGGACTTGAATCATATCGAGCTTTCAAATAAACGCAGTTCTTCCTCCCCTTCGACTATGCCGGTCATAGGCAGTGTTAAATTTATCAACCAACTCATTCATAGTACTGCAAAAGAAAATTGACGACTGTTAAGGAAATTGATTGGCTGCAAGTCGAAAACATAGACACACTAAACAATGTTTTAGTCAACGGAAAAGAACATTTAATCAAATTCCATTTGCCTGCTACCCAATTGTGATTCATTGCACATGCCTAATACATAAAATTTCAGAATCACTGCCACCTTTCACTTCTGATTCTCTCATAAAGTATTGCAGCAGTCCCAACCTAAGTGAAATAAATAACCCAGCAAATCTGTACAAACCAGTTTGTTCAGTCACCACATACCGTGCCTACTTGCTCTTTAGGTGGCAAAATCATTGCACCCCCAATCACTTCTAACTGAGACATGTTTTATGCTTTACTAAGACCTAGGGCAATTGATCGCACTACCCAAATTTGTGGAAAGAGGGTTTGTACTCTCAATTTGCAACTAAACAAGTTTGGCCCGCCGATTGCATGCAGCCTAAACCTTTTGATTTGGCCAAACATGTGGAGGCACGTTTTATTCTTCCACATTCATTCAATGTGCCTGTGAAACACTAAGAGGGTGCTTGTTATTGCTTATACGCAGTCAAACCTGCTTATAATCAATTTTAAAAAGCAAAAAGTGTTTAATAATTTGATTCCAAAACTGCTTATAATCACTTTTTATAGAAATAATCAGAAGCTCCAATTTGATTGGAGCTTATTATTTGTCAAATCTAATAATCATGTTTGACCAAGTATATTACTAACATTTCCCTATTTATTTTAGTAATTCCATCTATTACCCATCTTTACTTTTCAAAACATTTATTTTTAGTAATTTACACTTGAAATAAGTGATTATCAATTTTTTTTATTCTAAACACACTCTACACTTTATTCTTCCACATTCATTCAATGAGTCCCTAAAATTAAAACTTAATTTACTTTCTACTGTCCCTTGGGCTTGCATGGTTTTGCATGTAGACAATGCTTGACAGAGTGCCCGAGATAAGCAATTCACTATTTTGGGAAGAAACATGCAGCATGAAAAGTCCATATATATGATTTAATACAATTCTAAAATAAACTCTTCAACAAGTTTGCTACCGATAATGATTACCTAGATGTCAAGAATTTGTGATGCAGGTTCAAGAGTTTGGAATTATTGTATTAAAAAAATAGGAGATGCAACTCTCAGTCAAAAAGCTGTATATCATACCTTGAGCAGTTGGTGAACATGGCCAGGTAACTAACCAATAGCGTGTCATTGTATTCCTACAAAAAAGAATTGGAGGTAATCAAACATGTGTCAAAGATGAGGATTATTTTACTCAGATAAATGGTTTACTGTAGTAGATAGGAAAAAATGCCATAGTAACACCAAAGAAGCCCAAATGGTAATTATCTAAACTCTCAGATTTTGTTGGTCAAAAAATAGATAAATGGCCAGATGTTATCATCTCTTGTTTTCTTCAGCAGGGTCTTTTCACAGCCAATTGGAATAAAGTAATCCAGTTAAATCAAGACAGTTTTGATACTGAAAACACTCACCATCAAGAAATCATCTTGAAATTTCACAGATTCAATGGCTGGTAATCTCCTTAAAAGACTAGAAACTTGTCTTAGCAATGAATTCTCACAAGGTATTTCACCTGCATTTGAGGCATTAATGCTGTTAGTACTCTTTAATAGATTATTTCATTAGATTTTTTAGTAAAGCAATCATGGACTAATTCAAATTTAAAAAACCTACTCATCAATATTGTTCAGAAGACTTTTATCTTCATTGTAGAATTCGGTGGTAGAAGCTTCAGATTTTTCAGATAATTAAGTCATTTCACATAACATAACTTAGCTAGTTCAAAACAGGAATTGCTAAAAACTAATGTGTGAGGACTCCCCCTTATCAGACAAGACTTGAGCCCTCGGAACAAGGAGATTAGACTAACTGACATGATTATTAATGCATACTTCATAAATGATTTACAGGAACAAACTCACTAATGATGATATTTAAGATACCAAAAAAGTAGTGTTGATACTTGTCCTCACAAGCGGATCTAGTTAGTTTAAGGGGAGGGGGGCTATAAATGAAGTTTTAGAAAACTTAAATATGGTTTTTAACTGTAAATAGCAAATACTTTTTTGGGAAAGTAAATAGCAAATACATTGCCGAGAGAGATAGAGAGAACAGAGAAGCATTTTCCGTGAGGGGTTATCTAATCCAGTTGGCACACACAAAAATTGTATCTAGGAAGGTACACCCCCGGCCATAGAACCCCGCCAACTATTTAATGCCTAGATGAAACCAATACAAAATCATTTGCCCAACCAAAAAGGAGCTCCCAGTCACTTAGATAATAAGTTTCTATTTTCCAGTAGGTCAGTCTATTTCTCCGTTTATCTCTTAAAAAAACCTTGTAATCCCAAAGAGTCAAACTTCTTATATACAAACATGCTACTTAATAATAGAAATATACCTTTTTGCATAGCAAGAAGATAGTGGTGAAGAACTCTGATTCTGCTATTCAGCATCTTGATAGCACTATGTATGCCCGTAAGATGGGCGGCCACTACACAAAACATAGACTTATCAGACACCTTCACACTTTCTTTGCTTGATGGGGGAAAAAAATTAATCCAGAAGAAGGGATCCTCTAGAGGAGTGGTATTTTCTAGAATAGCAGAGAATAAGCAAATAGAAGTTCAAGAATATTGAGACTGGAGGAGGGATATGGAGAGCTCACATTGAGTTGCAGCAGAACCTCCATCCGACGGTTTAAGATGTGCGACATGGTCAACTGAAATACGTTCTGCTTCTACAGTCTTCAAATCAAGAAGGAGATTCAGTC
The DNA here is from genome assembly GCA_034770075.1 of Aralia elata. Taxonomy (NCBI): domain Eukaryota; kingdom Viridiplantae; phylum Streptophyta; class Magnoliopsida; order Apiales; family Araliaceae; genus Aralia; species Aralia elata. The sequence continues at coordinate 9,671,990 of CM068385.1, read as the reverse complement.
ACCTGGTCTCAAATACTTGTTTGAAACATGACATAAAACTAACAAAAGAACAAAACCTCTATGCTGTAGCTTGAACGAACAAAAATAAGTTGCGGGATCCCATCTATGATGTGCAACTCTGAGTCGTAGCAGGTAGTCCATGTAAAGAAAGTATCAGTAAAAGTATAGGAAAAGATAAAAATAAATTATCGAAAGCAATAGAGTGAATAACCAAGAGATACATTATTGGCAGAAGGCAGTAAAAAAACTAGACTCTATAAACATATTCCACTTGAGAGCACAATTTAATTCTCCACCAGGGCAAATAATTTTGAGAAACCAATAACATCAGCGGTTAGCAAAAAGCAAAAGAATGAACGGTAAATCTTCAAAGAAGTTTGAAGAAATATCATCCATAAATGGAAAGACTTCAGGAACTCCATGGACTTGAGTCCTAGCATGAAATAAAACTTGAGAAGTTGAATATGCTCAAAGGTTTCATTCGCAAAGATATATCCAAGTCAACAACTACTGAATGCTGAAACCGATAAACTAAATATCAGGATGTCTTCAGTTAAAGAATTCATATTAGTCAGAGTGCCTCATTTCCCATCTAAATTTATAATAACAGATGGAAGCTTGTGAAAAAAAACATAAACATGATAAAAACATTTAACAGCAATGTTATATCTGAAGCTTTTATGAACCAGACCCACAGATCGTGGAGATATGAAGGGCACAAATAGAGTTTACTAACACATGAAGCATCAACATGTTATATGAAATTCAACTCAACTCAACAAATCCATTTTATCCCAAGCTAGTTGAGGTAGGCAATAAAATCTACATTGACATATTATTTGCAATTAACCTATTATAAGTTCATCTACCTAACACCATGAATACAAAATTTCCATTAAAATTCACTTACTCGGTATAGTGCAACATAATATGAATTTCAAAAAATTCACATGGTGAAGACGAAATTGAACAATTGCAAAGCACAACTCACAATAGGTATAAGCATAGGCTACATACCACTTTCGAAGATAGTCACGGGAAGATCCTTCTGTGCATGGTTGATTGAAGGATTCAGCAGAACATATAAGGGGTTCTCATTAATATCCATCAACTGTAAAAGAGAGACATTCATCATGATATATCTACTAAAACAAAAGTGCATGTATTGCAGTTTAATATTCTATAAGATGAATGCATCAACCAATAGGCACATGTTAGAAAGAGAGTATTCAATAAACAATGCGGAAACTTGAACCTGAACAAGGGTAAGGTTTTGTACAGAATGACCATGGCCCATGAGATTGAACATCTTAATGAATATTTTTTTTCCAAGTGAACATCTACTCACAAAATAAATTTAAAAAAGTTGCAATATTTTATCCCGATCCTTTACTTTTTCTGGTACAACAATAATGTAAAACAGAGGCAAATTCATAGATCAACCACAGTAAACAAAAAGGTGGAGTTGGTAAATGAAAGTATTGGGATTTGGATCCCCTCCATTACACCTTCCCTCCAATTCCATCCAAAACGCCATATTTTTATAGTCGTGAATAGTATAATTGAAATCAATACCGGTCAACTAATTTATTATATTGAATAGCATAATTGTTCCAAAAATAAAAGTAATCCACTGCATTTTTATCATTTGATGAACATGTAAATTTTTCATCAAAATTTTAATAGATGAAAATTCTTTTAGACTTTTAACGGTAAAAATATTTTTTATGATTCTAATTTTTTGTAGGATTGATCTTAATGTCATCAACTATCTATTAACATATTTTGATCATTAGTAACAAGATTATTAAAATTAGATAATTGGTGTATTGGATGACATTGGAGGAAAATGTGTAATGGAGGGGAGCCAAATCCAAATTCCAAAGTATTGGCAGCTCACTCGATCCAGACATAAATGTACAAATTTTTGCATAAATTTACAAACATGTAAGAAACGAGGCACTTTTATTTGTCAAGAAAATATACAATTGACTGGAATTCCTTATGTCTCTTATTTTTACAAGCAGAACTTGCTTAGACAAACACCTTTAGCGTCTCTCACCTGGATTGAGGGTGTCAAATCCCTTCTCAAAGCTATTCATCCAAAATCTCTAAAAAAAAATTGTGCTGCCTCGCATCATTTATCACTAGATCTCTGTTTGTTATTTTAAGTGGGGGCGGAGGTTCTGGGAATTGGGTACAGAGGTCCGAAGATTAATGTACTTCCCCTCCACACGCCATTATACAGAAAAAGGGCATTTTGCCTTTTTGGGACAATCTAACAACAACTTCTAACTTGCATAGAGAGGGATTTGCAGTAACGGTTCCAGCATAACCTCAATGTGGCAATCACTTTCTTTTTCCCTGCAAACCCCCTGAAATAGATTACCTGAATAGATTCGGAAGGAGCAGGGATATATTTGAAGCCACAGTATAATTTAAACTCTTTAGTAACCCTTCTCTAGTTACCTTGTGCTCATGGTGTCACGTTTCTGCTACTTAAATTATTTACGGACCACAAAAAGGCTTTCAAGTTACATAACCTTATTCTATTAAGAAGATATTCGTGTACCTGTCACAAACATGCCTATATCTCATACACAAAAAGTAAAAGAAAACAATAAACTATCAGCATCAAAATGCTATGCAAAAACTAGCTAAATTCAGAGTTTGTATATGCAACAGTTCAATAGTTCCACATTTTCATACAATGTGTTGAAAGAATAAGATTTAAAGTTAAGAAAACTTACAGCTTTGTGAATAATCATATCTGATTCCTGTGCATCACTCCCCGTTGAATACCATCCAAGTATATAGAAGTTAGGAAAAACCTTCTTATCTGCTCCATTCATATTAAAACATTCTATTCAATGTCTCAGCAAACCCTAGAATCTAGTACAGTAGTATCAACACACAAGATTATAATTACGTATATCCACAAAGAGATAGAGCAGTAACAGAGGACTAACATAGCTCTTGCTTCTTCTCGAGGAAAGCACGGTCGAGTGATTGAGTAGATTGATCGTAGAGAAGCTCAAAGCTGTTGAAGATCTCAACGGTTCGTCCTCTCTGCACGCCTATCACGCAACCGAAAACCCTAGGCGGAGGAGAAGGCGGCGATGCGGCGGCGTCGCCGTTGGCCTGAGGGGAAGGGCCTTGAGACTGAGACTTGACCCGAGTGTAGTGATCCGATATGTTTACCATAACCAGTGGGTGGAGCTTGAATGTCAGCCCACTGCTAGACGATGACGCCATTATTTCTCTCTCTAACTTTCCGGCGTAGAAACCCTTTTCCTCCTGCCGGACGGATTGTCGGTGCTCCGGCGTATATTGGGATTTGGACGGAGTGTTTACAGAGTTATCTTCCGCTCTTGCATAGTTGCTCTGTGATCGTTGGTTTTGAAAAAGGAGAGAATGAAAAAAAAAGAGTTAGTTTTTGTAGAAAAGAAAAAGACTTGTTTATACATTTAATGTAATTTTGTTTGGAAAAACAAATAACATTATGTTTGCGAATTTTGACAAGATAAGATAAGAAAAGAACATTTAAATTATGATGCAAAAGGGCAAAAAAAATTAAAAATTTATGATATTTCTTTTTATTATTTGTAATTTTATAATAATTTAAAAAATTACAAGTAAATTATTATTTTATCTTTTGTATTTGTCAAAAAAAATTTGTATATTAATAAAAAAATAATTCACGATAATTATATTCTCAATTAAATGATAAAAAAAATAAAATTTTAAATATAAGTCACATAAATTATTTTAATATAAAGTCGAAAGGAGTATGACAATTTTTTAAAAAGTTTTTGACTTTTAAAAATATCTTTTAACTTTTAAGATTATTCTAAATTTTTTTTTATATCTTTTTATTTAATTATATAAAATTTTATTGGAATTTCTTAACATGTGCTCTTAGGACATATGCTAAGCACACGATTCAAGAGATTATTTTTTTGAACTGTGCACATATTCTCTTGAATTTAGTGTAAATGCAAAAATAAAAAGAATATATACATAATTCAAAAAAATATTCTCTTGAACCGTGTGCGTTTTTAGAGTACACGTTAAGAGGATCCAATTTTATTTTACATCTTGCATTGTCTTATAAAAATAAAAATACGTAAAACCGAGCACGCAAAGTTAGACTTAGACCCGATAGGCCGATACCACACACACACACACACACACACACATATATATATATATATATATATATATATATATATTGATCATTTTTATGTAAAATAGACTCGTCAGAAGAAGAGAGGAATTGTAGGCTAGTCTCTGGAGCGGTAAGTTGAAGAAGAAGAGCAGTAATTTGCAGAACTAGAGAGAGAAAGAGGAGAGAGAAAATGGCGATGCGCGAGCTCGTTTCGGGTGGGGCAGCCTGTGCCGTACCCGGTTCTTCTTCCTCTTCGAATCCTCTCGGTGCTTTGGCCAACGCCCTTATCGGTTCTTCCTCCAAAACTCAGGTGTTCTTCTTCTCTCTCCTCCAAAACTCAAAATTAAGAATTGTTTGGGGTTATTCTATTGTAATTGATTTGTTTAATCAGTTCTAGCAGTGATTCTGATGCGAGTTACTCTCTGACTTCTTTTGTTGTTGAATTCGTTTAGAATTGTCTAAAGTGTGTTAGAACTTTGATAAAGTTGTTGTTTTAGGGGTTTGATTCCTCCCAATTGTTCCATGTTAGCTTTTGTTGATAACTTTAAAGTAATTGGAAGTGGATGAGTGGAATTCCATTTAATTTGTTTTGCATGCAAAATAAGTATTTCTGATATGCTATTTAAAAGGTGCTAAATTTGGCTCCCACTCATGGAATTTGGATTAATAACCATGATTAGCCTACATGCTCCTGCGAGATTTTAGAAAGTTTTCTTATATTTCTTTAATTCTCAATGATCGGAAATAGGCTACGCTAGGAGTGAAAAGGGCTATAAGAGAAGGCTACGCTAGGAGTGAAAAGGGCTATACGAGAATTTCAGTACAGATGTTTTTTCTTTTAATATTTTGTTTACTTTGAAAAATTGTTTCTTTTTAGGGTTTAAGATGGGCATTTCGCTAATGAATAACCAACTTGCAGACTAAAAAGTAAAAAGCACCTCATTCTTTTCGCAGATTGATAAGAGGTTAGACATCTTTAGGTTGACATATTTTAGAAATCTAGCACACCTGAGTTAATAAACTCTAAAGCATTTAGTTTGCCATAAAATGCAGTCATTGTGTTTTGGCCTATATAAAATATACAAAAAATAAATATCTGAATAAACATCAATCATTGTATTTTTGAAATTTAAGACTGAACTAAAATCATGTATTATTAGAGAACTCTTTTAGTTTTGGTGACAAATTGTGGAAGTGGGTGATTGCATTTAACACCTGGAAAGAAGGTAGAAGATTTATCTACTATGTGGCCCAATCACTAAAGTCTAACCAGTAACCCCAATCTTAACATTCAAAGAATGAAGCTATTGCATTTTTAGTGACAATCAAATAAAACCTGCTCAGATTTTTGTATGACACTTGGTCACATGATGTCTGGTGTATCTAAGCAGGAAAGGCTGCCGGAGATTCCTACATCAACCAATACAATTGCTGATGGTAATGTATTTGCGGGAGTTCAGGAGCCCTTTACTGCACTGCCGGGGTCTGAGTTTGATCATCCAGCTCATCCTAGTAGACAGGTTTTATCTATGTTCTTCTTTAGAGTTTTTTCCTCCTTGTGTTTGGACACTGTTTTAATGTACATTTATGCCAGGGCTCAGAATTCCTTCAGGGCTTCCGATCTTCAGATCAGAGTAGGTTTGCAAATGCTTGGGATGAGATACAAAATCCTCCAGTGCCTCTTTTTCAGGGAAGAGAGCATGCCCGGCTTCAACCAAATTTGGATGGTAAATTAACTTATTGTTATTTTTCGGTTATCCTACTCATATTGGAGCATATTTGCATTATGTCTGAAGATGGGGAAAATAAAATATTAGTCTCTTTAAATATACTGATATTACTTTAGTTCTGGTATGAAGGAACTTGTGGGAGTCTGCCTTTTAAATGATAAAAATTCATGTCTGCACTTACGTAGGATACTTTAGACACATTTTTGTTGTTTGATTTAACATAGAGTTCATTTTTTCTCCCTAATTACAGGGCCACCACAAAGAGTGTTGTCAAGTTTTTTGCACTCATTCGTCAACAGTGGCCATGGGGGTCTTCCTTTTCGTCCTACCCCACTTCCTGTTTTAGGATTGTCTGAAGGTGATAAACAATGCATCCGTGACCGTAGTAGTATCATGGCTCGGCACTTCTTTGCTGATAAGAACGAGGACTTTGTTAATGCGCAGGTTCGGTGCTCATGCTGAGTGTAAAAAGCTGCATGATGTTAATACCTTGAAATTTTCTTAGTTTGGATTTTTAAGTTTCCAAATTACAATATCAGACAAGCCTTATGAATGTCTTGATTGATGTACTTTTCCCCTTTAGAGTTGGAAATGGTCTTTATTGTTGGGGCTGAGTACAAGTGAGAAATCTTAACCATGGTTATGTTTATGTTTAAGAATAATGCTAGGGGGTTCCAGATTTAGGGTTCAAATTGTCATTAATGCATTGATTGAGTACTTGTGATTGTTCATGAAATAAATGTGTATTAAAGAAGTCATTTGGGACCCCAAATTTAAAAATCTGGCACCTCTAGCATTACTCTATCATAAAAATGTTCCCTTAGCTGTTGGACTATAATTCTATTCTGCATCTCCTGTATTAACTCCATAACAATTTTATCTTTAACAAGATAGCTTTTTCTTGAAATTATAAAATTTAAATTATACTAATTCCTCATATTTCTTTTGGATTAATATCTATTATTAAGAATTCCCTACACATTAAAGAAAATTATTACAGTTGTTTTTTGCGCAATGCAACTTTTATTTGGAAATCGTCAATTCGTCATATAAATTTTTGCTTACTATGACCTGCTTGCACTGTTATACAGCCACTGCCACCCAATTGTAGCTCCACTACATAAAATACCACAATCGGAATTCGCCTCATATTATACCATGCCGTCTCTACTTTTATGATGCCACTTCTTTGGATAAGTATGCTAGGCCAAATATTTTTGCTACACCTGTGCTGTTTGTTGTCCAACAATTAAAGATTAGCTTACACCTTCCTCTCTTCGACTCTCCCTTTTTAGGAATTAGTGCTTGTAGACAATAGCTGTTGCCATCGTGATTGATGTTGTTTCCATCACCGGCAACGCCACAACCTTTACTTTATCCCGTCATTGTCACACCATTTTAATCACAACAATATCTTTACAACATGTAGGTCTTCTTAATGGAAAACTACGTCCTCAAGCTCGTGGTTTTGATTTTTTTCACAGTAGTACCCTTGCCAATCTTAATGCAAACCCTAGTGATGTACTTCTGATATTGATACTTTGAACCTTGATCGGTTCAAATCCAATTTGTGAGAAGAGTCCAAGTGAGAGACTATGTATTTGTTCGGTTACTAACACTTGTAGCGGTAGCGTTTGAATCTCCAAACACACTGCATCATTTTTGGTACATTGCGTTTGAGCCCCAAACTCTGTGTTTGTAAGTTAAATAAGCTACATTTGAAATAAGTTGTTTCTAGTCCAAGCGCTCCGAACATTGTGTATCCAAACATGTACCAAAACAGTCAATAGGCTATTGGCTAAACTACAAATAGTCATAGAGCTTGTTATTTCGCTCATAAAAGTTTATGGATAAGCCCCCTTACTATGTCCCTTCCTAAGTAAGGAATGGTGTGGCGATTAAAGCAAGAATCCCTAAACTTCTTTGGTTAACTAAAACTTCTTCTACCTCTTAGATAGACTAAGGGGTATCCTTTGGTATAAGTAAGGGGAAAAGCAACATTCCTTATGAAGTTCCGATGCATATAAATTATACAAGTTTAGATAACTTAATGTCAATCCACACAAGAGCAACACTTATAGTGATTGTTGGTTAACAATGTCCCAGAAAACTCTTATTGTTTCCGTGGTGTTTTTTAACGGGAGTCGGGAGACTCAACACAGTTAGATTTCTGATAGAGGTGTAATTTATATAGATTATCTAGGGCTATGAGGGAGTTTTCAAAGTTCATTGATGACTTGGGTTTGATTGATCTGCCTCTAGAAGGGGATGTTTACTTGGACTCGTAGAGGTGTTTCTTCTTTTATCTCCCGAATTGACAGATCTTTGATTTCTTCAGATAATATTTCATTGATTTTGGATAGTGGAGGTTAGAGGTATAAGTCTGTTTCCATTTGAGAATATGTGATTAAAAGATGAAGGGTTTGTGGAGATGGTAAGAGGTTGGTGGCAAGAGTTATCTGTCGAGGGATGACCTAGCTTTAAAATTGCAATGATACTAAAATGTTTGAAGTAGGACTGAAGTAAATAAAACAGAGAAACCTACAATTAAACAAATCCGCTCTGGTCATAGTCCTGTCTTATATGCACTATCATCATAACAGTTATCAGTTCCACTAAAACCTCATCTTCTCCTCTAGCTTTATCAAACTGGTTTATATCACTCACGATCTTCATCGACACAAACTCATTATTGCACCATCACCATCTCGTCATCTCCTCTACAACTACTAAGGAGCCAAGAAAACATGACTTATTACCTATGACTGAAGCAACTTACTGGAAGTCTATAATAGTATAATTTAATTAAGGCAATATTAACTGAACTGTCATTAGTGTTTATTCCATTACTTAAAGCATTTATTACTGATAATATGGCTTCATTACATTTGTCTCAGGTAAATGCATTATTATCTTCTTTAGATATTGATACTGATATCCGAGCTAGGGGGGGCCCACCTGGAAGATTTCAAGAGCTGGAGGAGTATTGGAATGACTCTCAAGGTAGGCAACCTGGCCCGCATGCTGCTGATGGATGGGTTGCTGAATTTGATGATCATAGATTGCAACGTGGTGACCCTAATGCTTGGGTTCATTCATTCGAACAACAGCATGGTGCTAATGGTTGGGCTTCTGAATTTGAGCATGTAAGTACTACCTTTAGGATGTTAAATTTCTTTGGTTGCTGTCATACTTTTTACTTGATATCTAAGCATGTTACTTTGATTTTCAGTGCTCTCATTAATCCTAAAACTGCTCGACATTTTACTGTGTTTGTGAAAAGTTGGTATTGCATACATACACACACTAACACACATTAACACATGTTATTGCATACATATGCACACTGTTAGAAGTGCTGCACTAAGGAGGAAAACATGTTCCTTGTTTTCCTCTCCCTATTTTATGCTCCTTGTTTTACTCCTAGAATAGAGCACCAAACTTGTATAAATTGTAAACTCTTGCAATATGAAAATATAACATTGTGTATAGATTTTCTACACCTTCTACATGGTATCAGAGCTCTGATCCTTTATCAGGCGACTTTTTCCGACGACTTTTTCCGGCGACTTTTTCCGGCGACTTTTCCGGCGACTTTTCCGGCGACTTTTTCCGGCAGTTTTTCCGGCGACTTTTTCCGACAGTTTTTACCGGCGTGGTTCTGATCATTTATCAGTCGACTTTTTCCGGCGACTTTTCCGGCGACTTTTTCCGGCAAATTTTTCCGGCAGCTTTTTTCAGCGTGTTTTTCCCAGGGAATTCTGTCTCTAAGTGTAGTGCAATTATTTGATATCCTTTGGAAAGTTTATTCTCCTCGGATATATATTGTACTCATCTTTTACATGGCGGAACAAAGTGGTGCTAGCAGTAGAGTTCATAACAGTAGCATGGGACAACAAGGTTCCAAATCTATTTCTCATTATGCACAATCAGGTATACACTCTTGTGCTCTTAATGTCTCATCTACTGGTCCTAGTTGGATCATTGACACAGGTGCTTTATCCGAGCATATGACTGGGTCCTCCAATCTCTTTACCTCATACACGCCTTGTTCTGGCAAAGACAAGGTCCGAGTAGCTGATGGTTTTCTTTCTCCTATCTCTGGGGAGAGGTTCAGTAGTTTGTACTCCTTTATTAACATTATCATCCGTTCTTCATATTCCTTCGTTTACCGCAAACCTATTATCTATCCAACGTCTTACTGAATCCTTACATTGCTCAGTCATTTTTTTTTCCAACTCATTGTATTTTTCAGGACTTGGTGACAGGGCAAAAGATTGGTAGTGGTAGTGCAGTTGGTGGTCTATATTATTTGGATGGTGTCACATCTAACATGCCTTTGATTACAGATGGAACTGCTACTCAGGCTCTTCAATCTACTTTTGAATCTAACCTGACTTCTCTTCATCAATGGCATCGACGTTTGGGACATCCTCCTTTATCAATACTAGGGTCTTTATTCCCTTCTTTAGTTAAGCAGTGTCACAAAACTCCGTTTTTATGTGAACCATGTGAATTAGGTAAACACAAACGTTCTACTTATTCTGCTATTAACAGTCGACATTCTGAACCTTTTTGCTATTATACATACTGATGTGTGGGGACCCTCTCGGGTTGTCTCTCGTTCTGGTCATAGATGGTTTGTTAGTTTTATTGATTGCTATTCTCGTACAACTTGGATTTATCTTCTTCATTCCAAAAATGAGGTGTTTAACTGTTTTCAAAATTTTCATAAGATGATCCAAACCCAATTTGAAGCTAAAGTCAAGATTCTCCATAGCGATAATGGTCGAGAATATAGTAATAATAATACTTTTGCATCCTATCTCTCTCAGCATGGCATCATACTTCAAACCTCCTGTGTTACAACCCCAGAACAAAATGGGGGTGGCAGAAAGGAAAAATCGACACTTACTAGAGGTAGCACGCACTCTTATGTTCACTATGAACACACCTAAATTTCTATGGGGAGATGCCGTTTTAACTGCTACATTTCTTATAAATCGGCTTCCTTCTAGAATTCTTGGGAATAGAAGTCCCATTTCTTTTCTCCAACACATGACAAGTCCTTCTCCTTCACCTCGAGTTTTTGGGTGTGTGTGTTATGTTCATGAAAAATCTCCCACTCGGGGTAAATTAGATCCCAAAGCTCTTCGGTGTGTTTTCATTGGTTATTCTCCAACCCAAAAAGGTTATAAATGTTATCACCCCCCTTCTCACAAAGTGTTTGTCACTCGGGATGTAACTTTTTGGGAGTCTGAACCTTTTTATTCTTCTTCACCGTCTCCTCAGGGGGAGGAACATGTTATTGATGAGGAGACGTCTTTTGAAACTAGTACAAGTACAGGTATTATTATACCATCTTCTGCTACTCCTGTTGTTGTTTCTGATAATACTACACAAGGGGAGTTCGAGCCATCTTCCTCTACTCCTGTTGTTGTTTCTGATAATGCTACACAGGGGGAGTTACAGTTACAGTCCGAGCCTGAGTTGAGGACCTATACTCGAAAAGGGAAGAATAAGGTCACCATTGCTGCACCACTACACCAACCTTGCCCTGAACCGAGTCTTGGTAATACTAATGGTATGAATCCTGATCCTATTTGTTCTCCTGATGATACTGACATTCCTATTGCTCTTAGAAAAGGTGTCAGGTCTTGTACACAACATCCTATCTCGAACTTTGTTTCATATGATAAATTATCTGCATCCTACCATTCCTTTGTTTCTTCTCTGTCCTCTATATCTATTCCTCAGGGGTGGAAAGAAGCAATTAGCAACGAGAAATGGAAACATGCTATGATAGAAGAGATGAATGCCTTGAAAAAAAATGATACTTGGGAACTAGTTACTCTTCCTTATGGGAAAAGACCAGTTGGTTGCAAATGGGTATATACAGTGAAACAAAAGGCAGATGGGACAGTTGAAAGACTCAAAGCCAGGTTAGTTGCAAAAGGGTACACTCAGACTCACGGGATTGATTACCAGGAGACTTTTGCTCCCGTGGCAAAGATGAACTCTGTTCGTACCATAATCTCATGTGCAGCAAACTTTGGCTGGGATATTCAGCAATTAGATGTGAAAAATGCATTTCTTCATGGTGACCTAGAAGAAGAGGTATATATGGAAATACCCCCTGGTTTTGCTTCATCTGCAACTGAGGGTAAGGTCTGTAAGCTGCGAAAGGCTCTGTATGGTTTGAAGCAATCTCCTAGAGCCTGGTTTGGTAAATTCCACAAGGCAATGATAAGGTTTGGGTACAAGCAGAGTCGAGCAGATCATACTCTATTTGTCAAACAAATAAAGGGTAAGACTACCATTCTTATTGTTTATGTTGATGACATTGTGGTGACAGGGGATAATAGAGAAGAAATAGTTAACCTCAAAGCAAGACTAGCCAAAGAGTTTGAGATCAAGGATCTTGGTCCTTTGAAATATTTCCTTGGTATTGAAGTTGCAAGATCTTCCAGTGGAATTTTTCTATCTCAAAGGAAGTATGTACTTGATCTTTTAACAGAAACTGGCATGTTGGGATGTAAGCCTGCTGATTCTCCTATTGAAGTTAATCATCATCTAGTAGGTGGCACAGGACCTACGGTTGATAGAGAAAGATATCAACGTTTGGTGGGACGATTGATATACCTTTCTCATACTAGACCTGATATATCTTATGCTGTTGGTATAGTCAGTCAATATATGCATGATCCTCGACAAAGTCATATGGAAACCGTGTACAGAATTTTGAGGTATCTCAAGTCTGCTCCTGGCAAAGGTTTATTGTTTGCACCAAATGGTCATATGAGAGTTGAAGCTTTTTCCGACTCAGATTGGGCTGGCTCTATAGAGGATCGTCGATCTACATCAGGTTACTGTTCATTTGTTGGAGGTAATCTTGTTACTTGGCGTAGTAAAAAACAGTCTGTGGTGGCAAGATCTAGTGCTGAGGCTGAATATCGAGCTATCGCCTTGGGTATATGTGAACTAATGTGGCTTCGAACCTTGCTAGAAGATTTGGGTGTTACAACTAAAGGGCCTATGCAGTTGTTTTGTGACAACAAGGCAGCCATTAGTATTGCAAATGATCCGGTACAACATGATAGAACGAAGCACATTGAGATTGACCGACACTTCATCAAAGAAAAATTAGTCAGTGGTCTTATTTGCTTATCTTTTGTAAAAACAGAACATCAGCTAGCTGATATTCTGACTAAGGGTCTTAGTGGTAAGATGTTTCATCCCTTGTGTTTCAAGTTGGGTATGCGAGATATCTATACACCAACTTGAGGGGGAGTGTTAGAAGTGCTGCACTAAGGAGGAAAACATGTTCCTTGTTTTCCTCTCCCTATTTTATGCTCCTTGTTTTACTCCTAGAATAGAGCACCAAACTTGTATAAATTGTAAACTCTTGCAATATGAAAATATAACATTGTGTATAGATTTTCTACACCTTCTACACACACTAACACACATTAACACATACATATTAAGATATCAGATCTTAGGAAACATTTTACATACGGTTGTAAATTTTGTAATGACAAATTGTTTATCCCCCTAAAATACATACACTAACATACATTAACACATGTTAACATACTACCACATAACTTAATAGAAAATGTTCTTCGTTGTATACCCTTTCTTATGAAATTTTATGGTCTTAATTTTGATTTGGTTCCAAAAACATAAATCAGTGAACATCTAATGATACATCCCATTTTGCTGCTTACCTTTCTTCAAGCATAAATGTCGTCTTAGGACTACATCAGCCCCTCTATTATGTATTGATTTTTTCTTACTTGCACTTGGACCATCTAACCTCTTTATCCCTCTCCCACTTTCCTCATTGGTCCAATCTTTCTCGACTTGTATTATTGCTGACTAAGTATACCGTGTTATTGAATAATAAAGACAGTTATTGCCATCTCTGTTTTTTTATTATAAAATACAAGGCAATTCATTGCCACTTGTTTCATTAACTTCAGGAGCAATCTCAAATCACATTAGTTGATCAAATGAGAGGTGCAAGTATTCCAAGCTTAGCTGCGATGGAGCAGACTCGTATGCTGGCACACACACTAGCTCAAAATGAAGACCCCAAGTTCCAGGTTCTTAAGCTATATTATTCGTGTTCCATTAAAATTTAGGTGTGCATCTGCTTGAATATTATTTGGTTGCATGCAGCTTGTTTTTTTTTCTTCGTAAATAATATAGATGAATTTAGTACAATAGGAAGATATACAGAAAGTGGTTTTATAAATTCTTTTAAGACAGAAAAGTGGAAAAGTAGAAATCCCTTAAAGAAATTTAAACTTGAAATTGCAACACCTTCACAGCCGCCTAGGCAGAATCGGTCCTCTACCTCGTTGAAATATATATTTTTAAATATAAACTCGAAATTTACAGGGTCATGATCGTTGTGCTGTGAAGGATTTTTATCACACTGCCAAAGAATAGCAAAACAGCAACACCTCCACAGCACATTCTCATCTTTCTTTCTAATAAAGCTGAATTAAGGCTGAAGGTTTAGCTTATACTTAATTGTTGCAGAATTAAAGCTGATCTTGGGATATCAGCTGAGAAATTATAATTTGTCATTAGCCAGCTGGTTTGAAATGTTTAGTCAATCATGCATTTATCTTAAGTAGTATATAAGCTCTGCCCCCATCATCTATGTATACGGGCATTATAATTTGTTAGTTGTTGCACTAGCAATTATGTGCAAGAACATGATAGTTGATTAGTGTCATATACAGATATACTCATTCCTTTTGTGCAATGGTTAAAGAAATATCCTTACTAGTGAATCCAAAATGTAATAAAAAAGAAGAGGAAGAAAGGAACAATTAAATATGAAGTCACTTAAGCACCTCAGTCGAGCTTTAAAAGTTTTTGGTGTCTTTTTATTTGTGAGCATAGTTATATGTGCTGTGTAACTGAAAGGTGAGTAGAGTGAACATCCCTATGCATTATGGTTATGCTTACTTAATCATTGTTTCCACATGTTGTCTTTCAATTGTAAATTCATGACATTTTTGGGGCCTGCAGAATTCAAAGTTCTTCCAATTCGTATCAAAGATGAGTCGTGGGGAGATTACTATACAGGATAACCAAGTCAAGCCAGCTGCACTCTCTGCTCCTGGAGATTGGGCAGCAGAATACCAACAACAGTTTAATGGAGGTCAATCATGGGCTGACCAGTTTGCGCGTGAGGAGGCAAGTACATATATTACTTATCTAAGTATTTGTTCTGCTTCTCTGTTTTCTTTGCAAAATCAGAAGCTTGAATTGTCCTTGTTGTTGATAATCATTTATTGATCTAACTCTCACGTACTAATCAGCATTAATTGTTATGAATGTTTATCCATATTAAAGTTGTTAATGTTTTTATATCTAATGTTATTCGTAAGGAGGTTGTTTTTGATAAACTGAAACAAATTATTTTCCTTCCAACTAATAATTGACTGTCAAATTTGCCTATCCACGTATCTAATGCTTCATGATTTCAGCTTTCTCATGGTCCTGATGGGTGGGTAAATGAATTCACTACTGCACGTGAGCAGAGTGGATCGGTTGATGACCAATGGGTTAGTGAATTTTCCAAGTTGCATGTTCAAGACTGGGCGGATGAATTTGGACGTCAGGTTGGTGAAGGAATACTGGGGGAGAATTCTGCCGATAACTGGGCAGATGCGTACGATGAGTAAGTCTAATTGATTCTAAAAATAGAATTAAGTAGACTTGTTTCGAATTTATACTTCAATTTGATTTTAACTGATTGGTCTTCTTCTATTGGTATTTATAGTAATCTTATACAGGAAATTTATACGGACTTCGACGATTAACTGGTTAATTTTATTTGACCAGTTATCATTTTTTAATTTATTTTTCCTAAGATTTTGAATTGCTTTAAAGTACCAATGAGTTGTACCAGTTGCTTGTTTTTTCATCCTTCCTTTCTTTCTTGTGATAATTCAACTTTTATTACTTTGCTATGACTCCTTTCTCTTCTCATGAAGTGGAGAATGTTGGCAAAGTTCACACATGATGCTAGAGACAAGTTTTTCTTCTTGATTTCAACTTATAATGAAATCATGGAAATTCTATATAAGGCACACCTTATTCTAATTGCAGCGTACGTGTTTTTGAAATTAACGTGTAGGTACTTAAATGAGCAAGCAACTGTCAAGCAGCGATCAGAAGCTTCAAGAGGGGTCTATGTCTTTTCTGATTTAAATCCTTATGTTGGTCATCCCAATCCTTTGAAAGAAGGTCAGGAACTGTTCCGCAAGGGGCTACTAAGTGAGGCAGTGCTTGCATTGGAGGCTGAAGTGCTGAAGAATGCTGACAATGCTGAAGGTTGGAGGTTACTTGGCATAGCCCATGCTGAGAATGATGATGATCAGCAGGTTAGTATGCATTTTCTATGAAGCCCTCCCACACCATGACATTGTTAATATTTTCTCTTTAGCATCTCCAACCCTTGTATACCTGTAATTCTGTTTCTTTCCCCAAGACACCATTTGACATTGGGTGCTTGCAATAGCCTAAACCTTTTTGGGTATCATCGTGTATTTATAATTTTGAACTTCAGAATTTTATCTGGGGCAGCTTATGATGCATAGATGGAGAATACAAATGGTTGTTTGGAATAGTTATATATTTGTTTTCGTCAGATGTCAAAGATCATTCTTTTTCTTGGTTTGTTTGTTTTTCAGAATTTCTCAAACAGAAGAATGGTGGCACTGAAAGCATTTGTGAAAACATTTTCTAGATCTCATTTCCAATAAAATACATTCTCTAGATCTAGTTGGTTAGAATAAATTATTCAATGGTTGATTGTGTCCTTTTTCAGTGCTAATATTGCTCTTGTATACTGGAATGAATGTATGACGGGTTTAGGAAGGCTTAGAATATAGATTTGAAGAAAGAATGGATTAAGAGTATCTATCCCCACAGAGAATGGGTAGGGAAACACAACACACAAAAAAGCACATAGCTTTCATCTCAAATCAATAATAATTTAACTATGAATAAATTTTGTAGAATTACAATGCTTATGTAGAAAAACCTGAGACTTGGAGAACAAGTAAAAAACCTTAATTTGAAAAGGAAAGAACTCCTGATTATAATTGAACTTTTAGCTAATTACCTAATATTATAAAAATGCAATTACTGAGTGCATTTACTTTATCTCTATACAATAATATAAAAAAAATCAAAAAATAATCCTAAAACTCGCATATGTTGCTTCAAATCAGGAACCGTCTTAATTCTTATTAGTACATGCTTTTGTCATCTTTGGTTGAAAATCTACTTTTGTCACAGGCTATTGCGGCTATGATGCGTGCACAAGAGGCTGATCCGACTAACCTGGAAGTGCTTCTTGCTCTTGGTGTGAGCCATACAAATGGTAAGTGATAGCTTCCCCTGCTAAAGTGAATTTATATAAATGTGACTGGAAGTACAAGTTGCTTGTTGACACCCCTCATTTTATATTGAATTTTACAAAGTGGTTACTGGTTAACTTTTTGATGGGATTTTACACTTGTGAGACGTGCTTAAAGTTTTACGGAATGGTTATTGTGGAAAATTCACAGTTTCTGGATTAGTAAAGATATCACCAATTTACTAGGTTTAAAGTTATCTTTGTGATGGACAATAACTTGTTACTATTGATATCTCAGAATTGGAACAAGCAGCTGCATTAAAGTATTTATATAGTTGGCTAAGTCATCATCCAAGGTATGGGGCAATTGGCCGCCCAGGACTGTCCGAGTCTCTGTATCATTCGGATGTAAGTATCCTTCTAACTCATTCTCTCTTTCTATATATAGGCATCTTTGCTTCACAGTTTTGATATCAATGTCTTTTTGTCATGTGGCCAGACATAGCTGCCTGTGGGCAATGTCTAGAACCTTATAAAGTTAAAGCCAACAGATACAGTCGTTCATTCTGTTACATGTACATAACAACGGATCATTTGAGGCATATCTATTTGCCCTTTTGCTTTTTAGTAATATTTGACATATCTTTTGTACATTTTTTTTTCTATTTGTACTGTACAGGTTTCTGGATTTTTCAATGACGCTGCTAAAATGGCACCTGAAGATGCTGATGTACACATAGTACTTGGTGTATTATACAACTTATCCCGAGAATATGATAAAGCAATTGAATCCTTTAAGACAGCTTTGAAGCTCAAGCCACGAGATTATTCTCTCTGGAACAAACTTGGCGCAACACAAGCAAATAGTGTTCAGAGCACCGATGCAATATTGGCATATCAGCAGGTAGCCTGTGTTTTTATTTTGTTTATATGCAAGTAAGAAACAGTCTTTGAAGAGCGTCAAAGGCATGCACTGAAGCATGCACATGATAACAAAGTGGGTACATGGAAAAGAAGTAGAACACCAGTTCAATGCTCCCCTTCCCCTTCATCCCATGGTGATCTTTCCAAAGAGTATGTACCACTCTCACTGTCGAGCCAAAAAAGAAATGAAATATTGTTAGTTAGGAAGATCTAGAATGGGCATGGTCCGTGTGAAAGAAGTTAGTTATAAGGGTGTAGGATTAGAAAGTTTACGCTAGCAAGTATCCTAGTGTTAGCAGATCTAGATAAATAGGCATGCGAATCATTTCTTTGATGAAATCTGAAAATTGAGTTTACGATTTGTGGCTCCCTACCTCTTTTTCCTATTTTTTCCTTTCTTCTTCCTATATCTGCCTGTTATTCCTCCGTGTTATCTGAATCTATTCCTTATTTCTGTTATTGTTCCCTCTGTCCTACTTTACTTGCTTTTCCTTTATTTTGGTGTGGTACGGGATTTCTAGACTTTGACAACACATTTAGATATTATATCTTGGATATATTTGTATGATGGGGAAAGCACAACAATCTTCCATCTAATTACATATACAATTATAAATTAATGTAACTAGGTTTTTTCTTTTTAATATTTGCAATTACAACACATTTAAAGGGAAAATAAAGTCCCAATGGAACAAGAAAGTAACAAGTAGACCAAATTACTCTTAATGACTTGAATAAAATACCAAGACTACCGAATTATCTTGGTTGCGATCAAGAGATCCTAGTGGTTTAGGTGCCGAGCCTATATCCTAATTGCTTATCCGTTATTCCAGTTGTTTTCTATCAATTCATAGTGCTGTCCTGCATCAGTATATATTCTTAATACATTTGTATGTTATGTTACAACTATATATATATATATATATATATACACACAATCCGAATCTTAAGCTCACCTCTTAGCCGACTTACCCAAGCTCACCCCCTTTAGCGACGGACCCGGCGACGGTTCGGTCATACAACCGTTGTCTATACTTTTAGCGACGGACAACGTATAGCGTCGCTAAAAGTATAGACGACGGTTGTATGACCGAACCGTCCGTCGCTAAAGGAGGGGTGAGCTTGGGTGAGTCGGATAAGGGGTGAGCTTAAGATCCGGACCGTATATATATATACACACACACATAGGAGAATGCTCCAACAACCAGATCTTACATCATTAATTCAGAGATCCAATGGTGCAAAGAGAATTTTATTTTACTGGACGCTACTAAGAGTAGCGGCTAGAGAATATTTTTTTTTTTTTGCTGGCCGCTACTAAGAGTAACGACCAAATAATTTTTTTTTGCTAGCCCTGTACTAGGAGTTAAGGCAAGGAGAAATGTTTAAAACACCCCCACTTTAGTTAGATTTAAATAGTAATGTATTAAATTATTAATTTGTAAGGTAATTCCAAGTTGTATTACAATATGGAGTTTAAATTTTAAATAATCAATGTTAAATTATATTACATAAGGAATTATTTATACAAATAAATACATTAAATATTGTTGAAAATATTAAATTTTATTACTTAAGAAATTATTAATACAAATAAATACATTGAATATAATTGACAATTTTAAAATTTATTACTTAAAAAATTATTTATAAAAATAAATACATTATATATAGTTGACAATGTTAATTTTTATTACTTAAGAAATTATTTATATAAATATTTTATACATTGAAACTATTTAAATCTAACTAAAGTGGGGGTATTTTAGATATTTCTCCTAACCTTAACTCTTATTAGAGGCCAGTAAAAAATAATTCTCTGGCTGCTACTCTTAGTAGCGGTGCCGCTACTCTTAGTAGTGGCCAACAAAAAAAAATTTCTCTTTGGGTCATTGGATCTCTGAATTAACGGTATAAGATCTGGTTGCTGGAATAGTATCCATAACAACTGGTTGCTATGGAACATTCCCTGTACATACATATATATATATATGTATATATATATATATATGTAAATGTGTTTTTGGTATGGTTTAAATCCACCCCCATACTAAAAAGCAGTTGTAAAATGGGATAAAGTGACTACTTCCACTAGTCTCATTCATGAACAAGAGATAGCAAAAACTCGATTCCAGAAATCTAAGTTTATAATTAAGTAACTCAAGCCTTCATCTCCAATTTTTATGTTCTTTATCAACAAAGTAGCTAAGCAAAGGTTTAAGGGAGAACTTGGGTCCAACCGTAAACCCGGAGGTCTTGAGTTCGACTCTCACTCGAAGCAGCATAGAGGCCACGGACCGCAGGCATAAACCTGTTTTGGAAGCCTTGTTCAAGGTGAGGAGATTAGTTCGACGCAAGTCGGGATACTCAAGGTTCTAAAAGGCGCTAGGCGGGAGGCGGGCGGCCCGGGGGAGGGGGGGGCTAGCGCCTAGGGGGCCTAGGCGGGTTTTTTTATTTTAAGCCAATTTTAATATTTTATCTTACATTTATCTAAACAAAATAATAATATAAAGCAAAACAATCTATAATAAATATAATAAAGGTATTTTCTTAAAGTTCAAACACATATCCATATTGTTAATGTCAAAGTTCAAACACAAACATGCAATTGTTCAAAGTTCAAACACAAACAAATAATAAAATATACAAACTAATAGTCCTCATCTCTGTATCCCTCAATATTTCTGACTCTTCTTTTCCATATCCCTCCAAGATAATGTCCCCATCGGACTCGCACTCCTCATCTCCCTCTTTCACCGTGTCATTATCAGACAAAAATTTTTTTTTGTCCGCCTTGTCTCGCCTAGGCGGGCGGAGCGGCCTAGGCCCCATTTAGGCGGCCTAGGTGATTTTTTTGCCTAGGCGCGGTGCTAGGGGGGGCCTAGCGCCTAGGCGGAGCCTTTTAGAACACTGGGGATACTCCACATATCAAAAAAAAAAAAGTAGCTAAGCAAACTCGTATCCCGTATGCATTTCATTTACCATACTGACATAAGCAAGACACCTCCGAAGAAAACAATATTTGCTATAGGTCCTTCGAATGAAAAGATGAAACATATGTTCAACCTGTTTCTTCCTCCTGGTTCTTGTAGTCAGAATTATACCTCGTCAAAAGTCACCTTCAAGGAGCTTTAGTATACTATTTTCTTACTCTCTTGCTCTTAACTTGTTCCAATACTTTCACTTGTTAAAGAAAAGGCTTTACTACAGTATGTTCGTTTCAGCAATTTATGTTGCTTTACCTCTGGCTTTCAGGCACTTGATCTGAAGCCTAACTACGTTCGTGCGTGGGCAAATATGGGTATCAGTTACGCCAACCAGGTATCTTATTTATTGGTTTCTCCGACCGTGCTAATATCTGTGACATTTGCTGGATATCCAATTAATATGATTTTTCTTTCAAATGAAAATGTTTATGCTTGCTGCTCTCTATTTCTGTCTAGTTTTGTGATTGACCGGGTGATTATTCTCCCCATTTTATTTTTATGGAAACTGTTGATTCTGGTGTAAATTTCGAAAGCTCTAACATCATTTTCCTTCTTGTTCTCTTCCCCCTCCTGCCCTCCCCCAACCCCCCTCCTCTTTTTAATCTGCCGAGTACTCGTAACTTTATAATCCTGTTTGAGCTTAGGTATGTGGAATTTATACAAAATGGTAATATAATTCTGTATGCAGGGCTTGTATGAGGATTCAATTCGTTATTATGTCCGAGCCCTCGCTATGAATCCAAAAGCAGATAATGCCTGGCAATATCTAAGAATCTCATTAAGGTTCGTTATCTGAGAAAGGTAAGCTTTTTGTTGCCTGCCATGCTATTCAACTACAAATAATGTATGCCTCCATTTGCAGCTGTGCTTCTAGGAATGATATGATGGAAGCTTGTGACTCCCGAAATCTCGATGTCCTCCAGAAAGAGTTTCCGTTGTAATTCAGTTAGGTTGTTTCGGAACTGGAGGAATGACGGGTTCTGCTGCTGATGAAGATGTTTGGGAGTCTTCATTCTCCTTGTATTACAAAAGGAAGATGACATCAGTCATTGGAGCTTATTTTCTGGAAAAATGGCAATCCTTTTCTGTAGAATTTGAAATAGTAGTCGTACTGAGGCTCACATCTTATTAGCCTGTGAAATGTATAGTTTTGTACACTACTATCTCTGTAAGCAAAGGCGGAGCATTTGCTTGTATACCTGACAAGGAAAGAAATAAGAAAATGGCAAAAGAGAAGATGAAAGCACTAAACATTAAAATGATAAATACAATTTTATTTTTATTTTATTTTTTTCTGAGTTAATTCCCCCAAAACTTTAATTTAATACATTCTGTCTTTGAAAATGCTTTGTAATTTGAAGATGGAAGTTATATTCTGGCTTTAAAGATGTTTTTTAATTTGAAGATGAAGTTAGATGTTAAGTATGCTTGAAGAACTTGCATAAAAAGATGTTTTTGTTTTTGTTTTTGTTTGGGGGTGTTAAATTGTTACTAGCATAATGTTGTTTTGTAATTCGATTAATTCATTATATTTGTACTCGCGTCACTTTGAAGTGAAGGTGTTGAAAAAACAAGAAGATGCATGAATATAATTAACCACCCAAATTGAGTTCAGATTTGCATGATAATCCAACAAAACAACTTGCATTAACATTCTTGACATCAAGAACAAATTAAGGGCACATATATTGCAACTAATATATAGCCAGCAATCAATTAAAATCATAATTAAAACTTAAAAGATATGATTCCCAAACAAATGAAACTTTTGGCAACCATCAGATCAAAATTAAAACCAATTAAAAGAGCGTATATATCACCGGGTTTTATCAATTTGCAAATCCTTCCTCAGTTAGTTAAAAGAATGAAATTGGCTGATATTATGACGATACTGGGTATTAAAATAATTATTAGAAGCAGAAATCATATTCAATAATCACATTTTTTAAAGCAATCTCAGACATACTCTTACTATTCATGTGAGGAGAAAATTATGAAATTATCATTCTTACTTGTGAAAATATCAATTCTCTTTATTTATTTATTTATTTATTTATTATTATTATTGTTGACCTTCTTAATTCAGTTAAGTTGGCTAATAGTTTGCTTCTTTTTTCTCCCTTAATTGTGTAATCCTTTCCCTTAATTTATCATGCATATTTGGACATTTGGGCTATCAATATCCAAATATGTCTCCTCTCTCCATCTCACTGTCGCATTAATGTAAACAGTCCCTCAAAATAGACCAAGTACAAGATCCTACCCGTGTCAATTGTCTAGGTAAATGAATGAAATTCATTCATTAAACAAATGAGCATTATCTTTGTTTATTTATTTTCTTTCCCTTTTCATTACACATTTCTCACAAAACAAATAGCCGTATTCTCATTACTAAAACAGAATATATATATATATATATATATATATATATATATATATATATATATATATATATATAAGGTGAGCATCTCTACAACACTAAGAAATAATAAAATAAAAAGATAAAAGTATGAAAAAGCTCACTCTCACCAGAACAAGGGGAGAGAAAAAGGCTAACATTCCAAAAGAAAAACAGAACTTATATAATCCCTACATATCCCTCCTACAAATAGTATGAACAAAACAACTTCAGTTGCTTCCTTTAGCAAGACATGCAACAAATCCAATTGAATTGTCATCCTTCCTGAATCCCTAATACACCAATGCCCGTATGCATTTCCTGTTACTTCTGTAACTTTGAACTTGTAGCGGCGTGAATTTTGTAAGATTCACTTGGTACCCTTCCATCTGCATTTGGACTCGTAAAACTTACAAGGCTTAATCTTAGGGCATTCAGTTGCATTCATGCAATTGTCCGCAAAAATGACTTCAATCATATTAAGAAAAATTTACACAATTTTTTCCGGCCGTCTTCTACCTCGCGACCAAACGGTCTTCTATTGTTTCATCATCACTCTCCTCCAACTGGCTGATCCTTTGTCATTAGACAAGAATCTTGGGATACTTAGCAGGCTATTGACCCTGGTAATGCCTTCAAGGGCTGACCATTCCTCCTCCTCAGAAGTTGAGATGCACTCGGCTAGACTCCTTTTAGACTGGCCCACGCTTTTCTCGGGAAGCTTTTCCTCTGTTGATTCGATAACGGGCACTATCTCATCAGAATCTTTAAGAGTACTAGAATGCTCAAGAACAGAAAAATGAGAAGGTGAAACACTGCCAGTATTTGAGGTCTTAATTTCATCTACTGTTACAGATATCACTTCCTCCTCTGGTGCCTTAGTCAAATCTTTCTGATCCTGAGCCACATCGGCTGTAGATACATGTTCCAGAAAGAGGCAGACAACTGCGCAGTCATCATTCTTTGATGTCGGGTATTTGAGCCTCCAGGCTCTTGTAGCACAATCGATAAGGGCTCTGGCTGCTGTTGCACGACCAGGGGCGGAGGCCACAATATCAACAGCTTCTTTGTTGGAAATAACATCCCAAACCTGTGTCAAAATAATACGAGTTAGTAGAATAGCAATATAGATACAGTAATATCAGACATAAAATTGGCAGGTAGGCTTTGTCCAGCACATCATAAGATGTTACATTGCACTGTAGATCAAGAGAAAACAATAGTTCAGAATAAAGTAGAAGTTTCAGTACCCCATCAGTTGCAAGAATAATGAACTCATCTCTCTCGGTAATGCGACGGTAATAAATATCTGGCACAGAAATTAAACCAAAGTCCTTTAGACAGAAGTCCCCAAAAGCTCTAGCCATTGCCAAACCAGGCGAATCACTGTTAGGCAACCATACACGTGAAACCTCTGGTTCATCCTGCAGTGCAAAAACCCTTCCTTTGCATTGCTGGATCCTGGCGGCTTCCCCTGAACATAAGAGAAAGATTTTATGTTTCTTCAGATTTTATTGATTTCAAGGCTCGAGAGAATTTGGTCTACTGAGGCTGTATCTACTATCTACCACCCTTCACTTTTTATTAAGCTTTTCATTACTACTTGAGCATCATAATTTGTGTTTTCATGTGTGTATTCACACTGCATGCTATCATTTTGTATTTGTGGTTGTGTGGGTGGGTGTGCGGGGTGTGTGTGTGGGAGTGTGTGTGTGTGTATGTGTGTGTGTGTGTGTGTGAGTGAGAGAGAAAGAGAGAGTGACAGAGAGGCTTACTTGGAAGATTGGGCTTCAAGTCAACAGTCAATTGTACAGCAGTTAAAGAGTTATCTTTATCTCTGGTTGCCAGCACAGCTCTTGAATCACCAACATTTCCAATTATCAGATCCTGACCCTGAAGAACCGCGTTTATAAATGGTGACGCCATTCAAGATCAATTAAAATCTCTGTTAGGATAAGATATAGCATAAAAATGTATCATTATGAACCATGGCTTAATGCATATTCTGATTGGGACTTGTGACGTTACATGCAATATGTCCACAAGGACCACAATAGTCCCATTAGATGCCAAACAGTTCGATCCAAACCCACCAATTTGACTGGAAAAGTGTTATAGAGCATATCTTCGAATAAGTTGGTTCTCAGTAATCCAACTATAATACAAAATGATCACTTCAAGGTTCCCTAGCCCAATCAGACTAAGCAACTCAGCAAGACATAATTCTTCAAATTACAGAGATCTCTAGATCCAAAATTGGGAAAAGGGAAAGAGGATTTTGCCATATGATTCTTTCTGGAGTTTTATTGGGAGAATTATGTAAGGAACAGAGACATTGGGGAGTGAACAGCTAACTGCAATACTAGAGCTTAGTAACCAGGCACAGACACAAAGATTTACTTATTCAAGTATTCCTTTTAAAAACTTGAAGTTAACATAATGCAACTAAACGTAAACCCGGAGGTCTTGAGTTCGACTCCCACTCGAAGCAGCATAGGGGCCACGGACCGCAGGCGTAAGCCTGTTTCGGAAGCCTTGTTCAGGGTGGGGAGATTAGTTCGACGCAAGTCAGGATACTCCACATATCAAAAAAAAAAACGTAAAAATACCTAAGACGGTATGTTTCACAAAACAAGAGAAACATTCAAGCCTCCTAAAATAACATGAGCTGAGTGATACAACTTTATCAAATTGTTCGATGAACAACTTGCAAACACAATGGACAACATGTCCAGAACCCAAATTCACTACTTTCACATTTCCTTTTGTATATTGAAATACCAGGTTAAGCCATGACTTACGTTCCTATTACGTTGCTAATTACCAGTTGTACAATATATAATGGCACCTACAGAGGCATAGATTCAACTTATGACCAAATTCATCTGAAGCCACCTTGTTGCCTGGCCAAAATGGTTTAATATCGTTTTATTGTATAGCTGATTGTTGCAACTTCGATGATCAATATAATACTAAAATGCACCTCATCATGGCATTTCTTTTTTTGTGTTGTTCCTTGTTACCTTTGCACGATGACAAACATCAATTTCTTCAGCAATGTTTTCTAGATGTGGCCGCTCCACTGAGACCTCATCAAAACTGATTCATTTAACCACCTCTGTCTTCGTATCCAAACCCAAAAAATAAATCTCTGCTTAAGCCATCAAAATTCAATTTACCCAGATTTCTTTAGGTTCCCTTCCATTCTTGATAACGAATTATAAACTATGATTAAGAAGATCTTAGGGGGCATATGATGATCATCAATAAAAGCATTTTTAACACAATAACTTCTGTTTCCCAATATATCCATTACAGCATGATTCTTGTTTTCCCTGGGTCTTGATACAAGAGATATACAATGGGCTTAAAATCAAGATACCATTTTAACCATAGAACTGGGATCACTCTGCTAAACTGACATGACGAAGAGCAGGAGACAGAAGTTTTACCTCCAAGGTGATGGAGGGACAAACAGTACCTTCATACAGATCTACTTTGTAGAGCAACATGTAGCTTGAAATTATCTTCTGATGCTAGTGCAGTTTGGAAATCCTTGCATAATGTTGCTTCCAAACCAAAATACGCAATTCTCCAAACAAGAAAATGATTGATCCAGTAACTTTAATCAACTACTAGTGCCACCCAAAGGCCAGATAATATTTGGAGAAAACATATGCCACTAGATGCCAAAGGTACATGCTAAAAGTGGTTCTGTCACATAGATCATAGATGATAGAACACACAGCTTTTGAGATTCCTCCACATAGACCATTTCGCTAAAAGTGGTCCTGTCACATAGATCATACATGTAAATTGGCTGTCTTGTACACTGGCATCCTTGCAATTCGACACTCTAATCCTAGCAATTCACCTAGATACATCACGTGCAAAGGGTGATTTTCAAGCACTCATAGTGCTTGTCACCCCGAATAACCAATTGACAAATGGCATCACACAATTTGACAGAAATTGTTAAATGACATAAGAGGATTTACAAATTTCTTCCGCCCAAAAAAATGACATTGCATCAATAAACTAGTCACCCTCAACTGACCAAAAAAAAGACTCAACTCAACTCACAACGCCTTTTTTATTCCAAACAAGTTGGGCTAGGCTAGAATGAATCCCATATGACAACGAAAAAGTATAAAGATGAGAGAAATAACAAATAAAATAATAATACTAACACTAACACTAAAAAGATAAAACAAAAAGAAACAAATCTGAAAAATAAAAAAATATAATAAAAGGATAGAATGCAAGCAAGAAATTAATTAAAATTACGAATAGTTGAATACACACACATATATAACCATACATACATATTAAAAAGTGAAAATAAAAACAAAAGAAGAAAAAAGGAAGAAAAAGAGAAATATAAAACACAACAAAAAGGTGTCATAACCCATTCGGCCTCTAACGTGCGAATTGCGTTTCACCACTTTCTCCTATTGCAGGCCATGTATGTCCTCAGTTATATGATGCTGCTTCAAGTCTCTTTAAACTACTTTAACCCAAATAATTCTAGGTCTGCCCCTTCCTTCCTCTTCTTATATCGTCCTTCTAATACGAGTCTCACCGGAGCACCTATAGGCCAATGATGGATATAACCACACTATCTCAATCGATATTCTCATCTTTTCATTAATTTGAACCAAACCTTATTTCTGTTATCCTCATTTTTGATGTTGTCCAATCTTGTCTGATCAGACATCCACCTTAACATCCTTCAACTCTCATCTTGTACTCATGTTGCTTTTTGATCGCCTAACATTCACCTCTATATAGCATTGATTCCCTTAATGCTGTTTTGTAGAACTTTTCCTTCAACTTGGTTGGAATTTTACGATCTCAGATCATCCACAATGCACCAAATCTCTTCAACCATCCTGCTCTAATCTTGTGTCTTACATTCTCCTCGACACCTCCCCCTTTAAGCAACATTTTAATACATCTTTCTTGAGCACCTTCTATCTTCATATTATCATAGTGCTTGCACATCTTCTTATATTGTTGAACTCGCACTCCATATATTCAATCTTCATGGATTCAAATATTTTTTTTATAGGTAAGTTTGGCCCTAGTATGGGGATTGAAACCACCGACCTAGATGTTATTCCTCAAAACCTCTACCACGTCGTTGGGTGTTCTTACTCTTAGTTTAAAACCCTTAAATTCCAATGTATTTCTCATTTCCAATTTAGCATTAACGCATGCCCTACTTGCATCAATTAGATGCATTACCACAAAATCATTAACAAATAACATACAACTTGGCACATCATCCTGAATGTTTTTTGCATAACTTACACAAAGAGCTCAACTAATATATATATACACACACATATACATATATATATATACACACACACACATATATATATATAGTAGCTGATATATAGAAAATGGTGGCTATGGATTTATTTGTAGCCACTGGCCACCATATCTATCCTATCCATTTATAGATCCTATGGCCGCGATTTTTAAAAAAAATACTATCTACCGCAACGCAGCGTTCTGGTAAGAGACTTGTGTACCGCAACATTGTGTTGTGATAGGGGATTTGTATTTTTAAATTGCAGTCCACAAATCTTATAATGTACGATGTGGTAGCCATATAAGGTCTTATAGCTACCATATATATATATAATATATATATATATAGGGTATCCATCCGTGGCAACCGATTGCCACGGACACTACTCCAGCAACCAAATCACTAATCATTCATCATGATATCCAAGGGCTAAGATTTAAGTCAAATTAGTCCCTGCCGCTAGAAGGAGTAGCGGTAGGCATATTCTTTCTAGTGGCTTGAGAAATTACCTAAATACCCTCCTTGGGCTTTCTTAGGTCATCATCATTTTTGGCCGGAGAGGGTTGAATAGATTCATTGCTTTTTGACAAATCTTGGCCTTTTTAAAATTAAACTCTATTTCCCTAAATGATTTTTGTTAAAAATATTTATTTAAATATTGAAAATAAAATATTGGAGTATACAAATTTACCAAAAAAAAAAATTCTACAATAGTAGAGTAGCTCTGCGATAGTAGAGTAACTCTACGATATTAGAGTAGCTCTGATATAGTAAAGGCTGAAGTCCCTCTAAACTCTACTATCTAAGTCATTACTTTACGATCGTTAAGTCACTACTTTACGATCGTTAAGTCTTACGATTTAAGTCATTACTCTACGATCGTTAAGTTATCATTTTCCCAGATGGGTGTTTTGTGGAGGGGATAATTTTACATATTTTGTGATCAAAATCAATTATTTCTGCTAGGGTTTCTAGTTATTTTTTGGAGATGTTTATTAGCCTGATGGAGATATGCAATATATAACAAGCATACATGTTTCATTGTACGAAACTAGTAATGATGTAAAGTAAAAAACATATTTCACATTGGAAATTAACAAACATAAACAAAACAGTGTTTAAATATAATGTCTCTCTCCTCACTTTCTAATGCTCATTCTTAGCCACTCTTCTCAACCTGCTCCTGCTCCTCAGCCTGCTTCTTTTCATTATCTCTCTTCTCCATCCTCTTTTCCAGCTTATCGACCAAATTCAATGTCATTCGTTGTACCAACAACTAAACGAACACCCTCAAAAAATTGTTTAACTACAGTAAGTTAAGAATAAAATCTGCATCAGCCAACTGATGACACCACACCCAATAACCCCCAAGCCCAACAAAAGCAGCAAATTAGAGGTGTTTTTCAGGCTCAAAATCTGATTTTGTCTTTGCGGGTACCACTAACTCGTTTGGTAGCGCCCATCCTACAGCTTAACAGGGTTGTTGCCCCACTTGAGTTGTAGAAAATATTTTTGCCTTCCTCATGAAATTTGTCATATTCGATTTCAGGTGAACATATTTCATGGTGGACAAAGCCATCTAAATTAAAGAAAAAAATTAATACAGTATTATGAACATTAGAGACAATAGTTCATTTAAATTTTTTATCTCTAAATCCCGCCCCTAGTCTTTGGGAGACCTTTTGGGTGCAGTATGGTCTTTTAAGGAAATTGAGAAGTCTTACTCTCTGTAAACTATAAACTAGTATACATTGAAGAATGATTAATAGTTATGAAGATAATTAGCAGTACCTCACATTTATAGGGATATATAAATGTCAACTAATTACCCTTGTGCCCTTTATGTTTAGAGAAGGTCCACATTACCCCCAGTGAAGTGATTATTATACCTTTGAGGTTACGACACGTGTCACCATTTTATTGATTGCATTTTTATATCCTCACATTGAATATATATATATATATATATATATATATATATATATGGGAGTGATTCACGACTAATATTAGTTATGGACATTATTCCATGTAATGCATCTAGGACCATTCAAGAAAAGATCCCAAAAAAATGTAAATATGAGGTTAAGAACCGAATTTATTTTTTCTTTTTCATTTTACATTTAAAAATATTGGAATGTATGTACAAACACTAAAAATAATTTATTTTAATAATTAATTCTAGTTTAAAGTTTAATGTTACACTATATTTTTCCAAATTACATCAATAATATCTTATTAAATTTCAATAGTCTCTCCATCTCGAATTATAGGATCACATTGACTTTCTAAAAGTCAATTTGAGACTTTTTTTTTTAATTTAAAATTAACATGATTCATTTATGTTTTGATCGAAAACAATAAATCTTATAACTAGTAGTACTAACTTATGATACTCATAATTGTTTTGACAAAAACTAAATAAATTCATGTCAATTTTGAATTTAAAAATGTTTATAATCAACTTTAAAAAAGATTTTATAATTTGGAACAGAGATAATATTTAAGAGATCATTAAAACTATATAAACAGTTGTTGATGTAACATTGCTTCGCTGCTTCTCAACCCCATCATGTGTGCTTTGTCCACCATGAAATATGCTCACCTGAGATCAGTTGACTCGGTGAATATGACAAATTTCATGAAGGAAAAAATATTTTTCTACAACTCTCAAGTGGGGCAACAGCCCTGCTAAGCTCAAAGGTGTAGGATGGGCGCTACCAAACGAGACAGTGGTACCCGCAAAGACAAAATCAGATTTTGAGCCTGAAAAAACACCTCCTAATTTGCTGCTTTTGCTGGGCATGGGGTTATTAAGTGTGGTGCTATCAGTTGGCTGATGCAAATTTTAGGTCCTTAACCTTGGGCTAAGATAATAGCTTTTATTCTTAGCTTGACTGTAGTTAAACAATTTTTTGAGGGTGTTCGTTTAGTTGTTAGTACAGCGAATGACATATTGAATTTGGTCGATAAGCTGGAAAAGAGGATGAAAAAGATGAAAACAGCTAAGAAGAAGAGAGATGATGAAAAGAAGTAGGCTGAGGAGAAGCAGCAGAAGCAGGCTGAGAATGAGCATTAGGAAGTGAGGAGAGAGGTACTATATTTAAACACTGTTTTGTTTATGTTTGTTAATTTCCCCTGTGAAGTATTTTTTTTTTACATCATTACTAGCTTCGTACAATGAAACATGTATGCTTATTATATATTGCATATCTGCATATCTCCATCAGGCTAATAAACATCCCAAAAGATACCTAGAAACCCTAGCAAAAATAATAGATTTTGATCACAAAATATGTAAAATTATCCCCTCCACCAAACACTCATCTGGAAAATGATGACTTAACGATCGTAGAGTAATGACTTAACGAGAGTCATGACTTAGATCGTAGAGTAATGATTTAACGATGTAGAATAATGACTTAACGATCGTAGAGTAATTACTTAGATCATAGAATTTAGAGTGACATCAACCTTTACTATAGCAGAGTTACTCTATTATCACTAAGCTACTGTACTATTGTAGCACTTTTTTTTTTAATTTAAATTTGTATACTCTAATATTTTATTTTCAATATTTAAATAAATATTTTTAACAAAAATTCATTTGTCAAAAAACAAATGAATCGATTCAACCCTCCCCGATCGAAAATCATAAATGACCTAAGAAAGTCAAGGAAGATATTTAGGTAATTTTTCGAGCCGCTAGAGTATGTCTGCAGCTACTCCTTCTAACGGCAGGGACTAACTTGACTTAAATCTCAACCCTTGGATATCATGATGAACGATTAGCGATTTGATTGCTAAAATAGCCATGGATGGGGACCCATATATTATATATATATATATATATATATATACATAATAAATATATATGTATACATAATAAATATATATGTATTCATTTTTAACAAATAATTCCAAGGAAATAAAATATACCAAGCATTGGCAAAGCCTCACAACAGATTATATATTGGTTTGAATCAGACATTTCAATTAAATTATTAGAATGGGAAATTGAATGAAAATGGCAAAAAATTCCACTTATCCATGAAACTAATAGCCTAATAGGCTAATACACTGTTGAGCAAAAGGAGCAGTGGAAACTGGCTACGCCTCAAAGGAAGTATCAACACACTACACTGGAAAGAAAAATAATTCTCCCCATGTACTTTCGTATTCAAAAGGTACATTACCCCCAAAACACCAAACTTAAAAACAAATCCATTAACATCATGCAAACATAATCTATCATGTCCCCTAGAATAAAAAAAAAATGTTTTCAGCAGTTTTTTATTATTGGCATTTATAAGAAAACACATTTTCTTATGCTAACCTTCTGTCATATTTCTCTTGTCTCACTTGTCTTGTTGGATATTTTGCATGCCTTTTCAGCTTGGGTTTATGGTCTATTTAGTCATTAGTACAAATGAAAATGGTTTGTGTTACTGGATCATAATTGTCAGTGATAACCCCAAGTTTTTCTTTGTAATTACCTCTACTTTCCATCCTTTTGTGCAATGAACATTATGTTAGCCACGTATCCCAGACATAATATGAAATTTCCAGGAAAAAAAAGAAGAAGAAAAAGAATGAGGAACTTCATTAGAGATTGTTGCAAGAAGAGTTACCTGCTTTACCAAAGCAACAGTAGTCGTTCCACTACAGAAACAGTCGATAGCCTGATGGAGCTTTAGTTCCTTATCCATCAGCTTGAAAGCTTTCAACATTGACTTTTTAAGAGGCAAATACATTTCTGGAAGCTTCCCACTCTCCTCAACTTCCAACTGTTCACACCAACCATCGTCCATGAATTCGTCAGGATGTGTGCTTCCAGCAGCATTTCCATTCTCCGGAACACAACTACCAGCCACATTTCCATTCTCAGTAACACCATTTTGATTATTACTCAAAATCTCGTTCCACTGAGTGCTTAGCAAAACAGGAAGATTATCACGAACTTTCCTCGCAACCATATGACCGTAAGGACCATGACCATCAAATACTCCGCAAAAGACTGTATCACTTGTTGAACTGAAATTCTATTGTGAAAACAATCAAACCAAATCATGATTAACTGGTGCAACAGACAGAAACATTAAACAAATGATCGTGTCTTTGCATCAAAACAACTTTAACAAAAGAAAAACTTAATGTTCTATAACATTCACATAATCACATTGCTAGTAACTATACTGATCAGCAAGAAGGGCAATATTTACAAATTTTACATGTAGCTAAAACAAGATACTTACATTTATGCCCATACATCTAATACTACAAAATCGAAATAAAAAACTGAACTCCAAAACTTGATAAATCTATCTAAAAGAACTATTAAAAAAAGAAGAAGATAAAAATGTATATTTATGAATGCAAGTATCCATTAGGCAAATTATAGAAAGAATTAAGGATTCCGAACCTCCCAAACGATCATAGCATCTTGATTGGTTCCTTTTTTCCCCTGCTGCGTGTATAAACAAGCGATGTTACTGGCTCCGTTTCCGATCAGCCGGCCGGGAACTTGGTAGAGAACACGGTCATCGGCGGCGGCGCCCCTTCTGAGCTTGGAATCAGAATTTCTACCACTATTGATCTTGTTATTTTGATCATTACTGCCCCGGCAAAACGTGGAATAGCAAGAACCCATTCGATTCAGTAAATAATACTCTACAAAAAAGACGCCAAAATCAAATTATGAGCTGCTACAACTTCTTGTTCTTCATTTTTGGGTTCTTCGTTTTTTTGGGGGTTTTGGTCAAAGATAAAGCAAGATCATCATCAGTCCACCTAACAGAAACCCTAGAGAGAGAAATGCAGGAGAAGGGACGAAGACAGAGAGAGAGAGAGAGAGAGAGTAAGGATCAGATGTGGGTGAGTAGGTATGAAATTATGACATTTTTCTGGTAGAAATGTTCGTCTGCCATTATTTTAAAACTTTCTACTGTTTTACACATCAACTGAAAATGCTGACTTTTTTCTTTTCATATTAATATCATATCATAATATATTATTAGAATAAGAATAATTTTGTTTTATTTAATTATTTAACTAATAATGTATCATAATTTTAACACGATTTATATATTTAAGAAGAAGTTACTTTAAGATTATTTTATCTTTAAAAATATTTAAGTAGAGTTCCAAAAAATAAAAAATTATTTATCATTTCTCTTTTATTTTTATTTTTTAAATAATTTAAAAATGTATTTAAAAGATATTTTATGGGAATGAAGGAGGGAGTTCCGTTTAAATTAGAATGAAGCGGAAGACAATAGTACTAATATTTTGTGACAAATACACATACATACATGTGGAAGGAAGCTTTGGATATATGTTTATGTTGTTGAGTTGTTGCTTTTTCCGACGTTAACTCGAACCACAACCAACCAACCAACCAAAGCACGAGTAGGAGTAGTAGTATTATTGTTAACTTTATGTTCTGCTTTTCGGTTGTTCCCCCTCTCCTCCTCGGAAAAACATGTAAATTAATCCCAACAACACTTGACTTCTGAGTTGTGTCCGAGTTGTCTCATAGGAAGAATTTTTACATTTTAGTCCAAGTATAGAAAATATTCCCTCCGTCCCTAATTAATTGCATTTCTAGGACTTTTTAAAGTCAAATTGACTATTTTTAAAACTAATCTTTTTACTATTTTTGCTAACATATAGGTGAAGATATTATAACCAAAAGAAAGTATATACAATTTATTACTAACCCCAATTTTTATAATTTTAGAAATATATTTTTATATGCTTAATTATTAATTCTAAAAATAGTCAATTTGACTTTAAAAAGTCTTAGAAAAGCAATTAATTTGGGACGGAAGGAGTACAAATTTTTCTATCATATCATATCCCCTCCTTTCCACAAGGAATACTACTACATTCGTTATTTATTTATACTTTTATTTATTTTATAGTAGTATAAGATTATATAATATTTTTAGGTTTATTATCATAATTTTATTATTGTGTCACTAATACTAAGCTAAACAGTAAACGCTCAATAAATTTAAGAATAGTAAACCTGAAACAAAAATATATTTTTAAAATTTATAATTTTTACAAGTGAGATTTTTTTATTTTTTTTTAAAGTAGAGAGTACATTTTAGTTGTTGGCATTTCACGGTGTAAAATTTGCTATAATTTACACTTAAAATGAAGTATAAACTTTAAGGATGGATTTTATTTATCATTTTTTTTATTTGTAAAGTCGGTGTTTACTATTTAGAGCTCGTTTGATGGAACGGTATAATAAAATAAAAGTATTTTTAAATTAAATTTGAAAATATACTAGTGTTTAGTGATCCTTCAAAAGTGTTTTTAGTTAATAAAAATTTTGGTTGAAAAACACTTTTAAGAAATGTCAAAAAAAGTATACTTTTGGAGGAAACACTTTTGATCAAAGCACAATTTACAAATTTATCCTTTAATTGTAGGAAAAATAGAAACTCACTTTTGTTCATTTTTATCTTTTACTTTTCTAAAAACACTTTTACAATTACCAAAAACTATTTGAACTTTTTTATTAAAACACTTTTGTTAAAAAAATTTAAATTAAAAAAATATTTTATTTCACTGCACTATACTACACCATTCCACCAAACAGATACTTAGTGTTAAAAGCGAAAGTAGAAAAATAAATAAACATTCTAAATTATTGAAAATTATGTACAATTAAAAATTGAAATAGTAGATATGTTTAAAATTGATAGAATTAAAACTTAATTAAATTTGCACTCAATGTCATTTCAATGCCAATGCATAGATAAGTTACCACACGCATTGTGAATTATGCAAAACATGGAATGTCAATATTGTCACCCTAATTTATTGATATTTAAATTATTGAATTTGGATTTTACCTTTGCAAAAGGAATGAATAGTGTTAAAATGACAAGGACAATGAAGCAAATAGACAAACGACAATAATAAAAGTTTATTTAAAATTTAAATACATAGTTAAAAAATTCATAAAATTCTCCCACTTGACTTTTTTTTTTAATAATTATTTTTGCCCAACCCCCCAAATAGACACCTAGCAATATATATATATATATATATATATATATATATATATATATATATATATATATATATAAAATCAGCTGTGCTAAGCTGGGGCCCACTTTAAATCTATTGCTTTGGATACAATAAACTCGAGCATCTTTCAGATTACATTATTGATATACTCTACCATCAACCAATCAAAGAACAAGAAATAAATAAATGAATGGAATCCAATGCTAACAATATTAATTAATTATATTATATATACTCTTTTTGCATATCTATATATTCTTTTGATCAAAACGAATTTTTTTTCCTACCCTTTTTTGGTGATTCTAGATAAAATGGTATCTATTTATTCTAATCCTAGTTGAGATATTGAAGGACCCATGATTTAAATGCAAGTTATGTGTAATATCCTTGTCAGACAACTAATTTTAACCAACTAAATCATTTATGATCTTCCATCTTAAGACTGAATTAAATAAATTTTGTGACATGTCCAGCCAAATGAATGGCAGATTTCATCTAACTGATTGTGATTTGGTCAAAAATCTTATAAACTCATTTGCGACCGGCGTCTCTCCCTTACTTTTATCCATAATCAACAAAAAAATAATTAAATAAAAATGGCACTATTGACTAAATAAAAGTTGATGAAGTTCTAAACATTTTATGATGTGTCCCAAAAAGAAAAAAAAATAAAAAATTAAGGTTGCAACACTATCATAAGATATATATATTTGCATAACAAATAAAAAACACATTTTAGTTGTTTTAAATATCTTTCAAGTGCAACTAAAAAAGTTATAATTGTAGTTGACTAATTTTGATAGAACAATCTTCTTAGCAGTCATATATATACTAAATATACCAAATCGAATCTTACATTAAAGTTTAAAGTGTATTTTTTTTCTTTTTCTTTTCTGTTTTCCTTAAAATCTGATTTGTAAAAATTCAAATATAAGGAGGGACGAAGCATAAGAATTAATTTCTGATACTCCAGTCCCACCCGACCCATTTCATGTTCAATTTTATGCCTATCCATTTCGCTAAAACCCCAAACCACAATCTTTTTAAGGCCACCCACCTCCGAAAATGGCAACAATGGGGTTTAGGGTTTTAGCTAAGTGGGTCTTCATGAAAACAGCTGGACTCCAACCTCTTGCACAGAGAGAGCTCAGTTGACTCGGAGAAAAGAACACCCAAAATGGAATCGTTAACTACGCTGACAATGAGGTCATGTTCAGTGGTGGAACCATAAGGTTACGGAAGGGAGGTCAAAATACATCAGTAAAAAAAATTTAAATCATTCAAAATTTTTAAACCAAACGGATCAAAAGCTTCTCTTCACATTAGAAAAGTGTATATATATATATATATATATATATATATACACACACACACACACACACATACATACAAACACTTTCAATCATCAAATTTTATAAATATGTTTGAATTAAAATATTTATATAATGTTCAAAATTTAATAAATCTAAATAAGGTATATTAAAATTTATCATTCAAATATAACTTAGGTTAATTAGGACGAAAATGAATGATTCGAATCAAGTTTTAGAATGAATAGCATAATTGATCATAATAAAGAGGTAAAAAATAAGTATGTTTACTTAGACATTTTCACCATAAATTTTAAAATATATGTACAACATATATTAAAAGTTTCAATATATTTACGTACTATAATTGAAAACACTAAAGAAAATTAATTTTCAAAGATAAAAAAATGGCAAACAATTTTCCCAAATCTTGATGGGCTTTTTACTTGCAACTTGGGTTACTTGGTCAAAGACCCATGAGAAGCCCTAACTAATACTCCAGCTACAATACAAATACAAAACCCTACAATACAAATACAAAACCAGTGATTTATTTGAGCCAATTTTGGATTCGGGTGTGCTTGAAAAGGGAACCCGTTTTAAAATCATTCCGAGTTCGTAAGTCCTGAAATCACCTAAAACCCTTTTGCCGCCGCAAAGGCTTTGCTCACTCTCTCATCTTTCATCTCCTTCAATAGCTCGAATTTAGTTTGTCTCACTGTAAAACCTCTGTAACTTTTTTTCTTGGAGAAAAAATGGTGAGCCAAAGGCAGGGCGGCAGGCGGCAGGCGACAGGGCAGCATCAGGCAAATTTTCTTCTGGCATACCAGGGTCATATGCAGGGTACCCTTGGGGGAGTCGCCGGAATACCAGGGTCTTATGTCCCCCTGGACCCCCCTGGTTCCGCCTCTGGTCATGTTAGTGATATTGATGTTACGTTTATATTAAAGAAATGAAACAGAGAAAAAAATGAGATAATTTTAATTTTTAAGCATCTCATGTGTATGTTTGGTTATCGGTGATAGTGGATGGTGAGATATGATGTCATAATTGTCACATATATCTATTTCTTTTCACAACCTCCCATATTGAATGGAAATCAAAAGATTGGAATGAATTTTTTTTCAATTCTGACTATTTATCCCGCTAAAATCATCACCATATACACTATTTTCATTCCATTTCTTTAATCTAAAAGTAGCATAAGGACCTAAAAGTAGCATAAGGACTAAATTGAAAGATATTTTATGTGTTGTCGAAGCAAAGAATTGAAGAGAAAAGGGCATTCCAGTACATAGTTTGGTGTGTGCATTGGAGGGACTTGGTGTTGAGTGTTGAAGAAGGCCTGAGACTAAACAAATTGTTGACTTGGTGGGTGACATGATCAAGGGAAATGACGAGTTAAAGGAAGGTTTGTGGCATGATTAAGGGAAATAAAGATTTGGTTGGTGACATGACTTCATTTTGCTGCCAACCCTTGTTAGCCTTCTCTTATGTAATTTGAGATTTTGTTTAGTTTAGTGAGCACATTTAAGAGATAAATTGTCTTCAAGTCAATTCTTTTTTAAATATCACAACTAACGTTAAATGTTATCTACAAATTTTTAAGGTTAGACTTTCAAAAAGTATTTTACACTATACTTTATGAGAATAATAATAACGGAAGATAGTGCAAATACTTTCTAAAAGTATAATTGTAAGAGTTAAATTGCGTTAATTAACTATAAACAATCACCCAAAAAATATTATTCCCTCCGTCCCAAATTAATTGCATTTCTAGGACTTTTTAAAGTCAAATTGACTATTTTTAAAACTAATCTTTTTACTATTTTTGCTAATATATAGGTGAAGATATTATAACCAAAAGAAAGTATATACAATTTATTACTAATTTCAATTTTTATAATTTTAGAAATATATTTATATATGTTTAATTATTAATTTTAAAAATAGTCAATTTGACTTAAAAAAATCCTAAAAAACAATTAATTTGGGACGAAGGGAGTATACTCTACCATCTATCAAATCTACCAAATAAAAGAACGAGAAAAAATGGTTGGAGTCCAATGCCAACAATATTAATTAATTATATACTATTTCTGCATATCTATATATTCTTTAGATCAAAACAATTTTTTTTCCTATCTTTTTTTGCTGATTCTAGATAAAAAGGTATCGATATATTCTCATCCTAATCCTATTTGTGATTGAACGACCACCCATGATTTAAATGATTTAAATGGAAGTTACGTGTAGTATCCTTGCCCCCACAACTAATTTTAACCAAATAAAGATCTCCCATCTTAAGAATGAATTAAATAGATTTGTGACATGTCTGGCCCAGTGAATGACAGATTTCATCCAACTGATTGTGACTCGTACTTTCTAAAATAATTTCAAGGTGTGTGATTTAGTCAAAAATTTTATGAACTCATAACAATTTATAATTAAATAAAAGTAGCACTATTGGCTAAATAAAAGTTCATGAAATTTTAAACATTTTATGATGTATACCCCCACCCCACACCCCAACAAAAAAAAAATTTAAAAATTAAAATATTACAATACACTATCATAAGGTATATATTTGCATAACAAATGAAATCACATTTTAGTTGTTTTAAATGTCTTCCAAGTGCAACTAAAAAGTTATAATTGTAGTTGACTTATATTGATTGAAGAATCTTTTTAGCAGTCATATATATACTAAATCGAATCTTACTTTAAAGTTTACAGTGTTTTAGTTTTCTTTTGACTTTTCTATTTTCCTTAAAATCTGATTTATAAAATTTCAAATACAAGGAGAGAGATGAAGCATAAGAACCAATTTCTGTTACTCCAGTCCCACCCGACCCATTTCATCTTTCTTCGATTTTATGCCCACCCATCAACTATTAATCAACTATATAATTAAAAGCATAAAATTAATTTGATTTGATTTGATTTTACTAATTTTTGATTTAACTTTCTTAATTCATATTAGTACAAGTATTATCCAAATCTGTATCAATTAAATACTATTCAAATTTAAAAATATTCCTATATATCTCTAAGAGAAATAAGAAAACAAATTAGTATAAATACTCTACAAATTTGAATAGTGACTACATGTTATCCATCAATAATTACTATATGTGTTCTTTTTAATAGTTTTATTTAGTTTATATATCTTAATAACTTTGTATAGGATAATTCTATTTCTACAATTTTATTAAAATATTAAGATGTTGAAAAAACCTCTGAATTTTATTATTAAATTAATATCCTAACTAATTTAATTCATTAAAACTTGAAATTTTATCAAATCACATGATTAATTGTATTAATAATATATGTGAATTTGAAACATAATAACTGTAACATTAGTTGAAAATTAATTATAGTGGATTCATTCCTAACTAATTGTCATAATTAAATTAAAACTTGAGTTTCATAATTCTATTCAGATTAGAATTTCAAACAAATTTTATCAATATAAATGCTAATATAGAATTCCATTACAAACTTAAATAAAATTAAAATAATTATTTTCTCATAATCATAACTAAATAAATCTACAATAATCCATTCAAATATTTAGCTTAAAAATTGATTGAAAGAACCTGCAATATATAATTCAACCATTAGTTATTTGAATAAATATTTAACTATTTAATAACTGTAATTATGTTCTCAAAATCACAATTATTTTTTTTAATTATTAATACAATAAATTATTATTTATGCCACCCCGTGCTTCGCATGGGGTTGGTGAGCTTGTTTTTCTAAAATCCTAAACTCCGGATTTGGCTCCCCTCTATCATGTATTTCTTTTAATTCCATTCAATACATTAATTATTTAATCTTAATAATTTTATTAGTAATTATCAAAAAATGCTATGTTAGGATTTCGGCATAATAACACACTACGGTTCCCAACCTTTGACTATCAGACTTCAGGTCTCACCTAAGTGTCAACCCGCATGGGCAGTGGCGAAGCCACGTTGGAAGGTGTGGGATCAATTGACACCACTGGAAAAAAAAATTATTTTATGATATATGATAAATTTAGAAGAAATTTAAGTGTAATGAACAAATTGACCCCACTGAAACTTTATAAATTTTTTAATATGCGGGGTCAAATTGAAATTTTTATAACTTTA
This sequence comes from Aralia elata, assembly GCA_034770075.1. NCBI lineage: Eukaryota > Viridiplantae > Streptophyta > Magnoliopsida > Apiales > Araliaceae > Aralia > Aralia elata. Next base: position 9,629,579 of record CM068385.1, on the reverse strand, counting down.
ATTTCTCAATTTCATATTACTTCTACTCCTTTATGTATGCATCTTCCTCTAATATTTTTGAAATAAATAGTAATCTAATTTTGATTATTTTCATAACCTAAGGAATTTAAATATTTATTAACAAATTTGTGATTAGAAAGGAGTATTAGGGGTCAATAGGGTGTGTGTGTGTGTATTGTTATTGCTTGTTATATTAACAATATTGTAATCAAATACATGTTATATATATATATATATATATGCAACCGGTCGGAAAGCACAAAATTATTTAAAAAAATTGGCCCGGGGGCACAGCCCCCGAACTCCCGCCAAATTATTTATAGGATCACAATATTTTGACCCCACTAGATTAAAATCCTGGCTTCGCCACTGCGCATGGGCGACCAATCACGCATTTAATGTAAAGTATCATACCACATGACTATGTCAGAAATAATTGATTATGGGCAGAGATTGGTGAAGATTCTTTCACCAACAATCACAAGCAAAATAACACGTGGCAAAGAACATGTGACAATGTTAGGCAGCTTTGGTGCCAAAGCGTGACGCAAAACTCCTATAAATAGTCTCTTTCACAAGGTAGAAGATACCCACTTTTTTTCTTTCTAACTCTGGAACCTCCATTGTTAACACTCCTTCCTCTCACCTATGCAAGTTACTTATTCTCACGCCGGAGACGTTTCCCTAACGACAACATCGGATCACTAGTTTGTTCACTTCCAAAGTCGGCGTCCAAAGTCCGGTGACGAAAAGAAACGTTAATATGTTAATAGATAGTTAATGATATTAAGATTAATCCCACAAATAATTAGATTTATTAAAGTTATTTTTACCATTAAAAGCTTAATCCCACCAATAATTAGATCAAGTAAGTTGCTTCTTTTGATGTGCAAAGGTATAATTTCCTGTCAATTGCTTATCTATTTGGTTTGGTTTGATTTGCACTTTTATCTTATGTTTTAGACGTGCATTTTGATTTGTATTGGTAAATAGTTTGAGTAGTTATGCCTTTGCAATTGTTCTTTCATGAATACGATGGATTGAGTAGATGTTGTAAAAATTTTCTTTACATCGCAGTGATGTATTCACTTTATGGTTTAATTAATATATCTCCAGATAGTTTGTGGTTGCATCATCATAGAGTTAGTGTCTTTGGGTTTGGATTTTAAAAAGTTTTAAAGTTGAATTGCTGGAGATTTATACAAATAATATCTTAGTACTATCAAAATTTCCCAAAGCTACGAGTGCCTTAATGATTATGCACCCTTGTAGTTGTAGATTATTTGATGGGATTGATTTATGTTTCCTCTTTCTCTACTCATAGCTTGTAAAATATAATACGTACTGCAGCTCAATCTCCAAGTCGTATAGACAAAATTGGTCCTAAAAGTTCATTATTTTAGAGTTATACTATTTGTATCTCAATCTCAGGCACAATTGTCATATAAGATGGGAATGTAAAAATTAGGTACAAAATGTGAACTATCCATTAGTTCTAAGCCATTCCAAATGGAGGTAAGACATTTTTGAACTCCTTATATTTGTATTGGAAATGAGTTTTTTGGCTTGGTGATGAGGAACCTAACTCTAAATTTAATTATTTATTCTATAGAATTTCCATTTGTGTAGAGATTGATGTAATTAGATATTTTAGTAAATATTTGGAGATTTAGAGTAATTTATAGTAAGCGGGGATTTTAATAGTCCAAAATATAAAAGACAATTATTCATGACCTTTTCAAGTCAACATAAGACATTTCAAACTCAAAATTGATATAAATTTATTTAATTTTAATCAATAGATAAAATATTATAAATTATCTAAAAAAACGTATACTAATTTAACATTAAACATTAAAAAAGCTCTTCTATTTCACATGATGAAGAGAAAAGAAAGAAAGATAAAGAATAACAAGAAAAAAATAGAATTGAACAACCGTACGGGCATTTTTGTGCATTGCATACGGCTATATAATAAGAAGATTTATATCAATTTTGAATTTAAAAGTATTTTAAATTGATTTTTAAAAATTAATTAATGATCTTATAATTTAAATGGAAGGGAGTATTTAGTTAGTAACTAGGGTTTTCTAATTCATAAATGTTGTGGGGTTTTTTTTGTTCCATTATGCATTAGGATTTCCTCCTTGTAAATTTGTTTGTTAGAATTGTTGAAAGATTCACATGCAATTGTCTTTCTCAGCTCTTTATATATATTGAAGGAACCAAACGTTCCAATAGTCTCCTTTTCACAATCCCCAAGAATGTTTATTTTTTATTTAAAAAAAAAATACAAAAAAATACGCTTTCTAGAACTAGATCTAGGGTAGATGATCTTATGAATCACATATACAACATAATATTAAACAACTATTTTGCCCTATTAGGCTATATTACCTTCTATTTTGTCTTCATCCCTATGCTATGTTTTTTTCAAACATTATTAATGTTTATCTGATATATCTTGCCTTAAGTTCTCCTTTTTAATAAATTTATAATGAAATTCAAACGTATGAGGATCTGAATTTTGAGGAACTGAAGGAGAACGTAACAACCTTCTGAGGTTGCTAAACATGAACCAAGAGTTTCATTAGATGGTGGTGAGGATAGGGTGCTGACTACTTTATTTTGCCTCTTTAAGTTATGAATTTATTTCTAAAAGTGTTTTCTTTCATTTGTATTGTGGTTACCAAAAAAGGCCAACATGGTCGCGAATTATGTTTTGGTACGATCGTTTCAAAACATGATATACTTTTGTACCAAACATCAAATAAGGCGATCTAAAACTTTTTTCTCTTATTTACTTAAACTTCTATTGTACAAACATGATTACAACTTTAATTTATGATTTACAAATGACAAAAATCCTCTTATATAGCCCTTGGGCTATACAACCAATGACAAAGATCATATCTAATTGTAAGTTAGGATCCACTATCTAAAATCATCTTGTAAAATATTTAGAATATGTATAAAGTGTAGTAATTACATGAATAAATCTAGAACACTCTATTAGAAACACTACAAGGGAAAATTCCGTCGGAATTGCAGTCGTAATAAAGGTGGTCGGGGATAAGTCCGTTGAAAATTCGATCGGAATTAATCATTGCCGACGGAATTATGGCCGACCAATGTTCCGTCAAAGATAGTATATTTCCGACAGAATTATTTCCGATGGAATCAGTCCGTCGGAAATGGTGTGTACACGCGTCAAGCTGGTAACTGTATACGAATTCATAATTTCGATGGAACATTCGTCGGAAATATAAGATGTTTCGTCGGAAATAAATATTTTATACTTAATTATAAATCACTATTTTTGATGGACATTTCGTCGGTCATAAGCTATTCCATCGGAAATAATGATTTTGTTTAAAATTTTTTTTTTTTACAGTTTTCAGGTTTTTAAACCTCATATTTGTACCTATAACCTGCTTTATCCCAACAACACATACAATAATCTATATATTATAGCACATACAATGTAATTACTTTAATTATAACGTATATACATGTTTTAACGTGTATATATAACTACTATACCAACAACATATATCATTCCCAACAAGAACATATATAAACTAATTTACGATAAGTTATAAACTACAAATAATCAAAGTAACTTCAATTATTTACAAAACTAAAATACATTGATTTACAAAGAATCAAGTTAAAGTACAATGATTTACAAAGAATCAAGCTAAACTACAATGATTTACAACGAGCCAAGCTAAACTACAATAATTTACAAAAAAATCTAAGGAAATGTTATACAAAATATCAACCTTAGCTAGCAGTACCACCACTATGAGGAGAATCATTAGGCGGGGGTCGATGTCGCTATTCTGGTGTCTAAAATTCATCGTCATCATTCTCCCGCTCGCGATCTGCATCGCCAGCCTGCTCGGCATCAGCAGTGTGACGACCCTAAATTCGAGTCTATACCACCAAATTTGAGTCACCAAAATACATACTACAAAAACAAATTTTCCTATTTATAACTATTATAATGTCGTGAAAAATACGACAACACGTACACTTTAAGTTCTCAGTACAATTATTGTGTTGCATATAGTATGACAGTATTCAAACCCAAATTAAGTCCTCAATACAATTGTTGTCACACTATTTTATAATATACTGAGGATTACTACAACTACAAACTCGAACCATCACTCCATTCTCCTGTTTTCCCCACTAGACTCAGCTACACTATTATTATCTGAAAGAAATTGTGAAGCACAAAGGTGAGCACAAATAACCTAGTAAAGAATATCATAACTAAGATAAATAAATTATCATTAGCTTTTAACAATGATAAATCGAATATTTAGAACATATGGTAGATGATGTAATCTTTCAACAAACAACTGTAGCGAAATGAGTAATCCATAAGTAGAGTCAAATAGATCATAATGTCTACTATCTTCTCCCATTTAAAATTTTAACCATCAATATTTTATCCCTGTAACACTAATCAACACTTCCTCTTTGCACCCAGGTCAAAGAGAACTTTCACCACTTGTATTTGCCCGTAACACCAAAGATCATGATTATATCAATTCACAGTTCCTGTTCATAATCATGCCCATCAACAGTTCCTAGTCATAATCATGTCAGTTAATTCATCTTTGCACCCAGGCCAAAGATATTCAATTATAACACCAATGGTCATGATCATGCCAATCAACAATTCATTCTTGCACCTAGGCCAAAGATATTCGATTGTAACACCAGTGGTCATGATCATGTTAATCAACAATTACTCTTTGCTCCCAGGCCAAAAAGAATTTTTACCACGTGTATTTGCCACACAGGCAAAAGACACTTAACAATAATAATGTCTTTGCACTTAGGCCAAAGACATTCACAACAACTTAATCTTAATAACAGTGATATGAAATATGGACAGAAATAATCAACATTAATAAATATAACATAAACATTAATTATTATCAATTTAATTTATTCAGAGTCCAAATTGTCAACACGATATCTAAAAAATCGATTAGAGTTCTTGATTGAATATAAAATTCAAGAAATATAAGGTTCACATTTCAAATAACACGATTAAATTTAATGGTAAAATTCAGATATAAATATTAAATGAAGCACAAACTATTAAGGATATTCTACTCATTTCAGGAATTTTTACCATTTAATGATAAGGTTGTGAAAACGAATAATAATTGCTTACTATAAATGGAGGAGTATAAAAGAAAATGATATCCTTACCTTAGTAGGAGACTAGATACTGCACTATTGTAGTAGAAGAATTTTGTGTTTTTGGTGTGAGCTTGCTTCTCGGATATTCCTCTTCTTTTCCTTCCTCTCTTCTCTCTTATTCTCACTCTTTAGCTTTCTCGTATAAGTTGTAAGTAAAATATGAAGAATACTTGCTTCTATTTATAGATCAACTTTAAATTGGTCCTTGGCCTAAAGTGGCTCTTGGCAAAATGACACTTGGCAATATGGCTCTTGGATAAAACGGCTCTTAGATAAAATGATTTTGGATAAACTTGCTCTTAGAGAAACTGGCTCTTGGTTAAATTGGCTATTGTATTATAAAGTTATAATATTCCAGTACCTTATTTCTTTTGAGTGTCGATAACTTATTACTAAAAGTTATAATATTATTCTATTTTAATATAATATTCTAATAATATATTTGAATGCATATTATTGTCAAAGAAGATAATCATGGAAAAGTATGTCAAACTTACAACAAACACCTCATGCTAAACTCCTCTATTTATATTAAAAATTTGAATAAACATTTACCACACATCACTTATTTTTCATCAACCCTTTTCAATCTTTCAATAATTATTCACAATTAATATTATAGACTCACAATACTGACAACCAAATCTTTTCCAAGAAAGAGGGGGATTTCCGTATAAACAACGCGCAATCAAATAACTCATTTCCTTGACATAACTTTCTAGACATTATCAATAATGCTAACTAGTCTAATAATATCATATCAAATAATATGAGTTACTGTGTCATGACAATTATCGATTTAAGAATATGAAATATTGTGCCGATGTTACTGTAATAATTATTGAGTTAAAATACTATGCAATTGTTAATGTAACAATTATTGAATCAATAATATGAAATATTGTGCAAATGTTATTGTAACAATTATTGAATCAATAATATGAACTACTATGCAATACCGTGTGCTACTGTGGAGTACCGCGTGCTATTGTGGAATAACGCGTGCTACTATTCTTTTATTACCGGTATTTTAACAGTAGAAAGTGATAGTACCACTGACATTATTAAAAAGGTTATTTCTGTCGTTTTCAGTATCCAATAATATTTTATTGTGGGGACCACCAATGATTGGTTGTTTCGGCGTTGTTATACTTTACCTATTATTCCCGACAAAATAAATATTCACCAACACAACGACTATTCTCCGATATACTTTTATAATTTACAAATATCACTTTTAACTTTAACCTTTTATCAATTTATCAATTTATTGTTTACAATAATAATCATAAAGAAAATTAAATTTTTATTTCATAAAAGTCGGGTTTTACAACCAGCCTACTCGGCATCGCCACCCTGTTTATACAATTAAAAATATAACTTATTAGTCCGTAATTTAGAATTTAAGAGATAACTAAATGAAAATTAAATAGAATGCAGAATATATAATATAAAATGAATAGAATACTTGAGTAGTCGGGGTCTGACTCAGCATCGACCCAAAAGCCTTTGAGAGTAAGGTAACCACCATCCGGACCACCTCGTCGTGTATCGCGGCGAACTGCTCTGGAGGTATACCTATACTCTTGACGGTGGCCCTTATTGCAATGTCCTGAGTAAGCTGGTGAATGCGAACACGGCTAGGCAGGTCCTAGTATCGAAATATCGGATCTGTACCAAACATCTCCAACATCGTCACCATAACCCTCTGGAACATGGCGTCGTCCAAGCCAGCGCCCGTATGCGATGGTCCAACAGGTGCTCTCAGACGTTGGCACTGGCTAGAGCCTGCGAAAATAAATATAACATTACTAATATTTAATAGTATTTTATAAATTATTTTATAACAGGAAATATACTAAATATAAATATCTCTAAGTAGTGTATGCGTTGGTACCCTCGGCAGGCCCAACACTCGATACATGTTGGTACTGCTACTAGGGGGATCCTAAGACGCGACCTAAAGCCTCATCTCCTCATCCTGAGATAAGATAATCTCAGGTAGAGGGATGTTGAAATCTAACGGCTCAGAATCCCTCTAGCATCCCGCAACTCAGCTACACGCGGGTCCCAAAGCTTTATATATCGATCCTGTAATTTATTTTGTATACGTGAGTTAATTAAATTATTTTATTAACTACCTAATATTAATAATTACTAAAAAATGAGATTAGTCTTACCCGTATAGCTAATGTTGCGGGAGATATAGCAGAGTCCTTTGGCGTGTAGGCTCCATCCCATAACTCTACCATAGTCGGAGGTCGGCCCAAGCTTGCCTGCATGGCCTAATACATACATGCAGACATAACATTAATTATTAAGTATGCTTATGAAAATATTAAACTAAATAACTAAAGTTTAAGTTCATACCGACTTCTACTCCGAAAAAGACTGTGAGCCAGTGGTATGTACTACTCGAAGCTGCCCACGATTCTTCTTCATTTGTTCTAACTTCTTCTTGAAGTCATCAACATCTCAGTGGGTACACATGCCCTCCCATGCTGCATCTGAGACAATATCGGGCTAATGGTCTCGAATCGTAGCCCCGGGCTGGTCTACAACTGCCCGGGCTGCCCGCTGTCTCATCTCATACAGCCAACTAGCGTAGTTCTTTGCGACATGTGCAATAATAACACTGTCGCCGGTTGGCTGAGAGATGCCATCCTCATATTTAAAATAAATCTATAAAAAATTAATAACTTATCAGAAAGAATGAACTGAATATGTGTAACTACTATTGACGTATATAATTTAATTTATATAAATTAACTTATGTGAAACTCGCGCAACACAGTCTCTATGAAGGAGGCATTATGCTACGCATATTGGCTAAAGTGCATGCAGCTAGTAAGGAGGTGTGTCAGGCATATGGCGTGTAACGTCGACTTAGCCATAGGGTCCATAATACTACAATACAAATCAAACAATAGCGTGTTATTTTAATTGTGTCATCAAAGAAATTAATATAGTTTAAAATTACGCTATCTAACACTTACTACGCAAAGTCGACATCTACGCGGACTATACGTGGATCTACGAGCAGACGACCAAATAAACCGAGCTTAGTCGCTCGGTAACGTCGGCGAGCAGTATCTGTAAGTATAATTGAAACATTATGTAATTAGACCGAGTACATAACCTAAATAAGAAATAACACAATGGGAAATGGTTGCAAAAAAATACTAGATGATGAATGTAAGACCCCAACTTTTTATGAATATGACTTAATTTTTTAAATGTTATTCTAAATAGTAAGGTTTTGATTTAATAAATGTTATAGTTATGGGTGATATGTGCAAATTATAAGAAGTAAACAGTCTGTCAGGGAATATTTGTTTTGTCGGTGAATATTCTTTTTGTCGGGGAATATTCGTACGACGGCATCGAAATAACCAATCATTGGTGGGCCCCACAACGGAATAATTGTCTAATATAGAAAGCGACAGAAATAACTTTTTTTAAAATTGGCGGCAGAACTTTTATCGTTAACTGTTGAAATACCCGGTAATAGAAGAACAGTAGCACGCGGTATTCCACAGTAGTACACGGTATTCCACAGTAACATATGGTATAACAAAGTATTTCTGATCATTGATTCAATAATTGCTACAGTAGTAGCCACTCAGTATTTCATTCAATAATTGCTACAGTAACAACCGCATAATATTTTATATTATTGATTCAATAATTGTTATAGTAGTAGTCACACAGTATTTCATATTATTGATTCAATAATTGTCACAGTAGTAACTGCATAGTATTTCATATTATTGACTCAATAATTGCTACAGTGACAATTGCATAGTATTTCATATTATTGACTCAATAATTGTCACAGTAATAACTGCACAGTATTTCACATTATTAAATTAATAATTGTCACGACACAGTAACTAATATTATTTGAAATGATATTATTAGATTAGTTAGCATTATTGGTAATGTCTAGAAGTTTTGTCGAGAAAAAAAGTTATTTAATTGCGCGCCGTTTATACGGAAGGCCCCCTTTTTCCTATAAACGATATGGTTGCCAAAATTGCGATTCTATTATATCTCTGATATTAATACAATAATACAAAAAATAGATATAATAATAATAATGGTGAATAGTAAAGAAAAAATGATAATTTTAAAATGTATAACGTGTGTTCTGAAGTGTGAAACGTGTGTAAGAATAGTCTTAAAATGTGTAATGTGTGTTCTGAAAATGTGTAACATGTGGATAGGTGATGAATGGTGTAGATTAAAAGTTATCTAAAATGTGTAACGTGTGGATTGGTGATGAACGGTATAGATTAACAGTATCCTAAAATGTGTAACGTGTGGTGATGTTGACGTGAGTTAAGTTTTTGCTATAAATAGGGGGTTTAGCATAAGGATTTTCATAATTTTCTTGCTTAATCCTTCCTTTCACTCTTTAAATCATTAGTGTAAGTGTCTTTGAGGTGCTAAGACTGTCTTAAGTTTTGGTGCAACAATTGTTCAGGTGAGTTTTCTATAAAAGTTGTATAAACACTCACACACATCACACAATTTTTACAACTCTTCCTTTAGAAAACTCTTCTTTTAGAAGATTTATTTTGAAAAGCTTCCTCTAGAAGATTGTTTTGAATTATTACTCATTTCTTTCAAAAATTATTTTGAAATATTCTGTTTTGTACAATACACAAATTTCAACTATCAAGTCAATTTTGACAATATACGAGTTAGTGTACATCATGAAACTTATATGTGATAATTACTAATTAATTTATAAATATACATATAGGTTGATCAAAGAAGATTCTAATCACGTGCTAAGGTAAGAGATATCATTTCTTTCATACTCCTAAATTTATAGTAAGAAATTATCATTTGTTTCTACAGTGTTGTCCTCAAACGGTGAATTTATTTCATCTAATATTTTTTCACCCGAATCTTTCTATTGCGTTTTACACGTGATAGTTGAATTGTGAACCTTATTTATTCTATTCTTGAACTCTAATCGAATTTTTGGATATCGTGTTGATAATTTGGACATTATTAGACTCTGGACAAATTAAATGTCAAATCTTAAATGTTTATTCTTTTATCTTATTATTTTTACAACCTCCGTTCATTCTTTATATCACTACTATTTGTACTAATCATCAAAGAATCAAGTTATGGTGAATGTCTTTGGCCTGTGTGCAAAGATGATACGATTATTGAGTGTCTTTGGTCTATATGGTAAATATACATGGTGAAAGTTCTCTTTGGCCCGTAGTGCAAAGATGGACTGTTGATCGGCATGATCATGATCATTGGTGTTACAAATAAATATCTTTGGTCGTAGTGCAAAGATGAACTGTTGATTTGCATGATTATGAACAAGAACTGTTGATTGGTGTTACATGGATAAAATATTGATGGTGAACTTTTAAAGATAGTAGACATTATGGTCTACTTAAGTTTTCTAATGGATTACTTGTTCCGCTGCAGTTATCGTTGAAAACTTATATTATCTTTAAATATCTGATTATCATTGTTGAAGGCTAAAGATAATTTATTCTTCATTATCTTAGTCATGATATTCTTTACTGTACTATTTGAGCTCACCCTTTTTCTTTTTGTTCCATTATTCTTTCTAGGAAATGAGAGTGTAGTTGAGACTAGCCAGGAAATAAAGTAATGGTCCGAGATAATTACTATAGTAGTCTTCGCTAAGTTGTAAAATAGTGTGGTAATAATTGTAGTGAGGACTTAGAATGTCTTGTTATATTTTGTACTGTATTATAATAAGTTGATTGTTTGTCTTTTGGCGACTCAAATTAGGTTGTGTGGACCCTATTTTGTATTCGTGACAATGAAGACTCGCCCTGACTAACGTCAGCAGATCCTGCACGGCCACCACCGCTGCGACCACCACCACTATGTTTAGCCATAAATAGTCTACTGAAATAACCAAAATAACTTAACTAATATGCAGTTAATTTAATTAAATAATCGTTATTAATAGTAAATTATTTACAAAACAATATTTCTTGTACGACGACATAGTCATTGATGACCACATCTTCCTTGACTTCCTCATCATGGGGTACATCAATGACATCATCTACGAGCACATCGTCTACGAGCATGATTATGAACAAGAACTGTTTATTGGTGTTACAGGGATAAAATATTGATGGTGAACTTTTAAAGATAGTAGACATTATGGTCTACTTAAGTTTTCTAATGGATTGCTTGTTCCGCTGCAGTTATCGTTGAAAACTTATATTATTTTTAAATATCTGATTATCACTGTTGAAGGCTAAAGATAATTTATTCTTCATTATCTTAGTCATGATATTCTTTACTGGGCTATTTGAGCTCACCCTTTTTTCTTTTTGTTCCATTGTTCTTTCTAGGAAATGAGAGTGTAGTTGAAACTAGCCAGGAAATGAAGTAATGGTCCGAGATAGTTACTATAGTAGTCTTCGCTATGTTGTAAAATAGTGTGGTAATAATTGTAGTGAGGACTTAGAATGTCTTGTTATATTTTGTACTGTATTATAATGAGTTGATTGTTTGTCTTTTGGCGACTCAAATTAGGTTGTGTGGACCCTATTTTGTAGGCGTGACAATGAAGACTCGCCCTGACTAACGTCAGTAGATCCTGCACGGCCACCACCGCTGCGACCACCACCACTATGTTTAGCCATAAATAGTTTACTGAAATAACCAAAATAACTTAACTAATATGCAGTTAATTTAATTAAATAATCGTTATTAATAGTAAATTATTTACAAAATAATATTTCTTGTACGACGACATAGTCATTGACGACCATATCTTCCTTGACTTCCTCATCATGGGGTACGTCAATGACATCATCTACGAGCACATCGTCATCATTTAGCACTACTAGCCTGGGATTGCTAACATTTTCTTGCAACGGGTCATCTGTCCCAGACAGATTAGTACCATCAAATGCTCGAGTCTTCGTTGTGAGAACCAAGGGCTTCTACAATTTATGACATTATGCGCGTAGTACACTTGAGTCGCTTGACTGGCTAACACGAATACGTCATCAGAATGTAGCTTTGACTTTATATCTACTGTGACGATTCTATTATGATCAACTTTAACACCCTTTTTAGTATCAAACTAGCGACACTTAAATGTAACAACATTTTTACCCCCGAGATAATTGAGCACAACCACTTCCTCTAATCGTCCATAGTAATTAGACTCAAAATATTAGTAATAACTTCCCAACACGACAACCCCAGAATTGATTAATGTTAGTTCATTTATGTCATCGACTTTGAATCTGTACCCATTAACGATGCAGCCGAAAAATGAACTAATAAGTTTATAACGACCTCAGATGACATCTCTAAAACGCTCAAAAATGTTATCTTCTTCGACCCGTCTCTTAAACCACTGTTGAAAATTTTCAGTAGTGAATGCTTCCAACTATGCTGCATAGAAGCATATGCTTCGTCTTCGAATTTTCTGAAATAGTAATAACACGGTTTAATTGTTGGTTACGCTTTTAAATATTAAATTTTTACAAATAATAATATATACTGTATGTATGACGATGCTTCGGGCATATTTTGAAGCATGTATGTAGATACAATTTTCAAATCTTTGTCGCTTAAGTAGGTCATCGTCTCATTGCTAAATAGTTTAGCCGGATAGGTGAATACAGCTAACTTATCACCACGAGACTGGAGTGCAACGACCTCATTCTGACTTAAACGATTGTGCTTCATTGACACAACATTGTCAAAGTATAAGGAGCAAAAGTTGACAAGCTCTTCCTCCGTATAGCGTTCAGCAATAGAACCCTCCACATGAGCTTTATTTTTTACTTTATGTTTTAATCGACACATATACCTGAAAAACGATGATTGAACGGAATTAATTAAGAATATGAGGTATAAATATCATCAAAATGAATATGTAGATGATATTACCTCTCAAAAGGATACATCCACTGATATTGCACCAGTCCTCCAAGTTTAGGTTTATATGCTAGATGAATAGGCAAATGCTCTATCGAATCAAAGAACCCTGGATGTAAGATCATTTCGAACTTGCACATTGTCAGCACTATATTTGTCTCCATCTGTTTCACATCATTGTACCTTATAACCGTTAAGCATAGATCCCGAAAGAAATTTGAAAGTTCGGTCAATACATCTACAAATTTTCTGGGTAACATCTTACGAAATGCAATTGACATCAACTTCTGCATGAATACATGATAATCGTGACTTTTGAACCCATTAATTTTCAACTGCTTAATTTCACTGCAACGAGATATGTTAGAAGCATAGTTATCTAGGAGCTTCAACGCACTTATCCACTTGTAAATGTCTTCTACCTGTTGCTTGGTAAGATAAAATGGAGCTTTAGGTTTTGAATTATTAGGTTGGAGCCACAATTTCCGCCTTATGTTCAGTGCCTCCAAATCTTTTCGTGTATTGTCATTGTCTTTTATTTTACCACTCACATCTAACACGATGTAAACCAAGTTCTCGAATACATTCTTTTCTGTATGCATTACATCTATATAATGACGAACTGAAAGCGTGACCCAGTACGACAACTCAAACCACATGGGCGAGTGTGTCCAGTTATGAGTCTTTTCGTACCCTAATACTCTCAACTTATTGTGCTCCTTCACTAGCGGTAGAAATGTCATATCGCTCAGCCAACCCAAGACATTGCTGCCCAACAGTCGACCAACAACCCCTTTCTTCTCTGTTTTTCTGTTGAACTGTGTAAACATCTTTCTGTAACTGTGATCAACATGTAAGAATCTACGAGCAATTCTAAAGAAATTAGTTTTCCATCCATGCCTTAGTTGTGTGCCTTGCACACCCCCCATATAAACTAGACATGACAGATTCCCGTGAGTCGACCAACCACTGATCATCCCAAGTGCCAGAAAGTCAGTGATAGTCCACAACAAGGTTACCTTCATCATAAAATTTTGTTTGACCGATTTATCATACGTCTGGACCCCCGTCTCCCATAGCATCTTAAGTTCATCGACTAACGGTCTGAGGTACACGTTTATGTCTTTTGTAGGAGTCTTATCCCCCGGTATAAGTAAAGTCAAGAATAAATACGAATCCCTCATGCACATTGACGGTGGAAGATTGTAAGCTACCATGATCACTGGCCAAAACAGAGTAGGGTTGACTAAAATTATTAAATGGGTAGAAGCCATCCGTAGCCATGTCGAGCCTCACATTCCTAACTTCCTTTACAAATTGTGAAAAAAATTCATTAAATTTATTCCATTCATCTCCATCTGCAGGGTGAGTCAGCTGATCAGTCATGACGTCCCTTGTTCTATGCCAACTCATATGCTCAACAGTGTGGGACGATATGAATAGTCATTGAAGCCTTGGCGCAAGAGGAAAGTACCGTAAGATTTTCTTAGGCATATATTTCTCCTTCCCCCCACGTTTTGTCTCCTTGTACCGAGGCAAGTTGCATATATCACACTGCACCGTATCTTTGTCCTCCCTATAGTATAACATACAATCTTGCTCACAAGCATCGATCTTCTGATATCTCATATTTAACCCTTTTATCATCTTCTTCACTTCATAGTAATTTGCGGACAGAGTATAATCCTTAGGTAAGAACTCGTTAATAAGAGCGAGCAAATCATTGAAACCTCTCTCATTGCAATCATGCTCATTCTTAAAGTGTAAGAGCTTAGTCACTATAGATAGCCAGTGTGCTTATCATTTCCAGGATACAATGGGACCCTTGATTCAGATAGCATCTTGTAAAAGCCAGTAGCTGTATCATTTGGCTCTTGGTGAGCACTGGTTTATGAATGCTCGTTTTCAGCCCAATTTATATTGTTAGGGCCTTATGCATTGTCCAACATCTCCACGACATCATAGTTATCGGCGCATGCATCCCCGTGAATTGGTTGGTCTACACTGTCGGTTAGTTCCCTCAACTTAGTTGATTCCCCGTGATGAATCCATACGAATACATATCCACAAATCCACGTGAAAATAAGTCAAATTTAATTTTCTTGGTTTTCTTCTAAATCAGGTTTTTACACTTGACATATGGGCATCTCATCTTTCCGTTCGGATCATCAGCATGTTTTGATGTTTTGTTTAAAAAATTACACACCCCATCATGGTACGCATCAACTAATCCCCTCCCATCAAACGGCATCCTACGGTACATTCAACTCCGGTCGGCTGACATCTGTAATTGAACAAAAGACACAATCAGAACAAGAATATTCATGTATGTGGTCTATGCATGAATTCTATATACCAATATTTCCACTCTGCAGGGGTTAGACTTCTATCCCGTTTCTGGATGCGTCTCCTCACTAGTGCTAATACCTTGACCATGCTTCTTCTATTTAAAGAAAATTTCGGTAGCACCTCCCCATGGTCTCCAAGTACATGAAATAGACTAAGATAACTTAATCTAAGTATGCACTCGTAGAACATGTCGACATAATTGTTAGAGTTTATGCCCTAGAGGCCAATTATTTGATGTAATTGCTTAACATTTCTTTTGATATTTGATTGAATAAATGAATTATTTTATTATGGTTTCATTTACTATGTTATATAAATGTTAGCATAATAAAAGTCCTTAGAATAATGATACAAATTATATAGCTTCGAGTATGTGACTTGAACATGAGATTATATAATTACAATTAGTATTCTTACTCTTAAATGTCCCTAGTCGAGTATCATTGAGAATGGGACAACAATGATACATTGAGACTAGTATGTGGATTGACTGATGGCCAAATCTTATTGGTCATTAATATATGAGATATTAAGTCAATGCATAGGTACATGTTAGAGAACAATGTACTGGACAGACCCATCATGAGAATTCTACGTGGAGCATTATGCAAAGTGTCATAAGCAATTCTCATAGTGACAATGATGTAATGGTCCTCCGACCTGAAATCACTATATTACTAAACGAGAATTTATATACTTTGATATCATCAAAGATCACCTTTAATAGGGTGGACAATAAAGGTGATTATTGGGTACATCATGAATCGTGTGAGGAATATGAGTGATCTAGATGGAATTTAACCCTCCTATATATTAGGGGTGATATCCATAGGCCTCTTGATTGAGTAGGACTATGAAATGCATGGCCATGCTCAAATAGTGATTTCTTTCATATAGTCTACTCATTGATCAAGAAAACTCAGATTAAATTATGAAGAGTATAACACATTCCATGACTCGAGTTTAATCTAGGATGTCAAGGTTAAAAGGATTAAATTACATTGAAACATTAGTCACGAAAAGGTTGTATCGAGTCACCGATCTTATTATTATTTGGGTAGCAGTGATGCATTACTAGATGTCACTCACTGTTTATAATTTTATAATATGATTTTAAAATTATTGCTAATATAATAATAACCTATAGGGTCACACACTTAGAACGTAATTAAAAGAGAATTAATTTAAATTGTAAGGATTTAAATATGTCAATATGATTGATAGTATTTAAATTACGAATTTAAATTCACACGATAATTTGTATATATATGTATATTAATTAAGTAAGACTTAATTAAAATATAATATATATATATATAAATTCGGATTTTACTTTTCTAATAGGATTAGGGTTTTGCTTAACCTTTTGGACGCTATATATATCCGATATATCAACAGTCTTGTTTACGTGAAACCAAAAAAAAAAAAACAAAACCCTAGCCGTTTTAGAAAAGAGAGTTGAGAGCAACACTTGAGAAAATCCAGATCTTGGCGGCTAGTACCGTAGTTCTCTTTGCTGCAGATCTTGTGACGATTTATGGGACGTTCGTGTGGATACCGTAGAAACGCAGTTCCGTTGGATTACGTTGGAGATTCGAAGCCGTTCCAGAATTTCATCGTTCCATTCAAGCTCGAATAATCGGTAAAACAAATCTAAACCTCTGAATTAATTTGTTTTTCGCATGGATCCTGTTTTAGGGTTTCAAAATAATTTTTTTTTAAATTTTAAATTTCGCTGCCTTTATCTGTTGGAAACCCTACAATAACAGTCGAAAAATCCTAAAAAAAAACGTACTCAAGTCATTGGCACCGGTCTAAGTGAGAGACATAACATCCAATAACAATCCCAGACTGGGGACTATTCGACGTTTATTTATATGTTATTATATTAAATTTAATTTAATTTAAATTAATTCAATTAATTTAATTTATTTTAATTTATTTTTTTGTATTATATTATATTATATTATATTATATTATTTACTACTACAAAACTAAGTAAATGCTACTTAGGTTATTTTAATATTGGGAAACTAAGTTAAATACATAAATAAAATAAGTGGGGCCCACAAATATGACAAAAGTTGCAATTGAAGAATTCCGTTGGAAATAACAAATATGACAAGATTTCACAATACCAATACCAATACCAATCAATCAACAAATTCGATGAACAACCAACAGGTGTATATAATTCAACAATACAATTCAATATCAAATACCAACAACTGTACATAACTTGATATAAGCCAAGAGATGACAGAAAATGCAAGAAATATAAGTAACATCGGTCTTATCAATAACAAATTATTTGATTCAATACACTAATATCAGCGTCAATATCAAATTATGAACATGCAAATTGCACAAATTAAACATAACTTGAATTAATTATCAGATTCATCAGTAATATCAGTAACATGTAAATTGCCATTACACAAGTATAACATACTAAAATTAAAACTAAATAGCCAAATCAAAAGCAATAATATACCCGATGCTGCTAATCAAACCTAAATATCCAAGCTACTAATTAAATTCAGGAACAAAAATGGGGAACAAATTACATTATACTTATATATACAAGCTGCTAGTCAAATTCAAGAACAAAAATGGGGAAAAATTACATTATACCTATATATGCAAGCTGCTAGTAAAATTCAGGAAAAAAATGGGGGAAAAATTAAGCAACCTTAAATATTCAAGCTGCTAAAAAAATTTAGGAAACAATTTGGGGGGAAAAATTGGGCTAACCTTTAACCCTTAAGCTAACTATAAATCTTAATTTAGAGAGAGGGACCACACAGCAGCCGCAGGCACAACAATGATGAGCAGAGGTGAGAGACGGAGACCACACAACGGAGTAGGAAGAAGACGACGTAGATACGGCAGGAGGAAAGAGGGGATATCGCCGGAAAAAGGAGGAGGAGGAAGAGGAGGTCGAGGGAGGTGGCAGTGATCAGAGGTGAGAGCGAGGGGGATGTGGCAGTTGTGACAACCCGGATTTTCGAAAATAATTATAATAAGAATTTAATATAGAATAATTCTTATTATGATTTGAGTTTGAATATATATATATATATATATATATATATATATTATATTTATGTGATTTATTTGGTGAGCTTAATATGTATATATATATGTGTGAAATATATACATAGATTCAGAATGAATGAATTAATAGTTAATTATTATAACGATCGCGGGTCGTGGGTAGCTTGGTAATTCGACCTTATGAATATTATTGAATAAAATAAATTTTTATTAATAATATTATGTGTTAAGCGTTTAATTGTTATATTATAACCTAGATTATGTGTAGACGATAATTAGTAAGTATGAAGGTTTTCATATAAGCTAATTTGGTGGTTTCGAGAAATATCGCTAGAGTACTATTTATTGGATTAAATAAATAGTTGAAGGATAATATTATTGAACGAGTTATTTGTTGTAAAGGCGCTAACCCAAATTATGGGTGGGATATATGTGCGTTGATGTATATGATTATGGGGAGTTAATCGGGAAGAGTATCGATCGCGAATCGTGAATACCCTTGTAATTTGGGTTTATTAATATTATTAAATGGATTAAATATTATTTTTATGTGATGTCCTTTAAGGTTATTTTATAACCCGAATGATGTGAATGTATGAATTTTTATGCGTTGTTGAACCGTATGAGTAAATAATTGATTTCGCGAAGAATCGCAAAATCACTATTTACGGGCACGTTTCCCGAGGCACTATTCACGCCAAGAACGCTATTTATTGAATAAAATAAATAGCTTGATGAAGATTATTATTTGAATAATTTATTTGGTGTATATATATTAACCAAATATATGTGGGTTACTTGTACATTTGGTACATGATTTTGGTAAGCAAATTGGTTAGTAAATAGCTAACCTATATTAAATGAATTCATTGATGGATTAAATTAATGGACTAATAAATGACTAAATGAAATATTATATTATTGTTAAAATCCAAGTGTAGGATTTTATAAGAGTCCATTGAGAATTTAATTAGTAGCCCAAATGTTTATTATGGGTGACCCATATAAATGGCCTAATCTTAGATTTATTATTTTTGCCCAACCTAAGACCCATTACTTGACCCATGTGATTTATGGGTAGAGAAGGAAACCAATTTGGTTTATTAAGGAAGGAAGTATTCGGGTATATATATATATGAAGAAAGAGAGAAGGTAAAATGGGTGGGAGTATTTTTATTAGCCAATGAAGGAGAAGAAGGAGACATGTAAACATTTCTAACCAATTAGAATTAAGGAGAGGAAGAAGTTGCCGACAAGTTAGCCATTTATTGGACTCTAGGCATTGAAAAGCCAAAATGAGAGACATTCTCCTCAAAGACCAACAAAGGAGCTTGGGTATTACAACCTTATTCCTCCCACACCATTTCCATCCGTGTCTTGCTCTCCCTCATTCGCAAAGCATCAGCTCATTGTTAGCAAGAGAAGAGAGAAGAAAGTTAGAGGATATTGCAAAGGAGAGGAGAGATAATACATTTCCATCTTTATCTTCTTCATTAAAGCTTCAACCATTCTAGAGAGAGAAAGAAGTGGGTGTGAACTAAACTTGAAGGAAAGGGTTCGGGAGTACTCAAGAAGGAGATGAGGGATTCTAACAAGTTTTCTAGCATCCAATGAGGAAAGCCAAGAAGTAAGTGTCTAAAACCCTAAAACTCCATTTATCTCCTTAAAGTTTCATATTTTGTTAGAAGTTTTATTATTTTTTTTGAGTTTATGGGTTGAGAAACATCCTAGAAATGATGTTCAGAGGTTAAACAAATCACTAATAACACGAAAGTGGAACAAGAATGAAAGAAATCCAAACACATGCGTAAAGGATGAAGAACATGGATATTTTGGACAAATATGGACATTCGGACTGTTTTAGAAAACTTGTAGTTTCGATTCTGTGTTTGTTTGTTTTATTTGTTATTGTGGTATTGTAGCTCCATGGGTTATCTTCATAACCCAGTTGGAACGAAGTAAAAAGCTTTTAAAATAAATTTGTGGCGAAGATTTTAGTAAACTATGTCAAGAACACGATTAGTTTATGCAAACAGTGACCTTATAATCAAATCTAGCATTGATGTGTTACTTGTAAAATTATGAGCTTCTGGAGTAGTATAGTACACTGAATTAGGAAGCCATGGGATTTGGAATGAACGCATTTCGACCTCGGATGAGGGAGATATAGCGATTTTAAGAAAATGTGTCAAAGCTGTCAAGAACACAGAAAATTGGTACGACTAGGCTCCTTGGAGCCGCTGTTTTGATTTGTTAACGAATCTAAAAAGTTATGATTTTTGGATATAGTTCAGGTTACAAGCTTTTCATAGCCTTAAGAACGGACTAATTCCGACTTAAAATGAAGAAGTTATGATGTTTGGTAGAAGGTGCTACGAACCTATCAAGTATGAAATCGTAGAGTGGAAATTTGGCTAAATATGAGGTCGTAGAGTTGTCTCGACCATCGTAGAGTTGAGGTCGTAGAGTTGTCTCGACCATCGTAGAGTGCCATCATAGAGTGGTCTCAGCCATCGGAGAGTGGAAAAATCGCAGAGTTTGGACAGCTTCGACATCCTTTAGTAAAATAGGCATAACTTTCTCATACGAACTCCGATTTGGATGATTCAAGATGATTCAGAAAGATAAGGAGTAGACCTACAACTTTCACTATTAAGAATTAAGATTTGTTACCTGGATCAAATTCGAATTTGGGCAGTTTGGTGACGTTGTGCTTGTCGGGCATTCGAATCATTGCAACGTGCAATGTTTTCAACTCTAAGTTATATTGTTCTATGTTATAAGTTCTAAAACCTGATTATTATGATTTATAATGATGGTTACCCTTAAGCAATGATGAAGTAGGTAAATGTATGAGCATGCTAAGCATGTACAAAGGAGACGAATTAGGCATGTGACGTATGAACGTCGAAACACCGTGTGAAGTATTAATGAAGTTAAATAGTGTATCAATTCAAATGAAATGGACATTATAAGATATAAAGTGGGGTTTTATAAACCAATGAGTATAGATGATGATGATGATGATGATGATGATGATGATGATGATGATGATGGTCGTAACGTTCTTAAACGACGCGACGCCGAGATATGTTTTAGAGCAAATCGCGTTTATTAATCTATAATGCGCGAACAATATGAAATAAGAATTATTATATTGTGAACCAATATGCCTTTTTGTGGCTAATTGGTATTTTTATTGTTAAATAAATTGTGTAAGATATGTGAAGGACGAATGATCATAGCTTAGCAAGGAGCGCTTAAGGCAAGTTCTTGCAGTAACTTGTTAACTTGTTTAAATGTATTGATGTACATGACTTGATTACTAAATCTCTCACTATTATGTGAATTAAATGTGAGCATGATTAAAGTGTGCACAATGTGCAATTATGTAACTATATTGTTCTATGTGGAACTTGAATTATTGTAAATATACAATGTGAGATGCATGAGGTATGCTATGAGATGCATGATACATATATATAGATGAATTGTATAAGATTTATAATGTATGAGTAAGATGCGCAGTATGAGAATCATGATGCATGGATAAAATGCAAACTTATGTGTTACGTGAAGCATGAAATGTGAAAAATGTTAGTTCTTGCTGAGCCGTCGTGCTCATTCTCGCAAAAATAAAACTTTTGCAGATTTTAAAATGCAATGCAATTATCCTGATATCGTGGTGATAAGGATTAAAGATGCATAAAAACAGGAAGGTTGCTAAATGTTTCTTTATTGTAATTATTTAGCCGTGTTAACGGTATATAATGTTTGTGAATTAGTTTATGTAAACCTTGAGTTAAAAATGGAGGTTATCCATTATAGTAGTTAAGATGAGGTTATGTTAGTTACTTGTTATAGTAAACTAGAAGGATGACGATGATGTATGAAGGACATTTTTATAACGAATATATAGTTGTTTAATATCTTTGCGAATATTTAGGGATTGAATAAGGTCAGAATCTGAACCTTGCGTTCACATAGGAGATTTTGTAAATGATCAATGGTATTTATTCGACTTTGATCACAAGTGTAGTATTAAAGGTCTTGGTGCCTGGGATTAGATGAGGATATGTTGTAATATTATTGTAATTACATTCATGTAGTAAGCCTATGTTGCATGGCTTGTACCATGATGCACCGGACACGGGTTCAAGGTAAGACCCGAGTTCCGGGGGCGTTACAACAGTGAGCAGAGGTGAGAGAGAAAAAAAAGAAAATGTTTGGTGCGGCGGGGAGGGGATGTAGCAATTTAGGGTTATAATTAAGATTATTTCCGACAGAATTCTGTCGAAGTTACTTCTGTCGGAAACATATTAATTTCGACGGACCAACCATCGAAATTAATATGATTTATGTTGAATTTATGGTTCGCATTGACCCCAAATGTTCACGCCTTGGGTACTACTATTTCCGACAGAAATTCGTCGGAAATATATTGCTTCCGAAGGGATTATTTTCGAGGAAATATTCCGTCGAAAATACTATAATTTCGACGAAATATAGTCCGTTGGAATTAAGCATTTTTCTCATAGTGAAACCTTAATATGTAAAAGAAGATTATAGGAAATATCACCTAACATAACCAAAAGAGCGCATTGTGCATGTTAAGTAAAACAGTTGATATAAAGTAATTGTATTGAAAATGTGTTTGTTGTGACAGTACACTTGGAAGCAACTCAATTAGTTTTGAACATATCTCAACTAATTTTAACGATATCTCCTTAGAAAACTATTCCCAATGTACCACTTTTCAGGTAAAGGTATTTCGTACCAGTTAAGCAATTCAAAGTAACCACCCTTGTTGTACTCCGTGTTATGTTTTCCATTCCCAATTTCATTCTATGTACTGAATCGAACGACGATCTAGATAACATAGATTTGTATTGTCCTTCATATATGTCATATACTGACCATATGAATGTAATAAGCATGATTAAGGATTCTTCGAATCATGTATGTATTAGCACATAGTCTAATAAGCTTGCATTTTGTTGACTAAAACCCTAAATTAAAAGGAAGAGTTAAAAGAAACATGTTGAGTGACTCAATGCATAACTGTGAGGTTATGAAAAAGTTGTATAGAAAAACCAATGTTACTCCATGTTATTTAAAGTTGCTTCTCCATGTTTGTAGTGAAAAAGCTAACCAACTAAAACTTTCAGAAGTGGTTACTGATAACATGCTTAGAATGAGAAATAGAAATCACTAGGCTAGAAACATTAGAAGTTTTAAATGTGAAACATTCTCAAGAACTAGAAATTCTGTATATAAAATTCTAACCGCAACACGAAAAATGACACACTAGCAAAAGAATCCAAGTATCTAACAGTATGATTGTAATACTCTTTCATCCTATTTGTGCAGAGAGAGAATCCAAAAGGGAAGGTCAAAATTGTCATTTGAAAGGGTGACACATCATTCTGTTACATCTTCTATTGAAATTTTGTTGGTGTAGCAATACTTAATTATTATTATTTTTTTAAAAAAAAAAAACTTAAATATAATTGCTTTGATAATACTTTTGTTCTGCCACTCGCAGATATCCGTGCCTAGAACTTTCACTTTCTTCTTCTTGTGCAGACAAATGTTGAAGATCATGGTGAAGATCAGTGGAAATTTTATGTAGATTACATGGACACCAAAAGTAAAGGCGTCTTCGGTGATCTAAAGATCGTTTCTGATTTTTCTGGTATTCAGTGATTTTTAATTAGATTTCGAGCAAGATGAGTTATCAACATTCTTACAAACAGATGAGGGTTAGTCATTTTTTAAGAGGATGTTAAGATTTAAATGTTTTATTTCATATTTATTAATATTTATTGGAAGGTCTAGTCATTAGTAGGTTTATTCGAGTCTTTAGGTATTTGGTTATTTGATTTTGTGGTTGAGAAAGTGTCTCATGTGTGATCCTATTTTATAGGAGTTGTGGTTAGTGCTAGGATGAAGTGTTCTGGTGTAAAGCCTATTTATAGGCCCTTTTTCTTTATCAATTGAATTGAAAGAGTTTTCCCTTTCAACACGTCTCTTTTGTTTTCTTAACTTTGTATCAATGGTATCAGAGCCACACATGAGAGAGAAAAGTTTGAGAGTCCTACAACAGTGTGAAAGTCCCCAACCAGTCCACAATAGCAGTAGAACAGTAGCAGTAGCTTTTTTGGCAGAAGTAATAAAACAATGACTTCAGACTCCAATTTTGTGCAGGCGGAGATCCCACGTTTTTATGGTCACTATGACCATTGGAGTATGCTAATGGAGAATTTTATGCAGTCAAAAGAGTATTAATCCATCGTTGAATTAAGAATTGGAGAACCAGCAAAAGATGCAGTCTTGACAGATGCCTAGAAAACAAAGTTAGAAGGGAGAAAGCTAAAAGATTTAAAAGCAAAAAAGTACCTTTTTCAGGCCATTGATCGTCCCATCTTGGAAACAATTCTTAGCAAAAAAAAACTTCCAAAGATATTTGGGATTCCATGAAGAAAAAATATTAAAGCTTTGCTAGAGTGAAGCGTGCACAGCTTCAAGCCTTGAGAAAAGATTTTGAGATCCTACAAATGACTAATAGGGAATCTGTCACCAGCTACTATGCTAGGACTATGGAAATAAGCAACAAAATGCAGTTTCATGGTAAGAAGATGGAAGATGTCACCATTGTAGAGAAGATATTACGATCCTTGACACCAAAGTTTGATTAAGTTGTGTGCTCAATTGAAGAATCGAAAGACATAGATGCACTCTCTCTTGATGAACTGCAGAGCTCCATGCTGGTCCATGAACAGAAGATGAACCAAAGTTCAATTTCAGAGGAGCAAGCTTTGAAGGCTTCTACCTTTACTCATTTCTCAAACTCTAGAGGAAAGGGTAGGGGTAGAGGTAGAGGTAGAGGAAGAGGAGATCAAGGCAGTAGAGATGGCAGCATGCATTTCAAAGCCAAAGATGATCAATTTTAGGGCAAAGACAGAGGACAGGTTCAACATTTTAGTAAATCCAAGGTAAAGTATTTTAGATGTCATAAATTTGGACATTATCGTTCTGAATGTGATATTAGGTTACCTAATGACAAAGAAAAGGGAGAGCAATCGAATTTTGCCGAAAAGAAGGAAGTGGAAACTTTGTTGATGGTTGTTCAAGCTAATCAGGAACTAGAGTCTGATGTTTGGTATGTAGATATGGGCTGCAGTAATCACATGTGTGGAAGTAAGTCATTTTTTTTCTTATTTAAATGAAGACTTTCATTATAAAGTAAGTTTTGGTGATTGTTCTACTGTGAATGTGATGGGAAAGGGTGATATTGAGATAAGAACCAAGAATGATTTTGTAGAAACAATTTTTAATGTCCTTTATGTTCCTGACGTGAAAAGCAATTTATTAAATGCTGGTCAATTTCAAGAAAAGGGTTATGTAATCACTATTCAAAAGGGTGTTTGTGAGATTTATGATCCTACTAGAGGAGTTATTGCTGTTGTGCAAATGAGTTCAAACAGGTTGTTTCCATTGAAGATTAAAAGTATGCAATCTTGTTTGGTAGCTGAAGTAAAAGATCCTTCTTGGTTGTGGCATTTTTATTATGGCCATTTGAGTTTTTGTGGATTGAAGACCTTCCAACAGAAAAAATATGGTGACAGGTCTTCCTCAGATTAGTATTCCTTCCCAAGTTTGTGAAGAATGTGTTGTTGGCAAACAACATTGTTCTCAATTTCCCAAAGAGAAGTCATGGCGAGCTAAAGGAGTTTTGGAGCTAATTCATTCCGATATTTGTGGCCCGATAACACCATTTTCTAATGAAGGTAAAAGATACTTAATTATTTTCATTGATGATTATACTCGAAAAACTTAGGTTTATTTTTTATAGGAAAAATCAGAAGCTTTTTGTGCATTTAAAAGCTTCAAGGCTCGTGTGGAAAATGAAACAGGAAAGACCATTAAGACCCTGCGAACAGATCATGGTGGAGAATATTGCTCAATTGAATTTGAAGTTTTTTGTGAAGTTCATGGCATTCGAAGAGAGCTAGCAACTGCTTATACACCACAACAAAATGGTGTATCAGAGAGGAAAAACAAAACCATCTTCAATATGGTGAGAAGCTTGTTGGCAAGAGGGAGAATTCCAAAACCTTTTTGACCTGAAGCAGTAAATTAGAGTATTCATATCTTGAATAGAAGTCCTACATTTGCTGCTCAAAATATGACACCGGAAGAGGTTTGGAGTGGAAGGAGACCAACTGTAGATTATTTTAAAAAAATTTGTTGCATTGCTTATGCACATATCGGATGAGAAAAAAGAAGAAACTTGATAATAAGGGGAAAGTGTGTCTTTCTTGGTGTTAGTGAAGCATCCAAAGCGCATAAATTGTTTCATCCACTAACCTAGAAGATTGTGACCAGCTAAGACATTGTCTTTGATGAGGAAAACACTTGGGATTGGAATAGGCAAGAACCTACTTAAGTTCTTTTTGACAATGATTCTAAAAGAGAGCCAACTCCAGCAGCCTTTATGCCTAAAAATTCATCAAAAACAACTCCAACAACTGCTGAAATTTTGCCAACAGTAGCAAAAGCTATTGATGCAGCAGTTCGAAAAAGGCCTGCATGGATGGAAGACTGTGAGGTAACTGAAATTGAAGATCCAATCACTCACTTTGATTTATTTTCAGATTGTGATCCTACAACCTTTGAAAGTGCCGTCAAAAAAGCAACATGACGGAAGGCGATGGATGATGAAATTGACGCCATTGAAAGAAATGATACTTGGGAGCTGACTGATCTTCCGAAAAGGCACAAAACCATTGGTGTAAAATGGGTCTTCAAAACAAAACTAAAGGAAAATGGTGAAGTTGATAAGTATAAGGTGCGTTTGGTAGCTAAAGGATATAAGCAGGAATATGGGATCGATTATACAGAAGTTTTTGCTCCCGTTGCAAGACATGATACAATCAAATTGGTGATCGCATTGGCGGCGCAGAACTCGTGGCCTATTTTCTAGCTGGATGTCAAATCGGCATTCTTGCATGGAAACTTGGAGGAATAGGTATTTGTAGAACAACCCCTTGGTCATATTAAGATGGAAAATGAGCATAAAGTGTATATATTAAAGAAAGCTCTTTATAGACAAGCTCCACGAGCTTGGTATAGTCCCATTCAGGCTTATTTTTTGAAAGAAGGCTTTCACAAATGTCCATATGAGCACACACTTTTTGTTAAAATTGGAGATAGGGGAAACTGCTCATTGTTTGCTTATATGGTGACGATCTTATATTTACTGGAAATGATGGTGTCATGTTTAAAGAATTCAAGAAATCTATGATGGATTTGAATTGTCTGACCTTGGTATAATGCATTACTTCTTTGGCATAGAAGTAGTGCAATCAGCTAATGGGATCTTTATTTCTCAAAAGAAGTATGTGCAAAATATTTTGGACAGGTTTCGAATAAAGGATTGCAATCTTGTAAGCACTCCAACTGAGTTTGGCTTGAAGCTAAACAAAGATCATGAAGGGAAGAAGGTGGACAGGACACTTTATAAGCAAATTGTTGGCAGTTTGATGTATTTAACTGCAACAAGACCAGACATAATGTATTATGTGAGCTTATTGAGTAGATATATGGAGAATCCAACAGAAATGCATTTGTTAGCTACCAAGAGAATCCTTCGTTACTTGCAAGGAACTAGAGATTTTGGGTTGTTCTACAAGAAGGGTGAAAAGTTAGAGTTGTGCGGGTTTACTGACAGTGATTATGCAGGAAATCAAGATGAAAGAAGGAGCACTTCGGGCTATGTTTTTATGTTGGGCACAGGGGCTGTTTCATGGTCTTCTAAGAAGCAACCAATTGTCACCTTGTCAACTATAGAAGCTGAATTTATTGCTGCAAGAGCTTGTGCTTGTCAAGCTATTTGGTTGAGAAGAATACTTGAAGAGCTACAGTTCAAGCAAGTGGAAGCTACTACAGTTTTTTGTGATAACAACTCAGCAATCAAACTCTCCAAGAATCATGTGCTACACGGAAGAAGCAAACATATCGATGTGAAATATTATTTTTTGAGAGATCTCAGCAATGATGGAACAATCAAACTGGTTTATTGTTGAAGTAAAGATCAAGTTGCAGATATACAGACCAAGCCTCTCAAGTTGGTTACATTGTGAAGTTGCGTGGTCTATTTGGAGTTTGTTCACGTGCTGCTGTAAAGGAGGACTTTGCAGAGGGTTGATTTTTCTTTTAAACTTATTTCTGCAGATTTCAGTTTAAGGGAGGGTGTTAAGATTTAAATGTTTTATTTCATATGTATTAATATTTATTGGAAGGTCTAGTCATTGGTAGGTTTGTCCGAGTCTTTAGGTATTTGGTTATTTGATTTCATGGCTGAGAAAGTGTCTTGTGTGTGATCCTATTTAATAGGAGTTGTGGTTAGTGCTAGGATGAAGTGTTCTGATGTAAAGCCAATTTATAGGAGTTTTTATTAGGAGGTCCAGGTCTTCTAACGACATCCCTATACATTTTCGACACGTATAATGAACCATACATAATTAATACAAACTAGCCCTCACATGTTATGGGCTATTGGTTAAAAAAACAATTATTGTACACGTGTCGAAAATGTATAACAAAGTCCTTTTCCTAATTGGAAGACCTGGACCTCTTAATAAAAACTCAATTTATAGGCCCTTTTTCTTTATCAATTGAATTGACAGGGCTTTCCCTTTCAACACGTCTCTTTTGTTTTCTTATTTGTACAAGAGGAATGCTACATAGAACACAGTTTTTCTGGTCTTAACAACTGTCCTATTTGGTTTAGGTAATAACGTAGAGATTTTGAGTCTGGAAGGCCTGCCAATTCTTCTCACAATTTATAGAGCCAATGATAAAGGAAACAGTTACAGTTCCATTTTTCTTGTTTGAGATGTTAGTGTATGTAAGGAAAAAAAGAAGTCAGTCTGAAGTTGATGAAAATATAATAAGTGTTGGGAACTATTCGGCCCATATATGGTTATATGAAACTATATCTTGACCAAAAAAGTTAACCTATTTAAGTTTATGGTTTATTAAAGTATTATATGTCCTTAATTTTTCTCTTTATGTTCCGATGTAGGACTTTACTATCACGCGGTATCTCAATAATAAGAATTTACATTTTGAGTTTAAATTTGATACATTGACAGTATATACATTAACGGTATTAAGATTATAACACGTCACTCAAACAAGGATATTGTGCCTAAAATAAATATTTTATTAAAAATGTTTTAATGACATGTTATGATTTTAATATCATTGTGTATTCGAATTTAAACTTATATATTTTTACCCACCGGGTAATCCTGGAAAAATGTGCATGAAATTTCTTATCCACCATTCAGTTCACTTGGCGAAAATCCGCTTTCAATAGCATGGATAACAAAAATTCCATGTACAATAGATAATAAATAAATAAATAAATAAATAAATAAAAGAGTAGTTAAAGATACTCATGCTACTTTTAGATTGAAGGAATGAAATAAAAAAAAGAATTAAATAATTTTAAGGTATTTCAAGTGTATGTTTGGTTGTTGTTGCTAGTGAATGGTATAATATGATGGCAACATTATCACATATATTCATTCAATTTGAATAGATTTTATTTCACCACATCCCACATAGAATAAAAATCGAGGGATGGAATGAATTTTCATTCCATTGAAATGATTTATCCTCTAAAATAATTATTAAATATACTATTTTTTATTTCATTTTTCATTTCGTTCTATCCCTTCAATTCAATCGTAGCAGAACAATTTAAGGAAATAAAAAACAAAGACCCACATAAGTACCGACTAAGTGACATAAGAATCCAATAACTTCAACTCTAGCCGTTTGTCAACTCTACCCATTTAGATCATATTTAAAAAAAAAACAAACCAAGGCCAACAAAACTAGACAAATATTGACTCACGTATAACAAAAACTAAAACAAAAAATCCCAAATCAAACCAAATAAATACAGACTCTAAACAACAGCATCAGACCAACCCACACAACAAACCAAACCCAAAAACCACCAGCCCCAGCATACTTGATTCACAATAAAACCGCCCCAAGGCCAAGTCAAGCTTCAAACCCTAGACTATGAGCTCTCCAATCGGCACCACCGATGATCTCCTACGCCCCAGCCACCAACAACTGGAGATTCACCAGAAAAGCAAAACCATGAAAACAACACTAACAGCTACAGCCATCCCATAGGACTGTGCAGGGAAGGGATGAGGATCACCTCTACTTAACTTTTTAAGTAATTTTCCTAATATATATTTAGCGACAAAAACAATACTTTAGCAACAACATTGGTGACAATTATTAGCAATGACTAATTTATTGTAACAAAATCATTTTTTTGTCATTAAATGTGTATTGAAAAAACCAAACTTGGGTGAAAAGTGTTGAAGGGGATCTCGTAACCTTGATGTGAATTTAGCAGAGGAAACAAAACATGTTTCAAATTATTAAAGAAATGTCATTGATAATGTCAGAGTAATAATTATATTGCAAGAGCACTACGTGTCGATGAAACTTAGAAGTGTCAATGAAGCAAGTGTAAATGTATCACTAAATATATATTTGTTCTGGCAACATAATTATTGTTTTGGCATTATCAACCACCTAAAGAAACAAACATATTACATAACAATAAAATTGAGTAGTGCAATGAAAGTGCATAGCAGACTTTTGTAGTCAACTCCTGTACATTTAGAAGTTAGCATCCTAATAAAAACCTTTAATATCTCACCTGGGTAAAAGGACAACTCAAAAGAACTGTTAAGAGTTCATAAACAGTTCCGAGTTGTGAACTATGCAAATGATCTGTATCAAACAACTTTTCTGATGACCTTGAGGTTTTAAGCCAGAGAATTCTTTTCGTGGGTATAATACATAGAGCAGATTCCACCTTCATGTTAGGACAATGTGCATCCTTGCTTCGTCTTATCTCTCATTTCCTGTCAAACGAAAAACACTTTGTATGTGCATCACTAGGGAGCTTGGAAACTAAAATTGATAGTTCATAAATGATTTTCTCTTTTTTTTCCATTTTTTTTATTAATTAAAACTGCGTGTATGGCAATTTGAGCCATCAATTTACAAGGGCATCAGCATCAACTCAGTTTTGAACACTCCAGTTAATTTAACTTGGGACAATGACAAAACTGGTATCTGAAACGTGGGATGCTGCACGAAAATACAAAATTATTTACAGGAACAAAAGGGTCCGAGTAAAACTAGTTGTTTTCACTTTCCTCAATCCGCACCAGCT
This sequence comes from Aralia elata, assembly GCA_034770075.1. Classification (NCBI taxonomy): domain Eukaryota; kingdom Viridiplantae; phylum Streptophyta; class Magnoliopsida; order Apiales; family Araliaceae; genus Aralia; species Aralia elata. The sequence continues at coordinate 9,597,748 of CM068385.1, read as the reverse complement.
GCTCTCCAACTAATCTCATTGATGACTCATCAGGCCCTGTTTTGGTCAATGACATTTCGTTTTATTTGATTTTCTCTCTTTCTTTTTTCTCAGCTATGATTCATGGGATTGGAGCAGGTGAGGATCTTCTGTTACAACTGCCCTAATGCTATTCATGGCGATCTTTGCCATTGTTTCTTTCCTTTCTTCTGAGGCAACTTGAAGGGACTCCAGCTCTTTCTACGTTTGGAGGTCTCACAAAAGAGACCAGAGGCTAGGGCTTGCTGAAGCCAAATGTCAAACTCTTCCTCTTCATCCATCATTTCAGCATCCAAATCCCATGGATATCTGCTCGAGTTGGATCTTTGAGTTGATTTCTCCAATCCAACCATGTTTACATGAAAGCTTGGACGATGGGTATTTGGCCTACAAGCCATTCCCTGTATAGAAAAACTATGTGTGTAAATTAATCAAGTTGGAACTCAAATGGACAAAAGGAAAAAAATTACAGGAAAAAAGAAAAAGAAACGGAAATCATTCTTTATCTCAATAATTATAAGATAAAGCCACGTGCAACAACTACAATAAGACAAGGATAAAATCTTCTGCTAAAAGTGTTCATTTATTCACTGACATGGGAGATAGCAACGTTATGCCCTCCCCCTCCCCTCCCCCCCCCCCCCCAAATCAATGAGAACTACCATAAAAAGAATGGAATGGCCCGGTATATAACTACTGAGCAAAGTACACGAATTTGGGTTAGCTAATCAACACGGCTTAAAGAATACCAACACAGAAACAAATAAAGTCTATGTCAATTTAAGGCATCCAAGTAACCATATCACAAGATTCATAATGTTGAGAATTCGTATGGAATAGTTTGGATCTACACGGGCTTAACAAGATGAAGACAGCAAGAGATTTATGGTCAGAGCCAGTGATTTCTTGTAGATATCCAATTTTATACTATTGCAGCATTAAAATAAAATGCGCCAATCTAATTGAGTTCATAAAAAGACTACCTTGATTTTGTAGCCTTTAAGCATCACTAAGTGAAGACTTGGAAAGTCAAAATTCATCAAATAATCATCAATGTTATTTTCCCACTAGCGAGAGATGTCAGAATCACTTGTCATCTCCGCAGGAAGTTCTTGGAATAGTTGATCACTAGAGAAAGGCAGCCTTAGACTTCCAAAAAATACATGCCTATTTTTATTTTGGGTAAAAAGTTGACTAAAGGGGAGAGAGTGCAAAAGGCAAGGGGAAGAGAAATCCTTCAAATAAAACATCACCCAAGAAAAGAGAGCAAAAATCCTACAACAAGACAGCCCTCCAATCCCTATACAAATTGGTAATAGGATGCTGGAATCCCCAACAAAGCCCATGAAGATGATAGAAAGGTTACATATAAAATAAATAATAATAATAATAATAATAATAATAAAGATGCTAGAAAGGTGACCCTCTCGGAGCAAATTAAACGGCAAGAATCAACCACAAAAGATAGGCATGCCTCTCCTTCCAAATACCTCAAAGCACCACAAAACACCCACACCTTCGTAGGATCCTACCCTCCCTCCAACCTCCAAAACCATGAAAACACACTAGAAGAAGATCCTCCACCAACCTACAACACATCCAACATTCCTTCAACACTCCAAACAAGGAAATCCAAAGTCACCATGCAATAGGGTGACGAGGAAACAAGTGGTAACAGGACTCATAAGTCTGCTAAGTGCTGACACATGACACTTACATCGGGAAACAAAGCCTTGTAAGGTCTACATTGTTAAATCGTTCATCTTAGGTGGTACCTTAGCCTTCCAAATTTAAGAGGCTAAAGGAAATTATATGATAGGCCAAGGGCCATACGAGAAATTAAATAAAGTCTAGGGACTCTATTAGTTATTCAATAAGAGTGGTAAGTACTCTTTTTTCTTGGTCTCCAAGTCTGTCGCCACGATAGCTAGAGTGAAGTAGTATAAATAGTAGGAGTACATAATATGTGAAGTATGCATGATTTGAGTGAATGGAGAGAGATGTTCTCTCCCTTGTACCCTTTCTCCCCTCAAATTCTCCTTTTCTGCCCATTATTTCTCCCTTGAACTCTTTTTCTGAAATCTATTTCCTCTTTATCAGTTAACGTCTTTGTTAGGATTAGCTTCATCCTAACAATTTGTTATCAAAGCCATACAATTTTGTGGTTCAAACTTCTGGTAGCAGCTTATACAACCATGATTGATATGTACCTCGACAACTATTCTTAAACAACTTTTTGCTGAACTTTCTAGTAAGATTACTATATTCTCTCTCTCGCATATCAATTCTAGTCTCATTCTCTTCTTTTTAAATATCCTATTTTCTTTCAATCTCCAAAAATTTATTCTAAATTCTCATTTTTATCTAGTTATTCTTCCTGCTCACCAAGTGTTTGGTACTCCGAGTGAAAATTTCAATTTCTTCAATTTTCTGCAAATCTCTTCTACGATGCTTGGTCTGCATGAAAACTTAAAAAATACCAAAAATAGTCACCATGTGTGTATCTGATAGGCCTTTTACAGAATCATCTTACCCACAATCTATGTTACATGACTAGGGATCCCTAGAAGGATCCATATAAATCTCCGACACCGGACTCGCCTATTTTAAGAACATTTTTCATTGCTTCTCACTATTTTGGAGTGTCCAGTACCCACAACCACACCCATGTCCAAAGGACACGGGTATCTCGAAAGATGAAGAGTCCATGAAACACATCCCACAATCTGTTGTGTATTTGTTAAGTCCCCCATTTTTCGATGAAAATCCAAATAATATATTGTTCGCATAATATTGTCCGCTTAAGCATTTGGAAGAGTATGTTTCACCACCAAGTTTTTGACAATTGCATGGGAGACTGTAAGTCTGTAACATTTGTAATCTAGGAGTCTTAAATCTAGCAGTAATCTTTTTGGAGTGTCTGTTCAGAATGGTAACATGTTGAGGGGTATTATATTGCAAAAATCAGCAACCAAAGAGCATTTTCAAATCCTACAACTCAAGTGCAAAAAGCCAAGGAAGAACCCTATGTTCAAAATCAAGGCTTAGATGGGGATTAATTTCAATTGTTCACGACTATAGAGCTGAAATCCATGCAATACCAAGCTAATTTCAAAGAGGGTCTTCATTGCCAGATATGAAATTTCATCGTATAATTCCAAACTCCTGACATATGGGTCTCACTTTCTTGGTTTGAGAGGACCTAATATCCTTTCCCTCTCTCTAAAGGTTACTTCTCTCTTTCTTTCCTGTCTCTTTTCTCTTTTCTCTTTTCTGTATTATGCTTTTCACCTTCCATTAGCAATTAGCATTTCTTTATTTTAGTTAAGGTTGAAAATATATGGTTCCACCTTGAATTAAGTATCAATTCAAGCTCATATATATATAACAAATAAGACAAAATTGTCGTTCAACCCTAAATTTTAGGAGTGACCCTTCAACCCTAAAATTTAGGAACGGTCTTTCATCTCAAAATTTTAGGGAATGCCCTAAAACCCTACCTATAACTAAATCATAAAATTCTAAATCATAAAAAAAAAATTAAGTCAAATTATTTATTCTAAATCATAAAAAAAGAAATTACGTCAAATTATTTCCTATATATATATATATATATACACCTTAAAACTTTTTTTAGACCACAACCGTTAAAAGAAGAAAAAACTCTAGTCCAACCGCTATCACTATCATTGCTTCTTGCACAACACTTATCAATCATGAACATCCAATCATCAAAAATTCAAAATTACCTATCAATTATGAACATCCAATCATCAAAATTTTGGATGTATAGTGATTTGTTCAATAATTATTTTGCACAGTTCTTTTAAAATTGTAGTTCAATAACTGTCTTTTTTTTTATTATTGGTGAATGATGCATGTTACATGCTATAGTAATTTAAATGATGAGGAGGTCGTGAGGATTATTCAACTTTTGTATTTCAATAGTGTAACATCAGTAGTTTCAAGCGGTTTCAGCGTAAGTGATCCATCAACAATTTTTATTTCAACCGTGATAAATTTCGGCCGTATCTAAAACTTGTAAGGAATCAAAAGATCTTTTTTTTTCAAGTTAAAATTTACTAAAGGAATACATCGTATATTTTAAATAAAAAAAAAGGATCACGTTTTTCTAGGGGGGAAAATCACTCACGTATTTTTTTCATCCTTTATTCAATTTTAAATTTTTTCTATCTATATTCTTATTATCATAATTATGTACTTACCATTATATCTTGTTTCATATAATTTTTAATTTAGTTAGTGTGCTGCAAAATTCATATTATTATCAATTATATTTAATTATATTAATAATTTTTTATTATTATCAATTATATTTAATTATATTAATAATTTTTTATTATTAAATTATATAAGTATAATTCTTTGAATTAAAATATAATTTACTATTACATATGTAGATGCATATATGAATATATAAACAAATGAATCATCAAATACTATTATTTATAATATATGAATAGATGAAATAGTATTATTAAATTTTTATTAGTTAAATAATATATTTTAAAAAGAAATAATTTTTTTATATAAGAATTATCGTACACAATATTAATTAATTATTACTATAGTTAATATATTAGTATATGTTAGAGATAAAATAGATATATTCTACAAACAGTACTAAAGCCTTATATATATATAGACTACTAGTTGAATAGTGGTCAAGTATGTGTTGGCATCAAATATGTGTGAGCACCAAACATTCTTGGTGACCAAGTAATAATAATAATATATTCTAATACTCTCCCTCAAGTTGTAAGTCTTGTATCGCAACTTGTTGGCATCAAATGTGTGGGCACCAAACATTCTTGGTGACCAAGTAATAATAATAATATATTCTAATACTCTCCCTCAAGTTGTAAGTCTTGTATCACAACTTACAACTTGTTACATAACATAATCTTAAAAATAAAAGACTCAAACGAACTACAAAGCTTGAGGCCCTCTTCAATTTGCATAGAGAAAAGATTGATTTTTTTTTTTACGTCCAAAGTTCGATTTCTCACCCTCGGTATATAACTTCACACACCCACTTTCCAAAGATATCATGTGCCAGCAATAATGGAGAATACTCGTCTCCCATAACAAATGTAAAGGACTCTCTATCCTTCAAAAACAACTACGAAGGACTCCTTGCCTTCCTAAAATAACGGAGAACTCTCTAGCCTCTCACGAAACCGAAGGACACATTCCTTCCTGAAATCTTGATCTCATGCAATTCTTACCCTTGTTAAGAAAAAAATATATGAAACAAGGAATCAATATCTTCGAAAAGAAACCTCAAATTTGGACAACGGAGTACTAGAGCACCAACTTTAACAACGCATGACAAAACTTAAACTACAACTCCAACAAAAGAACTAAAACTAAACTCTAACCACCTAATTTTTTTTCTTTAAGATGAAGTTAAACAATAAAAATAAACAATGTTCGCCGCTGGCTATTTGCCGCCAGGTGGAAGCAAGAATTTTTGATTTAATTGTCAAGATCAACTTAGCTCTGAACCATGTTAGAGATAATATAGATATATTGAATATTGATGTTGTGTTATTACAAAGAGTACTAAAGCGCCTTATATATAGACTACTAGTTGAGTAGTGGCCAAGTATACATAGGCACCACGTAATAATAATAATATATTCTAATAGTATAGTATAATACCAAAAATATAAACAATACAATAAGTCTATAATAAAACTCATGCGTTGCACGGGATCATGAGCTAGTTCTCTATAAATGACTGACCTGACAAATAGCCCATTCTGATACATCAAAGATCTTGCTCTCAGCACAAACAAAAGCACGCGGAATCTCCACCTAAATGTCAAGCAACACACTTAGCAAAGTAAATCAAGCACATCTATAAAGGCGTAAACTTCAAGGAATAGACAGTATTCAGTATAAAGATGTGTAATAACACAAATATGACACTAAATAGAGTTGTACTAAAGGAACATATGGAATTTCAAACACTATGGTAAACATTCTGTCAAATGAAAGTAATCTAATCTATTAATACCCAAGGAAATAGTAAAATCAAAAATAAAATTTTAGAACCCCTCCAATTCTCCAACACATCATCATGTATCAAACTTGTATACTCTCAATTTTTTAATATTTCAAAGTCAATTAAAAAGGCAAAAAAGATTAACTGGCTGAGTTTCCAAAAAGTACACCTTTTGTGGCCGATCAAAGACCAGTGAGCCTCTGTATTCAACCCATCCATCTCCATCCTTTGCTTGATGATATTGGCAGCAATCCTGAATCCAAAACAAGTATATATTTATATCAAGTGCAAAAATAATGAATGAGAGAATGAACACAGGCAAAATCAAACGAAGCCCAACCTGACACCATCTTGCCTTGGTCTTGGTCCTATTGGTGCAAACCCAAATGTGTGAATTGCCACATTTTGTGCATTGTATACGTCTTGACTCTTCAGAGCAATAATCTGGGCTATCCTGCTCATTTGTGATGCATGGTTAAACAATTTTCAAATCATATAATTAACATGTAAGAGATTACCTTATCAGATATCTAACCCATTCCTGCTCATGAAATATCTATCTTAATATATGCATTTTTGGTTAACTGGGATGTCATCAGGAAAATTTCATGCAACCAAGAGGTTGACAACTAAGAGGAAGCTAAACTGTTTCTACTTTGCTCATATGTATGGGCCTATATCACAATATCCAAGGATTAGTTCAGTCCAAGTCTTGCGCAAATTTGTTATCTAGTTCAAAATAACTCCAAAAGAGTTGGCAGGAAAGAAAAAAACGTCTTCTGACTTCTCTTTAGGAGGAGAATGGTCCTAAAAAAGGCAAATTTTCAATCGTAACTCTCAAATCTCGTTTCGAGGATTGCCACTGGCTAAAGACAACAAGATAACCTACCTAACCCTACTGGAGAAAAAATAGGCAGAAAACATTTTGGAGGGGGAAAAAATTTTGCGGCCAGCGCAAAGAAGGGAACTGGATGCTCCATTATATGCATGCTAATGAGGCAAGTATGTTTCTCATTGTGGCTTTATGTATATAAGATAATCATCACTAGTGTTCTAAAAATCTCTAGGTCCGATTAATCCCCGCCGAGGCGCTAGGCGGTCATCTACCGCCTTGATTTGACTGGGCACCTAGGCAGAACCAAACATCTATTTTGAAGCTCTACAATACTTGAAATTACATTTTAAAGTCTTAAAAAATTAATTTTTATGATAATTTTCATGTAAAATTTTAAACAATTACAACTACTATATACTTTATATAATATAACAAATATGTATAATAGAAAAATAAATAAATGAGTCCGCCTATTAAAACACCTAGTCTGCCTAGAAAAACACCTAGGCAATGCCTAGGCGGTGCTAGGCGCCCCCCTCCGCCGCCCAGGTCCGCCAAGCGACTTTTAAAACACTGATCATCACTAGTAAATAAAATAGTCAGAAGCACGAACACACAATTAATAGTACCCTTTTTTATAGTTACTAAAAACACAGATCTAGCATAGTGAAGACAAACGAAAATAGGAAAAAGCATGATTAAATATATGGAAGACAAGAATATTTCTGGATCTTAAATATATATCAAAGTCCAAAAACAGGATTGCATAGATTTAAAGTGATATAATTAAATTATTCTAATTAGAAAAAGATGAGTAATTTTACGAGTAATTTTTCAAAATTAACTTCCTTACTTCCATCTGATAATATTATTAGTTCAAGTGTAAGACCTGTAGTTACATAAACAAGCGAATCCACGTAATCATACCTGACGCGGAGTATCAGGAGATTTCTGTGATACACTCTTATATTCTTCCTTTTTCAGTTGCTCATCATAATCTCGCTTCTTTGTAGAATCAGAAAGAACCTGAATATTGTGACATTGTAAATTACACAGTCAAGTAGTTAACCACAGCTACAACTTCCATTTCAGGCATCCGTGAATTACAAACAAGTTGTTCTACAAGAACAACTAAGCCAAGTCAAAGGAATGGATACTTGCCTCATATGCACACTGAAGTTTCTTAAATGATTCACTTGCTAGTGGGCTTCCCATGTTTTTATCAGGGTGCACAAGCATGGCCTAACCAAATAAAAGCCAACAATAAGTATACCAACAAAGAAACAAACAGAAAGACATTTTGATATAAAAATATAAGATATGCATGCACATAAGTATGTGATTATATAGCATGCAAGTGTGAAACTAGGCAATATGATTTGCTGAAAATGTTTAGTTGCACTACTCGCATAAGAATAATCACTGCCATGCTAGCATGTGAATCAAGTATTCAGCATCATGGGTTATTTCATTCTATTGATATTTTATTTGTCCATGGACACTATCTCTTAAATTTAGTCCTGTTATCAACTTCTAAACTTTTGAGACCATAAGCATCCACCGACACATAAGTTTTGTATGCAAGATGTGGGTGAAACGAACCATAAGCAACAAATGTGGGGGAATATATGATAGAATATGGTACTCAAAAGGAGGACTATCTTTTAACTCGAAAAAGATAGTGCCGAGAAAGCTATTCATGCAGATTGTGTGAAGTGTTATTGAAATAAAAGAAATTGACTTGTTCAGTGCAGTTAAACAGAGAAGGTAACATAGTGGCTGCTTTGTTAGAAAAATTGAGTCAATCTACAAAGTATTTAAAGTTCAGAGCACAATTCTTCTATTGATTTAGTGGACCATGCTTGGTTTTGTGTGGAATGTACTTCTCTTAAATTAAGAAATATTCCGTTCATCACAATTTAAGTGACCTTTTCCACATTGGAATGTCCCAAATAAAGTGGCCTTATTCCACACGTCCACATGTCAATGGATTAATTGTTCAAATAGACTAATTACCCTAATGTTTAAAAAAGTAAAAAGAGAGTTTGAAACTTTTTGACCTTATCCCATATACAATGCAATTAGTTTAAGAGTATAATGGAGGCAAAATTAAAGTCTTGGTCAAGCACTAGCACTACTCTTTCTTAGACTCTTTGTTATGTGAAGAGGGTCAATTTAGACAGGGAGTAAGAATTAAAACGAAAAAAAGTGACTTTAGCATGGCTGCAACACACATTTGAACACCTCTCTTCATGAATTCCAAAAGATTTCCTGATGCTAGACAAGAATATGCAAAAAGGCAAAAGGAAAAGGATCCATTAGCAAGTTTGCCTGTTCTCCGAATATAGCATACCTTTTTCCGATATTCCTTCTTTAACAAGACAGCATCAATTTTCTTGTGGCGAGAAAATCCCAAAGCTTCATAATGATCCATGCTGCCTAAAATCCGTTTCATCTCATCGGGAGAATTTACCTCTTCTCTGACTACATGATTAGCAGGACATTCTTTCTGTTTGTTGACAAAAGATGGAGTGGCACTTGATTTGCTGGATGATGCTTTTGTGGTGGAAGATTTACACGAGTTCACCTTTTCAGCTTCATCAATAGGCACAGAAAATTCACAATCTCCCGAGAAGTCATCTTCAGCAAATGACCCCGATTCTTTGTGCTCCTCAAAGTGTGTGCTTTCACTCAGATTGTCACACCATTGGAGAACGTAACTTAACAAGTCATTAGACAGAAAAGACAGATTTAGTGATACAATAACACCAAGCCATCCCACTCGAACTTTTACACAGTAGATAGCATAAACAGTAGCCATTAAGACAACCAAGCGAGCATGATTTAGGGAAAACAAATAACCTGCAATTAAAAAAAGAAAGAAACAGAGAGATTAAGTGTCAACAGATGAGAGAAACTGCTGGCAATCGCTAGAGATGTATATGTCAATCATCTATTAGAAAAGCATCAAGAACTTTGGAATTTCTTGTCTAGAGCCTCCAGATCTCAGACTTCAGGAAGATACTGAGATTGATGAGAAAAACATGCTTAGAATTTAGAAGGGAAGGGAAAACATGACTTACCTCCAACAATAAATAATGTACCCGTGATCCAAAAGTTAGCATACATCCATAAAACCAAAATAGCGCACAACCCTACAATAAAAAGTCCAGGAGTGTAACCCAAGTACTGAACAGCACCCCCAGCAACCCCCTGAAATAACATAGGCAAATTTTAGAGGCATAGTTGTCAAATTTGCTGTGAGGAGCAGTAAGAATATATAATATATTTAACACTTCTAAAGCACATCTTTTTGTAGGCAAATGAATTGCAAGACAATATAATATACCAGCTTAAATTAGAAATTGTTCCTTTTAAAACAAAAGAACAAGCAAATTAATTGGCTGAGGAATTTGAGTAACAAAACAAATAATAGAATGGATTTTATGCAAACATATGATGTGTTATATATTGTTACCCAAGTATTTTACCCTGTTGCCTCTTCCTCTTATTATCTAATTCTTTCTTTTTTATATTTTCCTTGGTTGGGTTTTGCATGGCTTGACGCAAGCACACATGCACACACAAGTATATATCTGGTACCAGTTAAGAAAATAATATGTTTCCATGTTTCCATTTTTTTTTTGGCTTCAGTTTTTTTCTTAAATAAAAGAACAAAATTTTATTGGGGAAGAGAGAGTGGAGCTACAGCCTACAATGCAGATGTAGGACAAGGAGTTTTCCCAAATCAAAATACAAGAGAAAACAAGAAAGCAAGTTAAGGTAAAAGAAAATCTTGGCAACAAACTAATTTATAGGGTTCGATTATAAATTGTATTTTGAGCTTTATAGCTTATCTTACTTAGAGATTTTCTTAGAGAAATTTAATGACATATACCATTTAAGTTTTCATAGTAAAGATACAAAAAGTAAGAAGCTAGAACTTCATGATTTTTCATATTAGCTAATAGCTACTTAAAAAGGATCACTAACATTTAGTTATGGTTATGATTAAATAAAAATCATTAAAAATAATTAGAAACTTAGCCTTAGAATGTTCAAATCTCTCTTACATATCAAAACATAATAATGATAATAAAGTTTATATTGCTCCTATCCTCAGTTCCTCACGTTCATCACACAACACCCATGTCACGAACATCATTACAACTGCAACAAAAAATGCAACCATTATTCAAACCATGTCACACTACAACATTGAAAATGTCGGGTTACAACATCGCTTGAAGATTTAACAGTACTGTTCAAAATTGCATTAGTGGCCTAGGTTTCAAAGGACGATTTTTCCGCTCAGTTTCAGGTGATACATACCATTATGTATAAATATTCATTTATTTCTTATTATCATTAGTAAATAAGTTAATATGTAGTTATAAATCTTTTATTTATTCCTTTTTAGATAAAGGAAGAAGATTTTATTGATAAAAGAGAATAGATTACAGCATGAGGTGGACAAGAAGTTCTTCCAAAACAAACAAAGACAAAAGAAACCAAAGCAAACAAAAGGAGAAAATTAAGACATTAATGTAGCACCACCCGTTAATCTCTACAAAAATCTGACAAAAAAATTTCTCCAAAAGCTCCCATAACATGAACACAAAGAGAAGTAAAGAAATACACTCTATCCCAAAGCATATCAATATTCATGTCCGACAACAACAAAAATTCCAGCATTACTCTTGATCCAAATTCCCCATGCAAAACAAGCACAACTCCAAAGAATACTCCTATCATTTGTATGACCAAAAGTTTTGAATCTGCATAGTAAAAGATCTTCCACCAAAGAGGGATGAACATACCCAACTTTCACCCATCATGTTAAGCAAACAACACCACAACCGTTGAGCAATCAAATAGTGAAGAAATAAATGAGGATGACACATTGACACTCACTATCATGCACACACATAATACATATATCTTGGATAAAGATTTGTAAGGCTCTAATGCATGTCCTTATTGTTAAGCTGACCAAAGGTTAAGGACCACATAAAAGTCTTAATTTTTCAGGAAACTTTTACTTTCCAAATATAAGAGACTAGAAAATAATGATGAATTGGACAATAACCTAATAAGTGAAAAAAGAACAACAAGAACAAGAGAAGATTCCCGAAGGATCAAAACACCAAACACCCCTATCCAATGATTGATAAAAGAAGATGAATTAAGCAGCTGAATAAACAAAGAGAATTTTTCTACCTCCTTATCATTTAAATTGCAGAAAAAATGAAAATCCTAAGAAGCCAAATAATGAGAATACTAAGAAACCAAATCCCCCCCCCCCCAGTATAGTAGTTAGAAATGGAAGAATTATGCATAGATGAGAAATAATAAAGACAAGGAAAATAATTGTAAAAGGCTTTGGAAATCCATGGAAATAAAATGAAATTCTAGAAGTAGTATTTAATTAATTTACTTTATTTATAATTTTATTAGTTGTCATATTAGAATCCAATTTTGGTTAGGAAAATTGTTTAGGAAGTATTATAATTTATAAATAGGGATGTACTATATTATTTTTGATACATTGAGTTATATAATTGATTGAGATTTGTGTGAGAATTACTACATGAGATGTCCCTTTGTCCCAAAAACCCCGTCCTCATTAATAGGCTTCAATGCAACAGTATTCCGAAAAACCAAGCTAATTTCTACAACTTGTAACTGGGTGGCTTGAAACGCTACAAGATATTGTTTGGTATTGGGGAAAAGTACACTTCAAACCAGCAGGCTCTTAAAGTCAAACATGGCTGATATATTGAAAAAAATAAAGCTAAAAAGAATGCAAAGTAGATGCAAATGAAAAATATACAATAGATTAATAGTTATCCAAGAGCACCTGGAAGGATTCTCCCTGGAGTTTGTTACAAAGTATTAAAGTTTAAAGAATCACAGAGTTTATCTCAGCACAGAGCACTGAAATAACAAAAGTCCACATACGTGTAATTTAAGCCCACAATTATCAAATGTAATTCAAATGTAGTTTACTTCCAGTATCCTTTTGATGTTGCCTTTTCCAGATTAATACTACATCTACCCTTTACTAATAAAACAACTGGTTTACGGAAATCTATTTTAGCCCCTGTTTTTTCTCTTCTTCAGAAGCCATTTTGGTTTTCAAACATTGAGATTACTAATCATCATACCCAAAAACATAACAGTGTGTGTATTTATGTGATAATGCCATCTAATTGTTTACTTTTTATTACATTCATCTACGCTGAAAGGTAAATCATTTACTACAGCAGGATTCTGTGGAAACATGATATGACACAACAAAATCAAGAACAAGAAAGTCCATCCAACAGTTAAATATTGAATAAAACCTATTAATGTCAGGGAATTGCATTTGTAGCCTTACCATACTAAGAAGCACGTAGATCAGGCAAGACATGGATGTCAAACTAAGAAAGCAACTCCACATAATAACAAGTAAAGCTGCAGAACCCAACCCAACAAATGACCGAAAACCCCGACCAACACAGTCTTTCCAATGAATCAACAAGTACTGCAGAACTCTCCCCAGTCTTGCACATGCACAGCAAACCACCGGCCAATGCCGCTCTATAAAAATCTCAATTTTGTCCCTGAAACAGGTGGCCGCAGTTCGTGCAACCGAGTAACAATGCTGCTTTGATTGTAACCATTTCCATACTTGCTTGAACAACCCAATATCCTCCATCATCACAAATCCTTGTTACCTCAAACTTCCGAAGTTAACTTACAATTACATAAACCTAGGAGACACTTCAATTTAACCCCTAATCTTCGTTAAAATTTCTACCAAAACTGCCATTGAAACCCGTCAATTAGATTTTTTTTAAATAGTATCAGCTCAAGGATCGGGCACTACCCATTATGTAAACCACTGAATCTGACAAAATTGCAACTTAAAACTTCACCAACAAAGAAGAAGAAGATAACGAAGAAGATAATGATGATCCACAAGCTCCCATCTTCACGCAGCAAAAGTGAGCATTTTGCGGAACTGACCAGCTGAAGATCATGAAAAACAGTAATTTTGCTTCACATGTACGTTTCCAACAAGCATTTCCAAAAAGCAACCCACAAAATTAAATACAGTCCTCTACTTTTTGACTCTAATGATGACAAAATTTATTTCCTATTTTAGCTGTCCCTCACATGTTCGATCTTATGCCCCATAGAAGAGGGGGGGGGGGGGAGGGGGAATCCAGCAATTAAATGATGACACAAAATTTCACATCAAAGATACATATAGAAATGATCGGACCTGAGTAAACTAGAAGGAGCCGAGTCAGGTCTCTGGTCTTCGAAGCTCAAAAAGAGGAAAAATGAGGAGAGAGAAAGAAAAGAAAGGGGCTTTAATGGATTCCCTTGAGACAATGTTAGGGCTTGAACTTTTCTGTGACGGAACCCTAGCTTTTTTTCAGGCAATGCTCGTGAAAAAGGGTGTGAGATTAAAAAGGTTGGGAAAGGGTAGAGGAGAGTGATGAGGAGAGAGAAAATAGAGGTGAAGTATTTGGCTTTTAGATTTACGTGTGGGATTCGGTCTATTTGGATAATTAGGGTTAATGATAGGTGGGGCCTATTGGTTTAATTTATTTAGGATTAAAGAGAGATGGGTTGTTCTAGTTTTTGTTAGTAGGTTTGTCTAACCGGCACCCTCCATTCATCTCTCCGCTGATTTGTAGTTGTACAGTTCTCCTTCTCCGAGCTCTTTCGGGTTCTTTGTAGTTTGTACTAGAAGAAGGGTTATACTGTCACTAAAGTCTTAGGCAGTGTTTTATTAACACTTCACACTTTTTAATAAGAGTATGTTGTCTAATTCGGTGACATCTTATACTTGTTTGGTAATTTTTTATATTCCTCTTATTATTTTTAAATCGTTAGGAGAAGAAAATAAATCCAAATCGATCGGACCCATGTATGAACAAAATTTACATTTTTTTACAAAAATAGCGTCAACAATATAATGTTATTTCTCTTTTGTGCTTAATTCTATTTTGTACGAGAAGAAGGGTGATAGTGTTATTGAGGAATTCAGATTTATTGTCTGTTATTTATATTATTTACTATTTCATTATACATATTGATGTCGGTTAATACTTATTAAAAAGTTAACTGTAATAAAATAAGGGCTAATGACAAAATTGTCCCCCCAAATTTGGACAAAAATCAATTTAACACTCAAAGTTTGGGAATCGTGAATCAATACCTCTAAGTATTTAAAAATAGCAATTCTAGTCCTTTTTGCCATTCCGACCAATTAAGTCGCCGAAGAAAGACACATGTCAACAAATTAGCTAATTTCTACAAATTTAATACGGATGCATACGTATATTGTATTTTATATGCATATATATATATAATGAAAATCAATTTACGAATTTACACTTGGAATTCCAAACGAGCGAAGAGCACCGGATAAGGCTTTAGGCAATTTTTCATAGCAATTTAGGGTTCTACAAAGATAGCTTCTTGATCTGGGTATATTTACACTTCTGATTTAGAAAATGGACACAAGTAAATGGTGTTTGAGACCTCTCAGCCATGACATGTCACAATATTAGGGTAATATACTTTAATATATGTTTATCTTGTTTACTGTGATTTGATGGTGAATATACTTATGGAGTCTCAGAATTCTTTATTGATGGTGATAAATGATGCTTCTTTGTTGTTTATATATATATATATATATATATATATATATATATAATATGGTTAATAGTGGATCATCTGTTGTTGTTCACTCTGTTTTATTATAAAGCTTTGTTATTTCTGCACAATGTTTGTTTATAATAATATGGTCCCTCTTTGATGTGTTTTGATCATCTATTTAAAAAAATTGCACTGTTTTGTGGTTGCAATTCATGTAGATGGTGATCCTTTGAAGGCTTTATTTACTGTTAAAATGTGTTATTGGAGGAAATTTAAAGACAAGGGATATATAGGTGGGGTACATGAATATGCAGACTTTTGTAGAGTAGACCTTATAACTATGTCAGACTTGGGGGATATGGCTATGGAAATGGGTTTTCATGGAGCATTAACCTTTTATCATTGGTGTGAAGAGAGGTGTTTAAGGGAAATCATAACTGATGATGACATTAAGAGCGTAGGTCCTTATTTGCTCATTCATAGAGTAGTAACAATCATCTTTGTTCATATAGACCATGTGTCAGTTGCTCTTCCTATTCCTAAATGGACTCAGGTTGAGATAAATTTAGATGGAGATGATCATGGTTTTGATGAAGAGGAAATTGTGAATGAGGCTATGTACTATAGTTAAGCAGATGATAGTTACATAAATAGTCAGGATTCAACTTTTACAGAGACATTCAATGATAGTGCCTATGAAGATGATAACCAGATTTTTGAAGAGAATGTGGAAGATGAGTCTGAGGTTAATAACCAACAAAGTAAGAAAGCAACAGATTCTAAAATCAACAAGAATGAACCTGAACCTCAAGTTAGGATGAATGAAGATTTAGAGGTTGATGTAATATCTGATAAAATGTCAAGAGTTAGGGTGGGGGAGATGATGCACCAATTTGGCCTGAGTTTAACCCAAAGACATATATGAATGATCCAATATTCAAATTGAGAATACTTTTTTACCAATAATAAGGTTTTTAAAGAAGCAATTTTAAACTATGTAGTCAAAAATGGATCAATTTATTTGGCAAAAAATGAGGCTCTAAGGGTAAGGTTTAAGCGTGCAGAGAGATATCCTAGAAAAATTACAGCTAGGAAGATGCAGAATGATAATACTTTGTAGGTGAAGAGGTTTGTTGATATACATACATGTGTTAGGGAACCTGTAAACAAACATGTTAAGTCAGGTTGGTTGGCCACAAGGTTTTTGCAAGAGTTTAAGAGACAACCTGTTATGCCTTGTAAAACATTTGTGGACCTAGTTTATGATAGACTTCACGGCGAGCTTGCGTGAGGTGGTCGTCGCCCAGATCGTTTCTAGCAAAGTCGTAAGGTGGAACGCTTACGACACTTCAACCTTTCGTCTATATTGAGTCGAGAACCTTGGTACAATCGCTTATTCAAGGAAGTTTGCGTTGAATAGAACACCAACGACA
Organism: Aralia elata; assembly: GCA_034770075.1. NCBI lineage: Eukaryota > Viridiplantae > Streptophyta > Magnoliopsida > Apiales > Araliaceae > Aralia > Aralia elata. The sequence continues at coordinate 9,580,767 of CM068385.1, read as the reverse complement.
CCTTAATCCTGTACTTATATGACGCAAGAACCTTGGTAGAATCGACGATTGATGGGGTAGAAGACGCCACACACAACTATGATCTGTTGTATGATAAGTCAAATTTGAACCTCACACAAAAACTATAAACAATTCGGTAGTTCTCAAAGAACCAAAGAGAGAATAATCTCGTAAGAATTTTATTAATAATCTGAAGTCTATTGAATTACATCAGCTAATCCTTATTTATACTACTCAAAAGATAATTAATCACACAAGGGAAAAACAAATTAACTTGGAATGAAAATACTAGCTAAAAAGCATCCTAATTATATTAAAATTGGAAAACCTAATTAAAATCCTGTGAAAGCTCGCCTTAGAAGATTCTAGAAACGAGCCTGGGCTGCGAAATCAAAAGCTGGAGCGCTGCTGCGCCGGGACCTAGTGCAGCTACGCTAGACCTGCTGAGCCGATTTGAATGCTGAGTTGATTCAAATGCTGATTTAAACCACTTGCTTGTACCAAGTTAATGAACTTAGAATCTTCCTCAATCACCCACGAACCCTTATCAATCCAAACCTTTTGAATTAATCTGTTAAGTCCTTCTTTGAACCGTTTAGCCTGTGCCCTCGTAACAGGACCAATAGACACTTGAACTGGATCCGCCCACGTTTGGCCTACGTGACTCCTGTCCATATCCGAGCTAGGCATGTCCTCATCATTCATCTCCTTTTGAAAAGGATTTGTCCTCAAATTATCACCTACATCAAACGGACTTAGATCAAAAACATTGAATGTTGTACTAACGTTATATTCACCAAGTAAATCCAGTTTGTAGGCATTGTCATTGATGCGCTCAAGGACTTGAAAAGGTCCATCTCCCCTCAGACATAATTTTGAATGCCTTTGAGTTGGAAATCTCTCTTTTCTTATGTGTAACCAAACCCAATCTCCCGACCCAAAGATCACTTAACGTCATCCCTTATTGGCCTGCTTAACGTACTGCTCCGTCCTCTTTTCAATGTTGAGTCTAGCTTTCTCATGTATCTGTTTAACAAAATCAACCTTTTTCTTTCCATCCATATTAGTATATTCAGATACAGGTAATGAAGATAAATCCAATGGTGTTAAAGGATTAAAACCATACACAATCTCGAATGGAGAAAAGTTAGTAGCAGAATGAATAGATCGATTATATGCAAACTCAACATGTAGCAAACACTCTTCCCAGAATTTGATATTCTTTTTAATGATAGCCCACAACAAAGCAGACAAAGTTCTATTTACTACTTTGGTTTGACCATCAGTTTGTGGATGACAAGTAGTTGAAAACAACAATTTAGTACCTAACTTACACCACAATGTCTTTCAAAAATAACTCAAGAACTTAATATCTCTATTAGAAACAATTGTCTTAGGCATACCATATAATCAAATAATTTTCCTAAAGAATAAATCAGCAACATGGGAAGCATCATCAGTTTTCTGACATGGAATAAAATGTGTCATTTTCGAAAACTTATCCACGACTATAAAAATTGAATCATGACCATGCTTAGACCTAGGTAATCCCAACACAAAATCCATAGAGATATCAATCCAAGGTTCACTAGGTATAGGTAATGGTATAAACATTCCATGGGGTTGAATACGAGATTTAGCTTGACAACAAGTAATGCACCTATCACATATTCGTTCTACATCTCATTTCATGTGTGGCCAATAAAAATATTCCCGTAAAACTGCAAAACTTTTATCAACACCAAAATGACCCATTAAACTACCCTCATGTGATTCTTTTACGAACAACTCACGCAAAGAACAAGCAGGTGTGCACAATTTATCTTCAGGAAATAAAAACCCATCATACTTAAAGTACTTACCGACTGCATTCTTTTCACAAGATTTAAATTCATCACGAAAATCATGGTCATCGACATATAATTCTTTAATTTGTTCAAAACCAAGCAATTTTGTATCAAGAGTCGATAACAACATATACCTTCGTAATAGAGCATCTGCAACGACGTTCTCTTTACTTTGCTTGTATCGAATGATATATGAAAATGTCTCGATAAAATCAATCCACCGTGTATGTCTCTTATTCAATTTATGTTGACCTTTCAAATACTTCAAATATTCATAATCCGTATAAATCACGAATTCCTTAGGCCAAAGGTAGTGTTTGTGATGCCCCCAAAATAGGTCCACACAACCCATTTTGAGTCGCCAATAACATTCTACAACATACAAATACAAATACGAATTTTCCCATTTACAACTAATATTTGTCGTGCAAAATGCGACCACACACATACTGTGACTTTCATACAAATATCGTACCGTATGGTACCACAGTATCCAAACCCAAATTATTACAATACCGTAAAAAGACGGCAACACATGTTTTAAGTCTCCAGTACAATCATTATTAAACTATGTCATAACTTGATGAGGACAACCACTAACTCGGACCATCACTCCACTCCCCGGCTAGTCCCAGCTACATTTTCCTTTCCTGAGAAGAACAATGGGACAAAACTGAAAAGGGTGAGCTCAAATAGCCCAGTAAAAAATATCATGACTAAGATAATGAAGAATAAAAATTATCTTTAGTCTTCAACAATAATAAATCAGAGATTTAAAGATATTATAATTGTTCAACAACAACAATTACAGCGGAACAAACAATCCATTAGAAGAGTCAAGTAGACTATAATATCTACCATCTTCTATAAATTAAAGGATCACCACCAATATTTTAACCCTGTAACACCAATCAACAATTCCTGTTTATGAACATCCAAATCAACAGTTTATATTCAACAGCCTCTCTTTGCACTACGTGTCAAAGATATTTATTTGTAACATCACCGGTCATGATCATGCCAAACGCCAGTTCATCTTTGCACTACGGGCCAAAGAGAACTTTCACCATACGCCTTTGTTTGTAACACCAAAAGTCATGATTATACCAATACACAGTTTGGTCAAAATCATGTCACGCCAGTTCATCTTTGCACTACGGGCCAAAGAGAACTATCACCACAATTTAAGTATGAGGATGAGGATGATGACAATGATACAGTGAGATTAAGGATAAGAAAAACTTTATAATTTAATCAGTATCAAAGATTGACCAAATTGCCAACACGATAACTAAATTGTGGAGTCAAATTCAAGAATGATATTCAAGAAATTATTTCATGCTTCAACTATAACATATAGAAAGATTCAAGTGAAAAGATATTAGATGAAGCACAAACTATTAAGGATATTCTACTAATTTTCAGGGATTTTCTCCATTTAAAAATAAGGTTTTGAAAACAAATAAGGATTTCTTATCATAAATGGAGAAATGTGAAAGAAAAAGATATCCCTTAAAGAGTACAAAAGAAATGATAAGTTATATGAGTATAACAGAATATATGAAACTGCAATGGATTTTCACCTGTCATGCGATAATTCGCGTAGACAGATTATTTCCACAACAGATTAATAAGTAATGAATACGACGGGTTATTCACCAGGTATGCGTCAATCCGCACGAACAGGTTATACCCACAGATTAATAAGGAATGAATACAGAAGGGTATTCACCAGGTACGACACTCGTACTTACAGGTTATTCCCATAGAATAATAAGGGTTGAATACAAAAGGATATTCACCAGGCATGCGTCATACCGCACGACCAGGTTATCCCCACAAATTAATACAGAATGAATAACAATATTTATGAGTATAATATCACTTACGAACATGAAAGCAAATGATATTATATATGAGTATGAAAGAAATGATATTCCCTACCTTCGTTAACTGGATGTTACTTTCTATGAAGTTTACTAACTTCGGATAATACTAGTATTCTCACAAATACTCACAATAGCCTAGCACACTAAGAGAACTTCAGAAATTTAGAGAGAGAGAGAAAGTATAAGCAATGAAGGTGTGAAAATTTCTTAAGCAAACTCTCCCTATTTATAGGAAAATCAAGGTGAGTGCATTTTGGTCTTTTCCCCATATTCTTTTAATATCATCCATCCATTTTTTCTTCCATTAATATCATCCATCCATTTTTTCTTCCATTAATATCATCCATCCATTTATTCAAAAAGATTAATCCATTATCAAAAGATAATTCCATTATCAAAAGATAATTCCATTATCAAAAGATAAAACCATAAAAAATAACTCCATTATCACAATAAATCCATTTTTCTGTATTATTGTGTTAAATGTATTAATATCACAGATAGCATATACTCGCAATACTGACAACCAGATTATTCCCAGGAAAGAGGGGGCCTTCCATAAAAAAATGGCGCGCAATTAAATAACCCCTTTCCTTGACAGAATTTCTAGACATTGTCGATAATGCTAAAATATCCTATCAAATGATATAAGTTATAATGTCGTGACAAATAGTAAAATATATTATGCAGATGCTAATTAACAATTATTGAATCAAGATACTATGCAATTACTACTTTATCAATTATTGAATCAATAATATAAAACACTGTGCAACATCGTGAGCTACTGTGGAATACCGTGTGCTACTGCGGAATAACGCGTTTTACTGTTCTTTTTATCACCGGGTATTTTAACAGTTATCGGTTAAAGTTTTGCCGTCAATTTCTATTACTTTTTATATCCGACAGTTAACCCGTTGTGGGGCCCACTATCATTGACAATATTACCATTTCGGCACCATCGTACGGTACCGAATATAATATTTCCCGACAAAAGGAATATTCCCCGACATACTATTTATCAGATAATTTGCATATAACACCCTTAACTATCATTTATAACAATTAAGCACTTCACTATTTAGAAAAATAATCATAAAGAAAATAATAAATTTTTATTTCATAAATTCGGGGTCTTACAGTGTTATCATGTTTTCAATGTTCGAACCAATCCGTACAATTCTTTATCATAAGTAGGATAGTTTAAAGCTGCCCCACTCAATTTCTAGCTAAAATATGCCACTGGTTTTTCTTCCTGCATCAACACAACTCCAATTCCTAAACCTAAAACATCACACTCAATTTCAAAGGTTTTAGAAAAGTTAGGCAAAACAAGTAAATGAGCATTAGTCAATTTATCCTTAATCAACTGAAACGCCTTCTCTTGTTCATCTCCTCACTTAAAACCCACGCTCTTCTTGATTACTTTGGTAAGTGGTGCCGTGATTTCGCTAAAGTTTCTCACGAAGCGTTAGTAGAAACTTGCGAGTCCATGAAAACTACGAAATTGACTTGCATTCCTAGGACTCGGTCATTCCTTGATTGCACGTATCTTTTCTTCATCCACTTATATTCCTTGTGAACTAACAACAAAACCAATTAACGCAACTCTATCCGTACAAAACGTGCATTTATGCATGTTAACAAATAACTTTTCCTTCCTAAGTACATCTAAAATAGATTTTAAATGTAACGCATGTTCACCCAAGTTCTTGCTATAAACCAAGATATCATCAAAATAAACTACAACAAATTTACCAATAAATGGACGCAAAACATAATTCATTAATCGCATGAAAGTACTATGAGCATTAGTTAAACCAAAAGGTAACACTAACCACTCATATAAACCATATTTAGTTTTAAAAGCAGTTTTCCATTCATCCACTTCTTTCATTCTAATTTGATGATATTCACTTTTTAAATCAATTTTAAAAAACACATATAACCCATGCAATTCATCAAGCATATCATCTAAGTGAGGAATAGGGATGTCGATACTTTACCGTGATATTATTTACCGCTCAACAATCAATGCACATACTCAACGTCCTATCCTTTTTAGGTACTATGATCTCATGAACGGCATACGAACTCATAATTCCATTCACGATACCCCTCTCCATCAACTCTCCAACCAGCCATTGTTACTCCGTCGTCTCCTCGAAAATGCTATAGGATGATCGGTACGGAATGATAGCACCGGGTATGATATCAACCTGAAATAGAAAAACAACAAAACTAGACAAAGAAGAGTTAAACTAGTTAGTATTCAAAAACGCCTCTTTGTACGAATGTATAGTCATCGGCTATTTAAAATACAATACCCTTTCCCACTCATTCTTTTTTTCATAGTCATATTTTTCTCTCTTCTTTTTGCTCAATTTTTCTCTCAACTGTTTTATTCTCTCTTTCATTTTTAGTCTCACTTTTCTCAATCTCTTGTTTGTTTTCGCTTTCACTCTTTTCAATATCTCTTGTATGTTCATTCTCATTTTTATCGGCTTCTTCTTTTTTCACTCGCAATGTTTTAATCATACTTTTGCTTTTGTTCACTTACTTGCTTTTGATCACAATCTCTTTGTAAATGCATTATATCTTCATGGACTTTTACTTCCCTCGGTTGATCTTAATCCCTATGCGCCTTAGGAGTATTTTGTGGTTGCATCCAACATGCCTCTAATGCTTTACGAACCGAATCCATGAGGTCCTCCTTTGTCTCCCTAGACAGTATTGGTTCTCTATGCGCCTTAGGAGTGTCTTGTGGCTATCTCTAATGCAACTCCATCCTACCTACACGCCTATGAACCGCCTTATCGTCTTTCAATGTTGTTCGCCTTGGAGATTGCTCTACATGTCTTGGAGATGTATACTCCTTCCTTCGATTAAACTGGACTGGAGCAAACTGCTTTCTTATTACGGTTTTCAACTCCTCCCATGTCTCAATCGGACGCTCTCCACATCTTCTCCTACTAAGCACAAATTGATCCCACCGTGTAAATGCATAATCGGAGAACTCTTGAATCGCCAGTTTGACCTTCCTACGCTCGGAATAGTCATGATAATCAAACTCCCACTCTTTCCTTTTCTCCCATCTCAAATATGTATCAGGATCATTTTTGTCTTAGAAAGAATTTTTTCGAATTTCAGGAGTACTTTCAAAATCATAACCATACATGTTTGTTGCAAAACAAAGGTTAGTAGATAAAATTTTCCTCACCACTCCCTTACGTGTTTCGCTCAAACAATGAATCACTCAATTACGCTCGTGCATCACTCAATTGGCTTTTACCCTCGAATAATCTCACTACTCTGGCCTTTTTCCACTCTCAAGTATTCCTTCTTATCAGTACTTTTTAAATTCACCAAACAAAATCACAGTTTCCTATTCAATTCAACAAGAACTTATCAAGAATAAAATATAGTATGTATGAGTCTCGGAATACCAATAATATTACAGGTTGAGCGCTTTGTACTTATTGTATGCCCTTAAAATATCCAGGAAAACTAGTTAGGCTTGCGGAATTTTATGGCGTTGCTTCGTCGGAATTGATGATTGAATGCTCAAATTATTGCTGCTGAATTGGTTAGCAAATAATCGAAATAAACTGAAAAATTTTCTTTACTCTGCTTTTTTTTGCTATTCAACAAGAAAATTAAGATAACTCGCTAGAAAACTTAGCTGTGATACCAAATGATAGACTTCATGGCACGCTTGCGTGAGGTGGTCGTCGCCCGGATTGTTTCTAGCAAAATCGTAAGGTGGAACGCTCAGGACACCTCAACCCTTTGTATATATTGAGACGAGAACATTGGTACAATCGCTTGCGCAGGGAAGTTTGCATTGAATGGAACACGAATGACACCTTAACCCCGTGCTTATATGAAGCAGAAACCTTGGTACAATAGACGATTGATGCGGTAGAAGACACCACACACAACTATGATCTATTATATGGTAAGTCAAATTTGAACCTTACAGAAAAACTATGAACAGTTCGGGAGTTCTCAAAAAACTAAAGAGAGAATAATCTCGCAAGAATTTTATTAATAATCTGAAGTCTATTGAATTATATCAGTCAATCCTTATTTATACTACTCAAGGGATAACTTAATCACATAAGGAAATAACTAATTAACTTGGAATGAAAATACTAGCTAAAAAGCATCCTAATTACATTAAAATTGGAAAACCTAATTAAAATCTCGTGCAAGATCGCCTTAAAAGATTCTGGAAACGAGCCTAGGCTGCAAAATCAGATGTTGGAGCGTTGTTGCACCGGAAACTAGCATAGTTTCATTGGTTTATAACGCAGCGCTACTGCGCTAGACCTAGCACTGCTACGCTTAACTTTCTGTCTGGACTGTTGAGCCGATTTAAATGTTAAGTTGATTCGAATGTTGATTTAAACCACTTGCTAGCACCAAGTTAACAAACTTAGAATCTTCCTCAATCGCCCACGAACCCTTATTAATCCAAACTTCTTGAATTAATTCATTAAGTCCTTCTTTGAACCGTTTAGCCCGTGACCTCGTAACTGGACCAATAGGCACTTGAACTAGATCCGCCCACGTTTGACCACCGTGACTCTCGTCCATATCCGAGCTAAGCATGTCCTCATTAATTTGGAATACTTTAGTGCTAAAGATTTCTGAATCTCAAGCACTTAGAGTTAGGCAAAGGGTTGTGAAGATGATTCAGGGTTCTCTGCTAGAACAATTGTTAGTTTGCAAAAACAAGAACATACATACAATTAAATTGATGTAAAAGCGGAAGCATGACATAAATCATATTTAAATTTTTCTACAATCCTAGGAATCACCTTTATGCGATATTATTAATCGAGGAAGGATAAAAGATATACCTTATGAAGATGAATCAACTCCTTGATGTGATCTTCAAGTCTCAATCTTTTGATCCTCCGCGTTTCTTTAAATCTACGGATCAAACTTCAGCTACTCAGTGTGTGTAGCACTCTAAAGGTGATCCACCAAAAAATTATTAATTAAAGTAGTAAATTTAGGTTTTCTCAAAAACTTTGGGTGGCTAACCCTAATTCTCTCTCTCCTAACTCCTTAAGTTGTAAAGAATTATTACGTAGTATCTCAATACTGACAGTACCACTTAATCTATAATAAGGTCTCTCCTTATATAGATTAATCCTCCCTCCTAAACTTTTTAGGACTTAGAGTTTTAATTTAATTCCCAAACCATTTAGGAACTAAATTATTTATAATAATAATAATAAAAATAAAAATACTTCTTATTAATTTATAATTAGTATTACTCCAAATATTTAATTATAAATATTAAGTTATTTAATTTATTCCATTATGGTACAAATTAAATATACTTAATTTATTATTATTAAGCCAATTACTTCTAAAATAATATTTTTATTTTATGATGTGACCCTTTAGGATCAATATTATTCCGATAGTGGAATAAATAAATTAGAACAATTCTAATATTATTTATAATGAATTAAACTCCATTAATTCAAATATAAATAAATATATTTATTCTACATCATGAGTGACACCTCATATCATGACTATCCAGATAATATGAAAGGGAGATGATATTTCCACAACACTTTTTGATATTTATACACGAAAAGTGTCGTTATAGATACTACAACAGCGATTTTTACATCTACAATGACACTTTGCGTGTGATAATATCAAATAGTGTTGTGGAAATATCGCTTGCCATATGAAATCAACGTTTAACTACAAAAAACCTATTTAGTAAATAGTTACAGTACAATTCAATCATTCTATTATACAATGTCCCAACCAAATATAAAACATTATACCCAAGGTACTATGATGATCTTAAGTTTAAGGATCACTTATACTACTATCACTATAGGAACTCCTATTGATAGGCAAGTAAAACTCCATTAGATGTTCTTTTAAGCGAGTCACGTTCAGTGAACTTATTTTTCAATAAGCACCTACACACTTGTTTTAGTGTCTCCACACAACTAATTATGAGATCAATCATCCTCTCTTCAAAAGAGCAAGTATAATATGTACTAATCTATTCGGATTCACTAACTCCACATTAGTAATACTATGATTAGGAACGCTCTAATTTTCAGTTATCTAGAATTTAAATCTCATTAGCATGAACTTATCATGATCTAAAAATATTACTCCAAAACTACGGGTTTATCCAATCAATTCTAATAATTAAATATGGATAAATAAATGTCTTTTAAATAAATGAATTCTTTTATTAATAAATGAATAAGATTAGAAAGTAAATGCTTATCATATCCTATGTGATTGGTTTGAGGGCATGCAACGTTCAATCTCCCACTTGCCTAAAACCAACCGCCCTGGTCTCTTATACCCATCTTCCTAAGTGGCGATCATACTACTACTGAGATAATGCTTTAGTAAATAAATTTGTAATGTTGTTCTAAGAGTCTACTCGCTCTATGGTGACATCTTCTCTTTTAATGATTTCTCTAATCAAATGAAAGCGCCGCAACACATGTTTGGATTTCTGATTACACTTAGGTTCCTTGGCTTGTGCAACAGCCACATTATTGTCACAATATAAAGGCATTGATCCTTGAATGCTAGGAACCACTCCAAGTTCTGTAATGAACATCTTCATTAAAACAACTTCCTTTGTAGCTTCATTTGCAACTATATACTTTGTCTCTGTCACTGAATCAACAAATGTTTGTTGCTTAGAACTCTTTCAACTCACTACACCATCATTCAAGGTAAACATATAACCCGAAACGGATTTGCTATCGTCTTGGTCAGTCTTAAAACTCGAGTCTATATAGCCTTCTAGTTTTAAATCAGACCTACCATATACAAGAAATACATCCTTAGTTCTTCTTAAGTACTTTAGGATGTTTTTCACTACTTTTCAGTGTTATTCTCCAGGAGTTGACTGATATTTACTTGTCATACTCAGTGCATAAGTAATATCAGGTCTAGTACATATCATCCCATACATGATAGATCATATTGCCGAAGCCTAAGGTATCTTACTCATGCGATCTCTCTCTTATAGTGTCTTTGGGGACAATTTCTTAGAGAGATGCACTCCATAACTCATCGGTATGAGACCTCTCTTGGAGTTTTTCATGCTAAACCTCTTTAGCATCGATCAATGTACGTTTCTTGGGTTAAGCCGAGTATCTTTTTAGATATATCTCCATAGATCTTTATCCCCCAAATATAGGATGCTTCTCCCAAATCTTTCATGGAGAAGTGTTTAGACAACCATATCTTTACTGATTGTAACATCGATATGTTATTCCCAATAAGTAGTTTATCATCAACATATAGTACTAGGAATATCACAACACTCCCACTAACCTTCTTGTACACATATGGTTCATATTCGTTTTTGATAAAATCAAACTCTTTGTTTGTCTCATCAAAATGAATGTTCCATCTTTGAGAAGCTTACTTTAATCCATAATGGATAGTTATAGCTTACATACTTGATTTGCTCCATCTTTTGAAATAAATCCCTCTATCTGTATCATATATACATCCTCTTCTAGTTCCCAATTGAGGAAAGCCGTTTTCACGTCTATTTGTCAGATTTCGTAATCATAGTAAGCTGTTATCTGAAGCAAAATCCAAATGGACTTAAGCATTGCTACTGGTGAGAAGATTTCATCATAATCAACTCCTTGCCTTTGTTTGAAACATTTTACAACTAGTCTGGCCTTATAGGTCTCTACCTTGCCATCTGTTCTAGTCTTTCTCTTAAAGACCCATTTACACCCTATAGGCTTAATGTCTTCCGGTGTATTAACCAAAGTTCACACTTGGTTCTCATACATGGACTCCATTTCAGTTTTCATGGCCATTTGCCATTTCTCTGAGTCTCTACTACTCATAGCCTCATCGTATGTTACTAGATCATCATCCTCTATGATACGTACCTTATCATCATCTTCTATGATAAATCCATAATACCTTTTAGGTATCTTAAATACTCTTCCAGATTTACGATTCAGTTGTGGTACAATAGATTTCTCTACTTGGACAGGTTCTTCCATTTGACCTGTAGTGCTTTGTGGTTCTTGAACTTCTTCAAGATCTATTTTACTCTCACTTGCCCTTTCAAGGATAAACTCCTTTTCGAAAAAGGTAGCGTGTTTCGCAACAAACATCTTTTGCTCAGTAGGATTATAAAAATAATAGCCCAAACTTTTTTTAAGATAAGCCACAAATTTGCACTTGTCAGATCTTGTCCCAAACTTATCATTTTCAAACCTTTTGACATAAGCTGGACAACCCCAAATTTTAACATGTTTAAGACTAGGTTTCCTCCTTGTCCATAACTCATATAGAGTCTTAGGGACGAATTTTGAAGGTACCTTATTTAGTAGATATGTTACTGTTTCTAGGGCATAACCCCATAAGGATAAACATATCATGGATCGCACTACGTCTAACAAGGTACGATTTCTCCTTTCAGATACACCATTCATTTGTGGCGTATCAAGATGCGTCCATTGTGAGAGAATACCACTATCTTTGAGATAATCTAGAAACTAATTGCTTAAGTATTCACCTCCTCAATCTGATCGAAGAACTTTGATACTCTTGCTTGTTTGTTTCTACTTCACTTCTGAATTCTTTGAACTTTTCAAATAATTCAGACTTGTATTTCACCAAATACATGTATCCATATCTAGAATGATCATTAGTGAATGTAATGAAGTACGAATATCCTTATATAGCATGGGTTGTCATAGGTCCACATACATTTGTGTGTACTAAGTCTAACAACCCTGCAACTCTCTTCATGTCTGCTAAATGGATTTAATCATCTTGTCCATGAGACAAGATTCACAAGTTAACTATGATTCATAATCAGATGGCTCTAAAAGCCCATCTTTATGCAACTTGTTTAGTCTTATTTCATTAATATGACCGTGTCTACAATGCCACATGAAGGTATAATTCACATCATCTCTTTTCCTTTTATTAGTTTGTTTAATTTGTAAAATATTTTCATGTAAGTCAATTATAAAAAGTCCATCAAGTAATCTACCAGTTCCAAACAAAATATTATTATTATAAATAGAACAACCATTGTTCTTAATTATAAATATCAAAACCTTCCTTGTCTAACAACGAAATAACTAGAAATAATGTTTATAATAAGAACTGGAACATAGTAACTGTTGGTTCCCGGGGACACAGTAGAGATCTAGAAGGGAGGGTTGAATAGATCTTTAAAACTTTTTCGTTTCATTAATGAAAGTATAACAATTAAGATTAGTATAATCAATTCATGCATAGCGGAATATACTTTAAAAGCCCCTTCAAAGATACAAGCATAATCTCAGTTCAGTGAATAAATCTTCGATATGGTTGACAACAGATATAGCAGTTATTGTATATAATGTAAATGACATAAAGTAAATAACACAAGAGATTTTAAGTGGTTCGGAGACTGAATAACTCCTACTCTACTCTTCCACTTCAACAAGTAGGAATCCACTAAAGGTTTTAGTCACTAAGAGAAGGACTCTCCGCCCTCCTCAAGTCCAGCAGACAAGAGTTGTTTTTAGCCACTAAGGCAAGGATCCTATGACCCTCCTCAAGTCCCGCAGACACGGATCCTCTGACCCCTCTTGAGTCCCGTAGACATGAGTTATTTTTAGTCCCTCGGACAAGGATCCTTTGACCTTATTCAAGTCTAGCAGACTTGGAACTCCAGTTCACAAAGAACTCTTCAAAGCTAGTAACCTTGGAATCCTGTAGACTAAGACCAGCAGCCTTAGAATCTTTTGTACCCTTTGGTACTCAGCAAGTCCAACAGACTTGACTTTGTTTAGTCACTTAAGACAAGGAACTATTTGGTGTGTTGATTGTTTGTTGGGTTGTGCTGTCAAGATGAACTTTGATCTCCTTCATCTTCAAGTACTTGGCAGCTGGTTGTGATCCTCTTCTAAACGCTGCTGATGATGGTCGTTGAATTTCTTCTTCTTCAGGTACATAAAAGATGCAGATGATCACTCTTGATGAACACTGGTTGACTTGTCCAAGTCAGTTCTTTATCTATTCAGCTCATAGTGTTCCTTGCTTGATCATAGAGTTGCCCGTCTAGATTTGCCTTCAGCTCTGGTCACTCTTGATCTTGACTTCTTGGTCATTCGACTCTTAGCTCATATGTCAGCCCTTCGGCACACCTCTCATGTTACAGTGAAACTTCTAGTTGTTTGTCCAGTCGGTATTCTTGCTCTTGTTCACCACACACACGCTGCAATCCGAATGCAGTTTTCTCTTATGTAGATCTCCATTTTCTTTCCGTTAGAAGCTTGTCGTTGATCTTCCCGTTGCACTTCTTTCCATTAGAGACTTACTTTCTGCAGACTTGTTTATTGTACCAATGAATATTTTACTTCCTGAAATCTGCTAGTGATGGCTGAGTCAGCATCCATTAGCTGGTACCAAGATAGTGGAGTCATGTGTGTTGTCTTTGACCTGCTGCAAACATAGCTGTTTGAACCCCACTCAGATTGGTTCCTTATTTTACTCATTTAACTAATCAACCGCTCATCTTGGGATAGTAACCCTAAATGCTCTGACATCTTTAATCCTTGTTTGCACTTACTTACTCTACGATCATCTGGGTGTAGCCTGTTGTTTCTGATCGTAGAGTTAACTGCTTGCTTCAAACTGAAGTCTGTTGCCTCTGATCATAGAGTTGACTGCTTACTTCAGTGTGGCCTTGTACTGCCTTATTGTTCATAGAGTGGCTGACTGCACTTGCATTTACGCTTTAATGTGTTTTTTTACTGTTTTTCAATTTGTGCCTCTTATGCTCTGTGATCTCCATTGAGATTTACGTTCCCAGAGCATGACATTATGAACTTCGTTGAGCCATTGCTGCAGTTTGCTTATCATAGAGGACTGCTCTATGTTCTTCAGGTGTTAACCCTGCTGCTGTGTCAAAGAGGACTGCTCTATGATCCTTTGATGTTGTAGCACTTTCGATGTAGAGGACTGTTCTACTTAATCTTTAGACATTCTTTCTTATGTCACGTCATAAAGTACTGCTCTATGATCTTCTGTTGCTTTGTTGAGACTGTCTGAGTACCTCTGTTATCTTAGGCTCAACTCTACGATCACTTGATCTGGTTGTTGCTTTCCTACTCTACGACCTTGTCTTTGGTGTAGGTCATAGAGTCTTGATGGATCGTAAAGTGTGTGTTTGAGCTGCCATGTGAACTCTATTATGGATTGATGCTTCGGATGCACTCAGAGATTTTCCTATGTCTGATAGCTCATGCTCAACTTACTTAGAAGTCTTTATGAAGATTGCCACTTTAACTTTGAGTGCTTCAGCAGAGACTGCTCTACGTTGTTGCTTGATTGCAGATTGTTCATGGGAGTCGTAGAGTGGCTGACTTAGACTGACTCTACAAACCCATGTTAGCACAACGATCTTCTCTTTGAGGTTTTTCTGCAATGCACACTCTATGATCCCGAATAAGTTCCTTGTTTTGCCAAGCCATACTCTACGTTTGCTTTGTAAGTTCTGCGATGAGATGCTCAACTCTACGATGCCCTTGGCCACTTTTCATTCTGTGGTGTTTCTGTTACACTCTACGATTCTGAGAGTGAGTTGTGCATATGTCTGGCCTCAACTCTACGATGCAGAGAGAAAGTGCAGTCGAGTGAGCTCTACGACCTGCTGAGCCTTTCACTGTGTTTGTTTGGCAGACTCTACGATCCTGAGAGTTAGCATTGATGCCGAGACAACTCTACGATTTGCCGAGAGAGCTCTAAGTCCTGCCGAGAGTGCTCTACATTCTGTCGAGAGAACTCTACAATCTACCGAGAGAGCTCTATGTTCTGCCGAGACAGAACTCTACGATCTGTCGAGCTTCATTCTACGTTTGCCTAACAAACTCTGCGATGACAAACTTGGCTGAACTCCAAGCTGTCTGCTCTACGATCCTTCACTGGATGTTTGTGCAATACTCTACGATCAGTCTGGCCCTTGTTTATACATGTGTTATTTCAGCACATAAGATCAACCTAACAAGTTTGATCTTTTTCTATTCTAAGTCCTTGTACATCAAAATCATTTAAGGACTTTATAATACCTAATGTTACAAACATACTTTGATCAAATAGATATTCATCCATCTTAGATCAATCTAACATATTTGATCTTGTAATTCTAATTCCTTGTACATATATATCAGTAAAGGCTTTACAAGGCTTTATCAATACGAATGTTCTTCTTAACCTTTTGTCATCAATCAAATCACATATAATGAATAATGGTAATCTCATGCAGATCTTATAATATTCTCCCCCTATGATAATGGACTTAACGATCGCATGCAGATTCCCAACAGTAACAATTTACTAACTTAAAAAACTTGCTCCCAGGCAACGCTAAACTATAAGTTCTTATGGCTAATGCAACAATCTTTGTTTCATTCCCCACATGTAGGATTACTTCTCCTTTATTTAGCTTTTTACTTCTGCTTAGTTCCTATATAGAATTGCATATATGATAACCACAGTCGGTATCTAATACCCAAGTAGAACTTTGAATTACAGAAAGATTTATTTCAATCATAAACCTGTATCTATAGTCGAAGCTTCACCAAGCTTCTTCTGCTTAGCCTCTGCAAGATATTCCTTGTAGTTTCTCTTCTAGTATCCCAACTTATTGCAATGAAAGCAAACTCATTTGCTCTCTAGGTTACTTTTCTTCTTGTCCTTAGTATGTGTCTTTCCTTTTGCCTTCTTCTTTTTCTTCTTTTCAGAAGAACTCTTGACCCGCCCTCTTCCTTTTCTTGGAAGATTCATCTACCAGTAAAACTTGGTCTTTTTTGGCTGGAAATTGACTCTCAGCAGTTTTCAACATGTTAAGCAATTCAGGAAGGCTGACGAAATCCAGCTTATTCATGTGAAAATTCACAACAAATTGTGAAAAAGAGTCTAGGAGTAATTGCAAGATCAAATCATGGCTCAACTCTCCATCCATGACAAAACCTAGTTGTCCCAATTGTTCAATCAAATTGATCATTTTGAGGACATACGTTTGTACTGTAGTGCCATCGGTAATTCTAAATCGAAAAAGCTCCTTAAATATCTCATATCTGGCAGACCTACTCTGCTCACCATACAAATCTTGAAGGTGAAGCAAAATAGTAGGTGCATTCATTTTCTCGTGTTGACGTTGTAACTCGTTACTCATCGAAGCCAACATGATGCATTGAGTTATATGTGCATCATCTTTCCACTTCTTAAAAGTAGCAATCTTTTTTTCAAAGGCATTCTCTGCAACAGTTGCAGGGACTAACGAACTAAGGACATAAGACAACTTTTCAGCAGTGAAAACTATTCTCAAATTTCTTAACCAATCTGTATAATTCGATCCAGTTAACTTATTAGCATCCAATATGCTCCACAATGATAGTGAATTAGACATAGTAAAATTCTGTAGATGAAATTTTAATAACAAGATTAGCATGCATTCATTTTATTAACCACCAAATTAATTAAGTCTTTATTAAAATGGTGTCTCCCACTATTTTATCAAACTATATGACCCTTCATATATAGTTTAATAGATCTATTTGAAATCCAATAGTGAGAACAAGGATCATATTTTATAAATATATAGTCTTGTATGTCCACAATAAACTATAACTTTATCCGATAAATGGACAACTTTTGTCAATTACATCCAATGCAACTCCTTTTTTCCTTTTGCCTCTTAGATTATAATGGTCACGTGTGTGCACATCCAAACCAAAATTATCTAAGTTAAGTTAGACCTAACATTTTCATATAAGTAAAGAGAAAAATACAGTTCTTGTGTGTGCACAAGAAATATGTATTGTTCAATTTCTTATAAACATCTAATGTAATAAAGCAACATCTCCAATACTTAATATAAGTCTTGTGTGTGCACAATAAATTCATATTAAATACTTGATACTCTATTACTTCACCATGGTAGAAGGCTACGTCCAATATTTTTAATGTCCTTAAACATTACAACTTAATATTTTCTTCTTGAGGGTTTTATTGTTAATGGTCTCATCTTGTTAAGCGCACATGCAAATATATATATAAATACGCGTCATATTAAACATACATCGCATGGATAATAATATATTTAGATATATAATTAGAATGCACATATAGAATACTATATTCTAGATGGGATGATTATGGACTTGATTCTAGTTTGGTTCACTCGAGTCACTGAGTGAATCAAAAGGTCAAACCTAGAGTGCAAGAATAAAACATGAACATAACTATTACATTCAACTCAGGCTCTATTATAAATAGGTCTTCAATGCTCTTGATCTTCAACTCTAATTTACTAAGTAATTCTACTAAATCCTATACATTCTATTTTTCAATAAAACAAAAATCTAGATCTGCAGTCAAGGGGAAGTACATAGGAGAGATGTTAAATTTACACCAGAAAATTAAATAGGCGAGGTAAGCAGACCCCATTTATCAAATCTATTCATTTAAATATCCATCAAATTAAATTTAATCTCATTGGTCTATAGTCCAAAATAATCCTATTTATTATTAACATGTCATCACATGTATCAATAAAAAATTTATCTCATAAATTAAATATTCTATATATATATTGATATTATTTAATGGGCAATTTTAGTTTGCATGAAATCTAATTCTAATTCCAAAATAAACTTTTTATTTTAATTTAAAAAATTATTGAAAAACCTAAAAATCTGATACCCCGCGCTCGCATGCCAGCACGTCGCGCGCCAGCGCTGTAGCTGCAGTGTCGCAGTGCTGCAGCGATTTTTAGATCACATTTTTGGCCTTTTAGATCGTGATTTTACTACTTTGTTTCATAAAACATGATTTTATACTAATAATTATGCCCAATTAAATTGTTCCAAACACATATCAATGTATATATACGGAATCAAAACAAGTAATAATTCGCATACGGATAGCTCTAATGCCACTGTTGGTTTGTAGAAACAAGAACATACATATAATTAAATTAATGTAAAAGCGGAAGCATGACATAAATCATATTTAAATTTTTCTACAATATCAGGAATCACCTTTAAGCGATATTATTAATCGAAGAAGGATAAAAGATATACTTTTTGAAGATGAATCAACTCCTTGATTTGACCTTCAAGTCTCAATCCTTTGATCTTTTGCGCCTCTTCAAATCCACGGATCAAACATCAACTACTCAGTGTGTGTAGCGCTCTGAAGGTGATCCAACAAGAGATTATTAATTGAAGAAATAAATTTAGGTTTTCTCCAAAACCTTGGGTGGCTAGATCTAATTCTCTCTTTCTCTTAACTCTTTATATTGTAGAGAATTATTACATAGTATCTCAATACTGACAGTACTACTTAATCTATAATAAGGCATCTCCTTATATAGACTAATCCTCCCTCCAAAACTCTTTAGGACTTAGGATTGTAATTTAATTCACAAACCATTTAGGATCTAAATTATTTATAATAAGAATACTTCTTATTAATTTATATTTAGTATTTTACCAAATACTTAATTATAAATATTAAGCTATTTAATTTATTCCACCATGGCACAAATTAAATATACTTAATTTATTATTATTAAGCCAATTACTTCTAAAATAATATTTCTCTTTTATGGTGTGACCCTTTAGGTTCAATATCATTTCGGTAATAGAATAAATAAATTAGAACCATTCTAATATTATTTATATTGAATTAAACTCCTTTAATTCAAATATAAATAAATATATTTATTCTATATCATGAGTGACACCTCTCAACATAACATGACTATTCGGATAATATGAAATTAACATTTAATCACAAAGAACCTATTCAGTAAATAATTACAGTACAATTTAATCTTTCTACTATACAATGTCCGACTAAATATAAAACATAGAATTTTTGTCAAGTTTTATTTATTTGATCATATGCATTTCAATTCTAAAATGCACAACTCTGGTTAATGTAAATTAGAAACTCATTTCTAATTTTCATTCTACCTTGGCCATGGATTTCTGAGTTGCCACTTATCGAACTGCATAGGACATTCTCTCCCTTTACTGGAAGTGTTAGATTCTTTGTTGATCATTTACTTACCTCCATGTACACTTTATTATACCCGAACATACATTTTTATATACCCTAAGAGTCTTAAGGAATATGACAAAATATAACTCAGAATACACAATGTACTATGATGATCTCAAGTCCAAGGATCACTTGTACTATTATCACTATATGAGCTCCTATTGACAGGCAAGTAAAACTCCATTAGGTGTTCCTTTAAGCGAGTCACGTTCAGTGAACTTATTCTCCAATAAACACATACATACTTGCTTTAGTGTATCCATACAAATGATTATAAGATCAATCATCCTCTCTTCAAAAGTGCAAACATAGTATGTACTAATCTATTCGAATTCACTAACCCTAAATTAGTGATCCTATGATTAGGAACATTCTAGTTTTGAGCTATCTAGATTTTAGATCTCATTAGTATAAACTCATCATAATTCTAAAAGCATTGCTCCAAAATCACGGGTTTATCCAATTAATTCTAACAATGAAACATGGATAAATAAATGCATTTTAAATAAATGAATTCTTTTATTAATAAATGAATAAGATTACAAAGTAAATGCTTATCACATCCTATATGATTAGCTTGAGGGCATACTACTTTCAACAATATCCCAAGCTCTGGAATTATGTGTTGGAGTTGAAAGTAAAAAATCTTGGTACAACAAATGAAATTATGACTGAACCTAGGACTTTGGCAAGTAGTGCTCCAGTTTTTAAGAGAATTTATATATGTCTAAGTGGATTGAAAGAGGGGTTTAAACATTGTAGACCCATAATAGATGTTGATGGGACACATTTAAAGAATGCAAATGGTGGGGTGTTGCCTACAACTGCGGGGATTGATTCAAACAATAACGTATATCCTTTAGCATATAATGTAATAGAAAGTGAAACCAAAGATAGTTGGACATGGTTTTTAGAACTATTGAGAGATGATGTGGAGATTGTGAATGAGATAAGGTGATCATTTATTAGTGACAAACAAAAGGGGTTACTTGCAACATTTGAGGATGTGATTCCTAATGCAGAGTTTAGATTTTGCTTCAAACATATACACTTAAATTTTAGTATGTAGGACACAGGGGTATGCAATTAAGGGAGTTATTATGGAACTATGCAAGGGCAACTAATATGAGGAGATTTAAGCAACACATGCATATATTAAAGGATACTGATCATAAAGCTTCAAACTAACTGAATGATAAACCAACAAGTCAGTGGTCCAAAAGTCACTTCAGTCCCTATCCTTAGTGTGACTTGGTCTATAATAACCTTTGTGAAAGTTTCAATGGTTTGATCAACAAGCTAGGGAGATGCTAATTTTGTCAATGCTAGAAGATATCAAGGAATTTTTAATGACCAGAATAGTGAGGAATAAAACATTGAGGAAAAAATGGTAGGGCAAAGGCAGGGGAATGCATTGTGTATGCCTCAACTGATATTGAATTCCAAGTGAAGATTATATGGGGGATCAATACACAGTGGACCTTGGTGCATGGGGTTGTAGTTGTAGAAGATGGGACACAATTGGGATTCCATGCCATCGTGCTATAGCACGTATATTTTTCATGTACCAAAAACTTGAAGCATATGTGAATGATTTGTATAAGATTGAAATCTATGACAAAATTTATAAACATTTCATAGCTCCAATGACAAACTCAAAGTGTTGGGACCATATACCAAATCCAGTTTTGCTTCCTCCACATTACCATAAGCTTCATGGTAGACCCAAGAAGTGTAGAAGAAAAAATAGGGATGAACCCAAACTTGTTCTAGATGGGTGCTTGGGAAAGAGGCATCAAGTATCCCTAAGATGCAAAAAATATAAACAAGTTGGTCATAATACTAAGAAACACAAGAATAACAATGTGGTTTAGCCTAAAGTTCAGCCCCAACCAAAAGTTCAGACTCAAGACTTTGAGTCAGCCCCACCGGTGAGTCAATCCTCTTAGTCCCAACCATTTGTGAGCCCATCACCTCAGTCCTAACCTATGTAAAAAAGGCAAAAACTGAATGTCATTGTGGAAAACTTTCATCTTTCATTATTTTCAACAATGACTAATAAATTTAATGAATGACTTGTGTTTTTTAATTTATGTCACAGGTACATAGAAATACTGCTTCTGTGGTTAGCAGGTCATCAATTGGTGGCTTCCAACCATCTAGGCAAAGTTCAGATGAAGTAAG
This sequence comes from Aralia elata, assembly GCA_034770075.1. Lineage (NCBI taxonomy): Eukaryota > Viridiplantae > Streptophyta > Magnoliopsida > Apiales > Araliaceae > Aralia > Aralia elata. The sequence goes on along the minus strand of CM068385.1, from coordinate 9,558,731 downwards.
TCATGTTAATATTTGTGTATTTATGTTTGAGAAATTTCTTAGCAATTGGGTCATTTATGGCGTGGTTGTTAAATTAATATTAGGGTGGAGCTACACCAGTTGGACCATTTATACCACCAAGGACAGTGGGAGCTACATCAATAAGACCTTTATTTTTCATAGCATTTATGTTTAGTTATTGTGGTCCTTTATTCATTTAAGTATTATGATGTTATAAGTGCATAGTAACTTCAATCCTTCAAATGCGCATGGTTTCAATATCAAAGCCCCATAAAAATTGCATACATCTTCTAGTTCATCAAATCCAAGAGGGTGGCTGGTAACTAGAGCTCCTCAGACCACAACTTCATTCAAAGGTACTCCATTGATTATGAAAAGTGGGAAGAAGTTTGTTAGTCTTACCAACTTAGACAAAGCAATGAAAGCTGCTAAGAAAACCAATGTGGATGCTGTAACTGGAAAACAAAAGGAGAAGAAAAAGCAAGAGAAGCACAAAGAGAAGGAGAAATGAAAATAAAAATAATTTTTTAATTTAAGTTAAAACTTATTTTTGTTAATTTTTGTAATTCACCAAACTTTAGGGTGTTTTGAGGTTGTCTTATGTCACTAAACTTTATGGTATTTGTGAATGTCTTGTGTCTAAGCATTGTGTTGTCTTGTGTGTAGTGGATGAATATGCAGTTAAGTCCATGGATGCTTTTGAAATTGAGATTAATCTCTCTAATTATAGTATGATATTGTTATCATGTTTTAAACTGTTATGATATATGAGATTGTATTAGGTTTTTAATTATTCTAATGTGATATTGTTGGTATGATATGATGTGGTTGTCTTGTATCTAGAGCTGCAAACGATTCGATCCGAACTTTGTCGAACTTGAACCGAACACACAATAAGTCAAACTTGAACATGCTCGAGTAACACGATCGAACCAACACACACATGCGAGTTTGGATAGTTAGTTGCTCGCAAACAGTTCGTGAACATGCTCGAGCTCACGAACATAGTCGAACATCATTATGTTAGCGAAATTAGGCCAAATATTATAAATACTCGAGCATCTCACGAGCTACTCGCCAAACACTCAAATCGAACTCGAACCCAACTGAACCCGAACTGTTGCGAATAAGTCGAACTGAACCACATAATTCGCGAACATGTTCGATCGAGCAATCGAACGTGATACCATGTGCGAACTCGACTCGATAAGACAATCCAATCGAACTCCCGAACCAAACTCGAACCGAACCGAACTTGTTCGCCAACGGTTTGGTTCGTTTGTAGGCTTACTTATATTTTTTTTTTCTTTTTTCTTTTCGGGCAGAGGTGTAGTTTAAAAATAGAATAGACCATTACAAAAGAACAAAACAAAGCATTACCAGGCAAAGTTCAACAGAGCATTACCAAGTAAAGCTTCAAAAACATAGCATTACCAAACAAAGTTTAAAAAACAGAGCACAACAGAGTCCAACAAAGCTTCATTACCATCAATTCATTACCATCAATTCATTACAAAATAAGGATTTTTAAATACTAACTACTCTATCTCCCAAATTCTAATTATAATTTTTTTCCATTTGGGCATCTCCATAAATAGAGATGGTTCCAAAGAAATTCCAACTTAGCAAAATCAGGAAAACCCATATGATTATCAAGTATATCCTCTCTTTGTGTCTGAAATTTTGACCTTCATTTTCTAGAGCCCTCAACCTCCTCAACAGACCAGGTATCACTTGAATGGCTCTCGGCTACATTAGAAGATCATACCATATGAAATACCCACAACCACGGGGCTGGCAAAAAAGAAAATTTTATTAGGACAAACTTAAAATTGAAGGAAATTGAAGAAAAATTACTTACTCTTGCAGTGTTGCATCCATAGAATCGACGACTAGGATTCAAATCAGTCCAAGAAATTAGCAACATAGTTGGGTGGTGACAATGACAATGATTAACTCCGGCCATTTACTTTGACTCAACCCGTTACTTCTCTACGGAATGTTTCGTCGCTCACTTGTAACCAGTGTAATGAATATATCTAGGCAATCGGTAAAATGGAAGTAGTTAGGCAATATATATATATATAAGGCGATGAACATTGGAAGGAAATGAGTCTATTATTTTGGAGGGAAATGATGCAATTGTTTTGGAGGGAAATAATAGTATAGTTTGAAGCTATACGGTTAAAATACAGTCAACAAATAGCAATTCGTACTCAACCAGTTTCTCCGGGCTAGAATGGCAAAAAGGAACAGAATTGTTATATTTAAATACTTAGAAGTATTGATTGGCGATTCCCAAACTTTGAGGGTCAAATTGATTTTTGTCCAAACTTGAAGGAGACAATTTTATCATTAGCCCATAAAATAATTATATTATACTTGACAACAATATATAATATAGGATAAGAGATAGAGAGTAAATAGAACAAAAAAGAAATTGAACTCATCAATAAAGTCTCAAACCTAATGGTTGACCTTTTGTTTATTTATATTAGAAGAAGGGTGATAGTATCATTAAGGTCTTATGACTAAAATTGAGATTATGTAATCTTTAGGTCATTTTTAATCATGTAAGTTTATTTTTTCTTTTAATATATGTAAAGCTCGATTTAAAATACAACCACTAGTGGTAGAAGTTAATCTTTAAATGTTTGAGCCGAGCAAAAGCTCAAGAGCGAGACAAAAGCTCAAGAACGGAAAAAATAAAAAAAATTCGAGAGGGGACGATTTAATGAGCCGGTAGTAATTGCTTAAGGGAATACGAGGAGACTTGGTCTATTTGGTTGACTATCCCTTATCATATTTAATATAATTGAAGTGTCACCAATTGCAATGTTCGTTAACATTCCTTCTTTTTTAGTTATGATTAAAGATAATAGAGCACCTTATTTTTGTACATAGAATAATACAAATGAGAATATAGTATTTGTCAAAAAAAGATGGTCAATAGTTTTATTTTGTAAGTTGTATTTTGTGTATTTTTAATAAAATTTTAATATTATATATTTGTGGACCTACGAAGTACAAGATTGTTGACTTTTTAATAATGATATATACACTTACAAGATTGTTATTTATTATTAACTTTATAAATATTTTTATCAAATAATTATGTAATGGGCCTCTCTTTTCATTCCTACTTATTCATATATATATATATATATATATATATATACACACACACACACACGCTAGTCACAAACTAAAATTGAATATTAACTGTCTATATATATAGAACACCTATTAACTTTTTGTATATTCGAGACCGTTTGAGCTTTTGATTGATCATAAAAAAAATAAAAAAAAAATAAAATTGAGAAACACGAATTTATAAGTTTGCGATCAAAATAAATAATTTACAATTTTATACTTTATGCATATATAGTTATTATAAAAACTAAAAAATTATAATTACATCTACATAATGGACAACTTGCAAAAAATATTGTGAATATATTTTTTTATTATGAACTGCTAAACTCTCACTCTCTCATAATTCCTAGAAATTGAAAGAAATATTTTTTTTTCCACAAGACCTGGCTGATGTGCCTGCCCCAGCTCACGGGCCGACCAGACCCCGACCAGGTCTGCTTATGTACAAATATTGTTTAAGAATTATCTATATATTAAATATTCATCATATAATTCGTTATGAGCAAAGGTGAAATTGACATCTTACTTTTTTTTTTATAAAGAGTTTTGTTATACTCTCTCCGTCCCAAATTAATTGCTTTTCTAAGACTTTTTAAAGTCAAATTAACTATTTTTAAAATTAATAATTAAGCATATATAAATATATTTCTAAAATTATAAAAATTAAAATTAGTAATAAATTGTATATACTTTCTTTTGGTTATAATATCTTCACCTATATGTTAGCAAAAATAGTAAAAAGATTAGTTTTAAAAATAGTCAATTTGACTTTAAAAAGTCTTAGAAATGCAATTAATTTGGGACGGAGGGAATATATGATAATAAATTTATGTTATTATTAAATACCAATGTATCGGATACATATGATAGAAAATAATAAAAAAAGATTCACATATTATTATTTTATTTTATTATTTTCAGTTCCATCTTAGTCGCAATTGACATGAAATTAGTTATAAACCATTTTTCTTTTTTCAAGGTCATTTAATGTAACTTCGCCAATATTTTTTTTTCTCAAATCAAAGTTAAGTCAAGCTTTTGCCAATATTTAGAGACGAGCGTGGTACATGCAATTACAAGTACTATCTGCAATAACAACCACAACTATGTGGTTGCGGTGCAGTTACAAAACCAATTTTAAAAAAAATCAATTATAATATACATTATAAATAAATTATTGATAAAACTATGAAATAAGAGAGGCAATATAAATAAGCATAATCATGAGAAATTGTTTATGAAATTCTAGGAAGTTTCCTTAAGGTTAGCTTGGGCCTCTCTTTGCCTAGAAGGGTGTACAAATAGATTAGACAGTACATTTGAGGAGAAACTAATGAACTTAAAAGATATCAAATAGAATAGTTGATTATTGGGAGTTGACAGCAGTAGTTTAGAAAGTGGTTGAGAAAGATGATACTCCCTCCGTCCCAAATTAATTGCTTTTCTAAGATTTTTTAAAATCAACTTGACTATTTTTAAAATTAATAATTAAGCATATATAAATATATTTCTAAAATTATAAAAATTTAAATTAGTAATAAATTGTATATACTTTCTTTTGGTTATAATATCTTCACCTATATGTTAGCAAAAATAGTAAAAAGATTAGTTTTAAAAATAGTCAATTTGACTTTAAAAAGTCCTAAAAATGCAATTAATTTGGGACGGAGGGAATATATTGTAAATATGTGGGAAAGACAATTTTAATGTCAACCATAATTTCTTACACTACATATAAAAATAATTTAAAAAAATAATATATATATATATATATATATATATATATATATATATATATATATATATATATATATGGTGCGGTGCGGTAATATCTATCAACCGCATCTGTAAATATGCAATTATTAAAAATAAAAATCACATTATATTTATAATTGTACAGTTTTTTGTGATTACGATTATGAATATAGTTACTTACTTTTTTCTATCAATATTTTTTTTTCTCAAATTGAAGTTGGGTCAAGCTCGAGCATCTACAACAGTAGCGAGTTAACATTAAGTCGAGTTAGGTTGACTTTTTTTTAATTTAAGTCAATTTTGGTATGCTAATAAAGTAGGGGGTACCTTAGAATCATTTTGTAAGCTCAAAAAATTCCAATCCAATGTACTGTTATATCAAAAGAAGACAAAATAAAGAATATGTGATTGATCAAGAATTATTCGTTCCTCGGTGTCTTGTCATGTTTTCCAAATCTATCTTTCTGAAATTAAAACTTCAGTACGAAAAAACATTAAATATTTAATAATAATGCATACATATTAATATATTATAAAAAATTACATTATTGAATATATTCTGAAATCTGTGAGATGTGAATTTAGTTATAAATAAAAGAAGTGATGCAAGTTGTTTTCATTTTTTATAGGAAGTGGAAGTGATGCAAGTTGTTGTACCAACATACTAGACTTTTTTTTTTTCAATCTTTATAAGCTTAGCTACATAATAAAAGTTTTTTTTCAATCTTAAAGTTATGCATTTGCACAGTATCTTTAAAGGTTAATTTTAATTTCAAATTAAGTTTCGATTATATAAGAAACATGCAGTGTTAATTACTGATATCGAATAGAATAGTTGATTATTTTAGAAACATGTGAGAGAAAGAAGAGCTGTGTTATTACTCCCTCCGTTCCAAATTATATGATCACTACTGTTATCAACTCCTTATAATCAACTATTCTCTCCATTCCTTTTTAATTGACGTTTTAAAATTATACATATAGATTAAAAAATAAAATTAATATTTTGTTTGATTGACTAAATTAAGTTTAAAATTCTAATATTACCCTTTTAAAATTTATTAAAAAAATAAGAGAGAAAAATTAGCCTTTTATCATAAAGAATAACATGAAAAATTAAGCATTTAATGCATCCTTGAAATCTATAAATAACAGATAAAAATGAACAAAAATCTCTCTCTAAAATGACAAATATAAAAAAAAAAGGAGGGAGTATTATGTTAACACAGCCTCTTCTTTCTCCCAAAAATTATGTGCATTTACAATAGAGTACCTCATGCTGAAATGTGTACTAGCATGAAAGGTGCTAAAAAAGAAAACCATCATATAATTTACACACAGTTGACAAGCCCCATAAAAAGCTAACTAAAAATAAAAAATGGGATACATGAAATTAAAAAAATAAATAAATATATCTGTTTGCTCACGCTTGGACGAGTTTCAGATGCTTCGATCGCATATTGCTGTAAAGGTCATGGTTGCTTGTGTTGAGTTTATCGACGAGAAAGTTGTATTGTTACTACAAGAGCTAGAGGATCCATCAGTGCAGGTGGTCTTGTTCATACTGAGCTCTGGTTTAGGGGCGCTTTTAATTTTGAGGTCCATGAAATCAGAGATTAGACCAGGTTTGGTTATATTTTTGTCATTGCAGTTTATCTCACCGGTTAACATTTTCACCACAGTTGACATGGATGGCCGAAGCTTTGGACTGTCTTGGGTGCATAGAAGACCGATTTTCAAGAAATTGCAAGCCTCCTCAGCGTCGAAATCCCCGTTTAAGTATGTGTCCACCAACCCAACCAGCTCCCTTCTCTCATAAAGTTGCCATGTCTGTAACAAGAGAATAAACATTATGAAAACAGGTTTCTGGAGCTACAATTATCAAACAAAGACAAACAAACACTTTTAACAAGTGCATCGATAGTTCTTCTGTTTGTATTTACAGTGTGGATGATACCAACTTCACAATAGAAGTTGATCCAATGAAATGATTGAAACCATATGGAAAACCCAACAATTCTTCAGAGTCCATGGCGACAGAAGATTTAAATATATAAATGGCACATCAAACTAATCAGAATGCAAATAGATAGTCAAGTAAAATTGTATAGACAAAGCTAACATCTTTTACTCGAACATTATCTTTTCTTGATATTTATAAAATGTAGTTATGTAGGAGATGTTTTACTTGGGTTAATTTGGTTGTAGCGAAGTGAATAAAGATGAGATTTTATAACCAGATAACTTGATTATATTCTACAACGATACTATTAGGCTTAACGTATCTATCTCCTCAACTGCAAACACTACTTGCATCCAACCATTTAAAAAAACAACAAAATACGGAAAAAAATGAAAAACAAAGTTGTCTCGTCTCATGAAGCTACACTCAAGGAAATGTGCATTCAAGTGGAGATATAAAATTATGTGTAGAGAGAGAGGATTTGGGCGAGGGAGAGTAATTTTTTTATTTTTTATATACTTGTTGGGGGGAACAAGAAAGATCAAACAGAGTAATGCATGTAATACGGAAAACACTAGTCCCTCGTATTTTTAATTCTTCAATTATCCCTGTTGTCATTGTGAAATATCCAGTATTAAGCTGAAAACACGCACAACCTTCCTGACAACATTGTTGGCTTATTTGTAAACAAACAAATAATTTGTAGGCTGTCACAGATAGATAATCTTTAAAAGAATATATGATAGAATTTATCTGACTAGTGACTATCTGATTAAACATATAAAAAGAAAAAGTTTAAGAAGGTAAATTATCTGTTTAAAATGAATTAGGAAGAAGGAACATAACCTGTGGAGTTGGTTTTTTATGGCCATACCTAAACCAAGTCTTAGTCAAAGAGATGAGATTCTAGTCTTAAAGCAAGAAATGACAATGAAATCTATGTAAACTGTATAAGCAACAAGAAGAAACTGTGAAGTCAAATCCATCTCTATGGTAAGTATGCAGACTTAAGAAGCAATGTGTAGGTTTTAAATCGACACTCAGCGCGCACAACCTAGAAATGCTTGAAAATGATCAAAGTGTTGCGGCTCCCTCTGCACCATTTCTGTTCATATAATAACCTCGCGAACCTTCCCCAATCCAAGGAATAAAGAAAGGAGAAAGAAAAAGACCCGTTTGGAAGCTTTTAGTGCATTAACTAGTAATGTGTTTTTTTTTTTGGGGATGTGGTTCGAATTGTGTACGAGCTTCTTGAGAACAAATTGTCTTGATATCAACAAGTTTGTGCCAAAATATTTATGCAAGAAAGCTAGGAAAGCAATAGTCCTCATAGACTTGTACCACCAGCATCGTTATGCAAATGAATGTCTAATTGGCCTCAAGATCTCATATGCTTAATGGCAGTATCAACTTGGATAATGTATATTGACTAAGGATGCGAATCCAGGGGAAAATGGAACATAAAGTTGACAATCTTTACCCCTTTCTCAATCATATATTATTATGATGAAATTTTTCTGAAAAAAAAGAAAAGAATGTTTCAACAATATTACCACTATAATGACGTTTAACAGTGACAATTTTAAATAAAAATGAATATTGAGGGCATACTATATGATAGTGAATAAGATAGACTAAGGAAACTTCGCACACAAAATTAACTACTCATGTGATGTTTTCACTTGGCTTTTTAGTTTTTACCGTAGTTTCTACGACTTAAGACAAATGAAACTTTAAGAAGAAAGTTTATTGAGGAGTCATCTGTCAGTGTCATCTACTAATGATATCAAAAGTACATGGACTATAATGCAAAAAGATTGACTCTGCTATTAACGGATTCAAAATTCCATACCCTTTCCAGGAGATATTGTTCTTCAACTGGTAATCGTGTGTTTGTGTTGCATCTCCCACTAACTATTTCCATAAGAAGAACACCGAAACTGTAAATATCTGCTTTACGAGTCAACTGCCCTCTTATTGCATACTCTGGTGCCAAATAGCCTCTGTAAAAACATAAAAAAATAATTTAGTAAATAAGAGAGAGAGTGAGAGAGAGAGAGGGAGGGGCTTTCAAAACATGAATCAGTTGATATAAAAGTTGGTTTTCCAACAAAGAGCAAACCATACTAGTATGGATAGGAAAATTTTACCGGCGAGCCAAATTGGGACCAAGTGGGGCCATTGAACATCTTTTGTTTTATGTTATTTTGTTTTGTTAAAAAAAACAAACCGGCCAGAAGGTTTATAATTGGTTAGTGTGCATAACTCAAAAGAAGGTTTCCACTGAAACTTACATTGTTCCTGCCACACGGGTACTAACATGAGTCATGTTGGGAGGGATGAGCTTTGCTAGTCCAAAATCTGAAATTTTGGCTGTCAAGTTTTTATCGAGGAGAATATTGCTTGCTTTTATATCCCGGTGAACAATGTATGGCCTCAGTTCCTCATGAAGAAAGGCAAGGCCTCGTGCAACTGCAATGCAAATTCTGGTTCGGGTGCGCCAACTAAAGCGGATGTTGCTGTGACCACTACCTGAAAATAAAACATTTACAAAAATTAGATCCCTTTCAGTTCAAATATGTATGTTTATTTATTTATTCAAAATGCAAACTTTGTTAACTGAAAACCAAGTTAATGTTGTAAGAAGGCTTTAGGGTAAACTTCTAAAACCAAATTATTGCATGAGATAGCAACCCTATAGTTTGAAACAACCCCCAAATAATAATATATTTTTCCTTCATAATAAATAATTCTTTTTATTTATTTTCCTCTTCATTGCAAACTCTTGAATTTCATGTTCTCCTGATGCAAGAATTTTAAGTGGTATGCACCATTCAAGAACCTTTAAAGCAAAAGAAAGTAGAATTACCAAGAAGGGTTTGTGCAAGACTGTTCTTCTCGAGGTAGTCATAGACCAAAATTCTCTGATTGCCTTCGATGCAACAGCCACAAAGCTTAACTAAGTTTTCGTGCTCTATATCAGCAATCACTTTAATTTCTGTCAAGAACTCTCGTGTTCCTTGTGCTGATTGAGCTGAAAGAACCTTTATAGCGACCATTTTCCCATTTTTCAGCTTTCCCTGACCATCCCCAATTTTATTATGGAACAAAAAGTGAGACTTTCAAAAGAGGAAACAGATACCATTATATGGAATGATGGATAGAGCATTTGTACAAATACATGAAAAATCATGTGCAATTATGTACCTTAAACACAGAACCGAATCCACCCTCTCCAATTTTATTGACCTCACTAAAATCATCTGTTGCGACTTTTAGCTCCTTGTAGGAGTAGACCTTAGCACTTTGGATGCCTGAAAGCTCTGTTTAATTTTAACTTGATTAGGAAGTTGAAGATATGCATTAGCACAAGAATGATGCACAATTAGCTTTACAAGTATAGCGATGCCATCTAACAAGGAAATAGAAGGTAGAACAAGAAGTAAAAAATAAATCTATTCCAGAAGTCTCAAACAATTTTTCCCATTCATAGTAACTATTGACCTTTACCTCCATCAAGTTCACCAAATCGTTTAGTTGGGTCCAATTTCTTACTACGTGTGAAAGGAAAACAAGGCATAATGTTGTGATACACTGAAGGACTGCCTTTCTACAATACCCTTTAAACAGGTGCTTCAGATGAATACTAATTCAAAGCCTGTCAAACCAATACATATGAAATAGGTTATTCCAAATACATAATCTTGAATTTAGAAAATAAACAGAATTTTAAGTTAGATTTTAGAATTTCATTTAGATTTCAGTAGTCCAAAAGTAGGATTTTTAACAAGTATGAACAGCAATTAAGGACAGGTTAGCTAGTCATGCAGAAAAAGAGCTTTCGGATTACGTGGACACGTTAAACTTGCTCCAAAATAGGATGTTATCTGAATATATCATGACCCACATATAGCTTCTTGTATTTCCATTTGTTCTTTTTACAGGCAGAACCTAAAATCACAGTTCTAAATCATTCATGACATGATTATTTTTTTTTCTTATCATGGCATATTCATTAAAAAATTAACTTCATTGTTATACAAAACCTCATCATTTGATGTAAAAGGAAAGCACAAAGAAGCTTAACCATAAATAAAAAGGCCTACAAAATGATACCCAATTACGGTAAAACCTAAGAAAAAAATGGTTAGTTTTACTAGGCTAAAGAAATTGCAATGCATTTTTGAAGAGAATTTTAGGAGAGATATGTGAACTACCTAAACTCTAAACAACAAATAACAACCAATGGATCCAAAGTAGTTCGATGTATTTCAGCTGGTGTAAACTATAACTGCAGATAAGCTATTGCTTAGAGTCTGCTCAATTTGAAAATATGGGCATTTCCATCAAACATGTCATTTCAAATAAAATTTTGGTAAGTCCACAAGATATCAATTCTAGACCGTTTCTTCGTCTTTAGAAGGTGCGGCAAACACAAGTCAACAGGCCAAGAATATAGACCACATGGAATTACACCGTCGTGCAAATAAATGATGACTACATATTTAGATCCTCGTATTATGACTTGAATAGAAATTTGTTAGGTTCTAACTGCAAGTATTATATGAATGCCTGGAATTGTGAAAGCATGGTTTGTAAGAATTAGCATAGAAGACAGATGTTTTATATTAGAAAAATATCTCTATCCATACATTGATAGTATTGGTTATATCATGCTGTTGAGCTACTGTGTGATAATGAAGTCTCATATCAGAACTTAAGGAAAAAGATTAAGGACATATATGCTCTAATGGACTATAGATTTAATAGGTTAATCTTTTGGGTCAATATGTGGTTTTAGATGAACATATATGGGCCGGATATTCCCAACAACTGGTATTAGAGCCATAGTTATGGGCTTGGGTCATGGATATAGTATGGACTGCACATGATGGACGAAAATAATTCATTGCACAAGTGTAGTGAACTCTTCTCGCAGAGGCTTTTGGTTGGCTCTTGGCAAGAGATTGAAGAGCGTGGGCTCGTTATTAGGGAGAGCTCAATGAGTTATAGTCATAGATGCTTGCTGGATTATATACTCTTTGAGCAAGTGGTGGACTCTTTCGAGGATGCTCTTTGGTGGATCAAACAAGAGATATTGAGAGATAAGCCCGTCAGATAGAGGAGACTTGATAGGCTTGACAGAGGCTCTTGGTGGATCAAACAAGAGATATTGAAGAGAGTGACTCATTAACCAGGAGAAATGATGGGCTAAATGCTCAAAAAGAGTATGATTAAATTGAAGAGGGTGACTCATTAACTAGAAGAAGTGACGGGCTAAATGCTTAAAAAGGGTATGATTAAAGTTTAAGGGGGAGTTTGGTGTTGGTGTGGATGGAGAGATCACGCGTTAAGGGGGAGATTGTTGAGTTACCGCGTGATAATGAAGTCCCATATCAGAACTTAAGGAAAAAGATTAAGGGCATATATGTTCTAATGGACTATAGATCTAATAAGTTAACATTTTGGATCAAGATATGGTTTCAAGTGAGCATATATGGGCCGAATATTTCTAACACATACCTCCAAATGATATTCAACAGGTTGCCTATTATATCTTGGGAGACTAATATGTTGAAACCCAGCTACAGTAATAGGGTGCAAATATAGTCTTACGGAAAGAGTGGCTACCGTAAGACTCGAACTGATTTATTCAGTTGTTTTTAACACCCAAGTTCCAAAAGGTGGCACAAAACCTAAGCTCAAACCCTAAAAGGAAATAAGGCCATATTCAAACCCTCAACACTCAATTAAGCTCCAAACAAATGGACTATCTAAAGACCATTAGCTATCTATGATATTACAACTTAAAGAACCTAAAGTAAATCCTCTATAATGTCAAATAACTTTGAAAAAATAATAAGAACAAACTCTAGGTCTGTGCTTCCATGGGGAACTTGTAGAATGCCAAAACTTTACTATAGTCTCTGCACTGCACTCTTAAGGATCTCAACTTTAAAGGTGATCCTCTCAAAAGGGTAAACTAGTAACCTTTCAACAGCCGATCCCATAAATGTAAGGATTGTAAAAGCTTCCGAATCACATAATCATGCTCTATTCCTACCAAATTCCAAACCTACAATTGTTTCTCAAATAAGTACTGACAAGCACCAGTACCACACAATCACAATGATTGCTCCTCAGACGGTGAAGGTTTGACAAAATTTCGAGATTTAATCCACTGTAGTTAACATACATCTGTGAAAACACCCACAACATGCTCAACCCAATATTTATCATTCACAAATCAAAATCATAGTTTCGAATATAAATATAACTATGAAACAACATATGTCAAAATCAGGAAAACCCAGATGCGAAGCAGAACCCAAACAACAAAATACGATTCAATTATTGAAACCCAAAACAACAAAACAAAAGGAGCAATAATCTAAAATAAACAATGTAGAATAAGTAATCAGTGCCAAGAAAACCAATAGCAAGCTAAGATTATAATCAAACAACTACAGAATTGCATAGTCTACAGTAAATCAAACACAAAATTCAAAAATAAAAACAAAACAAAACAAAATCTGTAGTATGTACCTCAGAAGTCTGAAACAAAAAAGCACTTGAGAGAAAAAAGAAAAGGGGCAGCTTAATTATAATAAAAATGGGAAAAAGGGGAGGTCCTGGAGCTTAAAATTGTTTTGGGAATTTTCTAATTTCAAGGTCAATGAAGGAAGGCGTACGCTCTTTTGATTTTTCTTTGAACTGTAGTTAATCTTAATTATAGGAAATGGGATGACTAAAGATCAACAGTGGCGCGTAAAATCAATGACCGCGCGTGACGACTAGACTTAGTTTTGTTATCTCTACGTGTAATTTTTTGGAGTAGTAGTTTACTTGGTTTGCTGGCCAGTTCAATCTCCTACGTGCTGACTTTTTACACCCCCAGGAATTAATTTAGTTTTTTTATAAGCAATTTCTAACACGTGAGATCACTTTCAAGCTTCATGGCCTTCTACTTGGCATTAGAAGATATTATAAAATGAGGGCAAACTGGCTTGTAAAATGAGGTTAAGTTGCAGTCACATTTATATATACACGTCACGAGTGTGCAATTCCTTTAACAATATAATAGTATTATTTTAAAATTTTTAAAAAAAAAGTTAAAATTTTAAAATGACAAAATTATAAAATAATCAAACTTGCAGGAACAAAAAGAAAAGGAATGTGACATTCTCAAGTCCGATGTTACCATCCCCTGTTGGATTGAAAGAATGAGATGAGTGAATGAATGAAATAGAGAAGGAAATGAAATAGAGAGTGGAATGATTCATTCAGTTGAAATGAGTCGTTCCATTTCAGCTGCAAGAATGACAACGGTTCATTACACTTTAATAGAACAAAAAAATATAATTTTTTTATTCCATAAAAATGACTCATTTCATTTTTTATTGATGATTAATTTGTGAAAAAGACCTTCCCTAATTATTGTAGGGATGATGGTGAAATTTGTGTGTGAAACGGATTGGTGAATACAGTACGTTACAAACCATCGCACACGAGGAAGTTCATAGTAAATTTTTTTTTTGGACACTTATCACTAGGTTCTTTGTCAATAAACTAAATAATTAAGGTTATTTTTATTTATTTTACTTTTATATTTTAAAATTAGAAATACTTTTTTAAAATTAGAGGTCAATATATTTTTATTTTTAAATTATATAGTGATATAAAATTTCTAACATTTCATTACTTTTATTATAGATATAGATCGAGTGTTAGAGTATAATCCTACCTCAACAATTACATTTTTAACTATAGTTAAAATATTTTTAAACATACTAAAATTGTTAAAATGTCGTTGTTTTTAAAATATATATGTAAATTTTGAAACGGAATGAATACTATAACCTAAAAATATGATAAATATTGTTGAATTACTTAACAAAATATAATAATTCCTCCGTTTCTAAAAAGGTGATTAAATGCATAAATATTTTTGTTTCTAACAGGATAAGATAAAATACATAAAGTGAAAGGTAACTTTGACTAAATCTATAAACACTGTTTTAAAAACCGGACCGGCCCGGCGGTCGGACCGGTAAAAACCGGAACCGGTCTGTCTTCCGGTCCGGTTTGACCCAGAAAATCGGTTTTGGTCAAAACCCGGATTGACCCGTTGACCAGCGGTTCAACCGGTAAACCCGGTTAACTGACCCGGTTGACCCGATTTTTTTTTTTGCCAAAAAAAATTTTAATATCAAAATTAACCACTTTTATTAGTATTGTAGCTCATCTTTATTATGTTTTAGTTCATAAAAAATGAGATTTTTAAATTTTTTATTAATTACTAATAATATATATTTTTATATATTTATGACGTCACCGGTTCAATAACGGTCCGACCACTGGTTGGACCAGTGACCCATCCACCCGGTACCCTTTCCGGTTCGATGACCGGTCCGGGTTTAAGAACACTGTGTACAAATATTTTTGTCCCCAAAAAGATGAGATATAGTACATAAAGTAAAGGGTAACTTTAGTTATTTAGTGGGTTCTATTAGTATAAAAAAAATATTCATCATTTTATAATATTGTGAGACCATTAAGAATAAATTTAATTCTTTTTTATTCTTTTTTTTTTCTTAATACATGTACAAATTATAATTTACTCATTTTTTTGGGAACAACGGGAGTATTAGACGAGTGTGCAAATTTAGTACAAGAGTTGTTGATATAAATTAAATTCATACAACATTAAACAATTGAACTTAAATTTAATAGTATAAAATTAAGCAAAGTAAATAGACATGTTCAGATTGACCTACTAAAAATAAGTTCATTTGGCTGATGCTTGATAATGATAGGTATGTATCATGACGGTGACTAAAAATAGTGCCGTACTATACAATTCTATTGATCTTACTTTACGGTAATTTCAAATGTGTTGATCAAGGTAATGACCTGCCTCATTCGGCGATAAATATGAAAATTATTCCTGATTAGAGATACAATTATATATATATAACAAAAATGTTGGTGCACAGTTGTGTACTACACAGTAGGACTATACCGACGATTTTTTGGGCTATGGCGACGGCACTACCGTCGGCATAGACCTATGGCGACCATAGCCCTACTGTGTAGTGCACAGCTGTGCACCTACATATTCCCATATATATATATATATATATATATATATATATATATATATATATATATGGACAGTGATCCATAGCATCTATTTACTATGGATTAAAAAATGACAAATAGCATCTAAACCATCCATACCAATGATCAAGGGTCGAGATTGAACAAAGATTCCGAGCGTCCGCTAGTTATTCTAGCGGACAGGAAAAAAATTTTTTTTGGACAAATATGCCCCCAATAAGCCAGCGCAGGAGTTAATCAAAAATCATCCCATCTGCTAGAATAACTAGCGAACGCTGGGAAGCAAACGGGTTAAACGAATTGGGCAAAACAACCATCCTGAGTTTTCACCCAGCGATTCCTCCTCTAGTAACAGCGATTGCTCCTCTAGCAATGGCGATTTCTCGAGCAAAGCAGCGACAACGATTCAAGCAAAGCAGCGGCTTGAGTTTTCACCCAGCGATTCCTCCTCTAGCAGCGACGATTCCTCCTCTAGCAGTAAGCCAGCGCAGGAGTTAATCAAAAATCATCCCATCCGCTAGAATAACTAGCGGACACTGGGAAGCAAACGGGTTAAACGAATTGGGCAAAACAACTGTCCTGAGTTTTCACCCAGCGATTTCTTCTCTAGCAGCAGCGATTCCTCCTCTAGCAGCGGCGGTTTCTCAAGCAAAGCAGCGATGACGATTCAAGCAAAGCAGCGGCTTGAGTTTTCACCCAGCGATTCCTCCTCTAGCAGCGACGATTCCTCCTTTAGCAGCGGCGATTCCTCCTCTAGCAGTGGTGATTACTCAAGCAAAGCATCGACGATTCCTCAAGCAAAGCAGCGGCGGCGATTCATCAATCAAAGCAGCGGCGACGATTCAAGCAAAGCAGCGGCGACGATTCATCAAACAAATCAGCGTCGCAGCGGCGATTCATCAAGTAAAGCAACATCGATTCCAAAGAGTAAAAGCCTTCAATTGAAAACAACGTCCCTAAGTTTTCACCCAACGATTCCTCCTCTAGCAACGACAATTCCAAAAAGCAAAAGCCTTCAATTGACTCGAAACTGTTGCTTTGTCGCAAGCTCGCAACTGGTATACTTCTGAGTATAAGAATAAACTTATGCAGTTTTGTTTCTAGAATTTGATGATAGATATAGCTTTGTTCATTTTGTTCACTTTTGTGCACGCTTCTTTAATTGTGATCAACTTTTTAATGGTTCTCTTTCTTTTTTTTTCTGATAAGTGGGTTCAATGGTTGTTTTTTTTTTTTTGCATTTCTTAGTACTTTTTGGTTTCATTGAAACAGATCAATCTTGGCGTTAATATGTTGTTTGTGTTGCTGAGTTTTTTTTTTGCATCAGTTCATTGACTAATTCCAGTTTGTGTTGCCGAGTTTGTGTTGCAACAGTTTGTTTTGCCCAATTCGTTTAATAATTTACTCAATAATACCCCACTTTTGGATCTTGCATTATATAAAGCCACAATTTCGGTCAGTAAATATAATATCATGCCAATCTTGTCACTTGTTGAAATTAAATAGCATTAAGTACTAAGAAGACAAAATCCTTCTTGTAGCTAAGCTATACATTTACTTTTGTAATTTCATTAATCCATCTACTTTCTGAGTACTAAGAAAACTTTAGAGGAATACTGTATTAGATGAATAACAACTTTTCCACTAGAATAGTTTTCTTTTGCCAATTCTTTTGGTCATGTCAGATGATCTATATCTTATCAACATCATTAATGTCAATATTTTATTTTGACAAATGAGATTCTAGTAAAAGCATTGCATGTGAAACTTGCACCAACACTTTCAGTTCGTGTGCATTTTCAATTTGTGTTGCCAAGTTTGTATGTGTTGCCGAGTTTGTTTTGCAGAAATTCAATTTGTCTGCACTTTCAGTTTGTGTTGCTTGTTTTGCAGCAGAGCAGTTGTCATTGCATATTGCCGAGTTTGTTTTGCATCAATTCAGTTTGTGTGCAATTTTAGTATGTATGCACTTTCAGTTTTGCAAATCAATTTAGTTTGTGATTGCAGAGTTTTTTTTTGCAGCAAAGCACAAAGCAAGTGTTGTTTGCAGAGTGTTTTTGCAGCAAAGCACAAAGCAAGTGTTGTTTGTAGCACTTTCAGTTTTGCTCTTGCTTGCATTGTGTTTTTGGTTAAATCTTTTCAACTGCTTTCAGTTTTGCAAATAAGGTTGCGTATTTTACAAATCTTAAGTAATTTACTAATTTTGAATAATTTACAAATTACTTAATTAATTTTTTTTAATTTTACAAATAATGGATTATTGTTGTTGCTGTTGCTTTGGAATTAAACTTGTTGATGTTGCTTTGGGTATTAAATTGTGGCTGGACCCGTGTGGTATTAAATTGTGTTTGGAAGCTGCTGTATTAAATTTGGAAGCTGCTGTATTAAATTGTGTATTAAATTTGGAAGTTGTTGTATTAAATTGTGTTTGGAAGGTGCTGACGTGTGCCGTCCGCTAGAATGTCTAGCGGACAGATTATTTTTGCTTTGGTATTAAAGTATTGCCTTGGCTTGAGCAGGGACATAATCGTGCAAAAATGTTTTTAGTCCTGTCTGCTAGAAATTCTAGCGGACGTGCATATCCCGTTTTAAATCACAGCCCTTTATTTTTGTAATGAAAGCTTAGGATGTTATTTGCCATTTTTTAATCCATAGCAAATAGATGCTATGGATCATTGCCATATATATATATATGTATATATATATATATATATATGTAAATACTGATAATTTTTTTGAATGTATTAATTGTTTACTAAACAAAGAATAATATGCCCTCTGTTCAAAATGTAGGATCAAGATTCAAGATTGATTTTTTAAAGATAAATTGAAATATTTTTAAATTCAAAACTTATATAAACTAATTTAAATTTAAACAATATGATTATGAAAATTATAAACAATCTAAATAATACTATTAATTACAAGATTTATTATTTTTTTAAAATTAAATAAATCACATCAATTTTAAATTTTAAATTATTTAAAATTAATTTAAAAAAGTAAAATATAATCTTATACTTTAAAACGTAAGAATTAATAATTATGTTATCGAGATAGTACTATAAATATTGAGTATTGTTAGAAGTATAAAATCTAAATTTTAACTAAAATATTAAATGATGTGTTATTAATTTTTAATATTCCTTCATTACCTTTAATGTATATGTTACAAGATAATGAATGATAAATTAGGTAGCTGATGGCAGTGAGAGAAAACGAAGAAGCTCAAGGACCGTCAAGTCCGTCGGTCGCAAATCGCAATTCCCAATAGAAAAAGCCACAGTTTTGAAAGTTGGTCAATAGATGAATCTACTCTGAACGCCGGTCCTTGTTCTTCTCAAATGGATTTCCACCAATATTTTGTGGTTGCATTTTAATGATTTTAGGTGACTGAAGTAATTATCTTTCGAAATCATTACAAATACTAATTTTACGTTTGGATGGATCGAGAGAATGTAATAAAAAAAGAAATAAAATAAAAATGATGTATTTAATAATTATTTTGGAGGATAAATCATTCTAATATTCTAATAAAATGAATTTTTATTCCATCTATTTATTTTTTTATTCAATGTGAAAAAAATGAAATAAAATTTATTCTAATAGAATGAATATATATATGATAATTTTGTCATTATATAACAACACTTATCACCACCAATAATCAAATATATATTTAAATATTTTAAAATTATCCAATTCCGTTATTTATTTCATTCTTCCAATCAAAACGTAGCGTAACATCGGTCGCAAGAAATAAATAGAAAATTCCAAGGGAAAACAAAAGCATCCTTCTCTTCTCATCAATTGTTGATGCATCAATGCAACCAATAGCCTTATTCCACGTGTCATTCAGGATGTGATCCCCTCAGGCCTCGGCCTCAGCCACCCAAGCTAAAAGAAAAAAAAAACCTTACATTTTGATAATGCTGTACTGCCATCATATCCAAAACCAAGCCATAGAAAAGATGCCACGTGTCAATTTGAGATTCACCAACACTAGGTTTTTATTAGTCTTATCAGGAGGGGAGTAAGCTGCAGTGCAGCCAAACCATAGAACTAGCAAATGGCAACTTCAGTGATGAGTTCATTGAGCCTGAAGCCCTCCCCATTCACTGCTGATAAAACAGCAGTGAGAGGCCTGCCTTCACTTGCAAGGCCTTCTTCCTTTAAGGTTCAGGCAAGTGGTGTCAAAAAGATCAAGACCGATACCCCCTACGGTTAGTACAATTTAAGTTTTATTTTTTAAAAAACTTTTGTTGAAAAAAAAATGAAGAAATCTAAAAATTATGAGCATGTTTTGACTTGTTTAATGTGGCACTAGGAACTGGTGGTGGCATGAACTTGAGGGATGGTTTAGATGCCTCTGGAAGGAAGCCAACGGTTAATTTTTTCTTTTTCTTTTTTTTGGCAGCTTTATTTTTGGAAATGATATTTCTGGCATATTTTTTTCATTTATAGTGCAAATGTATAATTGTTAATGGGTATGGTGTAATTGAGCAATACCCAATACTTTAATAATAGTAATTTCATGAGAATTGTTATTTTTCATCAAGTAAATTTGACTATCAAATTCAATTGCGTAAATATCAATTCTCTCTTTCTCTCTCTTTTTTATATTTTTAATAGTAATTGTAGTATCAAAAACAAAAAAAACAAGCATATACACTTTGATTACTGCCCTACATTATCATACAGAGCTTCATAACTTTCTCAGAACTATATAGTTCGTTGTTTCCATATAATCCGAGTCTTATGGTTGATTTCCTTCCTTTACTATTTGTTTAGGGAAAGGGTGTCTACCAATTTGTGGACAAATACGGTGCTAATGTGGATGGATACAGGTAGGATTGGCACTAATTAATACAGAATATACCAAATTATTAGGGTGTATAACATGCAACACAATTATTTATTATTGCAATATATATATATATATATATATATAATATTGAATTATTAAATGTAATTGTTTTGTTTTGATGATTGGCATATATACAGCCCAATCTACGACCGTAATGATTGGTCTCCATCTGGTGATACCTATGCCGGAGGTAAATAAAGTATCTGATAAATTTTGAAATATGATTTCTGATCTAGTCCTAAAAGCAAAGCAGGAAAAGAAATATAAAATAAATAAAAATTACTTACTGTTTGAAAATGTAGGTACAACTGGCTTGCTGATATGGGCAGTAACCCTGGCTGGTATTCTTGGTGGGGGTGCTCTACTTGTTTACAGCACAAGTGCTTTGTCAAGTTAGACCCAACTGTTTTATATATATATGTAATCTATTATTCTGTCTTCAACAGTTACAAAATACTTAATTCATGTATTCAAATCTGTATTAAGTTGGAATGGTATGGTATGATTGTGCATTCAAACCTGTCAAATACTTGATCACCTTGATGAGATGCCTATAGTTTATGTTTCTTATTTTTAAGTATTGAATCATCCAACTCAAAACCAATTGAGTATGAGTGGAGTAGACTCTCAAGTTATATATTGAGTCTCCAAGTCTTAAATGTCCGATGTGAGACTTTATATCTGAACAATAAGTATGTTTTCACTCTATAAACATATATCTATGGGTGAACATCTTTGGGCTGCATTCACAGACAATGAACTTATTATAAGATGGTGGTTTAAACAGAATATAACAAATGGCATAAACCCTTGCATCATAAGTACTCTTAAAACTATTAGCAATTCAGAAAATAAATGAGAATGCATGTTGTAGTTTTTTTTTTTTTTTTTTTGGGGGGTGGGGGGTTGGGGTGGGGTGGGTTTCCTTGAGCGAGATATTGCACGATCAAATCGAACGACAATATTTTAATTATACACCTGCATGCATGCATGTAATTGTTCTGTTTGAATTCACAAATGATCCACTTAGCGATATCATAATGCAGAGGGAGGCTGCAAACATTTAATCACCAGAGTAGTACACTCAAGTTTGTAGATTTTTATATATATTTTCACTATAGTTTTACAGGAAACTTGTGAAATCTAATTATATATGATGTAATAATACCGGCATATCATATTTTCTGTTGAGGTTTCTTAATTTAGAAAAACCAAACCTCACCATTTTCTTCCCTACAATTAATTCTCCTTTACCCCTAGCCTTGCTACTCATAAAACAAGTACTAGTATTTGTAATGAGTAAGCAGGGGTCAGGTAATCTTACCTTATTGGAAAGAAAACTTTCCCTTCCCATCCCTTTCCTTGCTCCCAAATCAAAACTCACAAACAGACCATAAATGCAAATCAGTTCACGAAAGGGATACAAGAGTGTGGTACTCTACATTTAGAATATTGGAACATGAGAATACCAGAGTGTGGTACTCTACATTTAGAATATTGGAACATGAGAATACCATGTTTGGGTATACAACTAACAATACGTGATTAGCTAATTGTTCACATTCTCTTTGCAGGTGAAATTTGAATATACTTTTTGCATGTATTCATATATAGAAATGGCAGCTCAAATTTCTCCTATTGTCTTTTGACTGTTTCTCCTTTTATATTTTGTAATTAGTAGTTTTGGAGGGTTGCTCAATTTGAAAACCAGTATCAGTATTGCTGGTTGGAAAACTGAGAAATTTGAGCTGCCATTTCTATGAATATTTGAAAGTGAGAATCTCTAAACAACAATACATAAAAGGAAACGCCCACCTATACATGCATGTAATGTATATATATATTGGATTTTGGGTATCCAAATGGGGCGTTCATGGATGGTCCGACCTATTTGGTTGTTGGTCAAATTACTCAGCAGACTTGGTCAATTCCCGTTTAACTTTTAAACGTTATTTTGACTTGCCTGTTGGAGAGTTTTTAGGAAGTGGTTTAAACCACTTCACCCATATAAATCCACGACTCTCAGAAGTACGTGATGGAGAGAGAAAATAGAGATAGATACATATTGCCAATACAGAGAGCTCCCAACATACTGAGTGAATTCTTAGTTGTTTCGAACCGTGGAATTGAGCTTCATTTTCATCTCACAAGGATTGTAGTTCGGAAACTCCGCTTGGTTGTAGAGTACGTGGAATTGTACGAAATTTTTCCGCACCAAAGACTAATACGCTTCAAGAGGTATGTCTTTTGGTTCTCGTTTATGTGTAAACAAATAATAACATGTATGTATTTAATTCTTCAATACATAAAGCATACCTGGTCAAGAAAATGAGGGTCAGAGTCACCAGAGAGGATGCCATTGACTTTAAAATCGAGCTCGGACAGAACCCTAATTTGTTTGGTGGCAAACGGCAGTTTAAGACGGAGACGAGAGGGAGAAGGAAACGGAAGAGCTGAGCATAGGAACTTGGAAGAAAAGAAGAAGAAGAGGTAATTGGAAGAAAAGAAGAAGAAGAGGTAATTTGTTTGTGAAAATATTTTATAGTTTTAGGAGTATTTTCTTCTCTGACTCTGGGCCCAAACTCTAGGCCCAAACATATAAAATGTAAACCAAGTTGACATATAAATGTACATTCAGTTGGGTATATTACATAAGATCAGCCCAAAGTTTGGGTAGTGACATTATGGGGACATTAGGATTATAGAGAGTGTATATTGGGGTACATGTAGCTTAGGTAAAAGTTTGGACCTTACTTCTTTGGTTATGCTTAAGGAATTTCAACCTACATGTTTAGCTTGAAACTTTTGGAATCTTAGAGGCTAAATTTATTTGAGAATTTTGTTGGTTTACTAAACGTTTTATCTAAGTACTTGTTTAGTTACAAGTGTTTGGTTTATTTAGCGCATTTGGTGTGTTTGAATTTTCAAACATATTTTAAAAAAATTGTTTGAAAGTTCAAACACTACCATCGCAAATGACGCAACCAATATTAACCAAACAAACTCTAAATGATTCTTATTTAACTCACAAATGCGTATTTGGATCAAAATACTTCTAATGCTCCAAAACATGTGTAACGAACATGCCCCTAATCAAATTTCCTAAATGACAAAAAAAAAAAAGAAGAAAAAAAGACAGTCCTGATATGTGTTGTAAAAAGCTAACTTATGATTATGACATACATATATACATAGAATTTGATATAATTATAAGGTTGAGTTACTATAATATTACTAATAGTTATTTACATAAGTGTCAACAAAAAAGTCGATACACAAATTCATAAGACATATTATTTTTCATCTACTATTAAAAACTTTTTATCAGAAGATTTAATATGGAAAAAAATGTATGACATTAAAATATGTGTCCGTGGAAAGTATCTATAGTTAGTGTTTTTTTTTTCTTTTTTTTCCTTTCTCTTTTTTCTTTGGTTAATCAGTATAATGTACAATATGGGTATAAAAAATAGTGTAACAACCTTTCTCTCTTCAAGGGTCATGATTGTGCCACGGGCCAATTAACATTGTTTATAAGCTTAATAGAAAAAGTCTTCAATTATTTTCACTAGTTAACATTTTTTCTTAAAAAGATGAGAGTAAAGTGCTGTTTGGATCCCAATTATTTAGGGAGATTTGGTCATAAGTAGCTTTCATGTATTATTTACACTTGTACTGAGATTCTAATTAGACTTCATGGCTCCACTAATCAACCTCACTATTACTTTTATGGTTCTCATGCATTGAGTTTACTATTAAAATAATAGTACCAATAATAATAATAATAATAATAATAATTATTATTATTATTATTATTATAATTATAATTAGGTAGCTGTCATATATTCATATGGTTGGACTTTTTAAAATTCGCCTGACAAAAAAATCTTTAAGTCGTTGCCCCTCGTGTGGCAGTGGGAAAGATAAAACATTTAGGTGAGTTAAGATCGAGGTCACACGCTGGATTCTTACTTAACTTAGGTGAGTTTATTCGTTACGTGAAATGTATTTTCTCTTTTATGTATTTTAATTTGAGATAATTTTAAATTTAGAATTATTTATAAATTTTATAATTAGTAGTATTTTTAGATAATTTACGATATTTATTCTTGTATTAATTAAAATTAAATGAGTCTATGTCAATTATGAGTATAAAAATCTTTTAAACTGATTTTCAAAAGTTAATAATAATGAATCTTATATTTTAAAACAAATAGAATATTGTTTATGATTTCTCACAGTAGAATGAGCCAAATCAAACAGTGCCTTGTTAAATCAAGTCAGCGGATCTCTAGAATGAGCTAAGAAGGATTTCATGTTTTGTTTTATTAATTGTCTTTTTTTACAAGTGGTTAGTTAAACTTAACCATACGAAAGTGATAGTCAGAAATTATTTTTACCAAATCCTTTTGTTTCTTGTGTTTTGTTTGGCACTACTTTACCAATACGTGAATGCCCTCCTTTACTTTTTTCAACTTTTTATTATATTGGAAAAATTATTGAAATTGTGTAATTAATTACAAGAGGAAGATGCTATAGGGAGTGTCACTTCATGCTTACGTTCTTAAAGAAAGATCCTTTCTTTTGATTTCTCTCTCGTTTCTGATTAGATATGAACCTAAGTTTAGGTCTAAGTTTGATTTCTACCTTAAATTTTACTTTTCATTAAAAGTACCCTAATTTTGAGGGGTTGAATAATTTGCACCCTTCGAAGTCTGCTACCTCTGCATTGCCCTAAATTTTAGGGCGGAGGGTTCAAATTATTTTGACAGTGACACTCATGGTCATAGTATAGGACGCTTTTAATCAAAAATAAAATTTGGGGTGAAATCGGTTTTAAGTCTAAACTATAGGGTTCAATTTGTATTTTAGCCTGTATTGTATAACTATGTTTTAGTTTTAATTTTAATTGATTTTTATGACCTATATTAATTTTTGTTCATATATCAAACTTTGAAGATTAAAATTATGATTAAATCAAATTGCATTTCTTTATATTTTTTTGCGCAACAAAATAAAATAATGTAATAAGATAAAGAGGTCATGGTCATAAAATATTTCAACTAATTAATAATTTAAATTAATTATTAGGCACGTTGTGGCTTGTGAACGACCTGACATGGCAAATATGGAGGGCTAACAATTAATAAACTCAACAAATTGCAAAATCTCCGCAATTTTATTGACTTGGCAGATTTTCCAGGAAGATTATCAAAAAAACAAAACCATCTAACCCGAAAGATTAGTTTAATTTGATTATTGTTAGATTTTTTTTTATTTTTATTTTTGTTAAAGAACAGTCAACAGACTAAATTTTTTATTAATTCAAATCATCAGGTAGAGAGAATACTAAAATGAACTTTATAAATCCAAAAGGTAAGAGCTTGAAACTCCAAAAATTGAGCGAGATCCGCTAGACTATGAGCTACCCTATTTTTAGTTCGCCGAACATGATAAAAATCAACTGTCTCAAAGTTATTAACTAACGAGCGACAATCTTCAATAACATCGTTAAGATATGAATTATTATCTTATTTTAATTTGATTATTGTTAGATTATTTAATCAGTTGATTCATAGCGCTTCAATAAGTTAAGCAATTGATCATACTTTTGGTGGACTAGAGTTCAAGTTATGGCTCGACGACGTTTACTTGAGATAGAATTTGCATATTTCCATATAAAAGCTTTCCTATTGCAATGCTAATAGTTACGAGCATTATAATAACGCACACGAGTGAAAATTGTTATAATTTGGTTGCTTTATTTATTTATTTATTATTAAACAATTTAAAAGACTGAAATATATCAAAACGATAATCTGTTACAAAAGATGAAAGAATTATAATAAGAAAAATTAAATAATATTTTAAACAAAATAACAAATATCAAGAAAAAGTAGAACCAATTGTATCAGCAAAGCTAGTGGACACAATATAAACTCCTAAAATAGAGTCATTTTTACAACATGAGCAATAGAAGAGCCGCCATGATAACGTCACATCCAAATTCGAACAATCTACCTTCAACAATTTATACACTGAAAAAAGTCTCACAAACGAATAAATAAATAAATAAAATCTCCCAAATGGAGAAAGCAAAACCTCCAAAAAGATGATAATGAAATCCCTTAGCTCTCATAAAAGAAAAAAACAATTAAGTCATCTCATGAATAAAACAAGTTCCACAAAAGGAGAAACAAACTCTATAAGAAGGGAGAATAATCTATTAAATCAAAATAAGATAGATTTAGGGAAGAGTATATCCAAAAGGACAGCCCTCCCCAGATATATAATAAAGGCTATAGTTTTTGATTAGAGAGAAAAGAAGAGAAAAAAGAGGAGAGATTTGTTTTATTATAGGGTATTTAGTTGTTGAAAATTGTTATAATTTAGTTGTTGCGCCGATCCTTTTTACTTAGCGTATGTTTGGTTTAGAGTTTTTGGAACATTTGGAGTTTAAATGTATTTGAAAATCTTGTTCATTTAAATACAATTTACTTCAACATAATTTTAACTCA
The DNA here is from genome assembly GCA_034770075.1 of Aralia elata. NCBI lineage: Eukaryota > Viridiplantae > Streptophyta > Magnoliopsida > Apiales > Araliaceae > Aralia > Aralia elata. The sequence continues at coordinate 9,531,352 of CM068385.1, read as the reverse complement.
TAAACATAATTTTTAAGTTCCAAACTCATTCAACTATTTTTGATGTGGTGAATTTTAAACTTAAAAGCCGTTCAAACATTCTTTTTTAACGCCCCAATTGCGTCTGAACGAACATTAAAAGTAGGAAGAAAAAATTAGGCCAATTAATGCCATTTTTTCCCCCTCTTTTTTTTATTCTTTGTGTCTTTTTTTTCTTTTGCTGATTAAAAAGAGATGGAGACTATGGAGATAGGCACAAACATCACGCTATAGGAGGCACTAATAGATGGTCCACCGTACTTGGAAGCTAGCTTTCTAAGTCCACCTATGACCTATGTACAAAAATGGGGTTTAAATTAAGTAAAGTAGTGCCCTATAATCAAGTACTTCCCTTTGTCCGAAACAAGCAAAAGTCAGTAGTGCGCTTACTTTCCAATGATTTCTTATTCACGTAAACATCAAAGCTTTATGTTACGTTGTGATCGGTAGAATAGGAGGGAGAATGGAATGACTCATTCCTATAGAATGAAAAAAAATTGTATTTGGTTACGATTGGAATGAAAAAATTGTGTTTGGTTACTTGAGATGAAAGAACATATGGAATAACTCATTCCAACTAAAATGGAATAAATCATTTCATTCTTCATTTCATTCCTTCAATCTAAACGTAGTGTTAGCCTTTAATTAACCCTTTGGAAACACTCATTCTTAGTTGTACTTGTGGTTGAATACATTTTACATGCATCTTGAGTTACTAATCAAAGGAACACATGACTTGTTTATATATGTTTGGCAAATTTGGAAATTGGAATTAAAAGCTGATTAACAATTCCATTGAATTGAGACTTAAATGGTATTTGAGATAACTTATAATTGATCAAACATGTTTATAATCAGTTTTTAAAAATAAAAAATATTTGGTAATCAATTTTTTTAAAACTATTTATAATGTTTTTTTTATAAAAATAATTAGAAACTTCAATTTGAAGTTAACTTCTGATTATTTTCAAAATCTAATAATTAGAATTGACTAAGTATATTACTAATTTATCCATATTTATTTTATTAGTTCCATTTATTACACCTCTTTACTTCTTAAAGCCTTTCATATTAGTAATTTATATTTTAAATATGTGATAAGTAGATTCTTTAATACTTTAACTCTTTTTTTTTTACTACTTTAAGTGTTTTTTCATTATCAAACATAAACTACTTTTTAAAATTACTTATAAATAAGAATAATAATCAGAATCAATAATCACATTATTCAAACGTACTCTTGGTTAAAATTTGGTGCCAGCTCGATTCCAATTCTAATGATTAAAATTGAGTTGCTAAGCATATCTTTAATATATTCATCTCGGGACATACATTACATTAGCATCTATATCTACTAAAAATCAAAATCAATATTTACATGGAAATAAAATTCCACCACATATATATAAAGGAAACAGATGCATACATATATTGCTATTTGCTATGATCCATATATCTTTTTTAACAACTTATATAATATGGAGTACATATATATATATATATGTAAAATTCCAACTCCAACTCCAACTCTAAGCCAGATAGTTTATGAACCACCTGCAAAGTAGGCCTAGCTAGCTAGCTAATTACTTTATTAATCAAAAACTAATAATTGTTCCAAATGGTTTCAACTTCAGTTAAGAAGCTCTCTGAAGTACTTGCTGCTTCTCCAAAGCTGCATGGTGAATCTTTTATCATCATCATGTTGTTGTCGGTATGACTAATAATATTAATATTATTATTATTATTATCCATCTTTGTAAGATGATTTAAAACAGCATCTATTACCATCTTATCTTCACAGCAAGTAGTCCCATTAATAAGCTGATCTCCAAAAGTATTGGTATTGGTATTGGTATTGGTATTGGGTATTGATGAATTGGTGGTGGTGACTTTGGAGGAAATTATGTTCATAGGGTTGAAAATGGAGAAGCAGGGCACTTGCTCATATAACGACTGATCGTGATGATGATATGTTTGGTACTCATTGTATGGAGGAGGAAGAAGAAGAGGAGAATCATCCATTAATGGAGGGAGATAAGTTGATGATGAACTAATTGTCATGTCCTCGTACCGATTAATTCCAGCCATGCCTATGCCTTGTTTGGAACCCCCCGGAGTATGATGATCAACTTCTTTGTTTTTGTAAAACACTCTACATAATACCCAATCTTCCTGTTTACATTAAACAAAACAGAACAAAAAAACAAATCAGGAAAATCAAAACGAGAATAAAGTCAGTCGATTAATTAAGCAGCTGTAGTTCATATATATATATATAAGGCCAAATTAACACAAATCAAAGTATAAATATAAGCATAAGCCAAAGAGATTGATGACAAGGGAGTAGGTTTGCCTCTTCTTTTTTTTTTTTGATTAAATTATGTTGTGTCTTGGATTTCTACCATGTATATTATGCTTAATTTACATGCATATTAAGTACATATTTTCTTTGTCCAAAAAGAAAAGTTCTGCTCTACATAAGGTAGTTGGAATAGAGTAGGCTAGATAGATTTCAGGCAGAAAATGACAAAATGAATAATTAATTGAGTAACATTTTAAAATAGCCAAATATTAGTAATAGAATTAATTGAAACTGCCTGTAGCATATATAATAATTAAGACCATATATACTTTAGACTTTAGACAAGTCGCATAACAAGACAAACAAAGTAGTTAAGATGATTTAACATCAACCATAAATTATGTAGGTAGGGTAGGGTTATTTATTTGGTAGAGCAGTGCAGTGAAATGAAATATTTATTATTTTTATATAAAGTCAAGTACTACGTAATAAATATTTTAATTAATTTAAACGTCAATTATAACACCTAGCTAATTAATTTGAATAAACAAACAAACAAACAAACAAAGGAGATGGAAGGGAATTAAAAGCAAGCAACCAACTAACCTTTGAAGAAGAGAGTTTAGGAGGGCCAAGGGGTCCTTCAAGACGGAATTCATGCATCACCCAATCGGTTTTCTTGCCTTTGGGTGCCCTCCCTTGATAGAACACCAAAGTTTTCCTCATCCCAACAAGGCTGTTTCTGCGACTCACCGGCCTATCTTTTCCGGTGGCCTTCCAGTATCCCCAAACAGTTGCCCGGTTTGTCCGTACTCCGGTAGCATATTTTCGATCTCTCTGGCTGTAAAAATACCATTCCTTGCCTCCCACACATGCGCACGCTGTCATTAATCAAAAATTAAGTAAAACTTAAACATTAACACAAAATATATGTTCATTTTTGAGTTAACGTTTTATTTTATGCACTAATTAATAATATGAGAGGTGTTAACATCATTAATAAAATCTTATAGAGTACTAAACAAATTAACCTTATTTTAAAAACGTGACCAAGAATATAAATTGCCAAATTAATCAATTAATCAAATATCACGGCCAAATATGAGAAGAAAAAAAATTGATAAAGAAGATAAAAAAGAATCTGGTGATGTCAGTATCATTTATCAATGTTGCAAGGACTAGTAGAAAACTAACACCTAGCTAATTTAGCTATTTGTGGCATCACTGGTGACTCACCATTTTTGGCAGTGGCGGGTGACTTTAGTAAAGTCCAAATAATACTATTATGCATGGGCTGTGTCAAAATCTATACGTACGCCATAAAGGAGACGCATTAGTGATATTAGTTGGTAATTTGTTAGGTGACAATCTAATAATGTTTGATAGATTTACAAGTGTGTGTGTGTGTATATATATATATATATATATTCAAATAAGAGCTTACCATTTTGTTCTCAAGTGTTTTAGATCTTGACAGTTGATTATATGAAAGTTAACTTCATAATGCATGGTACGTGGGGTGGGGGTGCGTGGGTGTGTGTATAATATATATATATATATATATATATATATATATATATATATGCATATGCGCACACAAAATAATATTTGTATACATGCATTAGTAGAGTCACGAGTCAAATATTTACCCAAAATCTAAGTGAATTTTATATATGTTAGATTTGAAAATGAAGCATTACTAACTATATCCTAATTACCGATGAAATACATAAAATTACTTTTCTAGCACAATTTATTGCATCTTTTGTGCCGCACCGCTGAAAGTATCATCGACAAATTTAACTATGTCATAATTAATATGTTTTAACATAAATTTCATAAAATACAAAACAATTAAAATTGAAAATTTGTTAATAAGTAATTGTTACCTTACACACCTCATGCCATCTTGTTACAATATAAAACAAAAAAGGCAAGAAGAGATATATAACTTTTCCTTAGACTTTATACTGTTGGAACAGCTATATATATATTACTGGCCTCCATTAAATCTCTAATCAATTTCCAATATAATCAGCAAGACCAGTTTCCCATCACCTCATATAAAACAAATTAACTCTCTCTTTCTCTCTCTCATGCATAATATGTGCACCACATAAATAAGGAAAACGAGACCATTAATATTCTTGAACACACACACATATATATACATATATATATATAGAGAGAGAAAAAATGAATAATGAGAATTTAATTAATGAAGAATGTAGAATAATTAATAAAGGCCTCTCCTTTTACACTGTTACGGTCATAGATTCAAGTATAGCTCTTAACAAAAGTATAAAAAAATTAGAATAAACTAAAACACGGTATAAAAAATGTAAGTTTCTCTTAAATATATCCTAAGCTCCTAGGATGAATATATCTAAATATATATGTAGTGTTTAGTATGATGAGATTAAAGATGATGATGATGATGATTACCAGGAATGTCCCAAGGTTCAGACTTGTTAAGGTCAACTTCCATGAGAATAGGAGGTTGGTCAGAGTGTGTTATCTTCTTCATCAAGTAATCACATACCAGTTCTTCATCTGTTGGATGAAACCTGAACCCTGCCGGCAAATTTGCCTCCACCATCTTCAGATTACTCATTTTTCACACTTGATCACACACAAAAATTAAGAGAGAGAGAGAGCGCTCTAGAGAGAGAAAGAGGTGTAAGCTAGCAAGTAGCAAGTGAGCTAGAGAATTGAAGGTAGCTAGACAACCAATTAATAAGAAGGTCAAATAGCACTATTGCCTACATGTATATATAATAAAAGTTTAAATTTAATATATTTACGGTGTACACTAACGATGTTAAAATTATAAATATCATTAATACAAAAATAATTATTTTGTCGAGTAATATCATTAATATAAAAGTAATTATTTTGTCGAGTATAAGTACTTTATTAATGACGTGTCACTATCTTAACCACTATCAATATATCAAATTTAAATATACCAACTCTTTTTTTTTAACTATGCAAGGTCACATATTTTAATTTTTTTCCTAGCAAAGTTAAAATCAACCGGCGTTACACATTAAAGATAAGTTTTCCTATATTCCCTCTAATTTCCCTCCTGAGTCCTATTCCTTTCCTAAGTTCCTCTCTCTCTTTCTCTCTCTACGATTGAAATGTATTTCTATAATTAAATTGTAAAAATATATATATTTTTAAAAATACTTCATAAAAAAAATTAGGACTCATGAATATTTGGATAACGACCCAGATATAACTTCTTTCTATAAGATTCTTATAAAAACAAAAGTTGTATATATATGGGAGTTAAAAATATATTTGTTTAATACCCTCCACACAATTTTTCTAAGGAAACCTATTAAAAAAAGTTGATTCCAAAGAATTTTTAGGATATTCAACCGGTATCTTAATTTTATCCAATAAATAAACACAGGTATAGATCGAGGAGAAGGGTATAAAAGTCTATGCTGACAAATGATCCACTCAGCCAAAAAAATAAAATATATTCTTTTCTTATAAACAAGATAAAAAGAAAATCAATGACAAATGGGAACCAGTGGGTAAGTCAACCAGTAACAAAATATTCCGTGTAAGAGAGAGAAGAGAAGGATGAGTCTTTGCTTACGTGTCATGACGATGACGTGGATTTACCAATAACTGCCTCTTTTTTACTTTCCGTCTATTTTTGGAAATTTTAATATGGAAAAGATTTTCCGACTCACCTACCTTTATTTTGTTTCTTAATTTACCTTTAATTATTAATTAAAAAAAAAAAGGAAAGAAAGAAAAATAAGTATTCCCTCCATCCCAAAAGGAAGGATGACTAAAAGTATAATTTTCTTTTGTCCCAAAAAAGATGAGATAAAATATATAAAATGAATGGTAACTAAGTCATTTAGTGGGATCCATTAATATAAAAAAATAAAAATACTTATCATTTTATATAATTTTATAAAATCACTAGAAATAAATTTAATTTTTTCAAATTTTTAATTTTTTTAATATGTGTGCAAATTACAATTTATTCGTCTTTTTAAAGAGAAGAAAGAGAATAGTTCAATAAAAGTAGCCTCCGGCCCACATAGTTTTTAATGACCTTTCTTTTGCACTAGAATTTGCAGCCCTTAAATTCATAATTTTAGATTATAAAAATTTCTATTCTTAACCAAATTATAATACTCGGTATATTTGTTTGGCCCATAACACCAATTTTATCCCAAAAGTGGAAGTGTCTCTGTCCAAAAACTTGAAACTACGTAGGCCATCGATCACATTTAATGTCAAAATACGCCTGCTATTTAAATACACTCTCTGTTTTAAAATTAAAAATATATTATTATTTTTAGTTCGTTCAAAAATTAAAAATATATTTTTATTTTAAGACTATAAAATAACATAATATTCTTAATTTATTATTATTTTTTTACTATAATTTTCAATATCAAACCACCATATCTAAATTTCTAATTAATACTAAGACTATATTTAAGAACATAAAATTATCCTTAAAAGTCGACGTTTTACAAATGCATCTTTAATTTTAAAACAGATGGAGTAAAAAATAATTTTTTTTCCCAAATTATTTTTCTACATTTTCATGATATTTTAGTAATATCTATTGCAATCATATTCTTTTTTCTTCCTCACAATTTTCTTTTTTTTTTCTTTTCATGTGAGAGTAGGGTGAACCCCACCTAAGCGAAACACTTGTACCACTATCAAAATTATTTTTAAAAATAACATTGTCCCAGTGTGAAAGGTGATTTGACAAAAAGACTTATTTAGTTATTTTATTATCTGCATGTTATTCGTGATACACAGAATACCGATTTAAGATATATTTTTTTTTTGCTAAAAATAAAAAATAAAAAAAATTTGCCAAATTTTTACTTTCCCTCTTTAGCCAAATGTTCTTGACCAAAACTTAAAAATTTTAAGTTGATTGAAGTTTGGACAATAAACACATCCTCATAAATACATATTTTTGAAACACTAAAAACATTAATTATTTTATTATTAAGGAAAAGATTTATATTACGACTAAAATATATCAGTCTTTATTGCGAGTAAACATATCAATCAATTACGCATTACAAATTATGCTATTGTTTATCGCAATATATAAATTAACTCATATTGTAATATTGACTTGTACCTCAACCTGAACGAGCCCACGACCCTGGTGCACTTCGCCGCCCAACCCCATCCTGGCCAACCCTGCACCTTTAGCTCATCCCCATGTCTATTTGAATAATCCCCCATTCAGACTGACCAGGCCAACCTGCTTTACATTTGAGACAAATAAATGTGGGACTTGTGGCTAATAATAATTCAGGGTAATGCCAATGTTACAAGTTTCAAGCCTGTCTTACTCTTAAACCAGACAATTGATGCACAAACAATTATGTGATTAGACACATCTTTTGCTTATTCGTCCACTAAATCACTAATAAAAACAAGCACTCTATTTTCATCCCCTTTCACCCATCAATGATGCTTATTATGGTAATAAATCCATGTTTAGAGCAAAAACTTGTGGACATTCTAAGTTTACGTTTGCTATGATTGACAATTTAAGCCTTGAAAAAAAGAATTGAGCGCCAAAATTTCAATTTCATGGACTAGCAAATGTACGTTTAAAGTTTTGAACTAAGTTGTCAAACATTTTGTAAACAATTTTGCAACTTCATAGAATTAAATTTTAGTTAATGTTTGGCGTTCAATTTTGATTCCAAGACTTGGAATTGAATTGCCAAACATAGATGAGAGGTGCGGGACTGTTAGCTAAGAATTCATTAAGGTCATTTTTGTCTTTTCATCACAAAACTACACTAACTAAAGGACTACTGCACTGTGCACAGTCCCTCACATCTCGTTTCTATTGGAACTAAAACCAAAAAGCAAAGAACATGGAAAGTAGGAGCGACAATCGTGTCGTGTTAGTCGAATTCGTATCGTGTCGTGTTAGGCGAATTCGTGTATACACGTGTTTATAGCATGAACTAGTTTATGAATCGTGTTCGTGTCGAAAATTAATATGTGTTTAAAATTGTGTTCATGACACGAACCCGTTCATGACATGTGTTTATGACACCAACCCGTTTATAAATTGTCGAACTAATGGGGCTATAACTAGGCCATTGGTCTAGTCCATGATTTGATGATTCTTGTTGGATTTATTTTCTACTTTTATTGTCTATAAAAGGCAACTTATCAAAGAAAGAATGATGAGCTTTGATCTCTCATTCCTTCTCTGTCTTTTTCTCCCCTAAAATTGCAAAAGCTAGAGTGTCCGCCTAACTTCTACTAAAGTTCTATAACACGTTATCAGTAACGAAACTCTAACCAACTGAGACGGTAAATTTAAATTCTTGCAATTAATTATTATACTACTGGCTTGGCTTTACCGTTGATAATATAATTTTATTCTTACAACTGGCTTAACTTTGCCGTTGATTATATTCTTTAACTCTTAAATTATATTCATGTTTTGTTGTCCATTTTTAAATTTTGTTATTTACATGTGGTACCATCTATCCTTGTCGATTTTACAAGACTTGGTTAGAATATTTTTACCATATATTAACTTGTGAGAATAACCTGGCTACGCGACTACCACATTCTTGGTAAAGACCCCTTCATATTATTCCTTATTAGCATTTTGTGAAAATAATCTGTTTACGCGAACTGTCGCATGTCGAGTGAAGATCTATTTCCAGTTTTGTATATATATTTTTTATTATGTGTACAGTAATACTTGTATAGACATTAGTGATTGTATACTTTCTGACTAAAGGGGTATGCTAATAATATAAATGTTTAGATATTTATGTTGTTGTATTTTATCACCGCTTGAGGTGGCAGCTTAGTGGTGGAAAGCCGAACATAAATTCCCAATAAATGTGGGTTCGAGTCATGGTAAACCCCTCCGTGCTCAAGTTGTCTCACGCCCTGAATTTATTCGGGGTAAGCCGAGTTGTGCCAATGAATACACCACTGAGGCCTTCAAAAATATTTTTTTTGTTCTCATGCATTTATCTTCTATGACACCCCTAAATTCAAGTCGACACTACCCAATTTGAGTCACCAAAATACAAACAACATGCATAAATTCTCTTGTTTATAATTATTACAATGGCGTGTATAGTACGGCAGCACACATACTAAGTCCTCACTACAATTATTGCCAAACTATTTTACAACATGGTGATGACTATTACAGCTACTAACTCGGACCATCATTCTATTCTCATGTTCTCCCTGCTAGCCCCAGCTATACTCTTATTTCCTGAAAAGAATTATGAAACAAAATGGTGGACTCAAATAGTTCAGTAAAGAATATCATAACTAAGCTAACGAACAATAAGTTATCCTTAACCTTCAACAGTGATAAATCAAAGATTTAGAAATGATAGACAACATAAGTTTTCAACAAACAACTGTAGTGAAATGAACAATCCATTATAAGAGTCAAATAAACCATAATATCTATTATCTTCTCTAATTTAAAAGTTTACCATTAAGATTTAATCAACTGTAACACAAATGGTTATGATCATGCCAATCAACAATTCTTTTTTACATCTAGGCCAAAGAGAACTTTCACCACATGTTTTTACCATACGGGCTAAATACACTCAACAATCATATTATCTTTGCACCCAGGATAAAAACATTCAATTGTAACACCAATGGTCATGATCATACCAATCAACAGTTTCTCTTTACACCCATGTCAAAGAGAACTTTCTCCATGTGTCCTTACCACACAGACAAAATGTAAGACCCCGACTTTTACGAAATAAAATTTTATTTTTCTTTATGATTATTATTCTAAACAGTAAGGTATTTAATTGATAAAATGTTATAGTTAAGACTGATATATGCAAATTATCAGATAAACAGTATGTCGGGGAATACTTTTTTTGTTGGAGAATAATATATTTGGTAAAGTACGACGGTGCCGAAATAACAAATCATTGGTGGGCCCCACAACGACTAATTGTCGGATACTGAAAACGACAGAAATAACTTTTTATAACAAATTGTGAACAGTTTTATTACCTACAACTGTTGAAATATCTAGTAATAAAAGAACAGTAGTATGCGTTATTCCATAGTAGCAAGTGGTATTCCACAGTAGCACGCAGTATTTCATAGTAGCACATGGTATTGCACAGTATTTATATTATTGATTCAATAATTGATATAGTAGCAATTGCACAGTATTTAATTCAATAATTGTTACAGTAACATCTGCATAGTATTTGATATTATCAAATCAATTATTGTCACAGTAACTTATATTATTTGATATGATATTATTAGACCAGTTAACATTATTGACAATGTCTAGAAGTTCTGTCAAGAAAATGGGTTATTTAATTGTGCGTCATTTCTACGGATAACCCTCTCTTTCTTGGGAATGATCTGGTTGTCAATATTGTGAATTTATAATATTAATGATGAATAATTTTTGAAAGATTGAAAATGTGTTGATTAAAGATAAGTGATGTGTGGTAGTTATTTGTTCAATTTTTGAGATTTGTCATGAAGCGTTTGTCGTAAGTTTGGCTTATTATTCTATGGATCCCCACTTGCTAATTTGTTAACTTGTCGGCAGAAATTTTTGTTTAGTATTTGCTTTATGATTATTATAATAGTAATAAAACAGAAAACTTTTTATATAAAATAGAAAACTTTTATATTATATATAAAGTTATTTGTTTTATTAGAATATTTTATTGCACAGTAAAAATCAGACGAACAAATTCGTCAGGGCCGTGCTAAGTCGCGCGTTTGTCAAACGTGGCGTGCTAAGTATTTTCCTATAAATAGGTTGCTTAGTTGAGGTACTTACACCAGAATCACAAAATTCTTCTTTTATAATATTCTGCGTATTTCTTTTGAGTATAAGGATACTCTGAGTGTTACAAATAGTGCAACAAATTCTCAAGATAATCTCATTTATACCAGTCAGATCTATTCTCCTATTAAGGTAAAGGATGTCATTTTCTTTTATACTCGTAAATGATATTATTCTCTTTCATACTTCTCCATTTATGGCAAGAAATTATTATTCGTTTCTATAACCTTATTATTAAATGGTAAATTTTTTTGAAATTAGTAGAATATCCTTAATAGTTTGTGCTTCATCTACTATCTTTTTACCTCAATCTTTCTATTGCGTTTTACACGTTATAGTTGAATTGTGAACCTTTTTTATTTTATTCTTAAACTCTAATCGAATTTTTGTATATCATGTTGACAATTTGGACATTCTTGGATTCTGGATAATTTAAATTACAAATCTTTAATATTTATTCTCGATCTTATTGTTTCTATTCATCTTTTATATCATTGTTATAATCCTCAGATTTAAATGGTGGTGAAAGTTCTCTTTAGCCTGTAGTGCAAAGATGAACGGGTGATTGACATGATTATGATCAGGAACTGTGTATTGATATAATCATGACCTTTGGTGTTATAGACAAAAACTTGTGGTGAAAGTTCTCTTTGGCCCGCAGTGCAAAGATGGATTGATGTTTGGCATAATCATAACCAGTGGTGTTACAAATAAATATCTTTTACTCGTAGTGCAAAGATAAAATGTTAAACAAGAACTGTTGATTGGTGTTACAGGGATAAAATATTGATGGTGAATTTTTAAATTGTAGAAAATGGTAGACAATATGGTCTACTTGACTCTTCTAATGAATTGCTTGTTCCGCTGCATTTATCGTTAAAAACTTATATTATTTTTAAATATCTGATTTATCACTGTTACAGGCTAAAGATAATTTATTCTTCATTATCTTAGTTATGATATTCTTTACTGGGCTATTTGTGCTCACCTTTTTCAGTTTTGTTCCATTGTTCTTCTCAGAAAATGAGAGTGTAGCTGAGACTAACCGGAGAATGGAGTGATGGTCCGAGATTGTAGAAGTATCTCAATATGTTATAAAATAGTGTGACAATAATTGTATTGAGAACTCAAGTTATATTTGTATTGAAACTAACAGTATGTGTTTTATCGTATTTTGCACGACAGTATAATAGTTGTAAATAGAAAAATTTATATTTGTATTTTGTAGTATGTATTTTAGCGACTCAAAATTGATTGTGTGGACCTATTTTGGGGGCGTCACACTAAAGACACTTAACAATCATATTGTCTTTGCACTCATGCTAAAGACATTCATAACAACTTAAGTCCTGATGATTAATACAAATAACAATGATATAAAGGATAAACATAAATCAGAAGAATAATAAAATAAAGAATAAACATTAGAGATTTACAATTTATTTTGTCTAGAGTCTAATAATATCTAAATTGTCAACACGGTATCCAGAATATCGATTTGAGTTCAAGAATAATATTTAATGTTCACAGTTCAAATATAACAGTTAAAATTCAATAGGGAGGTTCAGGTCAAAAGATATTAGATGAAGCACCAACTATTAAAAAAATTTAATCATTTCAGGAATTTTTACCTTTTAATAATAAGAGTTGTAAAAACAAAAAATACTTTCTTACCATAGTAAGTTTAAGTTTTAGAGTATGAAAGAAAATGATATCTCTTACAAGTATGAAAGAAAATGATATTCCTTACCTTAATAAGTGACTAGATATTACTTTCTATGTAGTTGATCAACACATATATATATTTATAATTTAATTAGTAATTACCACATATAAGTTTTATGATGTACACTAACTCGTATATTATGAAATCGTCAAGAGTGACTTAATAGTATAAATTTATATAGTATACAAAATAAAGCAAAATAAACTTCAAAATAGTTTTTGAATGAATAATATTTCGAAACAATATTCTAGAAGAAACTTTTCAAAATAAATTTTTTAAAGGAAGAGTAGTAAACATTGTGTGATGTGTGTGGGTGGTTGTGCAACTTTTATAGAAAAATTCACCTGAATAATTCTTGCACTCTTACTGATATTCACCAATACTTAAAGTAGCCTTAGCACACTCAGAGGGATACTTACACTAAACAATTTTTAGAAAGTGGAAGGAATAATAAGCAAGAAAATTATGAAACTCGATCCTTATGTTAAGCCCCATATTTATAGTCAAAACTTAACCAACATCTACCACACATCAATTAACAACACTTTTCACATTTCAAGATTATCTTTAATCTATATCATTCATCAATTAATCACATTTTTCACATTTCAAGATTATATTTAATTTACACAATTTATCAATTAACCACGCTTTTCACATTTTGAGATTATCTTTAATCTACCACATATTAATTATCTACATTTTTCACATTTTAAGATTACATTTTTCTTTACTATTCACAATTATTATTATATTATCCATCTTCTGCATTATTGACTTAATGTATTAATATCACATATATTTAAGTGTTCTTCAAATAATGAGTCTGTCTAACTATTTAATACTCGTGACTTTTAATTGTGTACTTTACATTACTACCTCGTTACTGTGACAATTATTGGTTCAATAATGTGAAATACTGTACATTTGTTACTGTGACAATTATTGGTTCAATAATATAAAATACTGTGCATTTGTTACTATTACAATTATTGGTTCAATAATAAAAAATATTGTGGAATATCGTGTGCTACTGTTCCTTTATCACCGGGTATTTTAATAATTAAAAGTAAGAGTTTCGTCGATAATTTTTTATTAAAAATATTATTTCTGTCATTTTTTATATCCGACAATTATTTTGTTATGGGGTCCACCAATGATTGGTTGTTTCGACGCCGTCGTACTTTACCGAATATTCCCCGACATTCTTTTTGTTTCTTATAATTTGCAAATATCATCCTTAACTTTAATTTTTTTTATTAATTTAACACCTTACTATTTAGAATAATATTTATAAGAAAATTAACTTTTATTTATTAAAAGTTAGGGTCTTACATCTTCTCCCTATCATGCATGCAATTATTTATTACATGTTTTAATAAATAATGAAAATTATTATGTTTTAACCCAGAATAAATGGCAAAAATAAAATTTTCAATTTTAAAAATCTTTGGAGACAACTATTTGGCTTGGACACTTGATGCAAAATTACACCTTAAGGCAAATGGATTAGAAAAAATCATTAATTCAGTAAACACATCAACTACAATACAAAATGCAAAAGTCATAATTTCTCTTCGTCATCACATTGATAAATGATTAAAAACTGAGTATTTAACAATTAAAGATCCTTTGACCTTATGGACATTACTAAAGGAAAGATTTGACCAACAAAAATTGGTAGTTTTCCTTAATGCCAAATTTGAGTGGCTTAATTTAAGGCTACAAGATTATAAATCAATTATATAGTATAATTTCCATTTTCTGAATATTTTGTACCCCAAGTGCATCTATTTTCTTTGTAAAAGCAAAAATTTGGGATGTCACTTGAGCTGATAATGCTATAATTGCATCCACTTCATAAACTCCGACTGTCTTCGATTGAGTCATTCTTGCAGTTGGCCACTGGTAGTTATTAGTTGTTATTGTCTTGGGCAACTGATATGCCTCATCATAGTTCTTGGCCATAATAGCTCCACCCGCTGCAGCATCAATACTAGTCCTCACTATATTGGCTAATCCATTGTAAAAAGTTTATACCTAAAGCCATTTAGGGATCCCATGGTGTGGCATCTTCTTAACAAGTCTTTAAATCTCTTCTATGCTTCATACAGTGATTCTGAGTCTAACTGAATGAAAGAGGTTATATCATTCCGCATCTTCGCTGTTTTTGCAGGTAGGAAAAACTTAGCAAGAAATTTCTGAGCTAGAACGTTCCTTGTAGTAATCGAGCCCAGTGGTAATGAATGGTGCTCGGTGGTATGATGACGGTGTTGCGCAAGTTTCACATAAGTCGCATTTCATTAATTAAACAAAAAAATTGACCCTAATTATTTACAAAATATAATCAAATGTTTACTGATACGTACGTTATGAATTTTCTTTAGATATATTTTAGATATGAGGAGAGCGCCTCTGTTGCAGCCGGCGACGATATTATTATTGCACACATCGCGAAGAACTACGCCGGCTAGCTATATGAGATGAGGCAGAGGGCAGCCTGGGCAATTGTAGACCACTTCGGGAGTACTATACGAGATCATCAACCGCATATAGTCTCAGAGGCAGCTTGGGATGCCATATGTAGGTACTGGAATGATACTGCATTCAAGACCAAGTCAAGCAGATGAAGAAGAATCGAGGCCAGTTCCGGATCGTACATACGACTGGCTCACAGTCGTTTCAGGAGGTTAAGTCGGTATGTATTTATATTTAGTTGTTTAGTTTAATATTGTCGGGATTTATAGTAAAGTACTGTGATATTAATTAATGTATTTATTAGGCCATGCGAACGAGCTTAGGCTGACCTCCTACTATGGTCGAGTTTTGGGATAGGGCCCACACGCCGAAGGAGTCGACGATGTCTTCCGCAGTATTAGTTATACGGGTAATACAACTAGTTATAATAATTGGTAATTATTAATATTATGTAATTAATATAATGATTTAATTAACTCACATATACATAATAAATTACAGGACCGGTTTGAGAAGCTTCGTGACCAATGTATAGTTGAGTTGCGGACTGCTAGGAGCGATTCCGAGATGTTAGATTCCATTATCCCTCTGCTGGAGATTAGTTTATCTCAGGATGAGAATATGACTTTTTAGGTAGCATATCAGGATCCCTCCAGTAGCACTACCAGCAGATATCGTGTGTTGGAGTTGTCGAAAATACCAGCCTATACATTACATAGAGGTATTAATTTTAGTATATTTCTCTTTTATGAACAAATTTGGTAGATTATTATTAATGTTATATTTATTTTCGCAGGATCTAGCCAACGTCTGCGTCCGAGAGTACTCGTGGGACCATCACATATGGGTGTTGGCTTAGACGATGCCATGTTCCAGAGGGTTACGACGGCGGTGTCGGAAACGTTTGGTACGAATTCGATATTCCGTTGTTAGGACCTGTCCAGCCGTACTTGCTTCCACTAGCTTGCTCAGGACATTACAGTTGGGGTCACCGTCTAGAGTACGAGTATCCCTCTAGAGCAGTTCGTCGCGATAAGTGACGAGGTGGTCCGGATGGTGGTTACCCTACTCACGGAGGCTTTTGGACCAATGCTGAGTCAGTCCCCGACTACTCAGGTATACTATTCATTTTTAGTTGGTTATTCTGTATGGTATAGAATTTTCATTTAGTTGTATATTTAAGTCTGTCATATGGACTAATGAGTTATATTTTTAATTATATCAACAGGTTTACGATCCCGAGTAGGTTGGCGATGCCGAGGAGGCTGGTGATGCTGATCACGAGCGGAGGGACGACGACAATGATTTTCATACACTAGAGGAGCATCGTCAACCCCCGCTCGATGATCTTCCTCACACCGGGGATAGTACTACTAGTTTGACTTAGTTTTGTAGATGATTTGTACATATTTTATTCATCTTTACTTTAGTTGAGTTTAATAAGATGTAAATCCTTGTAGCTTAGTTGATGTTTGACATATTATAGTTTAAACATTGTAAATCATTGTAATTTAATGAAATTTTTGTATATCTTATAAAAAAACAGTTTATATTTGTTATTGTTGGCCTTGGTAATTCATATTGGACTTGTATGTGAACATAAGCTAGATTACTGTATGTACAAATTTTATATGTGTTGTTGAGATAAAACAGGTTTATAGGTAAAAAAAATATGGGTTAAAACCTTGAAAACTGTCAAAACAAAAAAAATTTAAAAAAATCCCTTATTTTCGACGAAATAAGGGATTTCCGATAGAATTTCGGTCGAAATTAGGTAATTAAATATAATATATAATATTACTAATTCTAACGGAATGTATTTAAATTCCAACAAAAATTTCGTCGAAAATAGCCCTTTTTAGTCCTGCCAGACGATGACACGTGGCAGAAGGAAAGCCGACGGAATATTCCCGACCGAATAATCCATCGAAAATAGTCTAATTTCGACATAATATTTGTTAGAATTTAATCCGTCAACTTGTGCTACTCCTGACCGAATTTTCGACGGACTAAATTTCGACTTATATATATCCAACTGAATTTTCGACGAAATATTCCGTCAGAATTAGACCTTTTTCTTGTTGATGATATCTACTTTCAAGTAATAACTTAGACATGTTGCATGAGACCAAATGTTTCTGTTCTGAAAATTTTGATGCGAAAGATCTCGGTGAAGCCTCTTATGCCATAGGTATTGAAATTCATCGAGATAGGTTTCGCGGGATATTAGAATTGTCCCAAAGAGCTTATATTGACAAAGTTCTTAACAAATACAACATGCAAAATTGCTCCCCTACTATCGCCGTTGTCGTTAAGGGTGATGAATTTGGCTCATATCAATACCCTATGAATTAATTGGAACGTGATCAAATGAATCTTATTCCCTATATTTCTGTGGTTGGGAGTCTTATGTACGCTCAAGTTTGTACACGTCCAGATATAACGTATGTAATTGGTATGCTTAGACGTTACCAGACAAATCCATGATTGAATCACTAGAAAGCAGCCAAAAAGACGTTTTACGCTACTTACAAGGTATCAAGGATTTTATGCTTACATTCAGGAAAACAGATAATTTTGAAATTGTTGATTATTCTAAAAACATGAAAAGAAATCTACATCAAGGTATATCTTTATGCTTTTAGGTGGCCCTGTTTCGTGGGGAAGTCATAAGCAGGAGTTAAGTACCACTTCTATGATGATAGCAGAATATGTGGCTTATTATCATGCTACTTGTCACGCCGTATTATTGAGGAATCTTATTTCAGGATTTAAGGTTGTAGATTTCATTTCAAGGCTATTAAAAATATTTTGTGATAATAATTTTACCGTTAATTTTTCCAACAACATCAGTTCGAGTGGTGTTGGACTGTACCTCGACACTAAGTACTTATTTGTTAGGGAAAAAATTGAAGATCAAAGCATTGTCATTAAGTATATTAATACGCATGATATGTTAGCGGATCCACTTACGAAAGTTTTGCCACTCAAACTCTTTTTAGAACATGTTGTCGGTATAGGTTTAACTGGTAGTCTTAATTAGTGAGTTACTTTGATATAAGATAATATTTTTTTGAGCTCATTATTTTGAATTTCACATTACGTTTACGATTTGTTATTCTTTTTATTTTATACATTTGAGAACCAATGAGCAAAGAGTTATGTTTGGAACATATAAATGAGTTTAATTAATTGACATTGATGGTCAGCCATTGACCAAGTGATTACTGTTCAAGAGAAGAGATTACCCTAAAGTTACGGAAGTAGATAGCTCTTTTGTATTTTGTACCAGGTACTTTGAATACTAGTTCGAAGCCACGAATTTCAAGTCTTATGAGTACCACTAACGTTATCTGAACAAAATTCAAGCCAATCCCCACCTCTCCGTATTCAAATAAAAGAAGCAGCTGTGCAAAACGACAAACACCGTTCAACTATAATCACGTGTACCGCCTCAAGGGGCTGCCATTTGTCACAAGACAAAATAGCTATAATGGCACTTGCATGATAATATCAAAATCAATTGAATTCTAGTACGGGATTTCAGATGTCAAATTCTAGCAGTTCTTCAAGATAAATCATCCCACTACAAGTTTCTTTCAATTAAGGAAAGGAATATTCTTGTATTCTACCACCATATAAAAATCTCTACCATATTAAACAGAAAGAAATATAGCTAGCTAGCTAGCTAATATGTTAATTGTTCAATAAACTAGTACTAGTACTAGTACTAGAACTATAAAGAAGCAGCAAGTTGATAATGGGTCCTAGAAAGGCAACCAAAAGAAAGAAAAAAACAAAATGAGTAGCAACTCTCATTCTTTTTTCTTTCTTTTTTTTCATTTTTTTTTTCTTAATCAACTCTCTTTGAAGTTGTGGATAAATATTTGAGAAAGAATCCAGATAGATACGAATACGACAACAACACAGTCTTTGTCAGTCCAGCATGCTAACCAAGACAGATAGTTTTTTGGTGGTAGGACAATCATTGCAAGAAGGCTGCACCATTGAAAATATTCCAAGTAATTAAATCTTCTGTTTTTTCCTTTTCTGTGTGGATAAATGACCAAGAAATAGCATCACCAAGTTTAGCTATATATTTAAACGTAAATCCCTAAGCAACCAGTAAAAAAGGGAGGGAAATGACCAAGAAACATCAGGGCTAAATAAATAGTTTAAATATCGGTTAAAAACTGATACAAGGAAGAAGACTGGTCTATAACCTATATTAGATTTCACCTTAATTTAGACAGTAAAAAGATAAAGCTAAAAACTCAGAAATGAAACAAGTGCAAGTATGTATAGTCTATTCTTGACATATGTTAGAAGACAAGTGTTTGTAAACTTTCAAATATATAATATGAGTCGCTGTTACTCCAATATTGTTTAGACCATAAGAAGAGGGTATCAGTTTTACAGATGAGGACAACAAGGTTTCAAAAGATAGAAGCAAATCCTAAATTTTAATGAACTTAAACCGTATAAAAGAATACAAACAAACAAAAACATCAGTGTACTGTCAAATCAAGCATATAAATAACCTCCAAAAATATCAACCACAAAATAGTTCAGCCATAAGAAGTAAAAGGGGAAAGATATACAATTAATTTGGAAGCCTTAAAAAGGAATGGCTGTGATTTTGGGAGGATCTAAAGTACCTTTCCTACCAGCAATATATTAAGGCAATTAAAATTACATGTAAGCAAAGTACATGTCAATATAAGAAGGTATTTAGATCATTCAGGATGCCCAAGTTTCAAATACTGAAAATTTTTATGAAGAATAAAGTAATAAATTGTGTTCATAACAATTAACAAGTTGTGAACACAATTTAAAGAGTTTCTTGCAAAACAGTCATTAATAAAGACCATCACAACCCATTACCTTGTACATGCAAGTATTGAACAAATGGTTAAAACCTAGTAAACCCTATTTTATGGCACTGCTAATTTGTGTTAAAACTTATATAAATATTGAGAATATCACACTTATATATCCTGAGTTACAACATGGAAAAGTTTGAAATGTACAAAACAAAAGGCAGATATAACAGTGACAAACTAGAAGACGTGAGAACCATAATTGGTATAAATTTACGTGATGTCCAGCACTAAGTAAACTTATTTAATAGAAATAGTTCATTTTCAAACTATGAGACTGGTTAGGTCAGGTCTGTAGCTAGGGAATCCAAATTGGGAATATAAAGCTAATAACTAACATAGAAGTTCTTGATGAAGAAATACATATAAAATGCCAAATTAATTGACAAATAAGAAAAGAATTAATAGAAAGCAAAAAATGTATTGATATCATCTATCAAGATGGGAACTGTAGCAAGGACCTGTAGACAACTAACACGTGGCTAAGCTCTTTGTGGCATCATTGGTGACTCACCATTTTATGCCGTGACGGATTACTGTAGTTAAGTCCAATTAATAGAGTCATGCATAGGTGAATTGTCAAAATCTATATGCCATAAAGATGAAGTACTATTAGTTTAGGTGACAGTGTTGATAGGTTTAAATGCATGACTTTCCACAACCCCCCCCCCAAACACACACACACACACACACACACACACACACATATATATATATATATATATATATATATATATATATGGAAATGATTCATAGCAACTATTTATTATGGATACTATTTTAGCAAACAAATCTCTCGGTGTCTAATAACAGATCTAATGGCCGAGATCTACTTGGGCATAGGCTCGGCAGAAGGACCAACGGCCAGGTAAATGATTAAATTGTCCTCCATTTTATTTGAATTTTTAAAGTGATCACAAGTTCTACCTGCGACCAGACAAAATGACATCGTAGACTATACGATCTAGGCATAGGATAGCGTATGAATTATTCAAATGTCAAGCTAAAGATATACCTAGGGCACAGATCAACCAGATGTTTATATGTATTTTCAATACATGTTATTAACTTTTTTATTCCAATGGATGATATTTTAATTTGAATGTATGATATTTTAATTTCAATAGAAGATCATGGTTATTTCAATACTTGAATTTTTTAAAGCTCATGTTGAAAAATATTGAACTTAACTTGATTCCAAAATCGTACGGTATAGACTTGTAATAACTGGAACTGAAAATTCGTTGAGTAAAGACTGAAGTCATTCTACTATTGCAAAGTAAAGAAATGATCAAAGAGAACTCTAAGATTGTTGAATAGAATACCAGTTCGTAAAGTAAAGACTGGAATCACTCTACTATCGCAGAAATGATTTAACTTAGATCGTAGAGTCATGACTAAACAATCGTAAAATAATGATTTAACTAGCGTAGAGTAATGACAGTCATTACTTAAATCATAGAGTTTATAGTGATTTCAGTTTTTACTATAGTAGAGCTACTCTACTATTGTAACTACTCTACGGCGTCGTTTCGTATGGCCACTAATAGGAATTGCATTAGCCGCTAGAAGGATTAGCGACAAGGCACATGTCCAAGTCAATCTCAGCCATTAGATCTGCTATTGGACGGTTGGAGATCTGATTACTGAAATAGTGTTCATAGCAAATGGTTGTCATGGATCACTCCATATATATATATATATTAAAGAAAGGAAAGGAAAGAAAAGGGAGATTTATTCAAAAACGAAAAACTGGTCAAGTTTATGATAGTGACAATGAACTAAGGTGAAAATTAATTTTGTTTGAAGTTGAATTTTTTTGGTTCCATTATTTGTAAAGAAATTTGTACAATTAATTTGTGGTTGACATGTAACGATGCTACATAATTTCTAAAGAAATTTGTACAATTAATTTGTGGTTGACATGCAACGGTGCTACGACTTTAGTCATTGTTATCTCAATAACAATCACCATCTTTGGGGCAGAACAACAACAAAAATGTGAACTTCCTCAAAAAGTAATGAGTTAGATATGAACACAAGAATGTTAATTAGCATACACCCAGGTATACATGGTAGATGAGGACGTGTAGTATGTATGTATATGCATTTTTTTAAAATTAAGAGCCCATCTTTCTTTTTCACCCCAAAATGTTCTAAGAGTACTTTTTTTCAAATTGAGTTACAAAATCTCGGGATGCCTGGTGAAAACTGTGGCCAACTTTAAAAGGAAACAATTTTCATTCCAGTGGCCATGAAATTCTGAATCGGAAATCCAAACTGAAGGAGATGATGAAAATATGTTCATAAAATAGTTTAGAGTGTCTTGTACTCTTGTAGACAGTCATAAAGAATATGACAACTCATTACCTTGTACATGCTAGAAAAGGACAAATGGAGTTAACCTAGCTTCTATGCCATGGCTCAGCTTAATTGAGGTAAAACTAATCAAGTAATTAAAAAAGATAGAGATAGATCACACTGATCCTGGATTAAAACATGGGAAAGTGTCAAATGTAAGAACATGAAAAACCATTACCGACATAAGTTTCTGTCATGTCCAGAAATAAATGCAATTTCCATCAAAAAGGCAGATTCTGTTAAATTAACCTAGCAATTAAAGCCACATTTCTGGGAGATGTAGGATAAAAAAAAAAAATTGGTTGCGCGAGTACTACGAAAGAATTGCTTCCTGTAGGAACAATAACCTATCACGGAGTAGTAGTAGTAGTAGTTCCCAAAATTGGCCCCGATGCAGCGCGAAGAGACTATTCCAATAAGGTCCTCCAAATTCATGCACCATGTTGGTATGTTATCAATAATTATAACAAAGTGATTTCACTCAATGAAATTATGTAATTTTACCTCCATAAAGAAAATACTTGATCATGAAGACAAGTGAACTAAAATCACACTCATGTTAAGTAAAATCTAGAAATGACCACAAGTGGATGGAAAGATCATAAAAATCTTGATGCGGAATGATTTAATCAGACAATGACCTCATTAATAAATATCAGAGGAGGTAAAAAAAATTGATAGCAATGTATAGGTGTATGATTCAAACTACTCCTTGTTTCTGGTAAAATGTAAAGATTCCACAAGCACTCACAAAAATCATCAAGACAAGTCCCAGCCAACAACTAAATATCTAAACTAAGGCAGCTTTTGATCAAAGGTGAGAAGTCTTTAAATATCTCAAATAAAGGTAGCAGCTGTGCAAAACGACGAACACCGTTCCACAGTAATGACGCGTACCGCCTCAAGGGGCTGCCATTTGTCACAAGACAAAATAGCTATAATGGCACTTGCATGATAATATCAAAATCAATTGAATACAACTACAGGATTTCAGATGTCAAATTCTAGCAAGTTGATACTCCATTAAACAGAAAGAACTATAGCTAGCTAGCTAATATGTTAATTTGTTCAATAAACTAGTACTAGTACTAGTACTAGAACTATAAAGAAGCAGCAAGTTGATAATGGGTCCTAGAAAGGCAACCAAAAGAAAGAAAAAAACAAGAGTAGCATACGTAGCAACTAGCAAGTTGATATAGATTCTCATTCTTTTTTCTTCTTTTTTTTATCTTAATCAACTCTATTTGAAGTTGTAGATAAATATTTGAGAAACAAAACGAATACGACAACAGCACTCTTGTCTTTGTCAGTCCAGCACGCTAACTAAGACATCTCACAGATATTTTTCATTGAAAGAAGGGTGCGCTGTTGAAAATATTCCACGTAAATCTTTTTTTTCCCCTTTTTGTGTGATAAATGTTTTAACGCAACGAGATCTAACTTCTAAGGGAGTGACCAATTAAGAAATAGCATTACCAAGTTTAGCTATTTTAACGTAAATCCCTAAGAAACCAATAAAAAAGGGAGGGAAAAGACCAAGAAACATCAGAGCTAAATAGTTTAGCTATTTTTAAATATCGGTTAAAAAAACTGATACAAGGAAGACTGGTGGTCTATAACCTTTATCAGATTTCACCTTTAGACAGTAAAAAGACAAAGCTAAAAACTCAGAAAACAAATGCAAGTAATAATTACTATTCTTGACAAATAGTAGCATATGTTAGAAGCGAAGTGGTTTAATATTTTTGTAAACTTTCAAATAATATGAGTCGCTGTTACTCCAATATTGTTGAGACCATAAGAAGAGGGTATCAGTTTTACAGATGAGGACAACAATGTTTCAAAAGATAGAAGCAAATCCTAAATTTTAATGAACTTAAACCGTATAAGAATACAAACAAAAACATCAGAGTACTGTCAAATCAAGCATATAAATAACCTCCAAAAATATCAACCACAAAATAGTTCAGCCATAAGAAGTAAAGGGGAAAGATGAAGCCTTAAAAGGAATGGCTGTGATTTTGGGAGGATCTAAAGTAGCTTTTCCTACTAGTAATAAATTAAGGCAATTAAAATTACATGTAAGCAAAGTACAAATCAACATTAGAAGGTAATTAGATCATTCAGGATGCCCAAGTTTCAAATCCTGAAATTTTTTATGCAGAATAAAGTAATAAATTGTGTTCATAACAATAAACAAGTTGGTGACAAAAAAACAACTATGATAAGTTTAATTGAGATCTAATAAAAATATTAATAAATACATTTCGGAATAAAGAGCACAAATAAATTAGGGGAAATATAGGAGAATATAGAAAAAAGAATACCTAAGAAACACTTGTACAGGTGTTCGAATGCGGGTGCGTCATACGGAGATTTGTGTGTAGGGGGATTCAACATATAGTTTATTATTAAATATTTGAATAGTTATATATATATATATATATATGTTAAAAATTCAATTAAATAGATAGTACAAGAGAAAAACAAAAAAAAAATCCAACAAACAATGTAACTTTAATGTTTTGAAGTCATAAAAATATCAAAAATAATCATACATAATTAAAAACACGCAAGTTAAAATAAAGTAGGGGAGAATCCTTAAGAGTCCCGAGAATTATACAGTGCAGGGATACCGCAGTTCATCGGGGTAACGAAGAATCCCTGCTTCCTAGAAGAATACTTACTGCTGCCATTGAAGTACTGTCTATACGTAATGCAAAAATTTGCAACCAGGACTTTGAATTGACTCAATTCCAAAAGTTGTCATTATTGAGTTTGAAAAGTCTTCTCTTTTTTCCAAACAAAATGGTAAGTGGACAAAAGATGAGCTTCCAAAAGAATCATGCTTAAGAGATATTTCTCCTCTAACAAAAGATGTGGCCAACATTATAGGGAAACAAATTTCATTCCAATGACCAAGCAATGGAATTCTAAATCAGAAAATCCAAACTAAAGGTTATGATAAAAATGTTCAAAAAATAATTTAAAGAGTTTCTTGTAAACAGTCATTAAAGACCATCACAACCCATTACCTTGTACATGCAAGTGTTGAACAAATGGATAAAACCTAGTAAACCCTATTTTATGGCACTGCTTATTTGTGTTAAAACTTATCTAAATATTGAGAATATCACACTTATCCTGAGTTACAACATGGAAAAGTTTGAAATGTACAAAACAAAAAGCAGATATAACAGTGACAAACTAGAAGATGTGAGAACCATAATTGATATAAATTTCTGTGATGTCCAGCACTAAGTAAACTTATTTAACAGAAATAGTTCATTTTCAAACTATGAGACTGGTTAGGTCAGGCCTGTAGCTAGGGAATCCAAATTGGGAATATAAAGCTCATAGCTAACCTAGAAGTTCTGAAGAAATATATATAAAATGCCAAATTAATCAAAGAAGCGACAACAACTAAGAAAAGAATTAATAGAAAGCAAAAAATGTATTGATATCATCTATCAAGATGGGAACTGTAGCAAGGACCTGTTGACAACTAACACGTGGCTAAGCTCTTTGTGGCATCATTGGTCACTCACCATTTTATGCCGTGACGGAATACTGTAGTTAAATCCAATTAATAGAGTCATGCAAAGGCGAATTGTCAAAATCTATATGCCATAAAGATGAAGTATTAGTGATATTAGTGAATAATTTGTTAGGTGACGGTGTTGATAAGTTTAAATGCATGACTTTCTATATATCTGCGTACATATATATATATATATATATATATATATATATATATATATATATATATGAAAGCAATGGTTTCCCCTGCACTGTTCATTGAAGAAAGGAAAGAAAAGAAAAGGGAGATTTATTCAAAAACAAAAAACTGGTCAAGTTTATGATAGTGACAATGGACTAAGGTGAAAATTAATTTTGTTTGAAGTTGAATTTTTTCCGTTCCATCATTTCTAAAGAAATTTGTACAATTAATTTGTGGTTGATATGTAACGATGCTACGACTTTAGTCATTGTTATCTCAATAACAACCACCATCTTTTGGGCAGAACAACAAAAGTGTCAATTTCCACAAAAAGTAATGAGTTAGATATGAACACAAGAATGAGAATTAGCATACACCCACGTATACATGGTAGATGAGGACGTGTAGCATGTATGTATATACATTTTTAAAAGAATGTTAATAGGATACACCCATGTATACATGGTACATGAGGACGTGTAGTATGTATATACATTTTTTTAAATTAAGAGCCCATCTTTCTCTTTCACCCCAAAATGTTCTAAGAGTTCTTTTTTCAAATTGAGTTACAAAATCTCGGGATGCCTGATGAAAACTGTGGCCAACTTTAAAAGGGAATAATTTTCATTCCAGTGAGCTAGCTAGCCATGAAATTCTGAATCAGAAATCCAAACTAAAGGAGATGATGAAAATATGTTCATAAAATAGTTTAGAGAGTGACTTGTACTCTTGTAGACAGTCATAAAGATCATGACAACCCATTACCTTGTACATGCTAGAATAGGACAAATGGAAGTAACCTAGTAAGCCCTATGCCATGGCTCAGCTTAATTGAGGTAAAACTAATCAAGTATTTAAAAAAGATAGAACACACTGATCCTGAGTTAAAACATGGGAAAGTGTGAAATGTAAGAAGCAACAAGCAGATATGTCACTCGCAAACTGGAAGACATGAAAAACCATTACCGACATAAATTTCTGTCATGTCCAGAAATAAATGCAATTTCCATCGAAAAGGAAGATTCTGTTAAATTCCCCTAGCAATTAAAGCCAAATTTCTGGGAGATGTAGGATAAAAAAAATTGGTTGCACGAGTACTTCGAAAGAATTGCTTCCTGTAGGAACAATAACCTATCACGGAGAAGTAGTAGTTCCCAAAATTGGCCCCAATGCAGCGCGAAGAGACCAATAAGGTCCTCCAAATTCATGCACCATGTTGGTATGTTATCAATAATTATAACAAAGTGATTTCACACAATGAAATTATGTAATTTTGCCTCTATAAAGAAAATACTTGATCATGAAGACAAGTGAACTAAAATGACACTCATGTGAACTAAAATCTAGAAATGACCACAAGTGGATGGAAAGATCATAAAAATCTTGATGCGTTATCAGCCAAATTTCCACAGAATGATTTAATCAGACAATGACCTCATTAATAAATATCAGAGGAGGTAAAAAAATTGATTGCAATGTATAAATGTATGATTCAAACTCCTTGTTGCTGGTAAAATCTAAAGATTCCACAAGGAGTCACAAAAATCATCAAGACAAGTCTCAGCCAACAACTAAATATCTCAACTAAGGCAGCTTTTGATCTAATGTGAGAAGTCTTAAAATTGGTCGGTTTAACTGCAGGAAAATTGAACAGTCACTCTACGCAGTGCTGCCTACCAAGCAGCCAACTGGTTGTTGCTCTTGCTCCATTTACCGTGCAACTTTATTAGTCATTACCTGGATGGACTTTTTTGCTATTGATGTGCCACTCTGACTTTTGTTTTTATAACTTCCCAAAGTTTATGCCTTATTTTTCCCCCCTTATCAGTAGCATTCCTACACTAGCATTTCGTTCATATAGTGTATACAAGCCAAAAACAATGACTTACATGGAAATTGGACAGATAGATACAATGAGAGGTAAAATGTGTAGGACCCCTTAATCTTTATGACAAAGTGTGCCATCATTACCACATAAGAGAGTTTTGCGGACTTATATAGCATTTTCCTACTTCATAACTAAGGAGTAGAGTATCCTTTATCATCCAAATTAAAAGATGTTAGGTGGCTTATTCTTAGATGCAAACACTTGGTAATTAGAACAGCAAATCAAAAGATGTTTGGACCTTTTATAGTGAAGCTGAGAACTAAAACTACCAAGCAAGAATGTGGACCAGATTCCAGAATATTTGAAATTATAAATAAAATTAGCTGCCAAAATTTATATAGGACAAGATGATAATTCATTAATTCTCCATTTATCTCAGGGTGAAGTAGAGGAAATAAATCATAAAAAGATTTTAGTCCAAAAAAAAAAACGATAACCATATTCTGTAAGCAGTCATTTTGGGAATTTTGACACTGTCTTAGATCTTCTAAGGCATAGAATAGGTTCTTTCAACTTTATAGCATAAAAGGAGATCAGAATCTCATGATTAACAAAAATATATCTAAGATCACCGTATAATCTGCTTAAATTCTTTATTTTCAGATTGAGCCCACTCTATGGATCGTAAAGGTTTATTTTTTTCTTGTAGACTCACAATGTCAATCTTCTTGAGCAGTCCAGTAAAAGCTTAAATAAAACAAGGTTAAAGAAGGGGGAATAAAAAAAAATTGTTCTCATATTAGGATCTTGAATACTCAATGTGTCTAGCAGAGTCTTACTATAGCTTATTTACAGCTTAGTATGTGCTCGGGTATTATATATAAGTTATTATTTAGTTTTGGAGTTGAAAGGAATTTTGGTAGCTTTGGTATATGGACATTTTTTGGTACAGGCAATAGACCAGTAGCACATGAATGTATTTGAAATGTAGTGTATTTGTAAATTAATGAGTAAATGCATTCAGTAGTTAAAAGTTTAGAAGTTCTATATCCTATACTTAGGTACTTGAGTCGTTTAAAGGCGTAGTGGAGGAAAGAAAATTTTAATCCTGACATTCAAGATGTGTGATGCATCTTCTCATGGGTGTGAGGCTAGGTTTCCCTTTTTCTTCTGTTCCCTTTATTTATATTTTCGTTTTATAAGTCCTTCCCTTCCTTTGTTTGCTTCTCTTCCAAGTTCCTTTTTTCACCTAGAGTAGTTACAAGCAGTATGCATTAGATGCCGAGTTCAAACTTGAAAAGTCCTGCATCACTTCTTTTCTCCTGATCTTGCCTCTTTTATGAATTTCAACAATCTTTTTTCCAGTCTGTTTCTCTTGTCTCTCCTCTTACATTATATAAATTCCAACAGGTTGAGTAGTATGATACGCTGTGCACTGCTCCTAGATAACATGTTCACAAAAACCAATTGAATTTGTTGTTCGGAAAATGATCATCCCACCATTTGCACTGATTAACCATAAGTGAAATCCTGGATCAGCCCCTGGTCTCAACCCATCAAAAATTTAGTTTGGCACTCGTTCAAGAATCAACATTAAAAGAACAGTTTCTCTATTGACAGTTCACAAAATATGATGTTTGTATTAAGATTTGGACAATGTATACTAAATGGTGTTTTTGTATTTTAGCTAATTGATCCATCTTGTTCCTCTTATTAGTTAGAATTTTTTCATAATATTTTGTTTAAAATTTGAAACTTCCAACTAGGGTACGTAGTTACATATCGCACAATACTAATACCGAGTAAAAAAAACTTACAAAACCTAGGCCGCTACTGTGACTTTGAACCATGGACAGTTGTTATATTTCAACAGACATGTTTCAAAAGTAGCATTGGGTTTGCAGGGCATGATTGCATTGCTCAAAAATAGCATTTCATACTTAAAATTCCAGGTTGCTAAGAAATAGAAGTATGTTGAACACATAACACAGGCACAATGTCACACATTGCACAAAATAAGTGAATAAGTAAAATATGAAAAGTATGAGCCATGAAACATAAATTGAAGGTAAGAAAATCAATTGTACCTGAAAACCCCCAAAAGGAATATGAAGAAGATTCTCAACTGGTTCAATCCGTTCATTCTTCCATATTATATATATCCTGCAAAAGATTGGAGGGTTATATGTATATTATTCAAATATATGGTATATATCGATGCATTTTAGAAATAGAAAGAGGAGCTTTAATAGTCGTACCTAGAAGAAATTGACGACAAGGATATCAAAGAAGAAACAGAAGTTGGGTTACTCAGATCTAAGGAGTATTTCCAGTACTCGCCGGCGGCGGCCATAACCGATGCGACAATCTTCTTCGCCACCGCCGGTCGAATCAGCCTATTTGTTTTACATTTGAGAAACCCTTACAACAAATTTTTTGGACCGAAAAGAAAAGGGACGAATTAGAATATTGAGCCCACTTATTCAGAATTAGGCTGTTATACTTAAATTTTTTTGGGCCGGTTAGATGGGTTGGTCCATAAGATGATAAGATAAATACTCAAGTTTGCTTTTGTTTAAGTTTATAATTTTTCTAAATTCTTGACAAAATTTGACAATTAAAAATCTTAAAAGGGTTTACAATTGTTACATATTACAAAGTAATGTGTTTTTAAATGTTTTTATTGAGTTATTAAAAATTTACACAATTTTTATTATGTTTTCAAATGTTTTCTATATGTTTCTATTTTTCAATCAACTGAAAATATACTTGCGAAACGTAATTTTGAAAAGTAATGTTAGAGGTTTCAAATTTTGTGTCTCAAATGGGTTTTAAATGATATGACATTAAATATTTTAAGGATAATTTATAATATAGTCAATCACATAAGATCTACCCAACTAATATTATGGTAATACATTATTTGAGACAAAAAAATTGAGATTTCTAGTATCACCCAATTTTGAATTATAATACTATCTTCGTGTCAAATTATAAAATCATTATTTATTATTTAAAAATCAATTTCAAAAATAAAATTTATTATTTTTAAATTTTAAATAAATTATAATATTTTTAAATTTTATAAAAATTAAATTAATTTTAAAAAAATAATATTAATCTTATAATTTGAAAGCCAAACCGAAGGACTTGTGAATTTATGTTGCAGCTGAAAAAGATAACTGAAAATTGTAAGTTTGAAGTTTGAACCATACCATACGGACTATACCACCATACCATACCATACCATACGGACTGTTTCGTTGGTACGACAACGTATTTGGTACGAAAGTATATGATGGATTTTCTTTGGTTTCTTATGGGTTGGTTGTCGCTTGTGCCTACGTACTTACGTTTAACATTTTTTTTTTATAGATTTTATGACATTTTAAAGAGAGTCTTGTTATGCGTAAAAATATTCTGTCAGAATTATAATTGTTACGTACGTATATATATATATATAAAATAAATAAAAATTAAGAATAATTTTATATAATTTATTATCATATATTTATTGATATATATATATATTATTTTTTTAAAATATAATTAATAGAAAGATCACTCAGCTAAAAGATGTCGAACTAATACCGCATCAACACATATCCACCTCAATGAGAGACAAGATGGAAATTTATTTCGCTATACTAGATTTTTACGATTTTAAATCTCCACCCAATTCAAAAGACACTTGATAAAGGAACGTGATATTTAATATATATTTTTGATATTTTTAGATAATTCTCTTTCATATAAGTATATACTAAATTTCAAATTTATGTAAGAGGAGACACCGTAAAAATATCAAAAACAAATAGAAAATAAAAATATCAAAAAAACGCGTAAAAATGGAGTTATCTTAAAATAATTTCTCTCTCCGAAAGGGCAAACTAGTCTTTTAGTGACCTATCGTCGTTCCTCCCTTCATTTGTAAGTCAATTTATCTCATTTGTATCAACACTGTTAGGTCTCGAGAGCTTGGATTAACATTTCAGATACGTACTAACTAAAGTTCATCTAACCTCATGACTCATTCATACCAGTTCTTTTTAATCCTAAAACTTGCTAACTTAACGTTGCAGTTCACTTTATCTGGACTACCAAAAACTCAATCCAATCGAATTTTATTTTTAAAACAAATTTTTGTAAAGCAAAAAAAATAATAAATGAGATATATACATATATATATATATATATACAGAGCCGGCCCTGGGCAAGGGCAACCAGGGCGACCGCCCAGGGCCCAAAGTGGAAGGGGGCCCAAAAATAATTATAAACTTGTGTATATATATGTATATATGTGTACATAAAACTAAAGTCTCATAGGTCCAGCGGTAGAATAGTTCTTGGTCCCAGGTATATACCTGGGTTCGATTCTTAGCTGCTACATTTTGCTTTTCATTGTTTTTTACTAACAATCCAAAAAAAGACAAACACAATTTAATAATTTATTAATTCTTACTCTGCAATCTTTACCCGTCATCAAGATGAGACTTGAGAAGTTGAGAGTACATAATATTAGTTTTCTTCTGAGTTGACATGTAGATAAAACTAATTTTTTTTAAAAATAATTATTTACGTCCTCAAAGTTGACATAATTTATCTAGTCACTATCAAACATAATTTTTCAATGCTTAAATTTTAAGGAAAAAAAAAAATAGTCTAATATGACAAATGACTAACCATAGGGTTAATTTCACACAATGACCTTAAATGTAGCACAATATTGACTACAAAGGCAACCTTACTATTTTTTAATTTATTTTTTTAAAAATACTTTTACAATTGTTGATATAAAACATTGTTTTAATTATGTTGTGAAATTTTTTTTTGTCAAATCTTTATATTAAAAAAAATATTTCATCTCGACACACTACGAACTCCCGTCAAATTTGAAAAAAAAATATAAAAGTATTAAAAAAAAATAGCTCGGGGGCGCTGCCCCCGAACCCCCGCCACTAGGCACGCTTGAGAAATTTCGCCCTGGGCCTTAAAAAACCCAGGGCCGGCTCTGTATATATATATATATTGAGTGTAATAAGAGTATTTCTAAATAATTGGAATTGACTCATATTTCTGTTAGTTTGACCGATGATCACTGCCACAGAATAATCAAGGCTCTCGTCGGTGAGCGGACAGGAATTACAAGAGGACAGTATCCTAGCATAATGTGTAGCTTAAAACTATATATTTTTAAATTATTAATATATAAAATATAAATCTAAAATAAACCACGATTGGCATTATCACTCAAGGATCCAACGGCTGGGATGAATGGCATCGATCTCCGTGTTCTTTTAAGTCACGTTTTGCTATCAATGTAGACATCAGAATGCCTAAAGGCTAAAGCTGTTAAAAATTAAAGGGGCAAAGGATCAGATAAATTCAGAAGAATGGGTGGTCAGTTGCGGCTGCTGATTGGCCTCAAAAATAATGTCCGACAAAAACAACAAGACAAAAGTAAAAAAGTAAAAAATAAAAAAATACCCCTTCAAATTTACCTTTATTACCGGTAAGAATAGTTAATGACTAATTTATGGACAAGTCGAAAGAAATACAGGGAGCAGAACAGTAGTGTTTTTGGAGGGATTCTCTCATTTACTAATATTCTTTTCAAGGGGTAGATATTAATTGGTTGCATGTAGTAGATGTAGCTAGCTAAAGATAATTGCATTTGGGGGGTGGGTACCTTGACATGGATATTTGGGTTGGATCAAGTCATTGAGCCGTGTGAAATTCGTAGGAGGTGATGGCCTAATTTACCCTTCACCCTTCAAATCTAGTTGACCTATCTATATTCAATTGGGGTCTAATCAACTTTAATTTATGATAGGATTTCTTTCCTTTGCAAATGATAAGACTAATCAATAATTGTACCTCTATAGATCCAAATTCATCATCCTAAATTTTAGGAAATTGATAATTTTAACTATGAAAATACCAATTTAGCGCAAAACATGCCTTGCACTTTGTACGATCAATAATTCTACGGAGCCCGGGGTTGGCGATCCTATCTAGTAATCGGACAAATTTTTTTATTTTTTTTTTTTGAATTCTAGATAATTTATATGATTTATTGTAACTAAAATTTTTACAAAAAAAAAGTGATTTAGGTGTGATTTGGATCATATAAATTATTTGGGACTCAAAACAAAAAAAAAAAAAAATTTTGCCCGGTCGCTAAACAGGGTCACCAACCCCGGGCTCCCTAAAAAAACTCTTGTACAATATACATAATATGGTATAAAAATGAGTTGTATTAATATTTTCGGCGTTTAAAATATCATCTCTCAAATTTTATTTTTAATTTATAACATTCTAAACTTTGAATAATTTGTACCCTTCGCACTTTCTGTATCAAAATAATTTACACTCTAAACTTTGACGCGGAGCGTGTTGTTATATATGACCACAAATTTATATTAATATTAAATACCGACGTATATGAATACATATGATAGGAAAAAATAAAAAATAGATACATATATTATTATTTTATCTTATCACTTAGAATTCTACGTTACTTATTACTATCTAAATTTATCATGAAATTTCTCAACATAGAAATCAATAATTGCACCTATAGTAGTTTAGATCCAAATTCATCATCCTAAAATTTAGGAAATTGATAATTTTAACTATGAAAATATCAATTTAGCGCAAAACACGTCTTGCAGAATTGTACGATATGCATAATATCTTGTAAATTTGTGCTGCATTAGTTATTCCAGTGCTTAAACTATATATTATCTCCCAAATTTTATTTTTGATTTAAACCACCCTAAACTTTGAAGTTTTGAACAATTTGCCCTTTGGTGTGTATCAAAATAATTTGTACTCTAAACTTTGACGTAGAACGTGTTGCTATATATGAGTACAAATTTATGTTATTATTAGATACCGACAAATGTGAATACATATGATTGAAAGAAATAAAGAATAGATACATACATTATTATTCTATTTTATCGCTTAGAGTTCTACGTTAATAATTGCAATCTAAATTTATAATAAAATTTATCTACATATAAATCATTTTCTTTTTCTATTCCATGTATTTTGGTTTGTTACGATCTCTACTCGTTTATAATAAAATATAAGAGAGTAGAGATTGTAATGTGTAGTGGGCTTTCTTTTATGAAATCCCGATTCGATGATGTTGTATAGGTATATAATGAATTTTCATAATCAAGTGCATAATTATCATAAATTTCGCATAAAAAAAGAAACAAACTTTTAGTGTATACAAAATTTACACAAAATTGAAAATTGAACCTAAGACTAAATTATTATTTCCCACATCTTATTTGGAACAAAGGTGAGAATAAATGAGGAGGAAAATGGCAAGAAATTACCAAAACTGGCAAAGGAAGATATGGTCACATGACAAAGCACATGGAGAGGACAAATCTATTACAAGTACTGGTAAATATAGGAGAGGACAAATACAATAGTACGTTTTTGGAGCAATAAAACCAACACTTCAAATACTATTCCTATTCTAGACCACGCGAAACTACTGCCCTCCCAATATGCTAATTAATTCAAAGACATCATCTCTACTGTTACCTCTCTGGCATACTAGTAGACAAAATATGCCAAATTCCAAATACTATTGTTTTCTCATATGCAATCATGTGAATTATATATAACAACATTTTATTTATATCAAAATTTGGGTATTGAAATTGACTGATCCTAGAGAGGGTGAGTGAACTATTTTAGATTGATTATATAAGGCTAGTTAACTGCGCATGCGCAGTTAACTAATTTTAAAACAAATATAAATAAAAATGTGTATCTAATTTTAAAATAAACATAAATAAAAATTGTATCTCAAATTTTAGAACGAAGCGAGTATATAGATAGAGAAATGATTAACCCTTTCCAAATTTTACAGAATTCTACTGTTTAACAAAAAGGAAAATGAAACATGTGTCTTAGACAAACACAAGTTTGTGTGTGTCCTGCACTTAATACGACGTAGTTTTGGTTAATAAAATAATGAAATGTCAAAATAATCATTAATGAAAATAATTAAATGTCAAAACTGTCATTAAAAAAAACTTTTAAAATAATAGAACACACAGCAAATAAGTTTGTACGTGTCTTAGACCACGTCTCTTTTGCCATAACAAAATTTATTTATATTTAATTTCATAGTGGAGCGCAAACGATAAAAAGGGCATTTAACAATGCCCCCACCCACCCCGGACTTTCGTGCTCCATATGAAATCTACACAAATTGTTTGTGGAGCGGGGCGGGAGCAGCAGCTTATGAGTGATTGAGAGAGAGGGATGAAAGTGGTTGATGATCAGGCGAATCTTAATCTTCTGTATACAGAAAGAAAGAATGAAAGAAAGAAAGAAAGAAAGAAAGATAAGCATGCACAGAGATTAAGAGATATGTATAGGACCCGACTATCTGTCCATAGACCACGTTCTTTCACTGAACCCCTGCCTCACCTCTATATTCAAAGAGTTCTTACTTTTTAGGGAGAGTTTACATGCATAAAGCTGATTGTGTGATATAATTATTAATTAGGGTTGTGATTTTTCTATTATAATGGTAAATGTATATGCCTAGTGGATTTTGTTGTGTACCCAAAGTTTAAATTTCACTTCAAGTTTACTTTCTTTTGGTGGAAAATTTATAATTCCCTGTTATACGAGTGAAATCAATTTTATAAAACTGTTCACACGGACTGTCTGGTTTGAATCGTTTAGAATTTAAATTTTGTAAATGTAACTTAGAGTTTTTATTAAGATGTTCAGGTATTCCAATTAGGAAAAAGACCTTTTTATACATTTTCGACACGTGTATAATAATTGTTTTTTAATCAATAGCCCATAACATGTAGGAGTCAGTTTGTATTAATTATGTATGATTTACACGTATCGAAAATGTATAGAAAGGTTCTTGAAAGACATAAACCTCCTAATAAAAACTCTATTTTCAAGCAATTTTACTCTCGTTTACCTTCTTCATTCCTCCTCGAGATAGAGACGGAGGAGGGAGTCTGATTCATACATCTATAAAGTATACTCTCTTTATTTTACAACCATTTATAGAGTTATCAATTATTTATAAATCCCAATAAACTCAATGTCAGATAGATGTCGAGAAACACAAATCAGAAAACACCATATGTGCCTCGATCACACTTTCGTAATTTCAAATAT
Source organism: Aralia elata (assembly GCA_034770075.1). Taxonomy (NCBI): domain Eukaryota; kingdom Viridiplantae; phylum Streptophyta; class Magnoliopsida; order Apiales; family Araliaceae; genus Aralia; species Aralia elata. Next base: position 9,494,001 of record CM068385.1, on the reverse strand, counting down.
CCGAATTCAATATAACTCCTCTTGTGACACTTCAACTGTCCCATGAATTGGTTATTCCTAAACAAGTCATGAAGGGCATAACAAACATACCTCGTCTCTACATTAAATCAAAAATTGTTAATTCATTTCTCGAAATTATCTTTTTTCCGAAAACACGGTCAATCAAAAATTATTATGTCCTTGATTCTTCATCTATCAATGCAAAAAAATGCTCCAATTTTTCATTCTCATATGAGGTTAGAAGGTTTACGCTCTGTTTCTGAGTTTTAAAATTGACAGAAAAAAAAAAAGAAATAGACGAAAATTTTAAGTTTTTTTTTCAATTCTTATGTTTCTGAGTTTTTTAATAAACGGAAAAGAAAAGAAATTGATAGAAAACTTAGCCACTTTTCCTGCCAAAGTTTTCCGTCCAAAATTGGCCTGATTTGGACGGAAAAGAAATTAGAATAAGTAATATTTTTATAATTCTCATATTATCCTCAATTTTCAATATAATAAATTTTAAATTACAACTCATATCCCCAATTTATTTTTATCTACTAAATCTAATGTCTTTCTCTCTCTCCCCTATAGAAGCAAATCAGATTAATTAGTGGATCAATTACCTTTATCTTTTCTAGTAAAGAACTTAGTACTTTACATGCAATTATGTAAGGGTTCTTTACAACAGTGAAATATAGATTTTATTTTTTTCATGGGTGAATCAGACTACTACTATCAAAAGAAATGAGATTTTATTAGAATTTTTTTTCCCAGTAAATGAGATTCTTCAGAGAATATTATTTTAGGCCATGTTACATACTAATTCTAAAATAGTAAACTCTTTTTATTTTATTTTATTTGTTAATTGTCAAATAAGATACTAAAGAATCATTTCTTTCAGATTTTTCCAACAAAATAGGTACAATTTATTCCTTGCTAGCATGAAGACTTTAAAGTCTTGTTCAATCAACTCAGATATTTTCTTCGATCTCTAGACTCCAAAATTTATTAGTCAAATTTCAAATTGTAAATTGTTATTGATTGATGTTTAAGCAAGTAAAGCACATGTTTTCCCTTTTAGCTTTAGTTAATAGTATCTCTTCCCTTTTTTTATATAAAAAAGTCTTATTTTCATAATTTAGAAAATTTAATAATATGTATTTTTAATTTTATATTTGTTGATAAACGTGAAGGAATTGTTATTTTATATTTCTATAAAAATAAACAAAACTCTTTTTCTCTCAAAACAAATAAAAAGAAATTAAATTAAATTCTCTTTATGGAACAAAGGTGGTATCTTCTTTTCCCATTTAATATAGATTATGTTTGATGACTTTTGTGTATGGTATGACAATGACTTTGTAGAAGTAGTTTTTATTTAACATTTATTTGAATATTTGTATTTGATTATGAAATTTTTTCTTTGATTAAATTTATTTTGCATATTTTTATTCATGGTTCAATGGTTATAACTAATAGAAAGGTAAATTTATAAAAGTGATATTTTTCTTTTCTTTTCATTGGAACTCAAAAACGCAAGAAAAGAAAATTTTTAAATTTTCTATTCTTTTCTATTAAAAACTCAGAAACAACACAAATGAAAACTTCAAGTTTTCTATTCTTTTCTTTTCTGTTACTCCCTTAGTTCCTAAATAACTGACGTTATCCGTCAATGCACACTAATTAAGAAACTTAATTACTCCAATTCATTTGTCTATTCATCCAATAGGAAGGGGAGAGATGATTGCACGGATATACATAAAAAGATAAAAAAATCCAATAGAAAGGAGAGAGAATTCTTAAGTCTTTAATTTTTTATAAGACTCCAATAAGAAGAAGAGAGAGAATTTTCAAGTCTTTAATTTTCTTTAGGACTTCAATAGGAAGAAGAGAGAGGATTATATGAATATATATAAATTCTCCTATAAATCCTATAACGTCAAATATTTGGGAACAAAAAAATTGACCTATAACGTCAGTTATTTAAGAACCGAGAGAGTATAATTTAAGTTTTCTATTCTTTTCTTTTTCGTCTAAAATTCAGAAACAGAGCGTTATGAACATTAGGTTGGCATAAAGTGATTCATCAGCTCAAACTTGAGCCGATCGTTTGTTAGAAACAATTTATAAATCATCAAATTCTCACAAAGAAAATGAGAAAGTGGGTCTATAAATGATGGAGACCTTGCAAACAACAATACTCCTTCCCCAATTCATTTTAGACTCCCTAGAAACCAACTCATAGAATTTGCACCAACACTCCCTTTTTGTTCCTTTTTATTTGTCTTTTTATAGAGAAATATTTTTTTATATATCTGTCTTTTGTTAATTTTAATAACATACTTTATAAATTTTTCTGTCGTACAATATGTGGATAGAAAGATACCAAGAGGAGGATAAATATCGCACTAACTCTTCAACAAATAACTAATTAACTAGTCTAGTCTACAGTCTACTACTACCTTCAAGCTGAAAAAGTAACTGGATCATAGTACAACTCCATAACTTAATTGGATTTAATTGCAAAAATGAAAAACCCCTTCCCTTTTCCCCTGCCATATATGCAGCAGCAAGCAGCGAAGACCGGCCTGGCCCTTAGTTTTTAGACCAAAAAACGACAAAAATACTGGAAACGGAAGAGTGACCGTACTCCCTGCTGCTGCTTCTTCTTCTTGACCGCATCAAATGCTGAAAATTTCTTCAAAAGACCATATATATATATATATATATATATATATATATATATATATATATATTAGCCTTTGGCAGTGTAAAATTGCTAAAAAGTATAAATATGCTAAAAAAAGATCAATAATCAAGAATGTGAAGGAAGGAAAGGGTGCCACAGATTCACAGGGTCCCATTCCATTTGGCAATTACTATTTCTGCTGGCTTATTAAAGGACAAGAAATTTAGTACTACCAAGCAAATACCATTGCTGGTCAAACAACTCATTATTATTCATACTAAAAGGCGAAGGCTAGTAATTGGAGTCACATTTATAGAGGAATAACAAAACAATAATATTTCAGCACTGAAAATAGTAATTCACAACTTTACAATATATTATACTATGTATGTAGTACAATTCTGTAATGTATGTACGACGCTGAATCAGTATTTTCAACAATTCCCAAAAATAAATAAATAAAAAATTAAAAGGGTTTAACTTAATCACAATGGTTATTAGGAAAATATTAAGAATGTCAAATCATAATCCAAAATGCGTTTGTGTGCATGTGGTATTGAATAAGTTATAATCAATCAATTAGGACAAATGTATTCCTAATTAGTATAATAACCATATATTGTTTTAGTATTATTTAATTTTTTAAAAAAATAAGAATAATGTAACACTCTAGTTTTACATCGAAATACGTGAAAAAAATTATCTGTATTTAAAAAATTAAGTTGCTAACAATAGTACATTTAATCATGACTTGTGATGAGCTAAAATGGTTCAAGAATATACTATTGTGCTAATGGTTTAAAGCTTTATTTGGATAGATTTGATTGATGGAAGGTTTGATCCGAAATTTGTTCTGGACTTGAGATTTGGCCTAGGTTGTTATATGTGGTATCAGAGGTGACTCTCAAAAGCTTGGGTCGGGTCTTCCAATCGGGTTATCTCTAAAGGCGAGGTCACGAAACCAGCCAATATTCTCACATAATGAATAAAAAGACTAAGATCTATGAACTACGTGTGTGATCGATTCTGACAAGGATATCAGAAATTTAAGTGAGAGAGTTTGTAACACCATAGTTCTATATCAAAACATGTCAGAAGAAGAATTAAGTTGGTAGCAATAGTATTTTCAGTCATGATTTTTAATTGAGTCTGTGATAAACTAAAATAACCAAAGAAGATATTATTTGATTAGTGGTTCAATGTTTTATTTGAATGTATTTAATTCAATTCAAACTCAAAATTTGATTTTAAAAAAATTTAAACTCAAAATTTGATCGACATTGTTACAAATAAATTATAGGGATCTCAATTTTTTTCTTCCTCAAATGCATATTATTGAGCAAGACAAAGACTTCCTCCATTCCTTTTTATACGTCTTTTTTAAGAGAAATATTTATTCTTTTCATTAGTTGTTTGTAAATTTTAAAGAACTCATCATTCCTAAATATCAAAAATTAGTTTGTTTTTCTTATATCTTTTCAATAAAATTTAGAAAGATGATGTTAAAATTTTATACTTAATTTAATCAATTATATAAAATATTAATTAAATTTCTTAATTCATGTGTTTTCTCAAAAAAAAAAAATCGTCCATTAATAACGAACAAAGGAGGTTGTACTTTTTGACCAATAACATACCTAACTAAAAAATATATATATTTAATCTATATAATAATATCACACTATTTGAAATAATTTTAAATTCCTAACATTATTAAAAAAAATTAAAAGCCTTGCCAATGCAACACCTAGCATTATCCATACAGGTATGGTATGGAAAAGAGAGAGATTAGTAAAAACCAAGGAGTAAAGTGAAGAATCCCTCACCTCACCCACACCCCAAACCACCCAAAAAGAATCTTGAGCAGCACCATATCAACATTCAACAGTCTCACGTCAAATCAAAAAAAGCAGAAACCATACAAATAACCAACCGGACAGCCAGCCAGGCTTCTTTATTGAAAGACCCGAACCGAACATATTATTAACAATGGCATGGGAATGGGACATGTACCGCTGAGGCCTGAGGACAACGACAACTGAATAACTTGATAACAACACAATCACTCTCTCTCCATGGAGGAAGATCAGAGCTGGATATATATATATATATATATATATATATATATATATATATATTTGTGGGGTCACAAAGACGCTCAACAACACAAATTTATCTACCAATTCAATTTCAAGCATTAGAATTAAAATTGAAAGTACATTTGTAAATCCGCAAAATTAAATTTAGTTAAAATTGTGCTCAATACAGGGGGAAAATACAAGAGAGTATTCTGTTTACATATATTTTTAATATTTTTATAAAATTTCTTCTCACATAAAAGAATTTTATTTATGCGCGTCATCAAAAATACATGTAAAAATATAAGTTGGAATTGAGTTGGCAAACAAACAAACGTAAATAGAATTTATACTGTGCTATGGGGGTATATGTGGGGCTCTTCTTGAGGAAGCATACTTATTGCTGGTGCTTAACAGACCAACACTGCCTTCGGTACATTGGCAGACCAATAAATCAAACATATATTCGATATGTGGCAAAACATGTACCATGGCATTCATCTCTAAACAAAGGACTATTACTATTAATTAAATTAAGCTTATTAGTTCAAAATATCTCCTTGTAATCTTTTTAGAATTCACATACACAAGGTACTGGCAAGTCTATCTACAACATCGAAAGCTGATTCGAACGAATCCAACTGATATAGACATGAATTTACACATCTCTTATAGGTCATTATCACTGAAGAACTATACAGTCAATATAGGTGTGTTTAATCCACACAATGTATCAATCTCATAGGACCCTCATTTGCATATGTTTGAATGAGATATAGTAGCACCAAAAAATAAATCATTAAATGGTCCAAACTCATCATCCTAGCCAAATATTATCTTAGAAATTATAGAGTCTTGGGGCTACCCATTTGGGGTTTGGTAGCTGATCAACCTAGCCATACTCATACTTTGAGATGGGTCACAAGCACTCCCTAATCCACCCATTTTATGAGCACCATATAAAAACACACCAAATATTTAAAAATTGAAAAAAAAATAAAAAAAAAAATAAGAAAGGGATTCTGCCATTAGATAAGGATGAAAGCAAAAAAAAAAAAATACTGTTAAAATTATTAGTTCAAAAGAGTAAAAGCCCTAGTAGTTATTTTGAATTCAAGTTCAGACTTTAGTGCATATTTTATGATTTTATCCAGGGGACACGAAGTTTCCTCTAGCCATCCAGGAGACAGGCTTGCTAATAAATACAGAGAAACACAATAATTTGCCAGTAATAAACAATAGTCATTAGTAGAATGCAAGGTAAAGTAGTCCAAAACATGAACCAACTAAGTTAATAATCATACTGACATGAAAAATAGATATATATAATTAGCAGGTTGGCAGCTTCTGATTTTTCATTTGTGTAGTGGCATCATTTCCCAAGCTCAAACACTAAAATACAGTAACTCACCCATAAAAAAAAATTGCATTAAAGTTGATGTATCAGACACCTAACATGCTACTCACATGTTACATTAGAGATGCTGGTTCAGTGCTGCAGAACAAATCCAACGAGCTTCAATAGCGCGTGTATTACAACCGCATTAGCAAGGAACAAAAGAAATGGAGATTCCATATTCTCAGGTGACATCTAAAATAAGCTTTCAGAATTAGAGTTAGCATAACTAATAACATGAAAAGGGGAAAAAATTCAAAAAATAAGCATATCTAACCTCGCATATATACATGCCTAATCTGTTAAGGAAAAAAGGTAAATAAAAGAACCCCAACAAAGATGATGGTGCTGCTGATTACAAAAATCCATGAAATCAAACCAGGAAGAAAGCTAAAAGGCAATGTTAATTGTTAAAAGAAGAGTATTACCAATACCAACTCTCTACTCTCTCTACTCCATTGTTTTTCATTAAGCTCGATCTGTCTTGTTCTTGTTGCTGCTACTCTGCTGCTGGTGGCTTCGGCTTCCATTGCCGCCGCCGCCGGTGGCGGCACCACCTCTCTTCTGCGGAGGAGCAGAAAAAAGGGGAAAACCAAATACGCCACCGGACTTCGAAGATCCCCTAAGTGAACAAACCGGAACATTGAGAACCGGAGTAACCCTGACGTTAGCTGAATATGACCTTTCCATTCCTCGGTGCTTATATCTGGGACCACCATTGAAACTGCTTGGACTGCTTGAACTTCTTTCCAAGCTATGAAACACTATTTTCCCCGATGAGTTCATTCGGGGACTATCAACAGACAATCCACGCCCTGTTGTTCCAGTTGCTGTGTTGTTATCCGCCGCCGCTGGCGGCGGCCGGCGCATTGGGCTTCTTCCCATTCTGCTTTCCGACGACAATGCCCTTGCCTTCACTAATCTGATTCGAGGCGGATTTTGGTTCGGATTTGGATGATTCTTTTGGTTTAGACTATTACTAGGAGGCTTCTCTGTATCAAGAGATAACCTGGGAAGGTCATCGTGATCATGGCCGGAGGAGGAAGACGAGAGAGATAATCTAGACGATATCGAAATCGATTCGTTATCGGAATCCTTTAGTAAAGGAAGGCTAAGAGATGAATCAAAAGTAGAGGATGGATGAGATTTTGAGCTTCTATGAAGAAATTTTTTGAGAGATTTAGCCGTGGAAGTAGTACTGGTATTACTGTTGTTCGATGAAAGCAACGACGACGTCGTTTTGTGATTCTCTTGCTTAGCATTGCTGTTTTGGTAAAGTTTCTTCAAACCTAGAAGCTCCTTCCACCGACTCGAACACCTCGGAGCCTTCGGCGAGAACAGATACGGATCCATACCGGAAATCTCACTGCTCCGAAGTGCTTTCGGCGTATCTGGTGAGCTCGTCTCCGACAATATCGCCGCCGGCCGGAACATGGAGAGCTGGAGCGGCACTAGCTTTCCATTGGAGAAGAGCTCGTCGGCGGGGAGCATCATCACCGGATCTTCAAGTCTGAACTCAAAATCGCCGAACTCCTTTCCGGAAACTTCCGGATCTGATTCCTCCGGAGTATCAGCTAGGCTTTTCTCCGGAGACGGAGATTTAGGTTTAATAACTCCAGCAGACTTTGAAGCTTCCTCATCACGGCCAAACGAGATTCGAGGACTCAACCAACCGTACGAAGGAAAGGTCGCCGGACAGTCCAAAAAATTCTCCGGCGACATTCCGATGTTGTTTATGCAAGCTGAAGCCATTTCCGACGATCATGCAACACAAAAACAATACTCTCTATAAAATCACTAAAAACAGTAGTAAATCTAGAAAAGTTCCGACGAGCACAAAATCTTATCGGCCGGAATCACGTACCGGAAAATACAAAGCTCAGCAAGATATATATAGAGATGAGGAGATTTTAGAGAGAGAAAAAATTAGTGTTCCTTCCCGCTAAGGCAGGCTATGGAAACGCTTTGTATGTATGTAGTAAGAAGTGTCCGGAATAGTACCGTGGGCCCGAGTAATAACGAATAACTTTTTGACAACTGTAGATTTGGTCAAAGTTCCTTGGTTAGGTGGCAACAATATGGATGTAATCCAAATCCCAAAGACCCAAATTGCGCCATCCGTTTAACAAATAACAATACTCCCTCCGTTTTAAAATAATGAAATTTAAAAGAAAAATATTTTTCCCTTTTTTATATTAACCCTTGGTTTTAAAATAATAAAAATTTTAAAATAATATTACCAATTAAAATATTTATTAGTAGTAGTAAAAATTAGAAAAAATTGTATTTACGGTTCCCAAATATACGCAACGGTCGTTCGTTCTAAAATTAAATTATCAGTTTTCTCCTGAACATTCTCCTACGACGATGGTAAATTAAATCAATTTTAAAAAGTTAAATTGATCTTTTATTTTGAAATAAATAGGGTACAATATTAGAGGCATAATATTATTAAGTTAATTTAGCTATAATATAAATAATGAGGGTAATGACATATTATAAGAAACTTCAAATAATCAATGATAATAATAAAAAAAAAGTGAAAATTTGTAAGAAGATAAGAACTAAGAAGTGGTAGCAAATTTTGGGACTACTTTTGTCTTCAAATCAGAAGTAAATAGTCTGATTTATAAAAATTAGGAAGAAAAGACAAAATAACTTTCTTATCGCTTTATCAGTTTTTTTTCTTCAAAATTTGGTTAATTGGACCAAATAAATCAGTTTGAGTAACAAGAAATTGTATCATTACCCCCTTATACATGCTTAACTTTTTGAATTTCAAATTGACTAGAGAAAACAGAAAAATCAAATACAATTATTTTTGTCTGAGTGTTAAAGAAATTAGTTCATAAAATAATATTTTTTAAGGTAATAAAATTCATATTATTCTTAAATGATTTTTATATATTAAAATTTTTAAAAATATTATATTATATATTAAAATCATTTTTACAAAAAGGGCAAAAAGAAAATTGCAAAAAGTCTAGCCTTCCACTTTATCTGAATATAGAAGGGAGCATTGAAAATTTAATGTGTGATGCGTGCCCATGTGCCTAGTGAAGGAAGAAAAGGCTAAGGCTTATAGCCTTTGCTAGACTCTGCGTGTGCTGGGAATTGGTCATGTGTTTAATTGGACCATGCGATAGAAATTGGAAGGAATTTTTAATGAGAAGGCTAACTTTATGAAATTTAAAAATATATGTGTATTTCTTCTTTGGGCTAATTCGTGAGAAATCTTTCCGGTCAATCTGAGCCCTTGATTTTGAATTCAAGAAATCTCAACCTTTGATTTTCAAAATAAACTTCCAAATGACCATTATGCCTTAAGTCTGAAAAATCTATAAATAAGAGGTTTTTTCAATTCATTTAAAGTTCCCAATTTACAAACGAAGAAAAACTTATTCTCATTGCCTGCATACTCTCTCTCTCTCTTCTACTCAAAGTTCTAATCTTTTGCAGAAGAGAAAATTGGTCAAAGTATTTGAGATAAGTCATTGAATTAATTTAATTTGAACTATCTCATACTTGTTTATATTTATAGATACATAAATATAAATTATTATACACATTCATATATATATATATATATATATATATATATTTCATCTATTTATATTATATAAAAAAACAGTACTTAAACACTGAGACTATAGCGGAGATATTCCTCTTAAGTGAGAAAATCAACCGAATAAGGGCTCAAAGTCTTAAGTGGTCTTTTTATTGATATAGTGTGTTTATATAAATATCGTAAAGTAGATCAGTACTTAAACACTAAGACTATAGTGGAGATATTCCTTTAAAGTGAGGGAATTAACCGAACGAGTACTCAAAGTCCTAAGTGGTCTGTCGAAAATAATTATATAAATATTAGTTGTGAAACGATAAATTTGGTCAATACTTATACACCGAGGCTATAGCAGAGATATTTCTCTTAAGTGAGAGAATCAACCAAACGAAGGCTCAGAGTCATAAGTGGCCTTATTTAAAGTGCTCACATCATAGATCAAATATATTATTATATATATCTTTGAGTTAAACAAATTTATTTGTTATATGAAATATTATTTAATTGATTCATCTACTATACTTGATATTTGTCATTGCGAGTATTTGAACATAAATTCATTTATTCATATATATTTGTTGCATAATATAAAAATTATTTAAACTTTTATATCATAAATATCATTGAATAAATCTGCTTACAAAGAAGTATATCACTCATTATAAAGTTATTTAAACTTTTATATCTGAAATCAAATTCATATCTGTTCAACATAGAAACACATTTTTTATTTATAAAGAAAAAATAAACCTTTATAAATCTGGACTAAATTATATATCTGCTTATACAGAAGCATATTCACACAAATATAAAAGTTAAATAAACTTTTATAACTGAGTATACATTTATATATTTGCTTACACAAAAGCATACTACACAAATATAAAAATCATTGAACTTTTGTATACATATCTGATCTTTAATTACTATCTGCTTATTTGAGAAGTATCAAAAATAAAAGTTATTTAAACTTTTATATAAATCTGCATTGAAATTTATCTGCTTACAATAGAAGCATAACTCTGTCAAATCTTTTGTAAAAAAGGAAAAACGGTAGAGTTAGTTTATTTTATGTATTTGTGAAAAAAAAGAGTAATTATTTGACCAAGACTAGAGTCTTAGAGAGATCAAATGGGAGTTGGGTCTTTAGTGTACTTGTGAGGTGAGGGAGAGGTTGTCATTTCAAGACCAGATCATAAAGTAGAACTGGACTCAAAGGAAATGAGCAACTAAGCTTGAGGAAGAAGGTGTGAGTTTGCTATCCAATATAGTTAGCTGTGTATAGTTAAAAGTTGATCTTTAAAACTTTGTAAAAGCTTCTCCACCTGTTGAACGAGTATTTATTATTGGGAGTAATATGATCTCAAGTTCTGGAGAGGAGCATACCCTAGATGTATGTTGTGAACCATACAAATTTATGTACATTGTGTGATTGAATTTTTACTGTCTTGCATATTAATTTTTGACACTGCAAATTAATCAATTCAAAATTCAAAAAAGCCTAAGATAATTTTTTATCCAGTAATAATCTATTCACCCCCCTTCTAGATTAATATTGGACTTTCAATTACATATATGAATGAAATGTGTTAGAATCATGAAATATTATTGATAAATTATTATGTTTAACAAAATTGCTCTTATTTTAGATATTTTACATTAACAATGCAATAAAGACACACACATAATAATTTATGTTTTTTTGACAATTTTATCCTTATCAGTAACAAATTTCTCACTTTCTTCTTTGCGGTAAGAATTATCTCATTACATGGTTGAACCCACCTCGACTGTATACATCTCATATTCTTCTCCATTAACAATCGATCTTAAACTTCGTAGGATTTTAAAGTTTTTTTAAAAAAAAATAGATGAGTTGGTCTCCGTGTACTACGGTAAGACGTCGATACTGACAAGAATAAACTTCTTCGTAATGTAATTAAAGAGTCATAGTCCAATTCCCCGCAGGTCACAAATTAGAGAGATGAGTGATATGTTGTTTGCAGAACTTTCATGAAAAGATAAATGTGTCGTGTCGGGGAGAGGGATGAGGAGGAAAGTGTACGTAGTAAAAATTAGTACATTTGGGTAAACGCGTGGATATTTGTAAAGATCTCATATGTTTACATTAGCTAATTTTCTAAAAGTTGTACAGAATGACACTCGCTTAAAATCATCCCTCACATAAAGAACTCTTATATGTAGCTAACAAAGACCAAAACACATATACAAGGGTGGAGGAAGAAAAAAGATGGTGATAAAAGTAAACCTTGTAATTACTTAGCATAACTGTTAAAATTATGAAAATAATATATATTGTGAATGTTTATATCGATTTTTTGATTGTCAGTTACTTGAATAAGTATTAGTGGTAACCTTTTTGAGAGATGTTGTGACGCCCCCAAAATAGAGTCCACACAACTCAATTTGAGTCTCCAAAAGACAAATAATCAATTTATAATAATACAGTACAAAATACAACAAGTCATTTTAAGTTCTCACTATAATTATTGTCATACTATTTTACAACATAATGAAAACTACTACAGTAACTATCTCGAACATCACTCCATTCTCCGATTAGTTTCAACTGCACTTTTATTTTCTGAGAAGAACAATGGAATAAAAAAAGGGGGATCTAAAATAGCTCAGTAAAAAGTATCATGACTAAGATAATGAAGTATAAATTATCTTTAGCCTTCAACAGTAATAAATCAGAGATTTAAAGATAAGATAAGTTTTCAATGATAATTGCAGCAGAACAAGCAATCCATTAGAAGAGTCAAATAGACCATAATATTTACTATCTTCTCCAATTTAAAAGTTCACTATCAATATTTTATTCATGCAATACTAATTAACAGTTCCTATTCATAATCATGTAAATCAACAGTTCATCTTTGTACTACAAGTCAAAGATATTTATTTGTAGCACCAATAGTCATGATCATGTCAATCAACAATCCATCTTTGCAATACGCGCCAAAGATAACTTTCATCATGTGTTTTTGTCATACAAACCAAATACACTCAACAATCATATTATCTTAATACTCAGGCCAAAGACATTCACCACAACTCGATTCTTTGATAATTAGTACAAATAACAATGATATAAAGAATGAACGGAAGTTGTACGAATAATAAGATAAAACAATAAACCTTCGAGATTTGATATTTAATTTATCTAGAGTCCAATAATGTCCAAATTATCAACACGATATCCAGAAATTCGATTAGAGTTTAAGAATAGAATAAATAAGATTCACAGTGCAACTATAACGTGTAAAACGCAATAGAAAGATTCAGGTGAAAAGATATTACATGAAGCACGTGTAAAGCGCAATAGGAAGATTCAGGTAAAAAGATATTAGATGAAACAAATTCACTATTTGAGGATAACACTGTAGAAACAAATGATAATTTCTTACCGTAAATATGAAAGAAATGATATCCCCTACCTTAACACGTGATTAAATACTACTTTGATCAACCTATATGTATATTTATAATTAAATTAATAATTACCACAAATAAGTATCATAGTGTACACTAACTCGTATATTATAAAATTGTTAAAATGGACTTGATAGTATAAATTTGTGTAGTATATAAAACAGAGTATTTCAAAATAATATTTGAAAGAAATAAGTAATATTTCAAAACAATCTTCTGAAGGAAGCTTTTTAAGATAAATCTTTTAAAGGAAGAGTTGTAAAAACTGTGTAATGTGTGTGGTTGCTTATGTAACTATTATAAAAACTCACCTGAACAATTGGTGCACCAAACTTAAGACAACTTTAGCACTTCAAACACACTTATACTAATGATTTAGAGAGTGGAAATAAGGATTAAACAAGAGAGTTGTGAAAATTCTTCTACCAAACTCCCATATTTATAGTAAAAACTTAACCCACATCAACATCACTACACGTTACACATTTTAGGACACTTTTAATCTATACCGTTCATCACCTATCCACACGTTACGCATTTTAGATAACTTTTAATCTACATCATCCATCACATATCTACACGTTACACATTTTTAGAACACACATTACACACTATAGGACTATTCCTACACAAGTTTCATACTTCAGGACACACGTTACACATTTCAGGACACACGTTACACATTTTAGGACACACATTACACATTTCAAGACACATGTTACACATTTAAGGACACATGTTACACATTATTCTTTATTACTCACCATTATTATTATAAATCCATTTTCTATATTATTGCATTAATGTATTAATATCACATATATCATAAACTCGCAAATTTGACAACCAGATCGTTCCCAGGAGAGAAGGGATTTCCGTATAAACGATGCGCAATTAAATAATCTCTTTCCTCGGCAGAACTTCTAGACATTTTCAATAATGCTAACTAATCGAATAATATCATTTCAAATAATATGAGTTACTGTGTCGTGACAATTATTAATTTAATAATGTGAAATACTGTGCAGTTATTACTGTGACAATTATTGAGTAAATAATATAAAATACTATGCAATTGTCACTGTAGCAATTATTGAATCAATAAATATGAAATACTATGCAGTTACTACTGTGACAATTATTGAATCAATAATATGAAATACTGTGTGACTACTATTATAGCAATTATTGAATCAATAATATAAAATATTATGTGGTTGTTACTGTAGCGATTATTAAATGAAATACTAAGTGGTTACTACTGTAGCAATTAGTGAATCAATAATCCGAAATAGTGTGTAGTACCGTGCGCTACTGTGGAATAGCGCGTGTTACTATTCTTTTATTATCGGGTAGACCTGACAAATTAGGCCCAGGCCCGCGGGCCGGGCTGGCCTGTAAAAACTCGGCTAGGGCTTAAGATTTTAAGCCAAGAAAAAGTTGGGCCGTTTTGGCCTGGCCCGATTTTGGCCCGGCCCGCGGGTGGCCCGACCCGCCGCATGTTTTTTTTAAATAAAATACAATATTAATGCTTCCATAAAGAGTCGAACCCAAGACCCCTCCAACTTCCTAAATAAAGAGTTTAGACCAATTGAGCTACAAAAGTTATTGTTATATATACGTTATAGTGTTGTATATATATATATATATATACAACAACATATATACTATTAATATATATATATATATAACAATATTTGTTATTATTTATTTTCCTCTTTCTAAGTTACCCTTTTCTTTTTCAAGATTTCCAAAATTTTACAAAAGTTGGTTTATACTTATATATATATATACACACACATATTATTGTTATACGTATATATATAACAAATTAACAATATATATATATATATATATATATATTATTAACGTGTGTATATATATAATATATATAATAATATTTGTTATTATTTATTTTACTTTTTCTAAGTTACCTTTTTCTTTCCCACACTACAAGAAAATATATCAATTCCGACGGAATATAATCCCTCGGAATTAAGTTACTTTCGACGGACTCTTCCGTCGTACTTAAATCTGTCGTAATTAACTTAATTCCGACAGAATTCCGTCGGAAATGATATTATTCTTTGGCGCCAACATTCCCGCTCGCGCCAACACTATTCCCGACAGAAATGTATATATGTTCGACGGAAATTCCGTCGAAAATACAATAATTACGAGGAACTTATTTTCAACGGAAGTTCCGTCGAAAATAGATTATAAAACCTAATTCTTCTTCATTTCCCCCGAGCCGCCACTGCAATTTTTTTCTCTCTTCTCTCTCTGTCGCTCAACTCTCTCTTCTCTCTCTGTTGCTCAACTCTCTCGTCTCTCTCTGTCACACCTTGCTAGCTCCTCACCTCCGACGAAGCTCCGAGGAACCAAGTCCGACAGCCAACCTCCGACGCCAGCGCCCTCCTTCAGTCATTCTCCTCCGGCGAATCTATTCCTCCGGTGAAAAAAAAATCTGGTTAGACTCTCCTCCTTCAGTCATTCTCATCCTATATCTCCAGTTGTCCCAAGGTGTGTGTTCTAATTTTTTTTATTTAGTTTCCAAATATTGAGATACTATAAATTAGATTTATGAAATTGATTGGCTGAAATACATGACTTCAAATTACATTAGTATCAAGTCTAATTACATTAGATTGCTGAAATTGGGAATACAATACTTGTGCGTATGGGATTATTGTTACATTTATTGTTGATGAAATTGGGAAATTCCTAATTTTTGACAAACTGTTGGAATTAAAAAAACATGAAATTAATTTGCTAATTTTTGACAAGCTGCTGGGATTATATTTTTGTGAAATTAAGAAACTGTTGGGATTATATTTTTGTGAAATTGGGATTATTTTGTTATTTTTTATCTGTGTAAGAGTGGAGATATTCAATTTGTGTTATTTATTTATTTTATGGAATAATTTGTATGTTGTTTATACATGTTAGATGTTAACTGTATTATTGTGCATGTATGCAAAATATTTGGGACTGAAAACAATTTGGTTTGGGGCTGAAAATAGTGTGGTATGTTATATTTCTGACGGAAACGAAAATTCTGTCAGAATTATTCAGGAGCAAAATTGTGGGCCCTCCTTGGTAATATTTATGTATTTTAATTAGTTTCCAATATTGAATTGAACTAAATAGCATTTACTTAGTTTCAAACTGCTAAACTAAATTTAATAACATATAAATAAAATAAAATAATTAAAATAACATAAAATAATACAAATTAAAGTAAAGAAAATAATATAATTTATAAAATAAAATAAAGTAAAATAAAATAATTAATATAACATGAAGTAATACAAAATAAATTTAAAAAAATAATATACTTTATAAAATAAAATAAAATAATTAATATAACATAACATAATACAAATTAAAGTAAAGATAATAATATAATTTATAAAATAAAATAAAGTAAAATAAAATAATTAATATAACATGAAATAATACAAAATAAATTAAAAAAAATAATATACTTTATAAAATAAAATAAAATAATTAATATAACATAAAATAATACAAAATAAAGTAAAGAAAATAATATAATTTGTAAACTATAATAAAATAAAATAAAATAATTAATATAACATGAAATAATACAAAATAAAGTAAAGAAAATAATATAATTTATAAAATAAAATAAAATAATTAATATAACATAAAATAATACAAAATAAATTAAAGAAAATAATATAATTTATAAAATAAAATAATATAATATAATTTATATAACACAAAATAATACAAAATAAATGTAAAAAAATAATATAATTTATAAAATAAAATAAAATAATTAATATAAAACAAAATAATAGAAAATAAATTAAAGAAAATAATATAATTTATAAAATAAAATAATATAATTTATATAACACAAAATAATACAAAATAAATTAAAAAAAATAATATAATTTATAAAATAAAATAAAATAATTAATATAACACAAAATAATACAAAATAAAGTAAAGAAAATAATATAATTTATGTAATAAAATAAAATGAATTACTTAAATTAAATTAAATATTAAACTAAATTAAAATAAATATAATAACATATAAATAAAATAAAATAAAATAATTAATATATCATAATTTTTTATTGAACTAATAAACTAAGTAGCATTTGCTTAGTTCCACTCCTGCATATATAAAGTAAAGTAAAAATATTATAATATATTCAAATAATAGTTATCATGTAGTGAGTAGCAATTACTTAGTTTATCATTGGAAAAATAAACTAAGTAGCATTTGCTTAATTTTCCACAATTACAGTAAACTGCATATATAATACGCATGTAGTATAGTTTGGAGCTTAGAAACCCGTGTGACATTCACTCATTAGGAGTGAATGTCGAATAGTCACCAGTTTGGACTGTGACTGGATGTTATGTCTCTCACTTAGGCCGGTGTCAATGAGTTCAGTACGTTTGTAATTGTTTTGATGATTTTTTGATAGTTATCTCTACATGTTCTTCGAGTGCATACTTAGACTAATTTATCTTAGTTTATTTCGTGTGCTTGGAGACCATGGGGAGGTGCTGCCGAAATTTTATTGAAATAGGTAGAAACGTCCTGAATGTGTTGACACTAGTGAGGAGACGCATCCAGGAACGGGATAGAAGCCTAACCCCTGTAGAGTGGAGATACTAGGAACATATAATTCATGCATGGACCACATGAATGAATATCCCTGACCTAAATGTGTCTTTTGTTCAGTTAAAGATGTCAGCCGACCGGAGTTGGATGTACCGTAGGATACCCATTGACGGGAAGGGATTAGTGAAAGCTTACCGTGAAGGGGTGTGCTACTTTCTGGACAAAGCCATAGAACATGCTGATGATCCGAACGGGAAGATGAGATGCCCGTGTGTCTAGTGTAAAAACTTGATCTGGAAGAAAGCCGACGAGATTAAATTCGACTTATTTTCTCGTGGTTTTGTGGATGGGTATTCTGTATGGATCCATCACGGGGAATCAGTTGAGTTGAGGGAACTGACCGGCTCAGTAGACCAACCAGTTCACGGTGATTCAAACGCCGATGACTATGATGTTGTGGAGATGTTGGTGGATGCTTATGGGCCTAACAATATCAATTGGACGGAAACCGATCATTCTTCAGGTAGTGCTCAACAAGAGCCAAATGATACAGCTGTTGCCTTTTACAAAATGTTATCTGAATCGAGGGTCCCATTGTACCCCGGAAATGATCAGCACACCAGGCTATCTGCAGTTACAAAGCTCTTACACTTCAAGAATGAGCATGACTGCAGTGAGAGAGGTTTCAATGCTTTGCTCTCTCTTATCAGCGAGTTCTTACCCAAGGATCATACTTTGCCCTCGAGCTATTACGAAGTGAAGAAGATGGTAAAGGGGTTGAATATGGGTTATCAGAAGATCGATGCTTGTGAGCAGGACTGCATGTTATACTATGGGACGGACAGAGATAAGGTGCAGTGTGCTATACGTAACTTTCCTCGGTACAAGGTGACAAAACGTGGGGGGAAGGAGAAACATGTGCCCAAGAAGATCCTACGGTATTTTCCTCTTGCGCCGAGGCTACAACGGCTATTTATGTCGTCTCACACGGCTCATCATATGCGTTGGCATAGAACAAGAGACGTCGTGCCTGGTCAACTGACACATCCTGCAGATGGGGATAAATGGAAGAAATTTGATGAAAATTTTCCACAGTTTGCGGAGGAAGTTAGGAATGTGAGGCTCGGCATGGCTACAGATGGATTTTGCCCTTTTAATAATTTTAGCCAGCCTTACTCAGTTTGGCCAGTCATAATGGTAGTTTATAATCTTCCACCGTCAATGTGCATGAGGGATCCGTATTTGTTCTTGACTTTACTCATACCGGGTGATAAGAGTCCTACAAAAGACATAAATGTGTACCTCAGGCCGTTAGTCGATGAACTAAAGATGCTATGGGAGACGGGGGTCCAGACGTATGATAAATCGATCGGCGAGAATATTTTGATGAAGACAGCCTTGTTGTGGACTATCACTGACTTTCCGGCTCTTGGGATGATTAGTGGTTGGTCGACTCACGGGAAGCCGTCATGTCCAGTGTGTATGGGGGATGTGCAAGGTCATCGGTTGCAGCATGGGCGAAAATGTAGTTTCTTTGGAACAGCTCGTAGATTCTTGCCTGTTGATCATAATTACAGAAAGATGTCTGCACAGTTCAACAGAAAGACAGGGTAGAGGGGGGTTGTTGGTAGACTATCGGGCAACGAGGTCTTGACCTGGCTGAACAAGTTGACATTTCCACCGCCAGGCAAGGGACACAGTAAACTGAGAGCATTTGGGTACGGGAAGACTCATAATTAGACACACGTCCCCATATGGTTTGAGTTGCCGTACTGGGTCACACTTTCCGTCATTGTATTGATGTTATGCATACAGAAAAGAATATTTTTGAGAATTTGTTTTACACCGTGTTAGATGCGAGTGGTAAAAGAAAAGACAATGACAATGTCCGAAAAGACTTAGAGGCACTGAATATCAGGCCGGAGTTGTAGCTTCGCGGTAACAATTCAAAACCTAAAGCTCAATTCTGTCTTACTAAGCAACAAGTTGAAAACGTGTGCAAGTGGGTTAGTGGTTTGAAACTTCCAGATGGATATGCTTCTAACATATCTCGTTGCAGTAATGTTGAGCAGCTGAAGATTAATGGGTTCAAAAGTCACGATTGTCATGTATTTATGCAAAAGTTGATGTCAATTGCATTTCGTGAGATGTTACCGAACTCTCAAATTTCTTTCGGGATCTATGCTCAACTGTAATAAGGTATAGTGATGTGGAGCAGATGGAGAACAATATTGTGCTTACCATTTGCAAGCTCGAAATGATATTCCCCCCAGGGTTCTTTAACTCGATGGAACATCTGCCTATTCATCTACCGTATGAACTTAAACTTGGCGGTCCGGTGCAATATCGATGGATGTATCCTTTTGAGAGGTAATATAATCTACAAATTGCATATACTCATATTAATAATAATAATCATATTAAAATGTAATATCTGTAGGTATATGCGTCGATTAAAGCAGAAAGTGAAAAACAAAGCTCATGTTGAGGGTTCTATTACCGAACGCTATACGGAGGAAGAGCTTGTCAACTTCTGCTCATTGTATTTTGACGATGTTGTATCAACAAAGCACAACCGTTTAAGTAGGAATGAGGTCATCGGTCCCCAATCTCATGCAGACAATGAGTTAGCTGTATTCACATATCCGACTAAACCATTTGGCTATGAGACGATGACTTACTTAAGCGACAAAGAATTGAAGATAGTATCCACATATGTGCTTCTAAATATGCCAGAAGTAGCATCATACATAAAATATGGATTGTTATATGTCACATCTAATATAATTGATATGCGTAATCAACTTATATAGTAAACTATTTTTTATTATTTCAGTTCATTCGAAGAGGAAGCGTATGCTTCTAACCCGGATTTAACTGCTGCCCAGTTGGAAGCACTCACTACTGCAACTTTCCAACAGTGGTTTCAGACAAGGGTTGAGGCAGAGAACATTTCTGAGCGTTTTAGAGATGTCATACGTGGTCCTGCCAAGGTTGTTTGTTCTTTTCCTGGATGCATCGTGAATGGGTACAGATTTAAGGTCGACAACTTGAATGAACTCACATCAGTAAACTCTGGGGTTGTGGTGTTGGGAAGCTGTTACAATGATTCTGAGTTCAATTACTATGGACGTCTAGAGGATGTACTTGTGCTTAATTATCCCGGAGGTAAAAAGGTGGTTACATTTTAGTGTCGCTGGTTTGATACTGAAAAAGGTGTTAAAGTTGATCGTAATAGAATCGTCACAGTAGATATCAAGTCAAAGCTCAACTCTGATGACGTTTTTGTGTTAGCCAGTCAAGCGACTCAAGTGTACTACGCTCCTAATGTCGTAAATAGTAGAAGCCCCTGGTATACAGTTGTCACAACGAAAACACGTGCATTTGATAGTGCAAATATGTTGGGGATGGATGAGGTGTTGCAAGAAGATGTTAGCAATCCTAGGCAGGTGCAGCTAAATGATGAAGATGTGATGAGAAATGATGTGGTTGACGTACCCGACGATGAGGAAGTCGATGATTTGGAGGTTGTGCATGAGTACGTTGTCGTTGAAGATGATAACAACAATGAATCTGATATCGATGATGAGGAGGAGGAAGTGACTGAATCTGATAATGATATTGATGTTGAATCTGATGGGTTTGATGACGTACAACCTCTAAACGTATTTTAAATCAGTAAATAATTTAATATTAATATATTATATTTAAATAATATTAATATCTTATATTTTCGTTATTTTAGTAGCACATTTATGGCTAGAAATAGCGGTGGCGGTCGTCGCGGCGGGGGCCGATCAGGATCCGGAGACGCGAGCCAGGCTGGAGGCTCGTCTTCAGGAGCTAGTAAGTACTTTGATTCGTGTTAACGTGTTATATATCTCAATATGCATTAGTTTATGTATTTTGACTAATGTTTTATAATATACATGCAGATGCTCGTCGTCGACGAGACCGACAGACTAACTTCGGTCTCTTCGGTCGTCCACCAGCAGTTCCACACATAGTCCGAGTGGATGTCGACTCTTCCCAGTAAGTATTCTACTATGACTTAAAAATAAAGAGTTAAATTTATACAATTTGTTGCATTAAACATTTAACGTAATAATATTCAATTGTTTTTATTGTAGTATTCTAGACGCGGTCGCTAAGGCGACCATACACGCTATCTGTCTGACGCACCTCCCGACTGGGTGTATGCGCTTCAGCCAGTACAGCCTTTACGATCCCGCGTTTATGGTCACTGTCTTGCGGGAGTTTCGCGTAAGTTCATTTTCTTATAAATTTGAAAATTATACGTAAATAGACGATACGTTGCCCAATAATTTAATGGTTCCTAACTTTTAAACTTTTGTTATAGAAATATTTTAGATATGACGAGGGCATCTCTCAGGCAGCCGGCGATGATGTTGTTATTGCACACATCGCCAAGAACTACGTCGGCTGGCTATATGAGATGCGACAGAGGGCAGCCCGAGCAGTTGACGACCAGCCCGGGACCACGATTAGAGATCACCAGCCCCTCATAGTCTTTGATGCCGTGTGGGAGGCTATGTGTACGCACTGAGATGCTGATGACTTTAAGAAGAAGCCAGAGCAGGCGAAGAAGAACCGTCGTCAGCTCCGAGTCGTACACACTACTGGCTCGCAGTCTTTTGAGGAGGCGAGATCGGTAAGTGTCATATACTTAGTTGTTTAGTTACTCATTTCTCACAAGTAAACTTCATAACTACTTTATGAATGTATTTATTAGGCCATGCTACAGAGCTTAGGTCGACCTCCTTCTATGTTAGAGTTTTGGGATAGAGCCCACACACCAAAGGACTCTATCATGTCTCCCACAGCATTAGCTATACGGGTAAGTGTAATCGTAATTTTACGTAATGTTTAATAGTAGTTAGTTCATAAAATGTTACACTTAGCTTACGTATAAGCCATAAATTACAGGACCGATTTCAGGCTAGTCGAGACCAGCGTGTAGCTGAGTTGCAGGCGGCTAGGGGGGATTCTGAGACGTTAGATTCCACCGTTCCTCCGCCCGAGATTGAATTATCTCGGGATGAGGAGCTGGTACTATGGGTCGCGGCTCAGGATCCCCCTACTAGCAGTACCAGCAGATATCGAGTGCTGGGATTGTCGAGGGTACCAGCGTATACATTACCTGGAGGTAATATTATTTAGAATTAGTTAAGATTAAGTAACTGCATATATTATTAGTAATATATTATTAGTAATGATATATTTATTTGCGCAGGCTCTAGCCAGCGTCAGCGCCCGAGACCTTCTGTCGGACCATCTCATACAGGCGCTGACCTGGACGACGAGATTTTTCAGAGGGTGATGGCTGCGGTGTCGGAGACGTTTCGTACGGATCCGGTCATCCGTCGTCAGGAGTTGCCCAGCCGAGCTCGCCTTCACCAGCTCGCCCAGGATATTGCAGCAGGGGCCACCGTCGATAGTACGGGTATCCCGCAGGAGCAGTTCGTCGCGATACGCGATGAGGTGCTCCGGTTGGTGGTGACATTACTATCGGAGGCTTTTGGCCCGATTGGGAGTCAGCCCCCGCCAACTCAGGTATATTATATTTACTTGTACTTATTTAATCTGCATGTTATTCAAATAATACTTTCATACGGACTAATGCGTTATATTTTTAATTGTATCAACAGGGTGGCGTTGGCGATGGTGATGGCGATGGTGTCGGCGACGGCGACAGAGGGGATGATGACGTTTCTTTGCGTACACCATAGTTCATGCCCATGTTATATGTGTAGTTTAGTTTGCTTAGGTGTTTTGTATTTAAAACCTACTTAATTGTTTTGTAAATCATATCTTGTAAAGTTTAGTTTGATTCTTTGTAAATCGATGTAATATTCTTTAGTTTTGAATATATCTCGGGACAGAATCAGTTAATTTTTATAGTTTTTAACGTTATGAGTTGATTATGATGTATGTTGTTCTTCTTAAGAGGCTATTGGTATTGTAATATATGTGTTGTTGGGATAAAGCAGGTTACAGGTACAAAAATAGGGTTTAAAAACCTGGAAAATTAAAAAAACAAATAATTTATTTTAAAAAAAAAAATTGTTATTTCCGACGGAATAAGGTATTTCCGACGAATGTTCCGTCAGAATTAAGCATCATTATTTATTTTTAAAAATACATATTTTCGACGGAAGCAATTTATTTCCGACGGACATTCCGTCGAAATTATCTTCTTAGTGGGCGACCCGTGAAGCGACACGTGGCAAGGTATCAACGACGGACTTATTTTCGACGGATTGGATTCCGTCGAGGAAAGCTTATATCCGACGAAACGTCCGTTGAAAATAGTCCGTCGGAAATAATGCTATTACGACGGAAATTTCGACGGACTTATTTCCGAGGGCATTATTTCCGGCCGAATTTCCGACGGAATATTCGGTCGAAAGTATCTTATTTCCGACGGAATAAGACTATTTCCGACGGAATATTCCGTCGGAATTACACGTTTTTGGTGTAGTGCCAATATTTTCAAAAGTTTTACAAAAATTTATATATATATATATATATATATTATTAACGTTATATATATATACATACATATATTAACATTATAAATATATATTATTAACGTGTGTGTATATATATATATATATATATATATAAATATTTGTTATTATTTATTTTCCTCTCTCTAAGTTACCTTTTTTTTTCTAATATTTTCAAAAGTTTTACAAAAGTTGTTATATATATACACACACACACACGCGCGCGCGCGTTATTGTTATATGTATATATATATATATATATATATATATATTATATATATATATATATATATTATTAACGTATATATAACAAATTAACAATATATATATATATATATATATATATTATTAACGTGTATATATATAATATATATAACAATATTTGTTATTATTTATTTTACTCTCTCTAAGTTACATTTTTCCTTTCACAAGATTTCCAAAAGTTTTATAAAAGTTGCTATATATATATACACACACGCGCGTTATTGTTATATGTATATATATAACAAATTAACAATATATATATATATATATTATTAACGTGTATATATATATATAACAATATTTGTTATTATTTATTTTCCTCTCTCTAAGGTACATTTTTCCTTTCACAAGATTTTTAAAAGTTTTACAAAATTTGTTTATATATATATAAATATTTGTTATTATTTATTTTTCTCTCTCTAAGTTACCTTTTTTTTTCATAATTTCTAAATTTTTTACAAAAATCGCTATATATATACCTTATTGCTATATATATATATATTATTAATGTATATATATAACTATATATATATATATATATATATTAGTAATGTATATAATGTAACTAAGTTTTTCTAGTAGAGTTGGTATGAGTTCTTATTTAGTGACGAGAGGTCATGAGTTCAAATCTTAGCAGACGCATTATTTTTAGAAAAAAATAAAAAAAAAGCCCACGGGCTGGCCGGGCCCCGCCCAACCCGGGCCACGGGCTGGCCGGGCCCCGCCCAACCCGGGTCACGGGCCTTTGATTTTCAGCCCATGAATAGCCGGGCCTTTTTAGCTCGGCCCGTATTGGCCCGATCCGTTACTAGCCCGACCCGTTTGGGCTGGCGCGACCCGTTTGTCAGGTTTATTATCGGGTGTTTCAACAGTCAACGGTAAAAGTTCTGTCGTCAAATTTATTAGAAAGGTTATTCTTGTCGCTTTCTATATCCGACAGTTATTCTGTTGCAGGACCCACCAATGATTGATTATTTCGACGCTGTCGTACGAATATTTTTTGACAAAAAGAATATTCCCCTGACAAAACGAATAGTCCCCGACAGACTGTTTACTTCTTATAATTTGTAGATATTACCCATAAATTATCATTTTATCAAATTAATAGTTTACTGTTTAGAATAACATTTTAAAAAAATTAAGTAATATTCATTAAAAGTTGAGGTCTTACATATGTGTAATAAGTGAGACCCTCATATAATTAATATTATATATATATATATATATATATGTATATATATATATACACACACACACACTACGAGTTTATCAAATTTTTGTTCCATTAATTAATAGGTAACTATATTTTTTTCTCACACACCTTACATGTGAAAGGAGATTTTTCAAAGGAACTGCAGCTGCTCATGGATGTCGAATAACAATTTAAGAATTCAATCATATGATTTGTTTATTTATTTATTTTTTTGTCTACTTGTTTTACTTATGTAGACTAATATGATAAAATTTTGGCATATACCCCATTAATGACCCCAAATAAATTTGTATTCTGACATAAATATTGGAATCGTTTTGTTTGATTCTTATCGTTTGTGGGTTGAGTTATATTTTTTTATTTATTATGAAGTATTTTTTTTCTTATTGTGGGAATTTTCTTCTTCCGTATTCTGATGCTAATAATTTTTGTTATTGATACTGATTAAAAATTTATTTATACTTGTTATGATTATCCCCTTGAAGTGGATGGATCCAAAAAATAAAAATAATTGATAATAATATCTATGAAAATAATATATATTACGAATGTTTATGTCGACTATTTGATTGTCAGTTATGTGGATAAATAGTAGTAGTAACTTTTCTGGATAAATGTGTAATAAGTGAGGTTCTCTTATAATTTTTATCAATTTTATGTATCGATAAGTTTTATAATTATAAATTAGACAAAAATTTATTACAATTTATAATAAGACTCTAGTATCTATTGGATGGATATTTTGCTTCAATTATTCGAAAGTCATGAGTCTTACTAAACTGTAGTAATGGTGAGGCCATGAAGTTGGACTGGAATTAGTAAAATGTGTGTCCTTGAATTGGTCTGCCATGCCAAGCAATTCAAAAGAAAAGAAATCAGGCCGCCGGCCCCTTTGCCCATCTCTAAAATGTGTATTGTGCCCCACTCACAAGTTCATAGTATAGGACACAAAGGTTGAATGATAATTATGATATGCACTTCATAAATAAACCATTTGTATGAATTCAATTTAAAAAATATATATTTTATATACGCAAAAATATGAGAGTAGTTAAATGTACCATGGAAAAAAGTAAATTATTTAAGTTTTCTCTTTTTCTTTTTTTCTTTTGTTCACTCAATCTTATTGTCATTTTGTCTTCAACACCCTCAATTTGCTTAAATAGGATTCTATCTTCAACACTACATTCAAAGAGTTATGGTATATATAATCATAAATTTGTTTCAAATTATAATTGTGAAACGTATTGATATATGAGATTAGATAAAATTATAAGAGAGTGTCACTTGTTATATATATTTTTAAAATAATTATCACTAATATTTATCTACGTAACTGACAATCAAAAAGTCAACGTAACACATTGGTAATGTATATCATTTTCTGTATCCAAATGGTAAGTCTCACCTTTTCTTTTTTAATACTATTTGTACATAATTTTTTGTATATAATTTAGGAAAAAGATATATATTGCGAATGTTTATGCCAATTTTTTTGATTGTCAATTACGTGAACAAGCTTTAGTGATAATTTTTTAGAGAGGTGTGTAATAAGTGGAATTTTCTTATAATTCTTACCAATTTCATAAACTTCACAATTATAAATCAACGTAAATTTATCTCAATACATAGCAAAAATCTATAATTATAAATCCACGTAAATTTATCTAAATACACAACAAAAATCTATAATTTATGCACATAAAACTATTCTATCTCGACTATTCCATAGGTCCATGAGCTAGTGTCTTAGGGACTTACCCTAGTATTCCATCACTTGTTTGGTGTTTCTTGCCACCAACTTTGCCATTTGGCTTTTATTGAGCATTATCATTTTCGAATACCAACAAAAATATATAAATAAGATTTTAGCATGTTTAGGAAGTTATATTCACTGTTAGTGTTACTGTGCTTATATTAACTTATGTAAATCATTAATATGGTTCTTGAATAATTTACTATCATCCAAAACCATAAATTAGATTCAGTTGACCTTTGCACAGAACTAATACAGTATCTATTAAGATATGTCATGCTCATCAATTCAACATTATAAATAGTTCTATTTTGTAATAACAAATTTTAATTTAAAATTTAAAATTTAAAATTCATCATTTATGTATTTGTATGCCAAGACAAATCTCTATGGGGTCCGGAAACTTCGAGGGTTGCCGACTAAAATACTTCAGGAATTGCTTTAAAAAGATTAATACATGCGTTCCACCAAAAGAGTACCATTTAAAATTTTTATATATTTTGAGATTATATTTTTATTCGATTTTTATTGCTATAAATAATAATTATTTAATATAACAATTATAACATGTTAATGAATGAGTTTTGTTACATACGATGATACATTTATATCGCATATAAATACTGACTAATGTGAATATATGAGAAATAAGTGAATTAAGAAGGCTGCCTTAGTTCCACGTTAGTCGTAATTTAATTTTGTCAATATATAAATTATTTTCCTTAGGCTTCGTTTGCATTGTATGGGAAAATGATTTTCAGGAAAGTAAAGTAAAATTAAAGACATAAAAAAGATAATTACTTATTTGCAAATGTTTGGCTGACATTATAATTTGTAGAAAAATGTGTCTAAACTTTTACATGAAAAAATGCAAGATGAGATTTGAGAGAAAAATTTCTACAAAAAAAATAGTAAGCGGTGGAACTCATAATTTTTCATCACACCCAAATATATACGAAAAAAATAAACATTTATTTTCTTATTTTCTTTTCATTTTTCCTTTCTTTTAAACAGAGCTTTAATAAAATTACAATGTTAACCTTGAGAATGTCCTTTTATAACCATAATCAGCCAATCAGGAATGGAGCATGATTATATGGCCCACCAAAGTTTTCCTTACCTTTGTATATTTTGAAGGCTAGCAAATTGTACTACAACTGTACAGGGAGGAGGCATACCCTCCAAGCAATCATATGTACCGAGAATAGAAAAAAGTACAGTCAAACATGGATAACAGATCAAGAAATTATGTGTATTTGAATTCACGGATGAAGTATAAAAAGTACTTTACAAAGCATTAAACCCTCAATTTGCCAAATTCCCTTTAAAACAGTTATTTATTCAATTATTTATTGTTGATTTACAAAATTTATTTATTCAATTATTTATTGTTGATTTATAAAATTGGATCTAGAAAATACAAACATTAAGGGGAGTTGATTTCTCAGTGTATATTTTTCTACATAGATTTAGAGTATTTAGAGCGTTTGAGAATCCAAACGCACTTAAAGACTTGCACGTCAAGTAGTAATTTATTTTAATAACTTATTTAACTTATAAGCGTAACGTTTGAAGCTCAAACACAATATACTAAAAATGATATAAGGGAAGTTCAAACACTACCGTTATAAACGTTGCAAACTCTAATAACCGAACAAACTTTAATGTATGAAAAAAGTAGAGACTATATATTACTTTAGTTGATAAAGCATGGGATAGTCTCACATTCATACCCCCTTTCAACATTTTTAGTGCTTTTTCTTTTTGAATACTGTTAATTGTGTACAAACTCTTTAACATGATGATGTTAATTAGCATATTGAAAAGATGAGTTGAATGGAAATGTTCCATAACTAACTGCCTGTAGAGTCTTAATTGAAGAAAGAAAAACACATGTAAACCGGCAAAAAAATAAAAATACAAAAAAGAAATAAAAAGAAGCCGTATGGAATCCACCACAAATAAAGCAGATTATGTGGCAAGTCAAGTCCTGTAAATGAATTACTCACTTTTCGCCCATTAAAAGGAGTTTTTATTAGGAGATCCAGGTCTTCCAATTAAGAAAAGGACCTTCCTATACATTTTTGACACATGTACAATAATTACTTTTTTAACTAATAACCCATAACATGTGGGGGCCAATTTATATTAATTATGTATGACCATTACACGTGTCAAAAATGTAATGGAAGGTCCTAGGAAGACCTGAACCTCCTAATAAAAATTCCATTAAAAGAGATGCCAAGCTCATACATACCGTATAAAACCGGATTAATTTTTTTTTAAAAATGGGTCAAATTGACCAATTTTAAAATTAAGAATATTTATTAATCTTTTAAACTTATGAAAATTAGATGTTATAATAAATTTGATATAATTTTTTATGATTATAATTTTTCAACCTATATTTATATGAAAATAGTATAAATTTTTATTATAAAACTGATTAATTTGACTGAAAAAATCCAAATAAGCCAATTTTTGAAAGACAGATGGAGTAATAAAATTCAATCATTTTCTGTTCGATAGAGGCCATGTAATTAATTATAATGGTTATTGCGAGTATTGTTTAAAAAGGGTTTTTTTTTCCCGCTAATTTGAGAGAAGTAAATTCGAACCTAAAACTTCTTATTCGGCAAAAAACTTAAAATACCACTCAAATCAAACACTCTCAATTCCTATTTCTAGTGCTCATTAAATATCATAGAATTGAATAACCATTAGTTCGGATACTGAAACTAACTTCAACTTAATTGAAGTTGTCTTTGCTTAAAGATATCACATCCAATCCAACAAATCCATTATGTTACATATTTTATTCATGCTTTATAAAAAAATAAAAATTATAAGAATACCTCACTTGTATATTTAAATTATTATTACGAGAGATCGGATGAAATAACTGCCTTCTTGAGGCTCACTTTTTTTTAATCCTTCTGTTGTATTCTCCTCACTTATTTTACTCTCCTACTCTCTCATAACCTTTTCTTCTTTAACTCTTATTTTAGGTTTTTTTTTTCACACACCTAATGTACACAGACGTAATGTGTCCATGTCAAATGACTAGTATACGTGAATAACATGGGGAGAGAACCAACAAGTCATCCCACAGAACAACAAAAAGGAACAAGTAATCAAAATTCCACCGTCAATGATATTGAATCGAAGCCAAACAGCTACAATTAGTTTTTTGTGGAGCTCCTGATCCCCATTCCTAAACCCGACCCA
This sequence comes from Aralia elata, assembly GCA_034770075.1. Lineage (NCBI taxonomy): Eukaryota > Viridiplantae > Streptophyta > Magnoliopsida > Apiales > Araliaceae > Aralia > Aralia elata. The sequence goes on along the minus strand of CM068385.1, from coordinate 9,463,235 downwards.
ATTCCTTTCCCTTTTTTGTTAGGTTGCAGTTTCTACTAATGTGTAGAGTTAAATTTGCCTTCAAAACATGTTAAATGGTTATACTCACATTTTTCATTATCCAAATTGGTACCCAATTCCTTGATAGCAGAAGTAAACTAGGGGCCTATGGCAATGCATCACTCCTCCAGCGCTTGAATGATTGATCTTCTGACACACCTTTTAAGTTGATTTTTACACCTTCAGTGTTGATGAACATGTTGCATCAATGGCGTTGGTACAAAATAACCTGAAATAAAACAATTTGTTAACTCAAAAATCATTCAAGAACCTAATTATAATAGATGTTGGAATTTTTTCAATCTGAATAACAAATTATTCTTTGTATTGACATGAATCATCAATCACTTGCCAGACATACACGGAAACATGGAGACGTGAAAAATAAAGGTAAGCTTACCAATATACAAAGCAAGTGCTAATGCTGTTCAGAATTTCCACTTGTCATTTTTTCTGCAATTAGTGAAACACAACTAAAATGAAAGAAATAAAAAATAAGGCATATCTTGAACAAGGGATCTAACCCAAGATACAAGCTAAATTTATAAGTAAAGATCTTGACAAAGAAAATAATACCACAATCAACATTGCTGATTATACTTTTCTGCTTGAATACAAATATAAATAGCAATATAATGCAAACAAAGGGACCCAATTTACTATATGTCAAATCGTCAATCACTAATTCAAATATCAGCCTGAGCTCCCCATCAGCAGCATAAAGCTCGGTATGCGAAGGGGGAGTTGGCATGGTGTAAAGTGAAGATTGAGTCTTATACTGTACCCTTCCCATCATCTACACCCTTCTCTTCAGTATAACCACGACAATGCTCCCTCCCTATATTTAGTTTCCAGTCTAATAAAAACTTGTATATCTCCATTTGGTTGGTGTAAACAATCTTGATCAGCTCATAAATGGAATGGTTTAACTTTCCCATCCACTGCTCCTCTATCTCTGTGTGCCGAACTGCCTTTTTCCCCATATCTCAAACTCTCGCCCCCCCAGTGGAGAAACTAGTTAGTGTATGAAAAAGGTTTTCTTTTGCTTGTCAATGCCTGAAATGACCATGGAGAAGGTATTGACAAAGTAATGATTAATGAAGATTTATTTTAGAGGGAGGGAGAGGGACGGCATTGGCAAAGTGAGATATTTGCGTACTACAAGGAATAAAGGAAGACTGGCATCGAGGGCAGGTGAAGGTTGAGCAGCCATGACTTGACTCTCACATATGATGGTTGTTCCAATGCTAAGGCATATTGAATATTTCAATCTGCTCAAAAATGGATCGGTGTTCTAACCAGGCTAGGCAACCTTGGCAATTAATTAGGGGATATGCGGTGAAAAAAACGTAAAGAAAATTTAGACGGGGCTAGTTGGACACCTAGGACGGGGGCTAGGCAGGGTGGGAAGTCTAGGGTGCCGGTTTGGCCCCACATGTCTTTTATTTTTTTGAGAATGTATCATATGTTTTTTAATAATTTATTAATTTATTATAAATACAAAAAAAAACTTTATTAAAAATATGAAACATATACATATTAGCCTAGGCGACCTAGGGGCTCGAAAGAACCCGCCTAGGTTAGCCTACCGCCTTTAAAACATATTTATTTCACCGTCTTTATAACATATTTATTTCTCCTTTTTCACTTCATTAAAAGTAAACTAGCTGTTCTAAAATACATTTTATCAAGTTCAACTCAACAAAAATGCAATTTGGTGTTGAAATTTAAGGGAGGGACTATGTACCAATGTCATAATTACATCGTCAAAAGCATGATTATCAGAAAAATAAAATTGCGTTTTGGTAAGAACGTCTCAAAATATAGTACACTTTCATTCTAAAAAATCAAACGTGATCATCCAAAACTTATTTTTCTTATTACACAAGTATGATTACAACTTTGTTTTATGATTTACACATGAGGAACATCCTCTTATATAGCCCTTGGGCCATGCAACCAAGGGATAAGATCAAATCTAATGGAAGACTAAAATCCACTATCTAGAATCATACTCCAAAATATCTAGGATATTACAAAGCATAGTAATTACATGAATAAATTTAGAATACTCTATTATCTATCCTAATATGTAAAAAAAAAATAGATTCTAGAAAATGCGACATAATGTAGTCAAATGAGCTCCTTGTCCATATCAAGTAAATGATGACACGACATTATCTCGTTGCAAATGCGCTGTTATGATACTATGTTTAAAAACAACTTAGTTAACTATAATTTTTTGAAAAGCTATTCATAGCGTACCACGTTCAGGAGTAACGTACTTTGTACCAACTAAGTGAATTGAAAAAGCCTACATCTACCGTACACCGTACCAAGAAAAGAGACATTTTCTGTTTACAATCTTGTATTATGTACCACATCGAACCATGATCTAGGTAATCGAAGTAGCTCCTCTCTACTTCAACAAATCTTAATGTAGGTAATGATGTACTTACCTTAAAAAAGATTAAAGATCTTCCTTCTAAGAGAGAGAGAGAGTTTGAAAAAGAGAGATCTTTTTCCTAAAAGATTGCATCAAGACAAAACTTTTGTTGTACTTACTTACAAATTTGCTTCTAATTTCTCATTTTATGAATTTGATTATTGAAGCAAGTAGAATTCTATTTTCACATTCTCATGTGCTAGCTTCTAAGTAAGGGAAAAGGTTTGGTTTTTGGCACTTGATAAATAGGGGATTATCTGTCCCATTCTAAAAATTAGTAATCATGGACAAGGACTATCCCTAATCAGCAAATCCGTATACAAAAAATATGAATAATAATACTGTATCTTATAAGATACTCCTTATTAAAGAGTTTGTCAAGACCAAAGAATATTGGCAAGGTCGCCAAATCTTGAAAGTTTCCATTTCCTGCTGTCAAAGATGATAATACAGGAGAACAAATAATGATGACCTTGACCCAAATAATATAAAGCATCCATAGGGTGTAAATTTTGGATATGGGGTGCAAAAAGGACACCGTTTACAGTTTCATCTATTTTCTTTTTACCCTAATTACACTACCACCATTGCCACTCACCATCGTCATCCACTATCACCACTAGGGACACCAACACCACTAGTTCTATTTTCTTTTTAGCCAAATTACATTATCACCACCACCACTCACAATCACTACCCACTATCTCCACTAGGGACATCAGCACCACCTACAAAGTCCAGATCCGTCACCATCCACCGCCAACAAATCCACCACCATGCAACACCGCTTCACAAAATCACCCCATCAACAGATCCACTACCACAATCACGAGATCAACCCGATCTACCACCATCTACCCCCACAAATTATCCACCAACCAACGTCAACACCACCCATCACCATGCACCACTGCCACACATCACAAAAACTCAGACCAACAAACACACCATCCCCCCACAACACCACCAGTGCCTAGATCAGGAAAAAGAAGAAGGAAGGAAGGAGGTCACCCACCACCATGCATCGACTCACAAAACCACACACTACCACACCACGCCCAAATTGAAAGAAGGAGAAGAAGACATGGCCGGAGATGCAAAAAAGTGAAAATGAGAGGGGGACGAGAGAGAGGAATGATTGACATTTAAAAAAAAAATTATATAGGCCTCCAAAACGACGTCGATTTGGCCAGCACACCCAACGTATGTTCAGTAGCCCGCACGCCCCTTTCTCACTAAATGTAATATTAGCTTGCAATTTCTTTTGAGCTATTCTTGCTTTCAAATTCTCCCTGAAGAAATAGACAAATTCTAGAATAACATGCATTTGTGACAATATATTATTTATTTTCACGATATAAATTACAACCAAAAGAAGGACAACTTGAAGGTACAAAGCCAAACTGGTTCAACTTCAGAAAGCAAGGGAAAAAAACTCTATGCATCACTATATTTCAATATTTCAATACATATCAATGAAATATATAGGAAGCACTAAAGTAATTTTTGGTTCAATACAATGAGAATAACAGTAAATGGAACATGCAGTCTGGAGAGAGATATACCATGTGACAAGCCAGCAGACACCATTCGATCTATATTATCAACACGCCGTTGTATAGATTTCAACACTGAATTAAGTGATGAAACTCTTTTCCTAACACCAGAAATTTTGGCAGCATGTTGCATAATGAAAGGCAAAGGTGCATCTTCAAGAAGCTGATCGAGCTCTGCCATAGTACATGTTGGAAATTAGAACGTCTCACGATATAGAGAAATAGGAAATTGATAATTTAGAACACAATCTCACAACACAAGAATTATAGTGGAAACTCCAAAACCAGAGAAAAACCACTTTCGTTGCCAAAGACAACCAGAGAAAATTTACTGTGTGAATAATATTACAATCACTCACACTCTCAGAAATTTCTTCACATCCACTCAAGAAAGATAATTCTTCCCAAGAAAATTTTTCCACACAAAATTCTCTAACACTTGGATACCTCTTATCTCTCTATCTTGAATAGCTCACAGATGGATTCCATCTCCCTCCTCATCCCTCATCCTCTCAGATGGAGGAGTAGCTTATTCCATGAGTTAGCATAATGAAGGATACAAATATATAGGCAAAAACCTCCTACACATTTTCCACCATTCTCTACCTAACCCACTAACAATGTTTGCCACCTAACAATGCACATGCACTTCTTTTCCAAGTATACTACCTAAACAAGGTAGGCTACTAACCAAAGTATGTTACCAACCGTGGTTTTTCACTTAATTTCTCTCTCTTGCACATGTGAAATACATTTCTCATTTTTCCTCCACATGCACATGGAAACCACATCATTTCATTTTAACTAATATTCCAACAAACTCCACCTTGGTTAAAATAAAATAATTATCATAGCTTCTACTGTCACCGTCTTCACCAACAGTCATAATTCTCGGTATAGAGAATTATCATACTCTACCGTAAAGAGTATACCTCCACTCAGAATCAATCATTCTAAGATTTTTCATAGCTTCCGCTATCACTGTCTTCACCAACAGTCATAATTCTCGATATAGAGAATTATCATACTCCACCATAAAGAGTACACATACACTCAGAATCAAGCATTCTAAGATTTCATGTCGAACAAACTTGCTGAAAAATTATGGTGCTACTTCCACGTTGGCTTTCACGGAAGTACATCAGCCATCGACATCACCACACACCTTGCATCAATGCCAACCAATGCCCGTGTGCAAAAAACTCGCTAGTAGTAACATATCCTCTTTCATGGCAACTTTGGATACTAGCGGCATGCCATGAGGATTCGTTCACACTGAACGCCTTATGTAAATTAGATCGAATCATCACATCTTTGACTTGACTTTGCCACAAGCCAAAAAACAATTCTCCCATCGAATTTCTCTATATCGATTTTTATGCCAGACATTTTTCTTTAAACGGATCGTACCTGTTGGATACACCAACGACGTGAACCAAAAGCTCTTGATACCAATTGTTGGGAATTAGAACGTCCCACGATATAGAGAAATAGGAAATTGAATATTGGTTAAAATGAAATGATGTTGTTTCCATGTGCATGTGGAGGAAAAATGAGAAATGTATTTCACATGTGCAAGAGAGAGAAATTAAGTGGAAAACCACGGTTGGTAACATACTTTGGTTGGTAGCCTACCTTGTTTAGGTAGTATACTTGGAAAATAAGTGCATGTGCATTGTTAGGTGGAATGTTAGGTGGCAGACATTGTTAGTGGGTTAGGTAGAAAATGGTGGAAAATGTGTAGGAGGTTTTTGCCTATATATTTGTATCCTTTATTATGCTAACTCATGGAATAAGCTACTCCTCCATCCGAGAGGATGAGGGATGAGGGAGATGGAATCCATCTGTGAGCTATCCAAGATAGAGAGATAAAAGGTATCCAAGTGTTAGAGAATTTTGTGTGGGAAAATTATCTTGGGAAGAATTATCTTTCTTGAGTGGATGTGAGGAAATTTCTGAGAGTGTGAGTGATTGTAATATTATTCACATAGTAAATTTTCTTTGGTTGTTTTTCGCAACGAAAGTGGTTTTTATCCGGTTTTGGAGTTTCCACTATAATTCTTGTGTTGTGAGATTGTGTTCTAAATCCTCAATTTCCTATTTCTCTATATCGTGAGACGTTCTAATTCCCAACAGTACATGATTACCCAGTCAAACATTAATTCAATATTGACTTGGCAAACTAAAAAGTTGAAGAGTAAAATTCAAATATAACCACCTAATGTTTAAACAAAATCCCACATAACCACCTAAAGTTTAAAAACTTACACATAAGCGCCCGGATTATAACTTACAATATTGCATTTTATAACAATAGATTTTGAAATTGCAAATATCAAGACCTTATTATGTTAATGTTAGTCAGTTATCAAAACTGGAATCCAGATTTAGATTAGAATATCTCCCCCATTGCTGCATATATGCACCCGCCCATCTTGCCAACTGAGCTCAACCCTAGGGCCACTATTGCCGCAGGTGAGATCTTGGGAATGCTAGGTTAGGTCTGGTGTTTCAATTTTTACATTACTTTTCTCTTTCTCTGTACATCTATCTCTCCCTCAATTTCTTGATTTGTTATTATATAGATGAGACAGAAGAAAGGGAAAGGCTAAATGAGGAAGAATGAGTGTGGCTGGAGATTGTGGGTGGTGTTGATATGTAAAAGGAAAAGATAACACAGTTTGATTTCGGGTTATGCTGTGTGGTAGTGGTGTAAGTTTTGTTACAAGCAAACCCGCTAATTTTTGTAATGAATGAATGGTATGATTTATTAAATTAGGGGGAAACTTGAGGGTTATGTTATTTGTACAAATATTATTATTGTTAGAGAACACTTTACTCGCTTTTTGGCAAGTTAAGTTCACTTGCTGTCAAAATGGATGGAAATGAGGTAACTTGAAACTAGAATTGAAACCACAAGTGGTGAAACAATAGTTTCCGAACCACAGATGGTGACTCAATAATTTGAATAAACCACATGTGGTTTTTATGTTAATGTTAGTCAGTTCAGTTATTAAAACTGGAATCCGAACTTTTAGATTATAACTGCAATAAACCCATTAACACAAAAGTAATGGAAGTGAAAAAAAAAATTAAAAATCTGTCAGCTATCACTTCTTTCTTCAAATAGTAATTAATACTTCCTCTATTCCACAAAAAGAGTCCCACTTGCCAAATTTTTGTTCCACAAAAATAGTCCTCAAGCTTGGAATCCTAATTTATATCATGACACCACTGCTAAACTAGTATCTTATTAATGTTATGGGTAAACCGACAACCAACTGCATCCACAATATTTCAAAATTTGAAAATATGACCTTTTTGTGTATTTTCAAAATTTGAAAATATGACCTTTTTGTGGAGCTGATGGGGTAACATAATTACCGAAACAAGAAGAATCTTTAAAATCTCCATACACACGATAAAACACAACAAAACAAGCTAAAATTCAAAACCAAACTGCAAATTGAGATAGTATTTTAAGTAAGATTTTCACTCACAAAAAAAACATGCGCCTCTTTCCAATTATCTGTGAGTAATTAAAAGGAAAAGCAAAAAATTTTGTAATTACCTCGGGTAAGACGATCAATGGAGAAAGAGAGCTTATCTTGGCTGCGAATTGTTTCTTCAGCTCTGGAATCGAAATCCCTAATCACTGTAGACATGATTGAAGATATCCCCTTCGCGAGATCGGAATCCGATCTTTTGTCAATGCTATTATCCCCATTAGCAGTGGTGGATTCAGCCAATTCATTTGAGATTTGTTCCAATTTAACAACATCAACACCGGCTTCTTCGTTGGAATTGGATTCATGGTTTTCTGGGATTCCGTCGGACATGATTAATGGCTGCTTTTACTCTATCTGGAAGAAAGATTTCGTGTCATTAGCATTAGCTTCCACTTTTATATACCCGGTTCAGACTAGAAGGATGAAGCTTTTTGTTTTGCTCCGCATCTGAATCCGTAAGAGATAAGAGGCTCTTAATCGATAATACCTCTTAATATCTCTATATTTAATTCAATAAAAGAATAAAATTATTGATAAAATTTTATTTACATGTTATTGTCTCTTAATCGGTAAAAGAAAAATATAAATCTAAATTATTAAAAATTATCTCTTAATAAAAATTTAAATTTATAGAGTCTCTATAAATATTGTACTCTCTCTATTATAAATTTTAAGATCATTATTAATTTTTGAAAATCAATTTAAAGTATTTTTAAATTTAAAATTAATATTTTTAAATTCAAAAATCATTCAAATATTTTATACTTTTTAATTATTAAATAACTTTTAAGTTTAAATTTTATTTCACTTAAATAATTTAATTTATTAAAATATATTAATCATTCAAATCTTAATTACTTAATTTTATCAAACACTACGCTATTTTATAGCTGTGATTGGTATCTGAAATAGCGTATCCTAGCCCAGGTTAAGCAGTAACATGAAGTAAATAAGTTTGTATTAATAAAAATTAACTCCATCCGGTTTACTCAAAATTAACACTTACCTGATAATTTTATTTTAAATAATTCCATAAAAAGTTTTAGTGTCAATTTTTTTCCATCGAAGAGTCTTGTTTCTTTTAGTAACATTATGAAAATGACATGGTATATAAAAAAGTTTGTAAACACAATTTTTTATATTGATGATATTACTACTATGGCTCCGTTTGTTTTACAGAAAAATAATTTTTTTAAAAAAAGAAATGACTTATTTTTCTTTGTTTGGCTGCTAAATCATCATCTTCTCTATTTGTATTAATTAAATAAAAAAATTTAGTGCATTTTGTCACTTTTTTTTAGTATATGCCACATTATAGTTAATAAATAAATATTATCAAATTTATAAATTTTTTTCTAAAGAGAAAAAAAATTGACGAAATAGTATTGAAATGAGAGCAATATTACCAAATTTGAGAGCTTAGAGATGAATAACAAATATAGATATGAAAAAAGTAATTGAATTAACGGGAAAAAAATGAATTAATTTGCTAAAGAGAGATGACAAAATAATAATAATAAAAAAAGAATAAAAAGTAAAACTTATTGTTAGGAGACATAATTGGATAGCCTTTCCGAAAAATGACTTACGGATCTCAAATTCGTAAGTCGTTTTTCTAAAATAAAGGAAGAGTTTTCTGTTGACCAAAAATTATTTTACGGTTGACCATATTTTTCTTAACATGCCAAGTATTTTCTTGAAACAAACGGAGCCTACGACTCACAAAAAATATTTTCTTATGAAAATATATTCAATGAAAATGACTTGTTCTTCCTTGTTTGGTTGTTTAAATTGAAAATGAAATGAAATAAAAAAGATCATCATATTTTCTACTTAAATTAATTAAATAATTGTTTACTGTTATTTGTCTTTTTTTTAATATAATTTTCATTATGAAAGAATAAATAAAATATTATCATTTCTATTAAAAAATTTAAAGAGAATTTTTTTTGACATAATAGGATTGAAGGAGAGCAATATTACCGAACTTGGGCTTTAAGATAAATAAGAGATCCAGATATAAAGAAAATAATTTAATTAATTAAGCAAAAAAAAATTTAAGTCATTTTTTTAAAATAAAGAAAGAATTTTTCGTTCATCGGAAATTATTTTATTGTTAATCATGTTTTTCTTGACATGTCAAACATTAAAAAATTAAAAAAATATTTTTTAAAAAATGTTTTACTTAAGACAAACGAAGCCTACATATTTCATAAATTTAAGAAAGGGATTGGGCCATCAAGATTCAACCCGTATTTGATGAAGTAAACAAGTTGATTGATTGCCTTGTGAGGAATGCAACAAAATCAAGAGGATGTTTTTGTGATTTATGAGTCTCCTCCTTTTGTTAACCAAGTGTTAGTTTTGACATTCAATTTCTGGACTATCTAGCCCAGCCCATGTAGTCATTGTATGGTCAGGTTGAAAGCCCGTTCGGGTGTGAGGCCCACAAGAATTAGGGTTTTGCAAGCTAAGCATATAAATAGCGAAAGAAGAGCCACGCAAACACAATCAGCTCCTACCTGGACAAAATTCGGCTCATCGAGTGAACAGACTGAAAGAGAGAGAAGTTCAGAGAAAGTTGATCGAAGATGCGTGCTAAGGTAACCCTATAAGCTACCAGTCTTGAAAAAATTATATGTTCTTGATTATGATTTGCACTTTGATTATTATTTTGATTTCAATTTTGAATATTCCCTCTCGATTGCTCTTTCAGCCTTAATTATCTTGAAATTCATGATATTTCACTGTTTTCTCGTGTAAGTAATCTGTAATTAATTAGGTTATGATCTGTTGCTACAATGATTGGTTATTTACTTTGTTTTCTTGTAAATCCTTTTATAAGAGCCCCTGTTTTATAAAAATTTATGAAATTGATATACCCTTTGGAAGGCAGAAGGTTTATTATTTAACAAAAGCGCATTCCACACAAGCGCGCACACACGTGATTTTCTTCTATTTATTAAGCCATCAATAATGTACATATGGGGATTTTGACAGTGATGGACATCTAATCGTTCAACTTTGCACACTATGGTTTGTATATGACAATAAGTATTAGGCCATGGCCTGCTTTGCAGCTAAAAATTGTAAAATAAATTTAGATATACATATGCATTTCCATTGAATTGTTTATTTGCAGGAGCCATATCATAATCCAATGGTATGTTTATTGTGCATATGACTGTTAAGATGTCTGGATATAGTAGAAAAATCTAGTAAGACTAGCATCATGTTTTAATGCATTTAAAATGAGCACCTGACTGAGAAAGTACAATAGTGATTATTACTGCTATTATTTATTCGTGTTTCTTGGGAATTACTTGAAAATTTATTTCTTGCATGGCCTAGGTGTATGTAACATGGGACTTGACTGAGTACTATTATTTTTGTAGAGTTCATTCTTATATTGAACATGAGTGATTTTGAATTTTACGGATTGCTGGACTTTAATAGCATAAATATTTTCAAAGAACTCTGACGTTTTTCAAATTGAAAGTTGTTTTGTCTTTGAATTTGTCTTGAATGCAGTCAAGGTCCCTTGTACTTAAATGTTTGAAGTGTAACGATTACAATAAAATTGGGGTGAATTAGTCAATATTTGTAAAACTCAAAGGTAAATTGTCACAGATCAAACCACTCTTTGATGATTACTGCAGTTGAGCCATCCTCCCTTTGTGGTGGATGGTTCCTGCTTGTCAAAGAAAGGGGCATTGTCATATCCTGTTGCCTTGGGGTGCGCAGACTCTGCAATTTCCTCTTGGGGCTGGCCATGAGAAAAACATTTTTCTTATATATGAATATGAATATGTATATGAAATAGTTCCTTTGGCAATTAATCTTCATTATTTACAGTGGAAGAAGAAGCGCATGAGGAGACTGAAGAGGAAGCGCCGAAAGATGAGACAAAGATCTAAGTAGACCCATATACGTGGATAATGAGATGGCTTTCTGCTTGTGTATGTGTCTTCATCATTGCCTGCTGGCATTTGTTTGTGGTGAATGAGTCGGAGGCACTGAAGGGGGGGAGCTTTCTTGTGTTGTCTACGATTTGCTTCTACATGGTTTTAGTTTCTGATTTTGTAGCATTAAGCCAACTTTAGGGTTTAGTGTTTTAGAGTGAAGTTCTATTTAGTATGATGGATAAATTATATTTGTACTTGTAAGACATGTTTTATTTTAATTATAAACGTAATGGATTTTATGAATGAATTCATATTGTTGTTTGTTAGTTTCTGTTTCTTCGGGAATAATTGCATTCTAGATGTTCTCTTAAATACATGGGTTGTGGGTACAAAAAGGTTTGCTCCTTTACTATTTGCATACCTACTGTACACATTGCCTGGGAAATGAATGAGCATTTCTTATTGGTACAAGTTTGATGTGTGAATGATAACAAGCATTTACTTTGAGAATTAGAAATGTAGTGATCATGACTTGAAAGCGTTTCAAGGTAATTTATTAGCTCAATTTTTTAGCCACAGACCTTAGAACTGGGAGGGCTATGGTACCCTTTTATTCATTGAGGCATATCTTTTTTTATGGTATGACTGGAGACTACTCTTTTAGTATATTGTCATTTGGTTGCATACTTGTGTTAAGTTAGTTGTTTTGACTGTCGAGACTTTCTTCTGTCTGCCTATTTTGGGAGTTGGGTGCAATGTTTGAGGTTGAATATATGGTGGAATGGCTGTCATTACCAACTTTATTAACTGATTACTTTGCATCCAAGTCTAATTGACATCAATTTTCTTGTGTACTTGTTAAGAGGAGTTAGCATTTTATGAACAAGCTTTTAACATCTCCTTTGCAACCTTCTTGTTTTGCATGTTAGTTTCCTTGTATGTATTTACGTATAAGCAGATATGGGATAAGATACAGTGTGAAGAATCTTGTTGTTTTGCATGTTAGTTTCCTTGTATGTATTTACAGATATGGGATAAGATACAGTGTGAAGAATCTTGTTGTTTTGCATGTTAGTTTCCTTGTATGTATTTACGTATAAGCAGATATGGGATAAGGTACAGTTTGAAGAATGAAATTTGGCAATGTAGTGAGAAAGAAAGAGATTGCAATAGAAAGTTGAAAGGGAAAAGTTTCAAATTGAATTCAACTGTTTGGAACAAAAGTAGATTGTGAATGTTCAAAGATTGTTCCCTGCAATAACAGTAGAATATAAACGTTTCTGGTTAAAGATTATGGCCTGCAAATTGTATATCTAAAGTAGGCAAGTTTGTGTCTCAGATAATTTCAGCTTTTGTAAATCAGTGTAGTTAAGATGCACCAGCTTATGTAGAGCTGTTTTTCGATAGTTCGATGGCCCAGCAGCTTGCTAGCAGAAAACTTGTAATATAAAGAGACATAATGTCCAAACAAATAAATAAATAGAATCCAGACATTGATGGGGAGACTTAAAAACATTTTATGGCATTACTTCCAAAATGATGGAACTTAATTTGATATATCCAGTTGCTCTGTTTATTTGAAAAAGAGGACAAAGAAAAAGGACGGTAACAGTTGGGAACAAAACCCAAGACATGGCTGAAATGACATGAGAATTTTAAGCACTTTGGTTCTGATTTCCTTCAAGTCTTTCAGACTTCTCCAGAAACAACACTGATCAATATACTAGTAAAGGTGATACAAAGTTTAATCAGAGTAACCTTAATCTAAAAAATTTCTTTCATACATGGACTGATAGTTTGAGTCTATAAGATCAATAGCCTACAGTCGCTGAAAACTGGATAACGAAGTAGGCAACAAGAGTACTTGATGAAATTAAGTACATTAGAGTGCTTTATGAAATTAACAGGCTTTAATCTGCTATGGTTGAACAAATAGAAACTTGTGAGAAAGCGTCAGCAGTAAGCTTGGAACGAAGGTGAGAATAATGCATATCCAAGAAGTCGAGCTCTTCAACCTTGAACCTCTGCTTCTTTTTTATGGATTAAATCCTATCAATCCCCAGATTAGTCTTCATTTATCATCTGTACTTTGGAAGGAACAAACAATAAATGTACAAACCTCTTGATCGCTTCTTGATTTATTTGCTTCACAATCGCCAATCCCTCATCCTGTTTGTTTCCTCTGTAATCACGCTATGATCATTTATCTTTCTAGAAGGCCTATTATACCGATAACCTCTCAAGGTCATATTGCATAACTAGCCTTTCCAATGTGTTTTGACTCAAGACTTGTCTCAAATGCAATTCCTTCAAAACCATAACTGCCAGCTCCGTTTCTCCTTCATGAATGATCCCTTCCACCAAAATGGTGTAAGTTGTCTCACTAGGCTTAAAGCCTTTCTCAATCATCTCCTCAAAAATCTCCAAGGACAAATCTGTTCTCTTGGATTTGCATAGCCCAAGTATAAGTGCGTTAAAATTGTCAACATCAGGCCTGTAGCCACTTTCCTCCATGATGCGGAATATTTGAATTGCCTCGTCCAGCATTCCCTCCATGCACAACCCTCTGAGCAAAGACGAATAGGTATACGAGCCAGGAGTAAATCCATACTTCGTGATTTCATACAAGAGCTGAAGTGCTGGATATGTATTCCCTTTCCTACATAAGGCTGAAATCACATTTTTGAAGAAATCATAAGCCGAGGAATTATGTTTACTACTCAAATATTGGAATATGGAGAAAGCCTCTTGTACCATTCCCTCCTCACAAAGCACAGAAATAGCACTATATGTTCCCTCATTGGGATTACAATGCCGGTAAATCATCTCGTCCAGACATTTGATCACATCCTCTACCTTCCTCTCTTTGCAGAGACGAGCTATAATCGGGTTATAACTGGCTGCAGTGGGTACAAAAGGTCCCCTAAACATTTCATCTAACACATCGATAGCATGATCAATTCTGCCATGATAAGCGAGTGAAGCAATCAATATGTTGTAGGTGACTATTGATGGCGATCGCTCCTCGCCTACCATTTCTGACAGAAGTCCATTTGCCTCCTCCCACCGTCCTTCGTGACACAAGCTCCTCAACAAAATATTATAGCTCACAACATTTGGATCAAACCCCTTCGCCGGCATATTCCTGAAGAAACTGATTGCCTCATCTATTCTACCTTCCTTGCACAACCCAGTTAGCAACACATTGTAACTAACCAAATTAGGCTTTCCACCCTTGTCAATTATATCATCTAAGAGCCTAATTGCTTCATTTACCCCTTTTTCCTTATACGCAGCTTCTAACAAGATTGCATAAGTAAATGCATTTGGCACTAGCCCTCTGTGCATCAATCTATCCACAAACTGCAAGCTCTGATTCAGGTTTCCGCGCATACAAAGCCCTCGAACAAGAGAATTGTAAGTAACAGTATTGGTGGGATATCCATACTCCTCCATTTTTTCGACTAATTGCATCGCATGCCCAACATTTCCTCTCTTACACAATTGGTTCACTAAAAATGTATACGAAGACGCATCCGGAATACTACCTGAACTAACCATCATCTCCATTACTCTAGTCGCTTTACGCAGTTTATTTAACTTGCACAAATCATACAACAAATGAGTTGCATGAGTGACATCAGGCTTGTGCCCCTTTCCAACCATGTATTCCAAGTACAAAAATGCATCATTCAGTCTATAATCTTTGGTTCTAGGGTCATTCTTACCAATCCTCCAATTGGGTAGTGTGAAAACAGACTCTTTTTGAGGAATGGTCATATGAGTAGATGCTAAAACTCTAGAAAAACTCTTGTTAAAAAGAAAAGAATGGACATGGGGAATCTGGGAAGAGAATCCGCATCCCTTTCTTGCATGTTCTAAAGATGGGTTTTTTGTGGGAGATACTGAATTTATCAGGGCAGCCATGAATGTCGGTAGTAATTTTTATAGGTTTATGTATTGTAGCTTAAATCCAAAATTTTTGACCTACTTTTCACTTGCAGAAAATGAGAAACCCAAAAATCAAGATTGTGAAATTTTACCAGGTAAGAGGAAGAATTATATAATGCTATGGAGAGAGATATTGACTGGGTATGAAAAGTTTTTAACTTGATTAAAATTCCCACAATCAGATTTTTAGTATTTATATACTACATATGTTACTGATGAGAACTGAAAAGTTGAGACAGAGAAGAAGGATGAACATACACTGGGGATTTCAATTGATTTGTTCCCATTTCTTGATTCCTCTTAGTGGTCGAGAGATTTGAAATTGATGAACATTTTCACTCTATTCTGATTCTAATTATGATAAAATGTGAGAGTATTTATTTCCAACTTTTCAGGTTTTCTGTTTTTGAAAGAATTGGCTTCTTTTCTTCAGTCATGTCCACAAGCCTGTTATCCATACGTTGGCTTCACACGCCATCTCCAGCGCGTACAAAACTATCCTCCTTTATCTATTTATAAATTTTTTTTTGGGTTGGGGGTGGGTTATCGAGAAACCCATACATTTTTTGGTACTACACATTCAAATATCACACATTTATTTTTATTTCTTTAAGTATATGTAATATGTTTTTAAAAATTTTAAGATGATTTTTGTTTCGCTTCAAATTAATATAATAGTTCTGTAATACAATAAGGTATTACATTAATTTAACATATTTTTTTTGTTTAATTTACTTATTATATGCGTTAGTTCATTACGAACATTTGAATATTTCTTATTATGTCCACCAATATATGTATTAGCTCATTAAGTCTATAATGCAATAGGTCATAACAGACAAAACAATAATTATTATAATTGATATTTTGACTTATAATTTATTTTATTCATTACTTACGATTATATAATTTAGTGAACCAAACATAATTTTGAACGTATTACAATTACTATACAAATATCAAAAATGAACCAAACAAATATATTCTAATAACCTATTAAGATTTACATTATAAATGTATAGTATTACGTAGACTATTACATTATATCAAAATTTTATTCAGCAAATCAAACCCCACCTAAATAATAAAGAGTTCGCTTATTTAAAGTTTAGGTTACTTATTTATTTTTTATTTGTTTGCAAAAGGTTAAAATTTTATTGCTGAAAATTATCCCAATTTCCAAAAGGTATGGAAAAGGGGATATACCAGTACAATCAATGTCTAAGCTTATTGAAATACAAATGATATTTGACATATGCTCTATATGAAATTCAAAAAAAAAAAAAATACATTGTTACTGCTATCATTACAACATACTCACTGAGATAAACACAATATCCTGCGCCGAAGAGATTAAAATTTGAACACCATCAGTACCTATAACTACAAAAGATCATAACAAACTCTCACCATGTTGCATTGACTTTACTTCACATATCTCCCAAATACTTATGCTCTGCTCTCTACCTTTGAAAAACATTTAGCATTAAGCTTGAACATGACTTTAATACCATATATTATCTGAATTCCATAAACTTTGAAATGAGAACACTTTCACTAGCAAACTTCTTCTCTTGTTAATCCATTGACAGCAAAACATCATAAACAAGCTGCATTGAGCTAATTTTCTTTGACTTGGCTCTAAATTTTCGTTGTTGCATATCCACGCAAAATACATTGTACTAACCTTCCCTAACTTGTTTTTTGTTACACATCAAAACGCAAAAAGCTGCACAAGGAAACTGCACATCTCATGACAAATCCATAAAATTCTGGGTATACTTTCCCAAATTAACTCTGATTTCTTTTCTACTGCATAGCTTTTCCTGTTAATTTTTCATAACATCTATGCTTGATTCCATTCATAATCTGTGACATCTTTTAATAGCTTATCCACTTTGGACTCTTCCAAAAACAATATGTATACTCCCTCCCTTTTGACATAAAGCTACTTAAATTTCCCATATGCTTGTAATTCTCCACTAATTTAACATTCAAGAAGATGCTCAACAAATACCATATACTCCTATTCCATTGAAAAACTTTCACACTAAACTTTCATCCTTCCAACAATATAAAAACAAGACATAATCATTTGAATAATCCCCTTCCTACACCACAATGCCATCACGACTATCTTTTAATACTGTATTTTGATACACTTTTTTCCTCCTCTGAATGTTGACACTCTTCCTTTTTTTTTGTAGTTGAGTCAATTTCTTGAATAAATTCCTTGAAGCTCTCCCTGATTGCATGATCATTATTTTTTTCATCTAATATTAAACTCAACTGTTTACCGGTTCTAACAACCTTTCCAACCTCCGAGTTATCTTCTACTCCATCCCCCGTTTTTTCAACTTCTGGTATTCCTCTACAGAAAGCCTAATTTTTTGTTCATGCACTTGTGACTTCCGTTTCTTATGAAAATTTGACTGTTTGCTTCTTCTCTTTTTCTTCTTCCCTTTTCTTGTATTCCTTTTTACTTTCCTATAATAAACTTCATCATGCACTTCCTCTAGATTCAAGCTCAGAACTTCCTCACAATCATTATTATCAGTTTCTGCTTGTATTGTCTTAAAATTTTTCTTAAATACCTCACATTCTTGACATTGACATCCTTTATTTATGTGTACTAAGGAACCAACACGCTTGTTTTTGACTTTTGAAGAATCATTTCTAACCTCCTTTTCTACATAATATTTTCAGATGTCTTAGAACTTTAACTTTGTTCCATCTGAACCTGTAATATATCATTTGAAATGTCTACAGAACTACCATTTTGGTTACTAATACCATTGCTTAGCAAGGCTGCATCCGAACACCTATTCCCCTCAGCCACTTGAACAAGTCCGTTAGACAGACAAAGATCAATATTGTTTGTTTGCCTGCTTTCATTTTCTGTTTTTCTCTGATTTACCTTCTCCCTATACCACATACCAACACTACTCAACCCAAAACCACCTTCTTGTTCTTCCTTAACTTTAACACAATATTCTTGATCCCCAAAAGTAAGCAAAATTTGCTCATCAATATCCTCCACACTATCTGTTTGAATCAATAATCTAACTTCATCAATCCGTTTCACAAATTTGATTTCTTCTTCCATTGCCAACATAGTACCTCACACTTTGGCTATTCTCACTATTGTCTCTTTTGACCATAAAAAGATTGGAATCCCCCTAATTGTAATCCATAAATATCTTCTATATTGTTTCATCTTAGACCCTTATTGCTCTACTTTAACAAAAAATTTCTTAATCTGACACCTACATTGCTCTAATTTGAGACTTTCCTCCTCATTGGCACACACCACAATCAAACCATTTATCCCTCACTTAACAATATTTGTAATTCTAATGTTAAATTTAATCATACAATCTCTCATATCTGCAAGGTCTAGTTTCTCTTTTGATATAAAAATCCAACACTTGTTCACACGGTTTCTTACCTCTTCATTTGGTAGACCTGTAGCCTTTTTAATTGGTGCATCCATTTTTGCCTCATCATGCTTTATTACTTCAGCTTCCTTTGCAGAAAACAATCTTTCTGACATCTCATTTCCCTTCTTGCAAACTCGATATAAATTCTGCAATTAACTATCCATCTTTTAGGCAACCATTTTTTTGCCTCAACTACATCTGCATTTTTTTCAAATTTTATAAATCCAAACCATTTTGCTTTGCTTCCCCTTTGACGACGAATCATAATCCGTGCAATCCTTCCGTATCAACCGGAAAAAAATCAACAAAATCTCATTTGTAATACACTCTGACAAATTAGAAACATATAACGTCGTTCTTTGATCAAGCACCGACTCTCTAAAATTTTCCACCTAGTTTCTTTGCACCCAAACATGACTTGGACTTCTCTACTTGTAAATTGGAAAAGGAAAACCCGGTGGTGCATCGCTCAATCTGTTATTACTCCAATCTCCTTCTTCTATTACTTGTTTTTGTTTAAACTGGTTAAGCTTTTCCTTTCAACTCTCCATCTCCCCAAGCCTCTTTTGGTATGTAGATCTACTGCTGTCGAAGAAATTCTTTGTTGATTGGGTTCACTAAGTGAGTTTAGGATGGAAAGACGACCGTTGTAAGAGACTCGCCGCCGAAAAAAGACAACTCACACGACATCTTAGGTTACTTATTACTCTCTCCGTTTTATAAATAGTGGTTTAGTTTAATTTTTCAAATTAAATTGAATATTTTAAAATTAATAATTAAATATATTTATTTAAAAATTTAAATTCATCAACAATTGGAATTAATAATAAATTTAATGTAATTTCTTATGTTTATGATTCTTTCATTTATATTTGTAAGAATGGTATAAATTTGAATTCAAAAAATAATCAACTTGATTTTAAAAATTAAATTAAGTTAATCTTTATGGGACAAATGCAGTATATCTTTCACAGTAAAATAAAAATGTAAATAAATTTATTAAAAGCATAAAAGATAAAAGAAAATATTAAAATAGAAACAGGCTTGAAAAGCAAGACCTGGGGAAAAGCCTAGGCTCTAGACCTGAAAAGACCATGTTTTCTAACCAAGAGTCTGGTTTGACTTGATCTGGCCTGAAGTTGACCATATATTTTAAAGCCCGACAAGATTTTTGTGCATGCCTAGTCAGAACAAAAATATCAAGAAAGTTTTTACAAAAATCATTGTTGAGACATTTTATATGTTTTTTTTTTTGAAAGATAAGATTATTTTTGAATCAGTTTACGTATTAATTAAAATTATTATTTTTTTGTTTAAATAATTTTTAGGTCGTACCTCCATATCGATCTGATATATTCATAAAATTTTCTTCTGAATACTGACTCTAAGATTTAAACCTAAAAAATTAAAAAAATAAAGAAGTAGACTTTTTTGACCACCAAATAGCCCCTTAATGTTATTAACGTTAAGACATTTCTATACGTGCTGAAGCTGCATAGCATGCTAAATCCCGTGTCTTCCATAAGTTGGTAGTCTTCTTATAACCTATTGTGAAGCCGTGGAAACTAAAATATTATATTTTTTTCTGTTGATAATATAAATAATATAATATATTTAAATTTATCATTATAATTTTATTATAATATTACAAATAGTAAATTAATAACTTATTATATTATTTTTGAGAGTAGTATTAGAACAAAAATATACAATTACTAATTTATAAATTCCACAAGTATGACTCTTTTTAAAAAATAAAAATAACCACCTACTAAGATTGTTGATAATGTCAGAACAATATTTATATTATTAAAATAAATAAATATTTAATAATATTTTTATATTTTAATAACATTTTAAATTTGTTATGACCCTTATTACTTTGACATTATCGTCATTTCCTATTAATAAAACTCCTCTAGAGTTATTTGGATATTGTAAGGTGGACGTGAAGACGTGAAGACGTGAAGCCACGTATCAACCATAAGGATACTTGTCCCACAACGAAGCCCAACCCTCCACGTACTTGCATCCAGGGGCGGATTTTAATTTGGCGGGGGTTCGGGGGCTGTGCCCCCGAGCCAATTTTTTTAGATAATTTTATATTTTTTGGATAATTACATATGTAAAATAAGAGTTAATTTAGTTACATAAAACTATAACCCATAAAAATATGTACTAAAAAATATTGAAATTCAACTAGAAATTCTTACCGCAAACAATAGATAAGCCTTTTGTAACTAATGGAATTTTTTTTTTGATGTACCAAGTTTAACTTTTTTATTAATCTGCCCCCCTGAGTTTACTAACTTATAAATTCTGCCCCTTTGAGTTTACCAAAAAAAAAAAAAAGTCAGCATAGGCAGGTGCCTATGTTGCCCTCTAAGTAGATCCGCCCCTGCTTGCATCAAACCTGCTGCTAATTTAATTAGCAATTAAGGCCAAGACAAAACCAAGTCTGTATAATATTATTGGTGCAAGCTAGGTGAAGTTGAACATCGAGTGTTTTCACAAAATTAGGTTTAATTTTGATGGCAAAGAGCAAGGATAACATAACATATGGGACAGCACAGGCTAAGTTATGAGAAGATGAAGCACTAAGAGTAGCCTACAAGGCAGGCACTCCACTTGAAGCAGGAAAAATTGCTGATTCTGAACCTGTTGATCTTTTCGGAGGAGAAGCTAGCTAGCTCTGGCTCTGGCTTTGGCCCCACCAATTGAAGCATGCAGTTGTACGTACTGGCCTTGGGTTAAGGGATGATGACAACACTAATATGTTTTTATGTTTTCATTAATTAATTGTACATGTAAATTGTCATTAGATAATTTGTGCTATCTGCGTAGTGCATGGTATGATACATAATTATCTTATAACTACCTGTCTACCTGCTTCTCTGTATATCTTGCACTATGTCCGTCACTATATGTTATTGTTCGGTCCCTCACTAAAGAGGGTATGTTTGGTATGTCGGATAAGGGGTATGTTTTTGATCCGTTATATATATATATATAGAGAGAGAGTTTTCTCCAATATGGCGACGGTTTTTTAGTCTGACGGTTCAAACCGTC
The DNA here is from genome assembly GCA_034770075.1 of Aralia elata. NCBI lineage: Eukaryota > Viridiplantae > Streptophyta > Magnoliopsida > Apiales > Araliaceae > Aralia > Aralia elata. The sequence continues at coordinate 9,441,320 of CM068385.1, read as the reverse complement.
GCCATAGTTATATATATTTATGGTGACGGGTTACCGTCGTCATAGACCAAGAAACCGTCGCCATAGTCGGTTCGCTGACGAACGGAAAAAAATTCCCCTATATATATATACACTAATTTTTCAATCCAAACATAACATACTTGCATGTATCGATCGGATCCCGTCACACTGTTGGTATGCATATTTGGTTTTCGACTTTTGGAGCTCAGATATAGTCTGAACTCTGAAGGCATAAATACTTACAAGGCATAAGCGAATTTAAATTGATAATAATCTATTCAAACCTTCAATTAATGGGCAATAATCTATTCAACCTTCTCTCTTCTGGATTATTATTGACCCGTCATGGCTAATTTAAATCATCCATTAATTAACGATACGGAAGCATGTGTACGTATCAATGTTATCTAGATTGATTGTGAGTTTGAAACGGTACATGGAATGAAATTGGAACGAAATCGGGACAAAAAACGACTTAAACCGTACATGGAGCGACTTAATTAAGGATATGGAAGCATGTGTACGTATCAATGTCATCTAGATTGTAAGCATGTGTACTAATCAATGTTATTCCGATCTAGATTGATTGTGGGTTTAAAACCGTACATGGAACGAAATTAGGACAAAAAATGTCGTTTTTTGTAGTATGGAGCAGAGGATAATAGGAACGAAATTCGGACAGAACCGGTACATGAAACGAAATATTGGGATAAAAACTGTCGTAAAATCGGGACAAAAAAATGTCATTTTTCGTAGATAATAAAAATAAAATCAGTACATGAAACGAAATCGGAAAAAAAAATGCCGTGAAATTGGGACAAAAAATGACATTTTTTGTAGTATAGAAATCAGGAAAGAACCTGTACATGGAACAAAATGGGGACAAAAAACGTTCTTTTTTCTAGTATAGAGGATAAAAGGAACGAAATCGAACGTTCTTTTTTCTAGTATAGAGGATAAAAGGAACGAAATCGAGTTTTTTGTAGTATAAAAAATGTCATTTTTCGTAATATAGAGCAGAAGATAATAGGAACGAAATCAGAAAAGAACCGGTGCATGAAACAAAATCGGGACAAAAACGTTTTTCCTAGTATATATAGAGGATAATAGAAACGAAAATCGGGTTTTTCGTAGTACAGAAGATAACATGAACTAAATCGGTACATGAAATGAAATCGTTTTTTTTTGTTGTTGTAGTATAGAGAATAATAGGAACGAAATTAGTTTTTCCGTAATATAGAGGATAATAGGAATGAAATTGTGACAAAACCGGTACAACAAAATCGGGACAGAAAACGTGGATTTTCGTAGTATAAAGGATAATAGGAACGAAATCAGGACAAAATATGTCGTTTTTCGTAGTACAGAGGATAATAGGATAGGTTTTTTTTTAAATCACTTACATGGTACAAATTATGTTTATACGAAATAGGAATAGTTTTTTAAAAAGATATCGTAAAAAATGATAAGATATAGTTAAAATTAATTAAGTTATTTTTAACTAAGCGCATTTAAAATAAGATTACGCCACTTGACACCTATAAGACACTTTGATACATGAGTTATAGTGACAAAGCCATATTTTTGTTCAGTGGAGTCAAATTATTGTGAGATTATAAATAATTTAGCGGGAGTTCGAGGCACCCCTGAACTAAATTTTTTGAATAATTTTGCAGTTTTCAGTTGCATATGTAAAATATGTATTTAGTTACAAAATTGTTGAAATAATAAGTCGCAACATTATATTATATATATAGCCCTTTTTGAACTCGCTTTTCTAATCACAAATTTGTTCATAAATACATAATTCCTTAATTGTTTTAAAAATAATGTAAATTAGATTATTATTTATTTTAAGAAGATTAGAGAAATATGCACATTTAAAGAAACAAAAGTGATATGAGATTAAGAAAGTCATAAAAAATTTAATTTGACCCCGTATATTGAAAAATTTACAAAATTTCAGTGAGGTCAATTTGTCCATTACACTTAATTTTTTTTCCAATTTTATAATATATTATAAAGTAATTTTTTTCCCAATAGAGTCAATTCGTCCCTGATAAGGTGGCATTCTCTATAATCTTATTTACATATTAGGGTTTCTAATAAAGTATTCTAGATGTACTCGTGTTATTATTAAACTTTGTAAATATATTAAGTATTTTAGAGGATGATTCTATACATTCTTTCTTTGTTTTCCATTAGATTTGATCTTAATCATTTTTATGTGGCCCAATGGATATATTAAAGGATGTACAATATTTGTAAAACATAAACCAAAATTGTAATAATAACTACGCGATAGAAGGTTAACTAAATAGGGTGAAAAAGATTTGAATCATCACATTTGATGTTTTTAAAGTAAAAGTGTAATATTTTGAAATATTCGTACTAAAATATGATTTGTGTTAGCATTTTCTAACAAAAATGGTACATGCATGTCCAATAACGTGAAAAGGACTATTGTTGCATATTCAAGAAAGACCAAGATTCACTCAAAAGGGTGTTAGCAACAAATAATAGACATGATAAATAAGATGAAAATCAACTCCACCATCCGATCCTGTTTGTACTCCAACAGTGCAATAAACGTGGCTAAATAATGTTGATTGTTTAATTATAACGATTACAAATTCGTCATTAATGCACTTAATGGCCTTTCGAAAGGTCTGGATTTTGAGATGATCGGGTAGTAATGATTTTTGCTTGTTAATTTAGAATTTCTAACATTTACTTGTGTTTGTGAGTTTTAAAAATAAAAATAAAAAGTTAGAAATAAAAAGAAAGAAAAGTGAGATGAGTTTAGAGAGAGAGAGAGAGACAGACACCAAGAACCCTAGATGTGACTCCGAGGTTCTCTCTTTTATATATATTCTCAATATTAAATAACCTGTATCAAACTTAAGCTTTTCTTTCTTTTAATTTTCAATTTCCAAGTTTACAGTACATTTTATCGCCTTTTTATTATTATTTTTTTTCAAACTTATAGACAACGTATATTTCCTGTTTTAGGTATGTGAGAGATTTTGCTTATAGATCATTTAATCTTATCTTCAAGCTTTGACCTTGAAATCCTTCTATTAACCTTTGGTCCTTAGACTGTCCTTATGTTCATAAAGTAAACTCAACATCCCACGACCTGCTCTATGTGATGGACCAACTCTGAGTAAAAAACTCCATACTTTCTACTCCTATGCTTACGAGGTGTTACACTCTGAGAACTTAGAGTAGTTTGTAGACTTCTTCAATCTACTCTGACTGCTGAACTTTTGAATTGCTTTCTGTAGGCAAGAAAATCGTACGTCGCTTGATTAGAGTTTTGTATTGGCTGAGGAGGAAAGAAATCCACACAGAATACAAGAAATGATCTAGAATTTATAATGGAGAAAAGAACGGGTAGGCGATCACTAGGATAACATATGACAGAACTCTAGAAAGAAAGAGTCTTTTTGCATGTCTTAGACAAGGAAGGTATAACTGATGTCTCTTTGGGTGGGGCGACTGACGTTCTGCTTTTTTCAGTCTCATAACACTTTTTTAGTTGGATATCTCGTAAGTAATTTTCTCATTTGATATATTCCTGCTCTTTAAGTTCACCTTTTTATACTTCGCTATGCCATTTTATTTTCCTTTTTTAGGTTGAGAAGATAAAGGATTTGCCCTTATCTCCCGATGCACTTGCCTTGCTTGACTCCCTTCATCTTGATTCTACCACTTCGCATCTCAACGCCTCCAGGAAGGTCCTTAGAGGGTGGTTCATATTCTCCATTTGAGAACTGAGCGAGTAGTCCGTCATAGCCTGACATCTGATTGCTTTTGGCATCACGCACTTGATGTCATATTCAGAAAGTATCATCATCCATCTCGTAGGCCTCCTCACCAATGCAGGCCTAGTCAACAAGTATCAAATTGGATCAGTTTTTGTTGCAAGCTTCACTTCGTATGCTAGGAAATAATGTCACATTTTCTTTGTAATAAACATCAATGCCAAACAGTGTCTTTCTACCTGCGAATATTTTGACTTAAGTCCTCTGATGATTCGGCTAATGTAATACATGGATTTTTCTTCTTCATCTACCTCTTGTGTAATCAAGACTCCTACAGACTTTACGGTAGATGTGATGTACAGCTGTAAAGGTATCCCCTTTTGTGGTACTGCCATCGTTTTTGTCGACATCAATATCTCATTTACTTTCCCAAAAGTTTGTTGTTGTTCTTGCCCCCAGTCCCATTCAGCATTTCCTTTTAATAGCTTCCTAAAAGGCTCCATGACTTCCACTAATGCTGACATAAACCTCCTTAGGTAGGAAACCTTTCATAGGAAACTCTTCAACTGTTTTTGTGTCTTTGGTAGGGGCATCCATGTGATAGCCTTCGCCTTACCGGGATCCACTTCGAAACCTCTATTGTGCACCAAGAAGCCCAAAAACTTTTTGACTGTCATCCCAAAGGCGCACTTCTTTGAATTCATCTTTAGCTTGTACTTTCGGCACCGCTCAAACACCTTTCTTAGATCCTTGACGTGGGTTATCTCATTTTTAGATTTCACCACTATGTCATCCACGTAATCCTCCACTATGTCATGGAAGATGGTGTGTATTGCCCCTTGAAAAGTTGCCCCGACATTCTTCAATCCAAACGACATCATTACATAGTAAAAAATTTCGAACAAGGTTCGGAAGGCCATCATTTATGCATCGTCTAAGGACATCTTTATCTAATTGTACCTCATGAATCCATTCATAAAGGACATCATCTCGTGATTTACCATTGCATCTACCAAAGAATCTATATTGGGTAGTGGGTACATGTCCTTCAGACACACCTGGTTTAAGTCCCTAAAATTCACACAGATTCATAATTGTCCATTGAATTTCTTTACCAGTATAATGTTGGATAGCCAAATAAAATGTTAAATAGGCTTAATGAATCATACCTCTAGTAATTTCTTTATCTTTTCCTTTATCTATATCTCGACCTTTGGGGAATAGGTGCAAGGTGCTTGCTTCACTGATTTAACTCATGTATTTATGTTCAGCCTATGCTCCACCAACTCCTTATCAATTTTAGACATCTCACTATAGTTCCAAACAAACACGTCTCTATACTCTCGCAACAGTTTTACTAATTCTTCTTTCTGGCCAGCACTTAACTCCTTATTGATGTAAATTGGCTTTGACATTCCTTCTTCTGTTGCCAAATTAACTTTCTCTAATTCATTTTATTGAGGTTTTGGCCTATCCTCAAAATATTCCGGAGCCGGTTCCACTTTCTATTGCACAACCTCTTCTTCCTCATTGTTGTTGGAGTGGGGGACACCTCTTGAGCCCTTAGGTTCAAATGTACCTTCGGGCTCTTCCCCCTCGCACCGTCACAAACGAAACACTATCCTTCTATTAGGTTTAACAACCCTTACCCTCTAGGTCTTCTAGTCCTCTTTCTTTTTGTTCCCTTTGTCAACCTGCGATTGTGCCGCCCTCTTGGCATTAATCACGTTCCTAGCATCGTTTGGGCCTGTTGCCTTCTTTTTTTGTTCTTTTTCTTTTTTCTCAAGATCTACTATCACTTGATTCTTGGCTTTGGAACATTCTCCTTGTTCTAGGGTTGGTTTCTTCGCTTCTTTCTTTTCGCGCACAAACTTATTTTCTTGCACTTTTTCCCAACTTGCTAACCTCAAGGAATCTGGCTTAGCAATATTATTTTCTCCTTCTTCGACTACATGATCAAAGAAAGTTGACTCTATGATATGTGCCTCTTCCGACGAAAACGGATTGCTTGTTACTGGTATCTTAATCTCTTTTCCCTTCCATTTAAAATGCCTTTATGCATTAATGGAAAACCGACGGCACCACCTCATAATCATTCTACCATGCTCTTATTAGTAGCACATGGTAGGCTGCGTCAATCTCTGTCACATGGAACACCACAGGTCCTCGCATCTTTCCTACTTGCATGTCCACCTTTATATGTCCAATGGTTCTTATGCTTTGATTGGCAAACCCAGTGATACTCGTTTTGTCTTTGATAATCTTCTTTTTTGACATTCCTAATTGTTTGAACACGTTGTAGGGTATGATGTTTATGGGGGCGCCATTATCAATGAATGCTCTGCGTACCTCCATTCCATTGATAATTGTTGTCACATAGAGCGGTCTATTATGGGGGTACTTCACTTCCTTGTCAACTTTGGAGAAAGAAATTGTGTTCCTCTTCCTCTATCGTTTTCACAAATCCTTTACCTAATTCCATGTAAACCTCATGTGCTTTAGCAACTTTGATGATTACCTTGATTGCCTCTATCCTTGCTCCCTTTGATAATCCTGTCTGATCAAAAAAAATTTGAACTACACCCCGTTCATCAATGCATTCACTTTTAGACTAAGCTCAACGACATCCTTTATCTCTTCCGTTACTTCCACGTTCTCCATTACCACCACTTCTTCTTCTATCGGTATTTCACTATGGGTGATAGTGTTGCACGTTTCATTTCCTTTATGATTGGGTAGTGGCTTGTCCACTCGATCTCACTTGCTGCTAGTTTCTCATTGTAAATCCTCCTCAAACTATAACAATCCATGGTGGAATGCCCCACGTATTGATGATATACGCAAGTCTGGTCTCTTCTTCATCGCTTCACTCACTGCAAATCTGGGTATTGGAGGCTTGATCACTCCATGTAAAACCCACTGTTTATACAAGTCTTTAAACAAGTTCTTGCAGTAAGTAATAGCCTCTGAAATTGGCAGACCCAAATACTTGTCTCCTAGCTTTCCTCTCTTTCTTTCTCTGTCTCTCTTGCCCCATATAGCTTTTATTCAGAATATGGTAAAGCCACAGTAGCTGACCTTTTGCCTTTCCACGTTACGCGGTTACATGGTTAGCAGGCAATAACATAATTCCTCCCAAGTATTGTGCAAATGATGAAAGTGGTAAAAAGGAATCACATACCTTGGTAATGAGATGGGGGCTTGAAGGAATCGAGAGCACCGTTGTTGTATATGTTCACCAAATTCTTCTCTTCAATCGGCTCTACACACTTCTGCGCCTGAGCTCTGAATCTATTCACATAATCTGATAACTCCTCATTTGGATTTTTTTTGAATCTCATCAACTCCACAATGGTCACCTGCTTTTGAACATATAAAAATTTCTTAAAACTATAATTTTATATCATCCCAATCCTGGACTGACCTATTTTCTAAGTTATAGTACCAACTAAAGACACTATCTGTTAAAGTTTTGTTGAATTCTCTAAGTAAGATGTTGTAGTTGCTCACATCGTTATAACTCAACCACAGGGACATCGATTCCACAAACCTAGCAATATGCTCCCTTACGTTCCCCTTTTCTCCGTTATACTTCGAGAAATATGGAGGGTGTTCAACATATTCTGGTGGGTGAGGTTATCTTCGGATATGTGTTAGGTAAGGAGGGGTAAAATCCAATTCTATGGGTTTATTTGTCTGTTTACGGAGTTAATTGATCACATCAATCATGTCATCTTTGGTCACAAACTGACTTGATATATGAACCCTTTGAGGTGTCGAGGTAAATTGATGGACCAATGGTGTATGTGGTAAAGAGAATGGTTGGTGTACACTTGCATCATGTGTAGGTTAGATGATTTGCAAATGTTGTGATTGTTTGTTTGGTCTTTAGTTTTGACCTTGGATAAGGGGTGTTTGGATTTGCGAATTTGGTGGTAATGTGGTTGTCATGATCACCGGTTATGACTAGGCTAGAGCATTTGTTTTTATTTGATGTCATGGCATGTCACCACTGCTTTGGGAATTTAAGGGTGGTTGGAATTCGTTGGCCTTTTGTTGTTGTCAGAGGCACACTTTGAATGTCTTTGTTGTTGTCTCCTCCTACTCGTGTCGCTTGTGAACTTCCCAAGAACATAGCTTGAAAAGTCAGCACCTGCATCAATTGTTGACGAAAGTTTCTCATTTCCTCTAATTGCTTATGCATCTCGGATATCATAGACCTCATCATTCTTTGTCCCTCGCGTGCATCCTTCAACGCCTTCAGCATCTCCATCTGCACAACGTTCATTGTTAGCTTGTCTCCAGCCGCTTCCTCGCCTTGTATATACTTGTTTGTCAGATGTTGGTAGGTCGTTGATAAGCCATATATGAGAACTTGAATTACTTTTTGAGGTATTTTCTATAATAGGTCTATCTAACTCCAAATTTGCAACTTGGAAAGCTCGGTTAGATTGTCTCAAGCATCGATCTGGTGAGGTAAAACTTGTAGTCAGAGAAACTTTACTCGTTATTCTTCCACTTTGAGTTATGAGAATACCTTCATGAATCTTACACCTCCCCAGCAAAGTTGCCAGAAATTGTAGGCAAGAAAATCGTACCTCACTCAATTAGGGTTTCGTATTGGTTGAGGCGGAAGAGTACTGGAAATAATCTAGGGTTGTAGAAGGGAGAAGAACGGATATATAGGCGATCACTAGGACAACACGTGGAAGAATTTTAGAGAGAAAAAATCGCTTCTTGTGTCTTAAAATGTTTGAAAATCAAAAGTCCTTTCCATTGAAATGAAAGGTGTATTTATAGGGCATCCTGATAAGTGATCATGTGACTCATGTGCCTAACATGTGACATCAGGTGAAATTTTAAAAATACCCTTAGTTGCCCAAAGTAATATCCAAATCGTACTGTCCTTTTAGCCGCTAATTCAAATCCTTCAATCATTTTTCATTATGATTTGCCTTCATAAGCCTTCTGTCATGGGACTTTTGGAGGCATCTCTCAATTCATCATTTTTTTTGTTGCTCAATTCATGTTGGTCCAGGCTTTTTTCTTCATTCAAACACCTTATGAGCCAAATCTATCGTTGAAATACTCTAGAGGACCTCGACACGACCTCAGGGTTGCCAAGCCCTAGGAGGCCGAACCCTAGGGGGTGGGTTGAACTTTAGGGGGACAAATCATAGGTTCGTGCCTCCTTCGTTATCTTTCATTCGCCTTGGTCTTTCTTGCTCAGTTTTTATCATTATCTCGTGATTCTTGATCCTATAAGAAGTTTCTCTTGTCATAGAGGTTTTAAGAAAAATCATTCTTCAATTCTCATGAGCTTTCTTGTCTCTATTCTTGGTTTCAAACTTGTTATTTAGTGAATGCATCGCTCAAGGCTTGTTCGGCATAACATTCGAAAATATGAAGAGGTGTGCCCCTTAGGTGGCCAACCCCTAAAGTGGTCGAACCTAGGGTGACTAGGGGGTCACCCCAATTTTCTTTGTTCTTTTTCTGTTTGTTTCCTTGATTTTTGTCCTTATTTCATTTTGAAAGTTCAAATCAAGTTTAATCGGAAAAATTGTTGTCAAAGTTTATTACAAGGTGAGACTAACTAGGGGTGGCCGAACCCTAGAAAGCCAAAACTCTAGGTGTTTTTCCTTTTGTTTATTTATTATCAGTTTTATTTATTTATTTTCGATTTTTTTATTTTTATTTAATTCTTTAAATTATATGTGAACTCTAATTTATACTTGACCCAATGGTTTGTTGTTTGTTTAATTTTACATTGAACTCTTCGTGTAAACTCCTTTCAAGTAGTGTCACTTCCTAAATCTTGAGTTCTCGTCTTGTTCACGGTGCTTCTTCCAAGACTTCGAAAATTACATATAAAAGCTTATGGATCTGTTTTTCCTATACAATGATTATTCTAAGATCCATTTACGATCATTACATTTCAAAAGTTACAACTCGACGAAATAAATGCCCTTTAATACAAAATATACAATTCCATTAAAATTTCACGGCAACATCTATTTCTATATTATAAATGGAGAATGGAGGCCGGGGGTGATTATTATTTGGGCAACCTGTGTAATGTCGTAGGGGGATAAGGATGCTCTTCATTTCCCTTTCCCTTTATTTCGGTCAAATTCATCAATTTGGGTTAATAATAATTTTGTTAGTAATAATTCAAATATGTTAATAAATAGTTAATGATATTAAGATCAATCCTAAAAAAAAATAGTAATCCGACACTTTTTCACCGTTAAAATTGGTAGAAATTCTTTTAGACTTTTAACGGTAAAAAAGTGTCGGATTACTAATTTTTTTTTAGGATTGATCTTAATATCATTAACTATTTATTAACATATTTGGATCATTACTAACAAAATTATTATTAACCCAAATTGATGAACTTGACCGAAATAGAGGGAAAGGGAAATGGAGGGAATCCATTTGCCCTCGGTTATGGGTAGGGTGAGTAGTATTGTTTATCAAAAACTGAGAGAAAATAGGAAGAGGAGGATGGGAAGTTAAGCATCCTTTGATCCTTGAAGCTTTGTAATAATATATGTTTCTTTTAACTAATTTATGTTGACTGGTCTTGATGCTTCGGAGAATGAGACTAGCAAGTTACTCCCTCTGTTCCGTTTTCCTTGTCATTTTAAAAAAATATATATAAAAATTAAAAAATATAATTAATGTTTTGTTTGATTGATCAAAATAGTTATAAAATCTCAATACTATCAATCTAAAATTTATTAGAAAAGACAAAAGAGAAACAAATTAATATTTAATATAAAAGTAATATAAAAATTAAGTCATTAATATTTTCTTAAAATTTATAAAAAATAAATAAAATAAATAAAATTTCACTTTTTAAAACGACATATAAAAAAGAAGAAAGGAAGTATAAAGTTCATGCATAATCATGTGATATTTATCTATCATTTCACTTTTTTGATTCCTAAGTGACTTTGTATTCATTCACATATATTTCCTCCATCTCAGGATATAAATCTTTATTACTATTTTAAATAATTTTAAATTAAATGTTTATTTATTTTAAATAATTTATTTTTTATAATAATTTACCGATAATATCCTTAGCATTAATTGTCATATTTCTATTCTCTATGCATATTTATGAAGTATCATTAGTCATGTATAAAAAATTATGCAATTAAATGAAAATTTAAATATGAATAGTTTTGTTATTTTATCATCTTTAACATACGTAAAAAATCAATCAGAATCTTTATCCCGAAACAGAGGGAGTAATTTTTTTCTCAAGTTCATTTGTCACAAGCAATTATTTGAGACCTATCCCTAATGATGAAACTTAAATTATCTCAAGGTTTTCTTTGTAATATTTTAGCAATTGAGCTGAGTACCCTTGGGTCTATATGGGCATAATGGGATTGCTTTGTAGGTATATGTTTACATGCCAAACAATGCTGCACGTGCGATCGATCCGGTTCACGTTAGAATTCCAAAAACGTCATAGGGGAATCATGTAGTAAATGTCTCCTAAAATCTAATAAACTTTTGAGAATAAATAATAATATATTAAATTTTAAAATTAATATGACTGATAAGAATTTAAAATAAAACAATTTTGTAATTAATAATTTTTGTTATATACTATATAATTATAATAATGGTATCAACTAAAATTAAAAAAATTCACATTAATTTGAAGTTTAATATATCGTTGTTTGACTTTAAAAATTAATTTGTGACTCTAAGTATCAAAAATAATAATAAAATATAGTGTTACAAAGACTCTTTTTGATTAAGCTCCAACAAGTTTTTATATTTGATCTCTTGTTTCCTTTCTCTAGCTCTTTCCAAGCTCCAAACAGATGGGTATATTAGCCAAAGCCAAAAAAAATACTCCCTCTATACCACAAAAGAATCTCATTTACAAATATTACAATTGTAAGGATATATTTTATATTTTTGATTCATGTTAACCCTGAAATTATATCGTGTTTAATTTAAAAGTGATGACATGATAATAAAAGTGTAATGTTAAACCGGAGAATATTATGTCATTTTATATTAAAATCAAAAAAATAATTAAAAAAATAAAATTGACAATAAAACCCTTTTTGTGGAACAGAAAGTGCAATATAAAGTGCACTAAATTAGAAAGTGCAATATATAAGCTCTACGGCATTGGAAAAGATGAATGAAGAAATAATGTGGGATGGAAGTAGATAACTAGATAAGATCTTTTTGTAATTTTTACGCAAACGCGTGGAAATAATTAATGTTTGGTTTTCTTTCTTTTCATTGTCGCAATTGTGCTGGGACTCACTTACCAATGTTGATCTAACTGATGGAAAAATATGTCAATTCTACTCAATAATTAAGAAACATAAATACTTGTCTAAAATGATGTGATCGAGTTGAGGCGTACATATATAGCACTATACTTAGAGATTATTTATGCCACTTGGAGAAGATTTCTCAATGCTAAAGGTAGACAATAATCCCTCCAGCATTCAACAACTCTTCCTCTAAGTTAACCATCACTTGTATAATCAGAGAACCGGTAACAACTTCTACCATTTTCCTTACTCAATTGAGTGGAAAAAAATTGAAACGGTATATAAATGTGGAGAATAAATTAATTTATACTAGTTTGATACCCGTAGTTTATATCATTTTTTTTTACAAATATTTGATATATTTTTATTAACATATATTTATTATTTTTTATTGACATAATACATATATAATATTGAAGATAATTTGAATCAATATATAACTTTTAGTATTTTAAGAAAAAAAATTTATATTCTTCCTCCATAATTCAAGTAAAATTAATTACAATTATTTGTAATTATTGTTGCTGATAGTGCAGTTGTAAAGGAAAGATCACGAAGGGTAACTACAGCCATATTGAATCAAATGGTAAAGGAGGCTCTAGCTTTTAAGTCACTCCCAAGGACCCGAGATGGTAAGAGAGGACGTGTATATCAAGATGCTAAGATACTGAATTTGGGAAGCCTTTCCACAGAGAAAAGTCTGGAGAAGATCAAGATATTTTGGATGTGGTTAAAATGACAACCATTGAGGAGCCTATTATGGTTGATTTGTCATCTTGTAGATCTCACCACTAACATTGAGATGGGCTCCTCTCAGGTAGATTACCTTGTAAAAGCCTGGGAGAATAAGCAGGCTAATTCTGTACGCCTTCTCAAAGAAGATCTTGAGAACCTGAGCAAGCAACGGCAGGAAGTTTTTGTTGCATGAGTTGTAACACCATATTTTTAGTAAATTAAGTGATAAGATATACTTGAGTTACAATTACTTGTCTGGATATTGAGTCATGCATTTTTCGTGATTGTGTGATCAATTAATGGTGTATTTTTTGTATGCTCTAAGTGTGAGCTTTGGCCATTTGATATGTTTGTTTAGGATGTTTGTGTCGAACACACCTTCCGATTTTACATACATCTAGATTGCGCGGTCCGATATGTGATTTGACTGTGTGACATTATAGTTTTTTGACTTACATATGTGATAAGATATATTTTTATTATTATTATGAGCTCAGTATAAAATAACCACTTAGCCACTTTGATTCAGTCTTCAATTTCGTTTCGTTAGTTTTATTAATTTAATTATATTCTGGTCAAACTTTGGAGATTATATTACTGTAAGTATTTATGCTTGAAACATTACTCAATATTTATTCTTGAGGCATTAACTCAATATTTATTCTTGAGGCATTAACTCAGTATTTAGTTCAGTTGCTTTTGTATTTCAGTTTTATTTATTTTGCATATCTTTATCCGTACTAAACACTTGACTCGTGTTATGTTTTTCACAAAAATTACTACTTTAATCTTTTACCTTGTTTTAATTCGTTAATATATATATATATATGATTTCATATTAATTAATAAACTTCTTCTATGGTGGCGCCCTACCTCTATAGACTCATTAACCGTCCCTCAAAAATGCCCTGATACCCACGTTCATCTTTCTCTATTATGTTCATCCAAATGAGAGAATTCATACTTGCAAGAACATTGATCTGCTGGGGCCTCGTGTGCCTCCTGTAGTGGGGTCTTCTTAAACAAGGCGACTTGTCTTTTGTTTGACTGTTCTAACATTTACTTTTTGTTTTGGTCACATGGTATGCTATAATTTTTATAAAGGGTCTATAGGTGAAACTCTACCACAAATGGTAGAGTCTTTACCGTAGCTAGTAAGTGAAAGTGTATCTCTTCTAGGCAAAAGTTTTAGGACTTTTTTAGGGAGCGCAGATATACCCAATGTAGTTGATTTGATAATTGTGATAGCTCCCTCTTCATCACAGAGGGATTGGTCATGGTTTGGAAGATATTTCAGTTGATTCTCGTAGTTTAATTATTCATTCACCTCTTTACGACAACCATTATTCCAATTCTATTCTTATAGGAAACCTGACTATCGTCGGTACCAAGCACTTAGATCCTTCAGATGTTTCTACATTGTTGGTAGGTCTCGTTGCGACTCTTAGAAGAAGTGGTAGAATTATTCTAAGTATTTTGGCTAGAACAGCTATGTACATTTTCTATTTTCTATTCACTCGTGATTTGGACTGATCGACGCGATTATAATATTTCACTCGTGATCTGGCCTGGTCGACCCAATCATAATATTGAAGGATGGGACCTTTTCTCAGAGTGCTCTAGATCCCGAGAAGAGTTGAAGATGGTGCAACATCGAATCCTATTACGTTACTTCGAATGGAATCTTAGTCCGCCTCACTTGCTTTCTTTATTGTATAAGGGATAAGCGAAGTCAAGGGATTTTCTTCTAACTAGTGGCTGAGAGTAAGCAAGCTACCTTCACTTAACAGATTTATGGTTGAGTCAATAACATGCTCTAGGTCAGGAATCTTTGCTCTCCTCTTTTGCATTTCCGCTGCCTGCATTTTTCTTTGTGTATGTCCGTATTGTAAAGTTGGTCAACGCCAACTGTCATGGTTGAAAATAGGGGGTCAACCAAGACCCCCTAATAAAGCTTTTTTCGATAAAGCAAGCGATTCGTTTCAACAACTTAAGACCAGATTAACCCCTTTGAATTAGCTGATCTTACAAGATCGATCGGGTGGGCTGGTTGGGAAGGGATGATTAGTGGAGAAAAGAATCGCTGAGAGATAGATTCTACTATTTGGTCAGGACGAATGAGTGGGCATTTTTCATTTCCTATTTATCGAAAATCTCACTATTAGCTCATTCTTCATCGAATCATACAGATGATCTAGTAATGTTGGAATTTATATTCTGTTTATTGAATTACATGAAATTTAACCCAACTTCATGTCTGGAATGGAATGGAATGTATGAAATACGTATGAACGAAGGAATAAAGAGAATTTTCTACTCAAATTGGAATGGAATTTGAGAAAGAGATATAAATGAAAAGGAATTGATAAAACTTTCACGTTCGGCTCGAAAATCGAGAACCCAGTCCCCCTTTTGATCCATTCATTTTCGCAAGCAGGGAGGATCCAGAGCTAAGCCCCCGCCTATTCGAGGTTGGATGGCCTCGCCCCACAAGCACCCAACCTTCCTTTTGCTCTTCTTCTGGTTTGCCTCCACAAACGTGCCACCTAGGAGCCTTACTCATATTCCAAAAGTAAACCCCTTATTCGTGGAACTACTAGCAGTTGGAGGGGCCGGATAGGCTAAGAAGCCAGGCAAGGCGAGAACAGGGTGCGAGATAGATAGTTGTCTTATTCGTTGGATGGGAGTGACTTCCTTAAAAAAGAGACTGACTAAAAGATGGATATTGTGGAACGCTAAAAGGATGATAGATTTGGTGCTAGGTTTTTTTTAGAGTGGATGGCTCTGTTTCCTACCCTAAGCACGGGTTCTATTCTCGTGTCTCTTTTGATCATTAGTGCAATAACAAATACCTACGATAACTCTTTTTCCAAGTAATAGTTGTAAGAGCACCGCTCACACACTAATTGTCACTAGAAGCTGAAAAATGGAAACTAAAAAAGCTACAATAATAGTTTCATGTTATGAGTACAAGTGTTCGATAGATTAACCAAGTATAAAACTGAATTTTGGTTTTTATGTCCGTAGGGAAAGGTAGAACTTTTTTTAAGCCCAACTCCTTGAAAAAGAATCCTCAAATTCTAAATTAAACGCACTACTTCTCTTATGCTTCTTTGTCAACCTTCACCGATACCAGCTCAACTAAGTGTGAACCTCGTGTATTATGACCAATGTGCCCTATTTTTGTCAACCTTCAACGATACCAGCTCAACTAAGTATGAACCTCGTGTATTATGACCAATGTGCCCTATTTTTCTAGCTCCAGTTCGGAGGATAGTTTAGTGTCAATAGCATTTGCGCGAGTCATTTCTAAATGCTTCCAATGCTGCCTTTACCATAGCAATTAGGCTATAGATGTTACGCATGTTTGGTACAAGATTACATTATGAAAGACTTGCTAATTATGCATATCAAGAGAAGCCATTACAACTGGATTAACAGAACACTCGCATAAACGGTTTAATCTTTAAAAACTTTGAATATAACATTAAAAAAACAA
Source organism: Aralia elata (assembly GCA_034770075.1). Classification (NCBI taxonomy): domain Eukaryota; kingdom Viridiplantae; phylum Streptophyta; class Magnoliopsida; order Apiales; family Araliaceae; genus Aralia; species Aralia elata. The sequence continues at coordinate 9,425,001 of CM068385.1, read as the reverse complement.
AAGATGATAAATATACGAGCTGCTGCTTTTGTTCATCTATTATCACTTGCAATATCTGCTTTCAAAAGAATCAAGTCTTCATGCTACTCCTTTCTGCTGCTGCCCTCGTTGTCCAAGCTGCATGGACAAATAAATTATACCCATCATAGAGTGGCTTTGTATTTGCATGTCAACTTGCACAACTTCCTTTTCAGCTTTGAAAAAGGATGCAGTACTTCTGGTCTGTCATATAACTTTGAGCTGAATTTCCCAGGCAGCAAAATGAAGAACCACGCCCGTATGTATAATTCATTCCAAAACAGCAGGTCTTTTTTCAAGCAATGACTCGAGAAACACTGAACATAATTTAGTAAGAGAAGGTAGATTATGCGATGATCCACTGAAAATTGTTTCCCAGGGCCGTTCGGATGGTACTAGTGGGACTGACTGAATTGGATTTGTCTTCAACTTGAACTCTGGTAGCTCTCCATAGATAGATTCATACCCAACTGGCCCTGTTAAAAGAAAGGCAGACAACTAAATCAAAAAAGTATTCATTTTCATTTTTCTTTTTTTGGTGACTGACAAATGGACTCGAAACTTGAAAGATTGTGGAATGCATTATCCAATCCACTTTGGTCAAACTCTTTCAGCTGAGGGAGGGCAGATGGAGAGTACCATTTTGTGCTCATTTGTTTATGTGCACATATAACACTTCAGGCGAGTAATAAAAGTTTTTGTACAGATAACTTTATCCATAGATTTGGATGTATATCTATAATATGATACACTGGCCTTTGATGGTTAAACCCCAGTGTTTGAAGAGCAATTCCACCTGAAGGTCCATAATGGCTCGGACTCTCTACAGAGTTTAGCAAGCTTTTACTAGCATGTAATTTATTGCTAGACAAGCTGTACTAGTATTATAGGATTCCGGCTTAGTTTAGATGACATTCTTTCAAGTTTGAAATGTCACCTTTTAGTTGGAATAATTTCAAAAAGCACTGTTTGTTAATATCGTCTACATTACCATATAATCATGATTAACTAACTAAAAGAAAAACATTTGAATTTTGTGATCCCCGTGAACTGTGTATGTTGAAGAACGACTAAGCATACTTGTGTGCAATTCATATCAGTGAATAATGACCGACTAAAATAAATAAAAGAACAACACTTGCCAAAAAGAATTTGAAAGAATAACAAGCAATAATGTTCATGCAGCTCTGCATAGTTACTGTTATAATATGATATTAATAATCTATAAATGGTATAGGATGTAGGAGCCCTACCTGTTTCCTCCAACGCAGCAAGAGTCTCACGATGAGAAATGCCGCCTTCATGAAGTTGCTCGCCATGTGGGTGAAAAAGGACATACTCATGATCAGCATTTATATAAGCAAGTAAGACCGAGGCTGGTTTTCCATCAGAAGCATTCTCTTCCAAGGATCTTGGGTTTTGATGAACAAAAGCAAGCCCCCCTCCCTTAGCCTGCAGCAGAAGTGTAGAAGAAAATGAAGCAATGCAGGAAGCTTTATTTGTAATAATCTTGTCTAATAGGCATGAAAGCGGCCAAAGGTACCTCCAGGTCGATCCTACAGTTCAACAAATACCCCCACCCAAATATCCACCAATTGTCTCAATCAGACAATGATACTCCACTCAATATAACAAGGGGAGTAGAAATATGCACTTACCTTCCTTACAAACCAGGTAGTAACAGGAACAGGATCTTCTACATTGAATAACAAGATAATTCCGTCTACACCGTGTAATGTGCTTTCATTAGACTCCTCGGATTTAGATGACTTGGATAGAAGACCAAGAACAGCAAAAAAGGAATCGTCCACGGTAGACGTTACAGCTGCATAAATACACAGGATACTAGGTCAGATGACAGAAGAAAAAAATATAAAGAATAACTTAATGATAGGAAACTGCAAAACTATTTTCAGCAGCAGAATTGTTTCAAAATGATAAACTTTCATGAGATGCACATGTGCTACTAAACCTTTATAAGAATCCATAACAAAGGGCCTTAAAAAGGGAACTCATAAGATACTGATGTTAATATAATGGAACAGTCGTCAAACCCTTCTACAGTTTTTGAATGTGGTCAGAAGTTTCATTTTTGTCGTTGCACTTGGACAAAAACATAACTTTTCACAAAATATTCAGCGACTGATTTTTATTAAGAGAAGGATGAACATTGAGTTTTAAGTACAACAAAGAGTGAACCTAAATGCAAGTGCATTAATGCAACTCTAACGCTTGTTCTTGAAACCTGAATTCCATCCGCAGACTGTTTTTTCACACAAAATAATATTTCTATGGATTTGGATTGATTTACATATATATATATATATATATAGAGAGAGAGAGAGAGAGAGATAAGACAAAACTACCAAAGTGACAAGATGTAAACAAACAATATCCAGTACTTTTAACTTACTTCATTTACAATGAGAAGATACATTACTTAAACAGACAAGGAAATTGGCAAGAGGAAAAACAGAATGTATTCATCGTAAGACCCGAAAAAGGGGTGAACTCGTGTACACACTGTAGAGGATAAGAAAAAGGGCAACCACAAACAAGCTATGCCAATCACTTTCTTGAGATATATATAAATGCACACACACACGCAAAAAGAGAGACCAGAACTACCGAATCGACAAGATGTACACATAAGCACCGAAAAGGGGTTAACCCATGTACACACATCATAATCACCGCACTGTATCGGATAGTGCATAAGGGCAACCAAAAACCACCTTTCCCCACAACTCTCTAATAACATAACCTACAGCCAAAATGTTCCTTGTTTCCAATTCCCACAATACCTTAAAGAAAGGAAGATCCAATAAAATTATAAACACTTGGTTGATAAGCATACATGAATCACAAAATATATGTGGATAAGCAGATTAACTTTTGATAACTTCTTACTTTCATCAATTCAAATTTTTGCAAGTGTAAAACTGGATATGCCACAAGAATCAATTTTAATGATTACAAGATAAATAAACCAGATAGTTGACTGGCACAAGTGTGTATTGTGAGAGGTTGTGAAAATTCAATTATTTTAAATGCTTCCATCTCCCTCAGGACCATCACCTACTTGAAAATAATACTGATACAAAGACACTGTACAGTGACTAGGGAGCTCTGGCGTACGTTATTGTTACCATCGGTATTTCCTTAGGTAATGCCAGGGATGGTTTTAGGTTTATTTTAAGCTAGAGTACGTATAGTAAAAGAAGAGAATGAGAGTTAGCCTGGAAAATCCTGCTTATGTCTTGTTCAATTACTCGGAGAGAGTGCAAGAGAGAGGGGAGAGAGAGAAAGAGAGAGAAAAGAGGAGTCCCTTGTGTAGCAGAAGTCTAACAGGCTAAACTTCTTGTTTTTGGGTGCAAGGAGCTTCTCCGGGATCTACTAATTCTGGTTTTAGACTTTCCTTGGAAGATATGGATTACAAGTTAGTTTCCCACAGTCTATATTATGTACATGGGTTGCGCCCATAGTTTAGGCACTTTTTGAATGTAATATAACTGATTAAGTAAACATTAGAGAAGAGAGAGCACTCAAACCTTCTGTATGAAGCTTATACGACCACGACATAGACAGCTTTGACATACTCCAAACAGAGAGTTGTGGGATTGAACCTCTGGAGGCAGATACAAGATACTCTGACTTCCCAATAAATGAGATTTTCACGATTGGCTGCCAAAGAGAAGTAGGTTAGACAGAAGGAAGGAGAGAGGAGGGGGAGTTCACATACATCTAAAAAGTTAAGCTAATAGAACTGTAGAACATGGCATCAAGCGATAGTCTTAAGTCTTAACATATCGTAAATCCTGCCCCCTTGCTCCTCACTATTATTTTTTCTTACAGAGCAAATACAACACAAAAATGATAAACTGACGGGGGAATTACCTCAAGGCTCTCTCCAATTACAGCCACCAGAACATTCTTCTTGGGATCCCATAATGTAATTGCAGTTTCTGCAGCAACAGCCAAAACAGAACCGTCGGCAGAAAATGCAGCAGCTGTCATTGGCTTCTTCCTACCAGCGAAAAAGATAAAATAACATTTACGATAAATATAAAGAGTTATTGATAACAAATTCTCGACATAATTAAACAGTGGCAACTGGCAGTATGTTTACATCCACAAGTTATTGTTAACAAGAAAAGATTTGCAGATGCTTAAGATGCTAATCATTGATACATTGCAGATAGCTTGTAGCCAAAGACTGAATTATCTTTAGAACAAAGATCTACCTTACTAAATTTGTTGTTATAAGATGAAACGACATTCACAAATTATATTAAAAGCACCTTGGTTTTAACTGAAGAAAAATTTGAATTCTTCATTCAACATTCATTATTATACTACATGTTAATTATTAAGTTGCAAGTCATTTAACAAACTCAGTTCCAAGGTAAAATTTTGCCATGGATCTGGATGGAAAACCATACTTATACGAACCAACAGCGTGGCATGTCCACCCATTATTTGGTGGCAATTGATCCTTCTGCTGAATTACATGATTGTTCACCCACACCTGCGAATTTGCAAGTGTTACATTGGTGAAAGCTTACTAGAGTTACAAATTGATCATGTTACCACTTACCTTGAAGTCACCACCATAAGAGGAGCTGACAGCCATATGACGAGTAGGATGGAAAGCTATGCAAGAAATACCAGCATCCCTGTAAAGAATCCAGCAAGTAGCGGAATGTTCATATCTGTGCCAATTTAGGTTATAGACTTTCACCAAAATTTTCAGTTCAGAATTTTCATTGTATATTTTGGTGATAGTCTACCCAATATGAAAAATACTCATGCATTCTCAGAGATTGTTGTGAAAGAACTATAAACATGCCAACTCCTATATTTTATCGGAGTTTGCTATGGAAAGAATCTAAACATCCAAACTAAATAATTTTTTCTTCTCCAACTTCCAATAGAATAAAGACAAACCTGTGTGGTTCATATATGATGGTGGACAACCTGAAGTCTTTACTCTGAGACCCACATGCCCAGAACTTCAGACTCACAAGCCCCCCAATTCCCTCTTCAGAAAGCCTACTTTCAACAGTACACATCACAGATCCATCTAGGGATAGAGCCACTAAAGTTACTATTACCTGCATATAAAAATTGAAGATTACGTGAATTATGAAGGTAAATGGTAAGATATAATTAGCACAAGTGAATATTTAATTAATTAGTATAAATATCAAAGGAATTGTTATGAAATAAATTCATCCTCTTATAACTACTAATTATAGTAGGACCATTGTTGAATAAGTATTTAAACGACAAAATTTTATGTGATATTTCTGTTGCAGCAGAAAAGGAAAACAATATATCTTAAAAACTCTTGCAAAACATTGATACTTAGCAGGAAATTCCAATTGGAAAGTCAATTGCCAACAAAAAATGCCAATTTACAAGTCAATATTTATGAGAAAAGTTGAAAAAATAATTTTCAAAAGTATTCTCTAAATGCTGAAAAAGGAAGTAGAAAAAAGGCATGTAAATCAGAAAGGAATTTTACCTTCTCTATTTCTATGTTTTTTATTTTTCTTTTTCTTTTTTGGGAGGAGGGAGGAGGGGAGTATTAAGAAGAACAAAGCTATCCACCAAAACTAATAATTGGTCTATAATGATAGTCAACATAGTTTTAAATACTTGTAGTACCCTTTTCTGACCAAATTTATGGTTTATTGTACATAACTCAACATTAAATTGGAGAACAAAGAAGGAACTTTGTATACCGTGACTTCGTCAACTGGTTGATGATTTCTTTCCATGACTTGAACCTGAAAATTTGTAAATTCATGATACTTTAGCTTCCAACCATTATCTTCTCGCAAGCAAAAGACGATTTGTTGAATCATATAATTCAACTGTGCATAGATTTACCAGGCACACAATGGGGGAGCCATTTTCCAGAATATGCATACAGTAAAAGGGAAAGAAACTACAAAAAAGATATGTACATGAAAAAGTTGTAGTAAATGTGTCTCATGTTTCAGCTTACATGAGAAAAGATAAAAGCATTAGTGCATAATGCCTACTATATAATTGCCAGAAACAAGGATGACAACTATTTGAGTATAACTTCTTGTGCATCAGTGCAGAAGAAGTCAAATTTAGGGTATTAAATTTGACCTTATGAAGCACCTAATTGACGATTACTCATGCTCACCTCTGAAATTTCACGGTCATCTAACAAGCTGTATAATTGGATACAGTAATTGTCTGTACGAATTGCAGCTAATCCAGCAGTGTAATCAAAGGCCAAACCACCAGACGAGCCTTTATATATCTCTGGGACTGAACCAGGAAGCTGAAATACAATGTAAGAACCTTTCTAAGAATGATGACCATTGTGTACTCAAACTGGCACAAGAAAATATGGCGGAATACATAAACAATTAAATTGTGTAAGAAAAAGAGACGAGCATTTTAAATAGAGTTATGTAATGGTTCATATGAAGAGTCAACATCAAGAATATGTCAATCTTACAGATATTGCTCTGCATGCTACATATGGGGCAAGAGAGATGGAGAAAATGATTAATATAATTCTAATTTAAAGACGATCTAAACAGATACAGATCAAGAAAGAATGGAAGACCTGCCAATATGCAAGTTTTGTATTTTTTAATGTTCCATTTTGTCATCCTCTTTGAAAGTCGTCGCAACCAACCACCCATTTAACTACAATTGCACTTAGGCTTGTGCAACTAACCCAGATAATATAAATTACTAATAGAACGCCTTTTAAAATATAATCAATCTTATTGCAACAAACCTTGATCCCAGAAATGGACTTCAGAATCTCCATCGAAGGCATTTTCAGTAGATGAATACGATTATCAGCACAGGATATCTGAAGAAACTTACTTTGTTAGGAATTAGTTCACATTGCAACAGACAAACTTAATCATCATAGAAAAACTCTAGGTTCTAGTACATAAAAGATATTCTTACAGAGGAAATTGAAGGATCTAGAGAACTTGTAAAATATAATAGTGGAGATCCTATTCTTGGTAGAAATTTCCTTTTCCCTGTGTCTAGCTGCCAAACCATGAGGACTCCTTCTTTCCCACCTAAATTCCAGCAGATAGTTTACCATAAACAATTGAAACTTAGAAATAACAAATAATAAGCCAGGGGGTAAAAATGATTAAAATGATATTCAAATCATAACAGTTCTTAAATATCACATGGTATTTACATATTTGTCATTTACCAAAAAGGCCCAATACAGTTCAAAGTAGCTTCTCTCTACCTGAGTACAAATAAGCTCCATCAGAAGAGAAAAAGAGGACCTTCACTTCTGCAGAGTGCCAATGCCATACAGTGCAAGAATCAGCATCGTCATCCCCCCTCACCCCAGGCCTCCCACCCTCAATCTTCATTAATTCTCCGATAGGTGATTTATCACCAACAGAGAATGTTCTATTACCAAAACCCCTCCATATTAATATCCTCCCTGTTACATCACCTGCCGCTACAATTCTTTCAGTTGGATGAAAAGCAAACGTGGTGAAGTTTTTGGTGTGATGCAATCTTATTTTCTTATAAAAGACGCGCTCAGAATCTTTTGCTGGGACTTCCCATATACGTAACTTGCGCTTTTCTTTGATTCCAATGTATTTCCCAGAGGAAGAAAATGTTATAAACTCAGGTTCTTTAGTCTGTAAAAAGGTTAAAAAGAAAATTTATGTAACTCCAATCATGAAACACATGCATAATCAGATGCATGAAAAATTACAAAACTTGTAAAACATAATGACGAACTGTGTCCCTATTGAAGATCCCTTGTCGCTTGGTGCATAGTTTAAGAAAGCACACTGCTAGACAAACATTTTAAACCTATTTCTCATTAAACCCATAAAGGTAACAGATGATACACCTTTATATTTTTATTCTTTTGATAAGAAAAGTAAGGCATTATATAAGTGTTGGGAGAACAAGGAACCAAATACAAGGGGTACAGTCAAATTGAACAGTAAATGAACCAATATCCTGATTAGCATTACATAGTTAGTGAGTTCGGACATCCCGAAATAGAAAGACGGTCACTTGCAAACATCACCAGCACATTACAGTAGGCATTCTCTCTTTTATTCACATTATTTGGTTCTTCATGAATAACACAATGCATTCTCTTTAATAATTCAAGAACTTAAGTTTATGAAAAGAAGAATCAATATTCACCTTTTACTAAAAACTGTATCTTTAATGCATATCACAACAGAAGACCAGCTATTACAAGCTATTGTCACTAATATATCCCACAGGACTATGCCAAATCTATTTAGAATGACCCTTCACTATCTAATTTGTTCTTTTGAACATCATAGTATCACTAAGTAAAGAATGGAAATAAGAGCACAAAAAGAGAAATTTAGAATTTTTCAAACCGTGCTAGAGAAATCATGTTTTATGCGTATCTATTGTACTATTACATTTTGCTCCCTATAGACAAGTATTCACAATCTGTCGCCAGTTATTTCTACAAACAAACATTCACTCACATAGCCAAGTGAAGCCAATCAAAAAATGACATGAGGAAAATTACAAACCTTGCAGTTTTCTAGTACTATAGCGCTTACGAAAGGTTAAAGGTAAAATACAAAATTTAAAATAAAAAAAGAGGGGAAATATCAAGAACTTTTGATATCTTCAAGATTTTGCACATCTGAGTCTCGTGCATAAGATTTTTCTATATCTGTCGCTTGTCATGTAAGATAAGTGTAAAAATGAACTTTAGTGTCACCAGCAAATTAGAATCTGCAAGTTTACATATATGCACAGTTATAGGATATAACCAATGTACACATGTTCCAAGAAGAACAGGCAAGTTAATTATAGGTCAAGGCAAAGTATTCATCATGCTACATCTTGCTATAGCAGCTAATCTCTTCGTGGTGTTTGCTTGCAGCAATTAATACAAAATCATTTCTAGTGCTTTAATTAATTGTTTACTAATCAAAATACTTTACGTTTTATATTTTTCATTTTCTAATAACCAAGTACACATATATATATATCTCAAATTCTATTTTATATATTAAACATACAAGTACATAAATATATGCGTAGAAGTTATATATATGCAAAAAGTTATATGCGCAAGTGAGCATAGGAACAACATTAGAACTTCATAACAAAACGTGCACCTCTGCTAAAGTCACTCCACCAACTAGACGAGATTCAGTCAAATTACATTTCCGGATCTGTCCATGTAAAGTGTTAGGCAGCTTCTCCTGTTCTTTCATTTCATCAATAGACACATAAGCAAAAAGATCAGGTGACTCATCACTCTCGGAAGCTAAGCTTAATAATCCGGGAATAACCTGAATATTAAAATAAAAAGTAATCACCACCTTGAAAAACAATAGAACCTAATAAATTGAATAAAAGGTTAAAAGTAGTTGACCAGGAATTATAAATAGGAGAAATAATTTCCAATTTAATTCAGAAGGGAAAAAAATTGTTCTAATGCAATGTTTCCACAAACCCATATAAGAAAATAAGAATCTAGCTTCAAAATCCTACATTTTACAACTTTAGAACAGTATAAAGTCGAAGCTTAATATCAACCCATAGCTGTAAATAGCCATATTGGCAGGCAGGTGTGTAACCCATGATTAAAAGCGGCAACTCAATAAATAATTACCTTTCAAAAAAGAGGAAAAAATTACCATGGAGTAAATTGGGTAGCGAATATTGATAGTTTTCATCAATTCGGGAACTGAAAAATCCCAATACCTAATAGTACCATCAAGAGAAGATGTCCAACAATAGCACAATAATTTACTTGAAGCTGGTACCACTATGACCGATGTCACCAGTGCTGTGTGACCTTCCAACTCACTTATCTGCAATTATAACTCAGCTCAGTCAACTAAGCGTAATTCATCCTCACAAATTGCCGTTTCGTAAATTACATTTAATAAAATAAATATGAAAAGCAATTGAAATAACCTGTAACCCAGTTGAGGTGCTGAAAATGGAGACAGAATTTCCGGTGCAAACTAGTAGTTTCTTTGCATCATTGGAGAACGCCGGCGACGAAGAAACGTAGCTTTTTCCACCCCTAATCATTTCTCTATCCAACTCAATTGCGTCAAAAATCAATGCGAAGAAGAATATAGAGAGAGAGAGAGTTATAAATATAAAGATAAAATGTGTAGGCTTGATGAAGAACTCGTCTTCTTCGATTTATTTCCCGGCTCTCCTAAAACCCTAAACCCCACCTTGCTATTTTTGGTTTAATTTAGTTTTTCTTCTCCGACAATTGACATGTAAGTGGAGGATTTTACTTTTCGGGCTTTTCCTGGCCCAGCCTCAAGAAAGTTAAACCGGGTGTGGGCTTTTATGTCTGGCCCAATAAATTCCATTGTAAAAATAGTACAAGACCAGTGAAAGCTACCAAATGTATCTTTATTAATAAAGCTGGAGGAAAATGAGCTAGTTTTTTTTCTTCTCGACATTGTCTTGGTAAAATTAATGTTGTCACAATAAATATATATTTAATGATACTTTTATAAGGAATTTTGAGAAGACTATCTAATACTTAAATCAAAACGCTAACATGAGAAGAGAGAATTATTATGAAAGTCAGAATTGTGTCCCTGAATTGTGCTGGAGCATCTTTTATTTATAATATAAGAGTCATCTTCTTCAATAGTTAGAAATTGTTCTCCTTGGATTTAGAATCCTTCTTAAATTGTTACTCGTTGGTTGATTAAACATCAAGAGGATTTTATTCCTTATTGAATTGAGTATTCTCGTAAAACACTCCATGAGCGAAATTACTACACTACCCCCTATTATTAGGGTTACCGCAATTACACGTGGCAATTCACTATTGGTGGGTGATATACACATTTTTTATACATTTTAATATTCTCATCTTTATTATTTTATATGTTTATTTTATTTAACTAATACATTTTATTTTGTATTGTGGGATTTATCTTGTTTATCTTGGTGAATAAGTAAAAGATAATTATTCCAGTTTTTAAAGATGAAAAAAGACTATTGGAAGATTATCATGAAAAAGTTGAAGTAAGTTAGAGATAGAGAGAAAAAAAGGAGAAAGAAAGACCAAGTTCAATGTACCATAAATTAGGTTACAATTTAATATTTTTTTTCTTATGAATAGGTCTTTTGTTTTAAGGAAAGAGTGATTTTTATTATTTTTCTTTCCTTCACTTCGGCAGGTAGTTTTAGTTTAATTTTTGTTTTTTTTTCCCGTAGCATAGTTAATTAGTGCAACTTGTTTATTATTATTTTTCCGTCCAAATGCTTACTCAGTTGCTACTTCTCGTTCTGTAATTTAGTCGAACATGAATTATTCACTATATAATTTAGAATATCATTAATATAATATTCCTTCCTTTTATTTTTAGACTTGGTCCCATAATAAAGTAATTATTTAATTTCATTATCTTCTTTTGTTCATCCTGCATACATAGTTAATGTTAGTACTAATAATATATGTAAACTTATAGTTGGTAATTCTTACTTCATTCAAAATAGTAAAAGCACTAAATAATTTTCTCTTGTGATTTATTTTAATTTGCATGGCTAGCTAAATTTTTAATACTTAGGGTGATGATGAAATTAGGTATTTGATAATAATTAGTTTCTTTCCGTTTTGATATTAAAGACTGATTGTTTTCGCCTTCATATTTACCTTCGCATAAATTGCATATGATTCTTAAATTGATTACGATGTTTTGATAAGTTATAGTTAATTTGTGAAATTTTCATAACTTATGTTTGTCCATATTAATTATACGAATCGTTATTTTTAAAGGGAAGGAAAAACAAGATTAGGAGTTAATTCAAAAAAATAAAAAATTATTTATTATGTCAATATTTAGAGGATTCGGATTCCTAGGTAATTTTTTTTATTATTAGTTTTCATTATTAATTTTAAGTTTGAATTCTTTAGTTAATTAATCATCTCCATCACTTTTATTTATAATTTGCCTAGAATATAAATTAAGGATTTGATAGTTAATCTAGTTTATACGGTTCGACCTATATTTGCCAAGTTTACGATTGACGTTGTGCACTTGCAATATATAATTTTATCACATCAAATTTTTGGGGTTATTGTCGGGGACTAGAATTAATTTTTTATTCCTTAATTTTTATTTATTTGAATTAGTATTTAGCTCTAATATTTTTATTTTTATTTTTATTCAGGTTTACCGAAGCGAAGCGAATGAGCAAAAAGATAAAAAAAAAATTGTTGTTGCGCTTTTCCTGGTACTTCGTATCTCCATATTTTTTTTAAATAAACAAAAAAAATAGTAGTTTAGTTTATTATTATTTTTAGTTTTTATTATTATTTAAAAACTAATTGCCGCATTCATGCATTCACTCACGTAAAGCACGTCATGTTTAGGTTTTTATTTTATTTTTTAAAAAATATAAATTGTGGTGATTGCTGGAGAATTGAGGTATGTCAAAATTCTCCTTCTTTCATAATTCACATAGTTTTAGGATATTTTATTTGTTTATAATTTTTTTAGGCTTAAATATAAATTACTACCTTAAACTATTGACATTTTCCATTTTGGTGATTGACGTTTTAATTTTTTCAATCAGATCATTAAACTATCAATTTTTTCCACTTATATTCAATTGAAATGCCACATCAGAAATTGATGATATGGCCTTCTATACATGGCAAATAAAATGCTTACGCGTAAAAAAAATCTACCTGGCATTTCGATGTTATCAAAAAAAAAAGATAAAAGAAAAATATATTTAAAATGAAAACATCACTTTCATCACCCACTTTCATCACCAAGATTACCACCCAGAAAGCATCACCAGCCACATTCATCATCATTCTTTTTCCTTCATCCAAAACATGAGCAAAACCAATTTGGGTAAACCTCAATCCACCATTACGAACATAAATAAACCTGCATCGGACAAATTAAATAGTCAAAAGTAAAAGAAATCTTTAAAAAAACGTCATTATTCATACTCTGTTCAAAACCCCAAAACTTATAATCATCCATATCATTCCAGTTGAGTAACAAGTTTTCTGGGGCTTTTCTTACATTCAATTTCAAACCAAAATCAACCATTTAAATCAAAATAAACTCAAATCTCAACAAAAATTGAAAAGTATCACTCTGTCACATTGGTTGAATTCGAAAATTATTGGGTTTTGTAACAATTTTTGATCATCAAAGGAATGGAATCATTATCCATTCATCTCCAAATCAACCTCAGTAATCATAAATTTTCAAAAATTCGTCATAGTGGCCAAACCCTTAGAAAAACCAATTTAAACACACCCAAATCTACACATTTAGGTTTGAAAACTATTGGGCATTGTTTCTTACCAATTTTCAAGTGAAATAAACCTAAAATTACCCATAAAAACCTCCAAAAAGTGCAATAATCTTACTATAAAGGCTTGGTCGCGACTCAATTTTTTCTTGTAATTTTTGGCTTGTTTAATTTCTTCAACCAAAATAGCTACAGTAATAAGTAGCTTCGTTGTAGTAGACCTTGACCCGCTCCAGTTGGAGCTCGGAGTCCCCACTGTCCGGTGGAGTCGATGTCGTGCTCGGCATACACCACTTCCCAGAACTTGGCTCCGATTTGGTTCCCACATTGCCCTCCTTGGATATACAGAATCTTACGCATTTTCGAAGTTTTGGGGGGGGGATTTTTAGATAGAGAAAGTAGAGGAGAGAGAAAATTTGTAGAGAGACAAAGTTGCAGAGGAAGAGGGTTTCAGGAGGGTGATGCTTTCTGGGTGGTTGGTGATGAATGTGGTCGGTGATACTTTGTGGGTGGTGATCTTGGTGATAAAAGTGGTTGATGAAATTGATATTTTTAAATATTTTTTTCTCTCTCTTTTTTCCTGATAACATTGAAATGCCAGGTAGATTTATTTTTTACACATAAGCATTTTATTTGCCATGTATAGAGTGCCATACCATCAATTTCTGATGTGGCATTTCAATTGGATATAAGTGAAAAAAATTGATAGTTTAATGATCTGATTGAAAAAATTAAAACGTCAATCACGAAAGTGGAAAAAGGTCAATAGTTTAGGGTACTAATTTATATTTAAGCCTTTTTTTATTTGTATATTTTCATCTTTAATCTAACATTAAGGGCAAAAACCTGTAATAAGATAGGGTGGGGATTTCATCACCCTTACTTGCCCCATAAACAACCAACTTGTATTTTACATAACCTTGACTTAATAAAATCAAGTAGACGTTAGCCTTTAGGACTCTCGAGCTCAATTAGGACAAGAGACTTTAAGAGGAGACTAAATTTTAAATTAATCAAACTATTGGTGTCTTAGGGAAATGGTTCAAAAGGCAAACGCCTCAAGAATGTGTAGTTGTTCAATTAGTCACCGTACTCATGGACTCTCACCGTTCTTACACTTACCTAGCTAGTAGTGTGATTAAATTCAAATTTGGTAGACCTTAAGGTGTAACTTGGAAAATTATGAGCTGTCTAGATTTTATTTAGGTTGACCTTAGAAGTAGTTTTTTTTCCTATTTATTACTATTTTCTCTTATGTTTTTTGTGTGCTTATCTGTTCATTTGCTTATTTGCTAAGTAGTATATGAAAAAAGTGTGGATTAGGAACAAAACATCCCGATTAGTGGGAAAACTTGATTTTTCGGAGTTCACTTTAAAAGATCTCACTTTAAGAAAAATGAAGGTCACACAAACCGTTTCTTTAAAGGATCGGTGTTATCCTTCCCGCTTTGTCTATAAATATGTTACCTACGTTCACTAGGATAGAAGATCTATATTTTTTTCATTCAGGAATTTGAGGAAGTTTGTGCTTTAATAAAAATTCAACAATTGTCTGCAGACTCAATCAGGCTAAGATTTATTACATTTGCTTTGAAAGATAATACTAAAAAGTGGTTATATAGCATGTCAAATAATTCCATATCAACCTAGGAGGGATTTGTTGTTACATTTTTTAAAAAATATTTTTCAAAACATAAAACTGCTAAAATTAAGACTGCAATTCATTAATTTTGTCAACTTAAAAAAGAGTGTTTTTGGACATATTTTGATAGATTTAAAATTTTGTTATCCCAGTACCCACACCATGGATTTGAGAAATGGAGATTGTATCAAATTGCCTACGAAGGTTTAGACTATCCCACTAAAATAATGTTAGAGTCAATGTGTCAAGAGAATTTTCTGAAAAATGATGAGGAAAAGGCTTGGGAGTTTTTAAAAGACTTAGCAAGAAAAACCATGCTATGGAAAACCACCCAAGAGAGTGATAAACTTAGCTCATCTAAGGGTGTTCATATAATTGATAATTTAATTGCCACCGAAGCTAAGTTGGTTGGTGTACTTAAAAGACTCGAAACTTTAGAAACTAGGGGACTATCACGTGTGAACTAAGTCTTAACATCAATACCTTTGTGTCGAAGGTGTAATTCACCAAGTCATTTGATAGAGGAATATCCTAGAGTTATGGCCCAACCTGAAGAATATGAACAAGTCAATGCAATGTTTCAAAGACCTAGGAATGACCCATTTGTATCCACTTATAATTCAAGTTGGAGAAATCATCCTAATTTTGCATGGGACCAAGGGCCTTACCCAAATAACCCTTCAAATAAGGTCAATCAGTCTCTAAATAAATCTTTTCAACCTTACCAAAAGTTGAATCCTGGTCCGTATCAAAATTCAAATTCAGCAACTCAATATCCACCATGTTTTTCTAATGAAAGTGATAAAAGACTTGGCACTTTAGAGAAGAACATAAAAATTTTAATAAAATCTCAAAATAATATCATGCAAAACACTAACCAAGCTTTATCTTGTCTAAAGATCCAAATGAGTCAATTGGCCACTACAGTTAGTGAAAAAGAGAAGGGTAAGTTTATTAGTCAACTCGAGACCAATCCAAAATTTTCAGTCCCTAATAAAAAACCTTATCATGCTAATTCACTTGAAAACAACCAAGTCAGTCATGTGAATTTTGTAATCTCTTTAAGGTCTGAAATCATTTTAAGAATCATGCTAGCATTGATAATGAAGAAGAGAAAATTTTAAATGTTTAATCTAATAATCCATCGTCAAAGTCAGTCTAGTCTGAAAAGCCCACGAACTCTGAGTCAGTAGGCCCATTTACTAAGTATATGTCAAAAAATAATCAAACCACATCTTCTAGGTCAAATGAAAAAGTTTTTAAACCAAAAGCCTTATTCCCTCAAAGACTTATTTCAAACAAGCAGTCAGCCCAGTTAGACAATACTCAAACAAGTGAAAATTAATATTCATCTTCTAGATGTCATTCAACAAGTTCTCTCATATGCTAAATGTCT
This sequence comes from Aralia elata, assembly GCA_034770075.1. Taxonomy (NCBI): domain Eukaryota; kingdom Viridiplantae; phylum Streptophyta; class Magnoliopsida; order Apiales; family Araliaceae; genus Aralia; species Aralia elata. Next base: position 9,408,631 of record CM068385.1, on the reverse strand, counting down.
AAAAGATTTGTGCACACACAAAAGAACCACTCATGTTCCTAAAAAAACTTTTATAATTGCCCATGTTAGTTTTATCTTGTCATATCAAGTCCCTGTGAAGTATAAGGACCCCGATTATCTTACTATTTCATGCATCATAGGTGACACATTAATTAAAAAGGCTTTACTTGATTTAGGAGCTAGTGTGAACTTTTTACCATTTTTTGTGTACTAAACCTTGGGCTTAGAGGAGCTGAAAAAGACAAGTGTCACACTCTAACTAGTTGATCATTCTATTAAAGTGCCAAAGGGAATAGTTGAGGATGTACTCATTAAGGTTGGCGATTTTACATTCCCTATTGACTTTGTTGTCCTTGAAACCCAGACTGTTGTCAATCCCAAGGGTCAAATTCATGTCCTTTTAGGTAGACTATTTCCAGCAACCTCTAATGTGTTAATCAATTGTATAAATGGACTAATGAAATTGACATTTGGGAACATGATAATTGACTTAAATGTGTTTATGTGGGAAAGTAACCTAGTGATTTTTCTGACCAACCCGTTGAAGTGAACATGCTTCAGGAAATGTCTAAAAATGAACTTACAGGAGATGAAATTCTTAATTTTTGTCTAAATCATTTTAGTCAAAATTAGGATGAGACAAAATATGTACATGACGTGAATGAAATGTTAGAGTCCTCCACATCAATGTCTTACTCTAAATGGGAACCCGTAACTGAGCCAATCTTGCAATATTTAGAACCTCTTGAAAAGAGTCCACTAGAGTTATAACTCAAAACTCTTCTTGATAATCTTTAATATGTCTATCTAGGTCCCTCCAAAACTCTTCATATGATCAGTGCTTCCAAGTTAACAAACCTACATGAGGAAGAGTTATTGACCATCCTTAGAGAAAATAAGGAAGCAATAGGATGGAGCATAACGGATACTAAGGGGATTAGTTCAGCCATTGTCCAACATAAGATCCACTTAATAGATGATGTTAAACTAGTGAGAGACCCACATAAGCGGTTGGACCCAGTTCTAAAATAGGTTGTTAGGAAGGAAATTCTTAAGTGTCTAGATAATGTGATCATCTATCCTATTTCTGATAGCTCTTGGGTAAGTCATGTTCAGGTGGTGCCAAAAAAAGTCTGGCTTAACTGTCGTTTAAAATGAAGATAATGAGTTAGTTCCCACTCGTGTCCAATTTGGTTGGAGGGTTTGCATAGACTATAGAAAACTCAATGTTGCCACAAGAAAGGATCATTTTTCTTTCCCCTTTATAGACTAAATTCTAGAAAAGTTAGCTGATCATGCTTACTATTGTTTCCTTGATGAATGCTCGAACTACTTTCAAATTCCCATAACCAAAAAAGACCAAGAAAAAACTACATTCAGTTATCTTTATAGGAGCTTTGCATATCACCATCTATATATTTAAGAACAAACGGAATATGTTTTGGTCTTTTAACTCAAATAGTTAGTAAAATAATATAGTACTCCATCTGTCTAGCTTTATATGTCTTAATAGATATTTTATGGTTAAATTGACCATATTTAGAATAAAAAAACATTCTTAACGTTTACTCGTACTTTTATTATAATAATAATTTGGTGCATATATCTAGTAAACTTTAAGAATATTTTTTTATTCTAAATATGGTCAATTTGACCCTAAAAAGTCAATTATGACAAGTAAAGTCTATTAGAGAAATTATGTAATTAAATTCATAAAAACGTTCAACTATTTTTGAGCTTTCATCCAACTTCTAAACTATTTTTTATCCACACTTTTTGGTGATTCTCCTATTTCATACTCTGTCAAAATTAAAATCTCCACTCTATTCAAGATAGGTTAAATTATCACTAGTAATTAGATATAATACCTGATTATAATTTGAAGAAAAAATAAATTAAACGTTAGAACTAACAATATCTTAATACAATTGTTATAATCTGTAGTCTTTTGTAATTTATTCGTACTTTTGTTTTGTTTATTTTTTAATTTTTTTTATCGTGTAATGGCAATTTGTTGCCCAATTAAAATATCGATTACATGAATCGTATATTGACCAACTTTGAAGAAATTGAAGAAAAATTTAATGCAATGGACTCAATTTTTTCAATTAAACGAAAATTGAATGTGTTAAATTTTCAAAATTGAGTAACAAGTATAAATATCCTCAGTAACTTAAAGGGACATGTAATATCAAAATTATATAAAAATTGTCAATAAAATAATTGTTTACACCATTCAACAACAATACGTCATCTAAGTAATATGTCGTGTAATTATTATTTATTATAATAAAATTATTTAAGTACTAGCATATACACCCCGAGCAAAGTACGGGGTTTTATTATAAAATTATGATATTGAAAAAAAAAATTATAAATATATTATTATATTTACTAGGTAAAATAGTTCTAATAACTAAATACTTTCTTTCTAAATTTTATTAGTTATACTTGAATATAATTATATTTATATTTAATCAAGAGTAACAAATTCAAGTTAGACAAAACGATCTATGTGAAAATTATTTTCTTCTCAAACTATATTATCTACGTTGTAATAAAATTTTATCTAATAATTGTAACAAATTAATATTAAGTACGATGATCTTATAATTGTTTCCTTATAAATTATATAACTAATTTTATTTTTGAATTGGTTGAATAGAATGAAAGGTTTTTTAGAAGAATTATAATATTATTGTTGTTTTGAATTTTGTTTCATAAGTTATTATTGGATAGAGTATTTATTTTTTATTTTTTATTTAATAATTGAATCATATGGTCGATTAGTATATTATATTTTTATTTTAATAACAACAAGAATTATATCGTCCAAATAATGATTAGATCTCATTTATACTCAAAACTATTATTATACTTATATTTTAATAATAATAATAAATTTAAGTTAGATGATTTTTATGATAATTTTTTTTCGTGCCAAACTATTTTATCTAAATGAAAATATAATTTTACTTAAACTTGTATTATTGTGTGTGTATATATACGTGTGTGTGTGTGTGTGAATAAAAGAAATTAATTAATGTTAAGTAAAATGATTTTATTTTGCTTGTTTCCTTATACAACTATACTTATAAAACTACGGTACTAATTTTAATTTTTAAATAAGCTCATATTATATATATATATATATATATTAATAAAAATAACAAATTAATATTATGTAAAATAATCTTATATTGATTTTTTCCTTATAAACTATACTACTATTTCTCGTTTCCTTATAAAACTACAATACTAATTCCAATTTCTTATTTGGATTGATAAACAATCACACAAAAGCAATCGCACATGACACAATGAATTTAGTTGGTTCACAGTATACACCCGGGGTATACTGTTACGTCCAATTTCAAGCTCCTCTCGAGTCTTTTTGATTTATTTATTCGAATAACTTTTTGATAATAGTTGCTTTCCCAATGCTATCTATATCCTTTAGTTTCGAGATAACTGGATTTTATCTTAGTTAAGTTGGGGTTAATTGACTTTTTGGTCATTGTACTAGGCCCCGATTTTCATTGTGGTTACCGAAACTTTTTTTGTTACAATCGCATTACTATACTCGAAAAAACTTACAAAATAGTCATTAATTAAGTTTCCTTCCAAAAAACGGACGGAAGTCGTTACTATGCTATGCACGTGAGACTTAATTGCTGATGTGTGCATCTTCTAATGCCATGTGTATCATCAAGGAGGAAGAGGATGATTTAAGAGTGAGTTTGGGTTATGCAGGCGTGAAGAAGAAGAAGAAGAAATGGGTGGGTCGAAATAGTTGGATATAGGGTCAAACATGAGGGAAGGTTGAGATTGAGTTAAGGGGGTTAAAAATGGGGCTGAGGAAGGAAGAATCTGCGGCGCATGAACCGTACTCGTCATCACCGCCACTTGATGATTGTAAGCTCTCACTGTTTCCAGAATCCATATGGTCGTCTGTGTTTTTTAGAGAGAAATTAATCTAGAGAAAAGGAATAATAATAAAGGTAAGGGGAAAATCTTAATTTCAGACCAATTTGCTTATATAGTAATTTAAGAACACATACTACCACAAGTATTTATGAGGAACTGCAAAACAAAAGGCAAAAAAGCTATACAAGTAGAAGGATTTTGAGAGAGAGAGAGAGAGGTTAAATTCAAAAAGTAGGAATGTATGTCTTTAAAGCTGTGATGATCTGCAAAGAGGAGTCTCTTTTAAAGCTTTCTCTTTCCTGTGTAATTTGGAGCATATATAAAAGAAGAGAAATTAAGAATAAACAGCAGAAGCTAGGGTCATGAAATAGATGGATAGAACTTTGTGTTTGTTTTTGAAGGAACTGATGATGATGATGGTGTTTCTGTTGTTTACCTGATATGGGATGAGCTTGAATTAGGGTTTCGCTATGAAACCATCTTCTTCCTTGTTGATGATGTAAGCCATGGAAGATGATCTGATTGCCATTTTCAAGTTTCTGATCTGATTTTATTTTTTGATTAATTTGAATGCTCTGTTTCTAAATTTTTGAGTTTCTATCTGATTTAATTTCGTATGAGGTAAGGTTACTGTTATGATAAAGATTACTGTTATCATCATGACACCTCATTACCACTTGGCAATAGTTAGTCACTCAGCACTTCCACCTCATTACCACCTGGCAATAGTTAGTCTACTCAGCACTTCCGTCCGTTTTTTGGACGGAAATAATAAGTAATGACCATTTGGTAAGTTTTTTCGAGTATAGTAATGTGATTGTAACAAAAAAAGTTTCGGTAACCACAATGAAAATCGAGCCCTAGTATAGTGACCAAAAAGTCAATTAACCTAGTTAAGTTGTATTCAAGAGAGAATTTAATCTTTTATCACTTAATACTATTCTTAACAAGAACACAAGTTAAACACTCAAGTTGACTTTAGGAGGCTCATCCTGACCTATCTTCGATTATCAAGTGGTAAATAATTAAATTCTATCCCAACTTGATTTGTACTCGAAACACTCGATTGTAACAATAAATGTTACCTACGACGATGAAGTGTGTTTGATCTTATGAAAGTTCTTTTTCAAAAACCAATCAAAATATGATAACTCAAAGAGATTAAATACTAAAGTATGATATACTTGTGTAATATAGCAGTTATAACAATGTACAACAAATATAGCAATTGTAGTAAAGTGAAGCAAGTATATAAAACAATAAAATAAGCACAAGTATTAATCTTTTGAAGAAAAATATTTGAGAGCAAAATGTTAACGTCAAGATTCACCCATGTGCCCAATAACCGAACTGCTCGTCCAATCATGCACCAAAACAAAACCACACTCAAAGAGCTGATGGCCGGGGCTGCCGGGGGATAGCTCCGGTGTGAGAATAAGTATATGCTGATATCAAGGTTAACAATGGAGGCTTAATGCTTTAGTGCTCAAACTGACGTTACTTGTAAATTAAGGTATAGCCTTATATTTATAGTTGATCACGCCTCCTTTGTCCCTCTGTCCCCGAATTATAATAGGATTCTTTATCATGGGAGTTGCCATAATAGGATTGAAGTCAATCTCCTTAAAGAAAGGAAGTCGAATATATTCCTGCCTCTTTTCTAAGGAATTAGAAGTCAAATACAGTTAGGACTATGAATTCCTTAACTGCCAAACATCTAATTAGAATATACCTCCACATGGAAAAAATTCCTCCACGTAGGATAGGGCCCACCGAACCATCCGGACCCAATAAATTCTACCCCAACATTGTCCCTCACTTTATTGTTATAATTGACTTATAATGAGAGAGTACACAAAAATTAATAAGTTCCCGACCATCAGCCTTGAAACCAAATAGCCCTTCCTCGCCACACGCTCCCAAACTGGACCCCACCACCATCAATGTCAACCGTAAATAGGGAAACGTGTGAAGGAAAAAGGACGGTCCCATCATTATCCTCTTCTCCCAAAACAAACTGCCACTTTTTTCAAAAGATTTTTTTTTCATTCCCACATTCCTTTTCTCTGCAATCCCTTCCTCTGGCATACTTCTCTACACCTACTATCTTCGATTAAACCCATTCCCCACTCCTCAGTTCTCAATTATCAATGGCAGACGTTAACGAGCAAACCGCCACCGGTTCCACCAAAACCCCTACTGAGAACAACCCCAACACCATTGCTACCACTAATTTAATCCTTGTGGACATACCAATACAACCACCAACTGCCGCAGCCCTTTCATAAACCCCACCACCATCAAACAACCCTACTTCTTCACCATCCCCCATCGAAGTTATAGAAATGAGGATTCCCAATCACTATTCATAGTCCCAGGATTTCACCCACATAAATACCAAATCAAACATTCAAACCCACCAACTAACCGACATACGCCAAGAATTCAAAATCACAGCGGAATACAAGCTTTGAGTTCCAAACCTCAACGAATGGATGTACTGGTAACCAAACGGGGAATGGAACACCATCCTTCTTTGGGCCCTAAAGTACGGGGTTCGATTCCCCCTACACGAGTTCATCTCCTCCTTGCTCAGTTTCGTAGGCATTGGGTTCGCACAACTCATATCAAACTTTTACATCCATCTGAGCTTCATCGCCTTCTGTCAAGAGTGCGGAATCACACCCGAACTAGACTTCTTCTTCGTCTTATTCAGCACCGACCGATCCAAATAGTCGGGCCTACGCCAACTAAATAAACAACCTGGCAAGTCCACTTGCATCAAAAACCCTTCCATCAACAAGGGATGACACTCCTAATGGATCTTCGCCAAAGGGCACCGATCTGCAACTCCTGCCGAACTGGGCTGGTATCGACGACGCCATCATGAAGGTAACTCGTTTCCCGAGAAAGAGATTAGAAGAATACAAAGAGTTTTACAAGAAGATAAAAAGTGTCGAATGAAACATAGTGGTACTGTCCGATACCACATGGCTCTACCAACACGGATGTAAGTTATACTCCCTACTTATGATAATTTAATTTTTTGTTTTTAGTAACCTCCATTCCGTATGTACAGTGACAATTTGATAGACTCCACGACACGCTTGCGTGAGATGGTCGTCGCCTGGATCTTGTCTAGCAAAGTTGTATGGTGAATTGCTCACAACACCTTAACCCCCCGCCTATATGTAGACGGTAATCTTGGTACAATTGCTCGCGCTAGTAAATCTGCGTTGAATGGACACCAACGACACCTTAACCCCTCACTTATTTGTAAGCGATAATCTTAGTACAATCGACGATTGATACGGTAGAAGACGCTACACACAATTATGAATTGTTGTATGATAAGTCAAAGTTGAATTCTCAAAGAAAACTAAGAAATAACTTAGGAATTCTTCAAAGAACCAAAAGTAAAGAATAAACTCACAAGTGTATTGATAAAATTTGAATTGTATTGATTGATTGATTATATTCATAAAGCTTATTTATAGTAGCTATGAAACCCTAGAATCCTTAAAAGGTAATAACAATTGGTTTGTAATCAAAATCTTATCTAAAAGTATCATAATTACAATAGAAATCTGAAAATATAGTGAAAATCCTAAATTTATGGAGTAATTCCGCGTCCAAATCATGCAGAAACGCATCAACTAAAATTCCCCTGCGACACAACCGCGCTGAAAATGAACTGACTTTGGGTGCGACCTCGTGGCAGCGCTGGTTTTGGCCTGGATCACGGCGCGACCGCTCTAGTCTGGAATTTGGCAAGTTGCTTCTTTTGATGTCTTTAATCTCCGAATGCAATTCTTCGTTCCTCGTTCATTTTCTCCATTAGACTTAAATCTCTGTATGGCCCGAACAAATGAACTTAGACACAAATCCCATATCGAACGCTTTGCCACGTAACCCGATTACTCTTCCTTCGTTTCGTGTAATCCAAACTCGTGTTATCGCTCGTTATCTCGTAAACTCCTTTCCATGCTCGGATGTCATATCATCGCGCATAAACTTATAGTCTCATCATGAATTGGAACACAACTTTGTTGATGACGCGGCCACACAAATGAACATGGTTCCGATGACTTGGCTTGAGCTCTAATGTAAGCATCCATGAGTTGAATTCAGCCCCTTCACTTAAGATCATTCGTTGATCCCTTGGAACTAGAGTCGAAAGATCGTCATAAAATTTTGACCCCCTTATACTCGTGTCAATCCCCTCCTCTTCAAAAGGATTTGTCCTCAAATCTGGCATCTCCTCCTCTTGAAAAAGATTGGTCCATAAATTTGTTCCTACAGCAAAACAAACCAAGTTAGCTACCCTAGTAACAAAGTAATCAACACTGCTTCCTAATAACATAAACGCATGTAGAAATAAATAAATGCAAGTAAAATTATGAAAAGTTTTATCCCTTCCTAGATCAAATATCAGTATGTAGAACCCTTCACGTTTCATATCCATCTTTCTACGAATCCCTGGATCAAAAGACAATTTGATGATCTCGTCTATTTGTAAATATATCCATTGACGAACTCCCGGATCAAAAGTGATTCTTATGATCTTGATAATTCGCACTAACATTCATTCCATTGCACCTAGATCAAATAACAATATTTGAAACTTCTCACATCACAGATGCAAACACTCTTGAATTCCTGGATTAAACACAAAACAAACGCAATCAACATGTGTCTTTTATGTAATTTCCAAAACCTCACAAAATTTAAAATCACGTATAAAGTCCACAAGAACAAAAATCAAAGCACTTCCCTTTAGACTTTCCATGTTTGAATGGATTTACCCAATGATCCAAGCTCTTCTCTTCGATGAGTATGATCTCATCCCGAATCTGTAAAACAAAATCAACATTTCCCTTTCCATTGACCATAACAAATTCAAAATCAAATAATCGCATCAACGGAATCAAAAGGTCACATCTATCCTCACAAGATGAAAACTCAATAGCATAATCAACACTACGACGTTCACAAACAAACTCAACAAGTGCTAAAGAATTTCCCAAAGTGTTGACAAAAACCGGAATATCATCAAAACATATATTAACACATTTTCAATTGAAAGAATGCAAAATATGATTCAACAATCTCATGGAAGTATGCAATGTCTTAGCTAATCCAAATGATCTAACTACACATGCAAATAAACCATATCTTATTCCAACCTGATGATAAACACTTTTCAAATCAATACCAAATAGCAACAAATCATGCAAAGAAGATTGCTCTATGGAATGACATGTTCACTACCACTGTCAACTAACGACACCTCATGTAAAGATTGATCAATATGAAAATAAGAAACGCTAGAATGAATTATATGAAGATAAGAATATTAAAAACGAGAATAAATATTATGATCATAAATTAACTCAACATATATCAAATATCCTCCATAGTTTATGATAAAAACGATTTTCCCATCAAAGTAGCTAAAAATAAATTTACCAATGGAAGCATGCAAAACATGTTTTAACAAACTTATAAAAACACTAGATGTATTAGTTAATCTAACTGAAATAACTATCCACCTATACAAGTCACATGTTAATACCACTTTTCATTCATCATATTTTCTCATGCTAATTTGATTAAGCATTGTCATCACATGATCATCATCACATATAGATAAAACACAAGTACTATGCAATTTATCAAACATATTATCTAAGCAAAAAACAGAAAATCGATACTTGTTTACCAATTCAAAATCAATACACAAGCTTGACGTCTAATAGATCTAAGTTAAGTCGAAGACCTTCATCATTGTATAACACCTTAAACTGACTAACCCGAAGAGAAGGAGACCCGATCTCCACTGGAACAAGGGCATCGGTCCCATACGCTAATGTAAGACCCCGAATTTATGAAATAAAAGTTTATTATTTTCTTTATGATTATTTTTCTAAATAGTGAAGTGCTTAATTGTTATAAATGATAGTTAAGGGTGTTATATGCAAATTATCTGATAAATAGTATGTCGGGAAATATTCCTTTTGTCGGGGAATATTCTTTCTGTCGGGAAATATTATATTCGGTACCGTACGACGGCGCCGAAATGGCAATATTGTCAATGATAGTGGGCCCCACAACGGGTTAACTGTCGGATATAGAAAGTGATAGAAATTGGCGGCAAAACTTTAACCGATAACTGTTAAAATACCCGGTGATAAAAAGAACAGTAAAACGCGTTATTCCACAGTAGCACACGGTATTCCACAGTAGCTCACGATGTTGCACAGTGTTTTATATTATTGATTCAATAATTGATAAAGTAGCAATTGCATAGTATCTTGATTCAATAATTGTTAATTAGCATCTGCATAATATATTTTACTATTTTTCACGACACTGTAACTTATATCATTTGATAGGATATTTTAGCATTATTGACAATGTCTAAAAATTCTGTCAAGGAAAGGGGTTATTTAATTGCGCGCCATTTTTATGGAAGGCCCCCTCTTTCCTGAGAATAATCTAGTTGTCAGTATTGCGAGTATATGCTATATGTGATATTAATACATTTAACACAATAATACAGAAAAATGGATTTATTGTGATAATGAAGTTATTTTTATGGTTTATCTTTTGATAATGGAATTATCTTTTGATAATGGATTAATCTTTTTGAATAAATGGATGGATGATATTAATGGAAGAAAAAATGGATGGATGATATTAATGGAAGAAAAAATGGATGGATGATATTAATGGAAGAAAAAATGGATGGATGATATTAAAAGAATATGGGGAAAAGACCAAAATGCCCTCACCTTGATTTTCCTATAAATAGGGAGAGTTTGCTTAAGAAATTTTCACACCTTCATTGCTTATACTTCCTCCCTCTCTCTAAATTTCTGAAGTTCTCTTAGTGTGCTAGGCTATTGTGAGTATTTGTGAGAATACTAGTATTATCCGGAGTTAGTAAACTTCATAGAAAGTAACATCCAGTTAACAAAGGTAGGGAATATCATTTCTTTCATACTCATATATAATATCATTTGCTTTCATGTTCGTAAGTGATATTATACTCATAAAGGTTGTTATTCATTCTGTATTAATTTGTGGGGATAACCTGGCCGTGCGGTATGACGCATGCCTGGTGAATATCCTTTTGTATTCAACCCTTATTATTCTATGGGAATAACCTGTAAGTACGAGTGTCGTACCTGGTGAATACCCTTCTGTATTCATTCCTTATTAATCTGTGGGTATAACCTGTTCGTGCGGATTGACGCATACCTGGTGAATAACCCGTCGTATTCATTACTTATTAGTCTGTGGTGGAAATAATCTGTCTACGCGAATTATCGCATGACGGGTGAAAATCCATTTGCAGTTTCATATATTCTGTTATACTCGTATAACGTATCATTTCTTTTGTACTCTTTAAGGGATATCTTTTTCTTTCACATTTCTCCATTTATGATAAGAAATCCTTGTTTGTTTCCAAAACCTTATTTTTAAATGGAGAAAATCCCTGAAAATTAGTAGAATATCCTTAATAGTTTGTGCTTCATCTAATATCTTTTCACTTGAATCTTTCTATTTCATTTTATACGTTATCGTTGAAGCATGAAATAATTTCTTGAATATCATTCTTGAATTTGACTCCACAATTTTGTCATCGTGTTGGCAATTTGGTCAATCTTTGATACTGATTAAATTATAGAGCTTTTTCTTATCCTTAATCTCACTGTATCATTGTCATCATCCTCATCCTCATACTTAAATTGTGGTATTAGTTCTCTTTGGCCCGTAGTGCAAAGATGAACTGGCGTGACATGATTTTGACCAAACTGTGTATTGGTATAATCATGACTTTTTGTGTTACAAACAAAGGCGTATGGTGAAAGTTCTCTTTGGCCGGTAGTGCAAAGATGAACTGGCGTTTGGCATGATCATGACCGGTGATGTTACAAATAAATATCTTTGGCACGTAGTGCAAAGAGAGGCTGTTGAATATAAACTGTTGATTTGGATGTTCATAAACAGGAATTGTTGATTGGTGTTACAGGGATAAAATACTGGTGGTGATCCTTTAATTTATAGAAGATGGTAGATATTATAATCTACTTGACTCTTCAAATGGATTGTTTGTTCCGCTGCAATTGTTGTTGTTGAACAATTATAATATCTTTAAATCTCTGATTTATTATTGTTGAAGACTAAAGATAATTTTTATTCTTCATTATCTTAGTCATGATATTTCTTACTGGGCTATTTAAGCTCACCCTTTTCAGTTTTGTCCCATTGTTCTTCTCAGGAAAGGAAAATGTAGTTGGGACTAGCCGGGGAGTGGAGTGATGGTCCGAGTTAGTGGTTGTCCTCATCAAGTTATGACATAGTTTAATAATGATTGTACTGAAGACTTAAAACATGTGTTGCCGTCTTTTTACGGCATTGTAATAATTTGGGTTTGGATACTGTGGTACCATACGGTACGATAATTGTATGGAAGTCACAGTGTGTGTGTGGTCGTATTTTGCACGATAAATATTAGTTGTAAATGGGAAAATTCGTATTTGTATTTGTATTTTGTAGAATGTTATTGGCGACTCAAAATGGGTTGTGTGGACCTATTTTGGGGGCGTCACAGCTAACCTGAACGAAGAGTCCCAGTCGTCATCCTCGGAGTTTATGGTATTTCGATTTGGCATTCCTATGGTGTTGGTGTCAGATAATGATCGATCATTGTCTGAAACCAGCACTGTAGGGATGCCGAATCTAAATACCACAAACTCTTTGAAGAACTTTAAACACTCCTGCTCTGAGATCGTCTGAAGAGGTTTGACCTCTACCCACTTAGTCATTAGTTTATGGCCACTATCACAAAGCTAACCTGACCCTTGGCCTTTGGTAGTCGACCCAAAATGTCCATTCCCCATACAGCGAATGGGATCGGTGACAGAATCGAAGACAACTCCTCAGGTGGCTGATGCGGGATAGGGCTATTCAACTGGTACTTCGGACACTTCTTTACATAGTCCTTCGCTTTTTAAAACAACGTCGACCAATAATAACCCTGTCTTAAAACCTTGTAAACCAACGCTGTAGCACCCATATGATCGCCGCATATCCCTTCATGTATCTCCCAAAGAACATAATCTGCTTCGGAAAGAGTCAAACACTTGAGTAGTGGGGAAGAAAAGGTTCTCCGATATAGATCTCCGTCGATCAGGATGAAGTTCAAACTTCTGTACTTTATCTTCTTAGTTAATATCTGGTCCAAAGGCAGTATACCGTCACTAAGATAAGATATATAGGGCGTGAGCCAGTAATCCAACTGATCAATCGTAGCAATCTCCATCCTCTAAATGCTTGGGGTATCCAAAACCTCTAAGTATACTGACCCACTAAAGGAGCTCGCCTCTGTCGTTGTTAACTTGGTTAATGCATCGGCCATTGTATTATTCGACTGATTTACCCCCGAAAGTTATATGTGCTGAAATAATGGAGTTGATCCTTGACCTCAGACAGGTATTTGGTCATCATTGCCCCCCGAGCTTCGTATTCGCCCGATATCTGCTTAACTAACAGTTGGGAGTCACTAAAGATGACCAGATGTTAAGCCTCCAAACTCTGAGCCAAACGCAATTCGACTAATATCGCTTCATACTTTGCTTCATTGTTAGTCGCTTTGAACCAGAAGCGGATAGCCTGTTGTACCTTAAAACCTTATGGACTTGTCAGAAACAGCTCAGCACCGCTGACGTCCGAAGTCGAAGACCCATCCACATAAAGAGTCTATGTTGTCTGGATAGGCCGAGCCTCCATAATCAAACCCACTACAGCTTCGGGCGCATCCGACTCAGAAAACGAGCACTCCACCACAAAGTCGGCTAACGTCTTACCTTTTATTGTTGTTCAGGGATGATATTCCGAGGCAAATTGGGTCAACTCCATCGCCAAGCAACAAGTCGCCCTGAAATGTCTGGTTTGTGTAGGACCTTCTTCAAAGGATGATCAGTATACATCACCACCAACCTTCCCTAGAAATAGTGCCTAAGCTTCCCATTGGCCACGATTAATGCATAAACAAACTTTTCCAGGTTCGGGTACCTTCCCGAAATGTGTGGCTAATATAGTAGACAGGGAACTGACCACCCCAGACTCCCTGATCAGAACCGCCCTGACCGTCAACGAACTTGCTGCCACATATAAGTAGAGTGGTTCCTTTGGAATCGACTTTATCATCAAAGGCGCCGAAGACAAGTACCTCTTAATCCCTTGAAAAACATCTTCCCACTTTGAAGTCCACTGGAAGGTCTACTCGTTTTTTGGTCCTTTCAGAATGTCGAAGAAATGGAGACATCTTTCTGCAGATTTTGACATAAATCTCCGAAGCGCTGTAATCCGACCTGTTAACCTCTACACATCCTTAAACGTCTTTAGAGACTTCATGTCCATAATAACTTTGATTTTTTTGGGATTCGCTTCGATTCCCCTCTTGCCAACCATATATCCCAAAAACTTTCCAGACCCGAGGCCGAAGATGTATTTGGTCGGGTTTAGACGGATTATATATTCCCCAACGCTTTGAAAACAGTCTTCCAGATAATCCAAGTGGCTCCGAACAGATGAACTTTTGACTATCATATCATCTACATAGACCTCTATACTCCGCTCTAACTACCTCCTAAAGACATAGTTCATCATTCTTTGATATGTGGCTCCAACGTTAAGCAATCTGAACGTCATCTTCTTGTAGACATATATCGCCTTATGTGTGATGAAGGCTGTCTTTGGAATATCTTTTTTACACATCGAGATATGATGATATCCCGAAAATGCGTCCATGAAGCTCAACATTGCAAACCCCAAAGTTGCATCAATTAACTAATCATTGTGCGACAGAGGATAAAAGTCATTTGGACACGCCTTGTTCAGATCTGTATAATCGATGCAGACCTTCCAGTTACCGTTCTGCTTTTGGACCAGTATTACGTTCGCCAGCCATTCGGGATAGTCGATTCCGAAAATAAAATCAGCCGCCAATAGCTTGGTTATCTCATCATCGATAATCTTTTGTCGTTTAGGAGCGAAAATCCTTCTTTTCTGTCAAACCGACTTTTTAGTCAGGTCTACACACAATTTGTGCACCGCAATAGATTCATCAATCCTAGATATGTCACTGGATTCCCATGCGAAGATGTTCGCGTAGACCCGCAATAGCTCTATCAGACTCGTCCGGAAAGGCTCTTTCAATCCCGAGCCAATCTTGATTACCTTTGCCTTCTTTCTGGGGATTAGGTCAACTTCTTCTGTCTCTTCCGCAGGCAAAACAAGAGGTTTTGTACTTCCTTCAGTGAATGGCTCCACTTCGATCGCCATGGTCTGCCCCTGCTTGCTGACCCCGACCCCCGATGAGATCAAATTGTTCCTGTAATACCTTCGGGCTAGATCCAGACCTCCTTTAACCTCCCCAAACCCATTCGGTATGGGAAACTTGATCTTGAAATGGGGGATTGACGTTACAGCTTAAAGGGTTGCCAATGTCAATCTGCCTATGATGGCGTTGTAAGCCGAATTCACTTGCACCATAAAAAATTTAACCCTAACCTCGACTTGCTGAGGGGCTGTTTCGAAGACGACTGACAGCTCGATTGTCCCAGCTACGTGTATTGGGTCGTTGCTGAACTCGTATAAGGTACCCTCATGGCCCACTTCCAACTTACGCCCATCCAGATCCATCCTCTGGTAAGCATGAGTGTATATAACGTCGACGGAAGACCCATTGTCGATCATCATCCTCTCCATATCTACCAGATCGACTTGAACAGTTATAACTAGTGCTCCTTCATGTGGCTCTACCGGCTTGGCGGGTAATCCTCATCCGTAAAAGAAATAACTGTGCTAGGGTATGCCCGCTCTCTTATGGCAGGTTACTCAGACACGGACAATATTGAATCCAGAGCAACCCTGCGTTTTTTCCCGGTTAACTTTCCATCTATCCCGCTTGTTATGACGTCCACCACTCGTCGGGTCAATGGGTTTTGATCGGGCTACGGATCCTTCTGTTGTTTGGGGGCAGTTGCTTCCGGTCTCTTTGCTCCCAAACACTCCTGACCTGTAACATACTGCACTAACTTCCCACTCTAGACGTTCTTTTCTATCAAGTTCTTCAGATTATTGCAATCTTCGATAGAGTGTCCAGAAGTTTAATGGTAATTACAGTATCGGTTCTGATTTCCCCTGTATGGTTTAGTATTCGCCGGACATGGCTCGAAGTAAGGCTTCTCTAATCACCTGCAGTATTTTTGCCCGATCTGTATTGAGAGGAGTGTATATCTTGTTGACACTTCGGTTCGGGAAGGACGACCTACCTCCCCCCGAAACCCCACCATTAAAACTGCGTCTCGACTGATTGTCCGACTTGGGATTATTACTCCGATCCCAGTCTTTGGGCCTTTCTTCCGATGGTGCTTGAGGCTTCAAACTTCTCATGGCCTCCTCGATTGCAATAAACCCTTCGGCTCGACTGTAAGCCTTTGACATGTCCTTCGGGGGATTAAACATAATGTCCTTCATCAACTTTTTGGACTTTGTGATGTCCAACCCCATGGTAAAAAATCCAAGAACTTCGTGTGCGTTCAGGTCGGTCGTTTCTCTGAACCTCTTTACATACTGGTTGAGGCTCTCATTGGATCGCTGTTTAACCTGCATCAAGGAAGTCATCATCTTCCCCCCCTCTTGTTACTCCCGAACCGTACGTGGAACTTTTCACATAACTCTTGCCATGAGCCAACAGAGTTCGGGGTAAGCAATCCCATCCACTCCCGAGCCCCATGCTTCAATGTGGTAACGAACATGTGACATTTGGCAGTGTTGGAATGGTCATAGTAGTCCATGATGTGTTTGTACGCGTGCGTGTGGTCGTATAGGTCTCCAATGCCATCGCACGACTCCAACGGTGACATTTTATTTGACTTATCGGCCTTTACCCGATTTATCTCCATGGTAAAAGGCGACTTTGGGTCGATTGACGCCTCATTTGCTTGACCGACTGCTGCCAGATTTTGCTCTACCTCTGCCAATATGTTCGCAAAGGAGTCAGATTCATCCTTCTGGGGGGACGACCTAAGCCTGTCCCTCGTGTGTTCCGGAGAAGCCATCCTTCTCCTGTGTCCCGATCTCCCTTTTTCCACCGAACTGTCTATGGAGCGGCTCTGACACTTATTCCTCTCCTACGAGTGGCTCCGATGCCTGCTCTTCTCCTGTGAGCGGCTCCTCTGCCTGTTCCTTCCATGTCCGAAACCGTCCGTACGCTGAGTCCTAGATCGGTTTCGAGTTGTAATCTCCCGGTTGCGAGGTCAACTCGAAGAAATCTCCTCCTTGACCACCAACTAGGCGTTTATTTCCTCATACTGAAGGCACAAAGCCTCCGTGGCGTCCTCGTTCTGTTGCTTCTTTCGGGCCAATATTAGTTGTCGCTGATCCCAATCATCTTTGCCACTCTCCCGTTGTGTGCCTGCCCAGGACGGGGTGCCCACGGTACAATCCGAGAATTATGGAGTCTTTTGACTGGTAGAGAACAGCTGCCGTCGGGTCGGTACCGACTGAGCCTTTGTGGATCTAGGCTGACCCTTTGGTCCCAATCTATCCCTCAACGATTTCTTCATCCCAAGTTGGTCCTTAACTGATCCCCTAGGTTGTGCCATATGGTTGGCTGAATTTCCATCTTGATTCGAAACTGTGTTGGCCATAACTGCTAATGGATGTAAGAGTGATTGAAAATCTGGTTTGCAATAAAGGGCCCTCCTTATAGCGCCAATGTTAACGCCAAGATTCGTCCACGCACCCAATCACCGAACTGTGCGTCCAATCCTGCACCGAAACGAAACCACACTCAAAGAGCTAACGACCGGGGCCGCCAGGGGATAACTCCGGTGTGAGAATAAGTACAAGTTGATATCAATGTTAACAATGGATGCTTAATGCTTTAGTGCTCAAAGTACCGTTACCTATAAATTAGGGTATAACCTTGTATTTATAGTTGATCACACCACCTTTATTGCCTTGTCCCTGAATTGTAACAGGATTCCTTATCAGGGTAGTTACCATAATAGGACTAAAGTCAATCTCCTTAAAGAAAGAAAATCGAATATAATCATACCTCTTTCCTTAGGAATTAGAAGTTAAATACAGTTAGAACTACGAATTCCTTAACTGCCAAACATCTGATAAGAATATACCTCTACATAAGAAAAATCCCTCCACGTGGGATAGGGCCCACCGAACCATCCAGACACAATAAATCCTACCCGAACAAAAAATATAGACAAGAATTTATCAATTTTGCTCGCATGTTTTTTGAATTTTTTTGCAAGTGAACATGGTTTCTATTTATAGTAATAAAGTAGGATCCGAAAACAACTTTGACCCATTTTAAAGCTTCAAGTCAGTTTTAGATTTCAAGTAAAATGGTTTATTTTTAGAATGGAGCTTTAATCCTTTAGATATTGGCCAAATTTCTATCCGGTTTCTTTTTCTTTTTGAAATGATAAACAATATCATGTGGGTCGGGTTCAAGGGATGGATTTCTTTTGGGAGAATTACATTTACTAGTACATTTTTAAAAAATATTACAACAAAAGTGCATACATAAAATATTTACAAAATTAGTGCATCTTCAATTTTTAATTTACAAATTAGTGCATTGTTATTGCTTTAATTTAGTTAGGTGATTTAATGGGTAGTTGGTTCCAAATTTCAAAATTCAAAATTTCAAATTCTTTTATTCAAATTTTAAATTACCAATTTATGAAGCCACTTTTTCCGCATATCAGCGCCACTTTTTCCGCATTTTTCTGGTGTGGATATGGAGTACCACTATATATATACTCTACATTAATTAATTAATTTAATTAATTAATGTTATATATATACACTATATATATACTCTACATTAATTAATTAATTAATTAATTAATGTTATATATACATATACACTATACACATGTATATATAAATTAATTAATGTTTTACCTAAATTACTTTTTAAAAATAAAAGTATTGAATATGGTGCACTTGGTAGCCAAACTTTTATTCAAAAGTAATTATTTTAGTTTTTGTGGGTAAAAAAAAAATTATTTTGAATATATTGCAGTTACTTATAAGTAACCTTTTCTAAATAAAATTATTTTCAATATGGTGCAATTGGTAGCAAAAACTTTATACAAAAGTAACCATTTTAGTTTTTGTGGGTAACCAAAAAAAACTATTTTAAATATGGTTTTATTGGTTACCAATTTTTTTTTTCATAGTGTTCTTGGTAACCAAACATTCATATAAAGGTAACCAATTCAGTTTTATTGGGTTACCAATTAATTATAAGAAATCTATTATAATTTTTTTTCATACCGCAGTTGGTAGTCAAACCTTCACACAAAGGTAACCAACTCAATTTTATTGGGTTACCAATTAATGATAAAAAATCTATAATAGAATTTTTTTTTTGTAGTGTTGTTGGTAACCAAACATTCATATAAAGGTAACTAATTCAGTTTTATTGGGTTACTAATTAATTATAAAAAGTCTATTATAATTTTTTTTCATACTGCATTTGGTAGCTAAATATTCATACAAAAGTAACCAATTCAGTTTTATTGGGTTACAAATTAATTATAACAAATCTATTATAGAATTTTTTTTCTATAGTACAGTTGGTAACCAAACCTTCATACAAAGGTAACCAAATCAGTTTTATTGGGTTACCAATTAATTATAAAAAATCTATAAGTAATTTTTTTTCATACTGCATTTGGTAGCTAAACATTCATACAAAGGTAACCAATTCAATTATTGGGTTACCAATTAATTATAACAAATCTATTATAGAAATTTTACAATCTTTGCCAATATTAGCATTTAGAATCTACAGCAAAGAATGCCCAATCTCCATCCTTTATGCTTTCGGAAATGTCTCCTATCAGCTTTCGCCATTCTTATTGGGCTGCTATTCCATTCATTTGGTAATCTGGAAATACAAAAAAAAAAGCCATAATCATTTAGTTAGATTAAGAATTCTAATATAAAGCAACAAAGTAATTCATAACCAGAAGACAGAGGTGTCCAAAAAACTTACACGGGGAAGGCAAAGGATCGAGTGCTGGTTGTGCTGCTATCAGATCGAAGAGAAATGCTTCCAGAGAATGGTATAGGCTCCGAGTAAGTAACTACATCTGATTGAGGACCTCCAACAGAGAAACTCGACTCTCCTCCGTCGCCACGAAAGTAGAGAGGAGTAAATAAGGTGATTATAGTTCTCCTTGATTTAAGGGATAATGATTTAATAAGTTTATTCTTGTTGCACTCTTATTGTAATTATTTTGTTAGTGTACTATTCTTGTAATTTTTTAGTAATTGTTGTATACTTATGTAAAGAACCCTTTTCTTTTTACTCGTTATGTTGCTTAGTCAATGAAGAATTCAATCCAGGTAAAAATCCTTTTTGGATTTGGGCAAACAAGTATTCTATTCAAGAACCCAATCGGTTAAAAGAGTTTGGTTGATTTTTATCTCGGCCCAATCCTTAACATAGATTATTGAAAACAATTTGGTCCGAAACATTCTTTTTCAGCCGAGATAATATTTGGACCAAAAGTAATATATTTACTTTAAAGTGGATAAAGGGAAAATAACTTATATATATATATATATATATATTTGAAAAACATTTTTCAAGCCAAACTTATTTTATGAATTTAGTTTATTTGACATTAGATAGCTAATAAGTTGGAAAATATTTCTGAAATAAAAATAAAATAAAAGCATATTTTAAAATACCAAATACATATGTTATCTTATGGAGAGGATTCTATCATATTTTTCTAACTAAACTAATATCATAATGTTTTTGAAATGTAATCTCTAAATATGAAAATTAATATGAGATGTAATCTCTCAAATTCACATAAATTATCCCAAAATTATTTTGTTTTATTTTTATTTTTTTAATAATTTCTTTTTCTTTCTTTCACTTTCATGGAGTATTTATCATCAACTCTTTGTATCTCAAAAAAATAAATTTATATTTATTTAAATCGTTATCCGGAGTTCCCAGAAAAATTTTCAAGAAAATAGGGGTTCATTCATTTCATTATTTTTTACAGAAAAAAGTCTCTCAAAAAGTTCTCACTCAACAAACAAATCCTTACCAATGAATTTTCCCCGTTCTTAATTTAGCTAATTCTATATTCCCGAAAACCCTAGGAATTATCGGTGTAGGGTTTCTCGCGCTCTGTCTCTTACCTTCAATCTCTAGATTTGGGTCTTTCTGTTTGTCTTGAATTTTTTTCTTTATAGAGTTTAGAATTCCCGGGGCTTACATGTTTTGGTAGAATTGTTGATATGGATAGATTTGAAGGCGAGGCTGATTTTCAGGAAATTTCTAATTCTGAATTTAAATCGAATTCAACAGGTTTGCTTGGATTTTCATTTAGCTTCAGATTGTTCAGTTACCTGTTATTGATATGTTTTCCTGGGTAATTTTAAACTTACATGTTTTTTTTTTTCCTTAGAAAAATCTTCTTGCATGTTCAATTGAGATTTCTATCTAAGTCGATTCCAGTCAGGATGGAAAATCAGTTCTCAATTTTTCAGGAATTCTAAGTTTTATAATTGCATGAACCTGAGCTGTTTTATTAGGTCCCAAAAAATGGAAAAGCAAAAGGAGTCAACCCTTACTATTATCTTCGGATATTGTTTTGATTGACTTTCCAATTTTTGGTAGCATTTATTCTTCTGAATAATATTTATTATGAACTTATTTTTGACATGTGTAAAATGATCCCCGGATTCCCCCCTAACACTGGTTACTTTTTTCATTATACTGATGTCTGTTGTTAACTTAGCTTTTGGAGTTTTCAGTTAGTAATTTAGCGTGCCATTTAGTTGAGTTTATGCAGACTAACATGTGTATGTATATGTGCATATGTATGTATATGAGGACAAACTAGGCTTCATTTCATTCACATTATGCTCCCAACTCAGTTTTTCTGTATGTTGCAAGATTTGTATATAACATACCATTTGAGTAGATTTAAGAGCTTTTGATTGATTTTTAATGCATTGGAACCATTCTAGTGGGTGCATTCCATTTCCAATTATGTCCTGATCAAGTTATTCCATATGGATTCATACTCACACTAGACAGCTTGAGCAATTCATCTTTATTTCTTGTGCGTTATAGAAATTGTTTTGATTCAATTATTTGTATGCAGTATTTGACGCATCTCAGTATGCATTTTTTGGCAACGACGTTGTTGAAGAAGTTGAGTTGGGAGGGTTAGAAGATGAAGATGAAGATCTTACTGCGGTCAGATTTGACAATGGAGGTTATCAGTTGGATAGAGAAGAGGTTATTTCTTTAACCTTTGCGCTCTGAATCTGAGTATACGGATCAGAGATTAGGAATTACTGATTTGAGCTGTATATATGAGTACAACTATTTATTATGTTTTTATTTGCATGGTTCTTCTTTTCTTTATGTTATTTTTTTAATTTTCACCGGCAAGTATTCTATAGTTCCACTTTGATATATTAGGAGTTCTGAAGGGAATTTGAAGTTCGCTACTTGTTTGGGTTGGACAACCAAATACTGCTTATGTGTTTCATCAACTGTGAATAAATCTTTATGCCTAAACTTCTAATTTATTATCATTTATTTTTATTTTTTCCGTTTTGCTGAACTCCTTCTATTACTACTTGTTGGTGGAAGGGATTTTTAGTTGTAAGGTTTCTATCATATTGTGCATTTCATTACTTGAGCACTTATTGCACAGTGAATTTGGATTTGATTATTGGATTATCACTTGGTAAGTGAAGGTGTTTTAGTCTGCTCCTTTCAAGATGAGTGGGTTTGTCGGGCATAGTTATGTAATCATATCAATATTAGTGCTGAATCAGATTCTGTGTCTTTATTAGTCTGGGAAGATTTGGTCGACTCTGGATGTGTTTCGTGGTTATGTTTTACTAATTACTTCACAAGTTACAGTGAATCTTTTCAATAACTACTACTTGTAACACAAGTGGCAGTACTAGTTTTTCGCCCAAGTTATTCTTCCCACTCACGCTTTACTTGTCCTGTATATTTGTGGCACTTTATGCTACTTCTTGTCTCATACAAGCGGGCCCAACTTCTGGTTTCAAAGATCCTGTATTTTCTTTTGTTTAAATCCCGTCATTTATACTGATATGTACGGAGAAAATTATTACACATCCAATTAAGTTGAGTTTCAGTAGTTTCACTTTTGACAATTTGAGCCAATTGTATTTTGTTTTTTGTTTTCTTCTTTAATAATGCTTCATTGATTCCTTCACGTTAATATTATAATATACCCTCTTACTCTTATCATCACCACCAATAAGTTTGAGATATTGTATATTTGTATGCGCCCCAAGGTGGAGCCTTTCTCCACCTCCTTCCAACATTTCTTGATTTTTATAGCCGGATTATGTGGATGGAGGTTTGAGCAGTATATCCAGACGATGATTTAAGACTGTAGGTGATTAGAAATGGTATAAATCAACATTGTGGGAGTGCCGATTATTTTGGTATGTAGGATGCAGCCAGAATGCAGTACGTAATCTGATATAGAATGTAATCCAATTACATTCTGCAGTTAAATGTGCCTCTATATGTAATCTGGGTCGTATTTGGAAAATGTAAATGATTATATAGGAAAACACAAGTTCTTTATTTGTTTTCTGAAATTATCTTATAGTGGAAACTAACATGCAAAAAGTTGTGTTATTACAGCATCAAAGTAAGATATTGATGTGTGGTACTGTGCTTGTTTCTACGATGACTCATACATCATTACCTTATTGAGTTTTAATTGTCATTTTTTTTTGGTATGCTACAAAGCTGTAAACAAGGAAAATGGCTTGGATCCCCAGATATAGTGTTATTGAACGAAAGTTTGTATGAGTGCCCAATTTGCTAGCAATTTAGCAGAATCTAGTAACTCTGATATGTTTTATATGTTTGTCTATCTATGACCTATATGCTGAAATTGAACTCTTTTTTCTTCCACCAATTCCTATCCCCACCCCTATCCTGCATGGTGTCACAACAGGAGAATTAAGCAAGTAACATGTGGTTTGGTAGTTATAGTGTAGGAGTGTATATTAGACTTTGTTTTTTTCTGGTTAGTTGCGTGGTTATTAAGGTGTCGCCTAGGCAACGCCTAGGTTTCCAGTTGCTCTGGCAAAGGCAAGTTGAGTGGATGACTTAGATGAAATAGCTAAGGAGTCACCTTGGTCAGCTAGGCATCTCAAATTGTCGCCTGGGCGACGACTTGGATGCTTAACTGGCTAAGGCATCACCTAGGAGTGAGATTGACAAAAAACATAGCTCTACTTTATCAAAACAATCACAGCAGCGAACCACATATGGTGAGAAGAAGAGGTGGAACCAGGTCACGTACCTGTAGATGAATCTCATCCCTACATTTTTAGATCTCTAATCCAAGCTTTGGTGTATCCATATCAGCGGAGAGAGAAAGTATTTGGCTTCTGTAGCAGCGCCGCAGCTGCAAGTATAGAAGAGGAAAGACGGCATTGTTAAGCGAGATCCTATGGTTTTTTATTTGGTTCTGACGTCGTTTTGATGCGTCTTTCTTGTGTCCCTAATTTGGATGAACCATTTTGTTCTCTCTTTCCTTATACTAGTTATATATTATGACTTTAAGCCCAATCCCAAGCCCAACACAGTAATACTCTTATTTGGTGGACCAAAACATTTCAATCAATGTGTATAAGTTATTCCTATGATGGTTTAAAAACATTTGATTGTACAGACCAAAAAAGACCTTTTATTATTTATTTTTTTTTTAAAAAAAAATAGTCCATCCATTTATTATTAACAGGCCAAAAGAATTATCATTTAGTTTTTGAAGAAAGTATACGTTTCTATAATCTGGTTACAAAAAATAAATCAATTAACATCTGAAATATGTCTTATTATTAACACTACTAAGAAGTTATTGACTGTAAACTGATTTTAAGTATTAAGTTATAATTTGGAGATTTTCTCTTTAATTTGATTGTGTTATGAGATATTTATTGCTTGATTATAACACATACAAATACTAGTAATTTTACTATACTAGTACTATAAGAAGATGGACTAATAAATTTAAGAGATTTCTTCTCTTTTCCCTCCTTGTCTTATCATACTAGTATAAGTATTACTTGGATTGGCCAGGGTTAGGTTTCCTGAAATGATAGAAATTAATTCTAAAGTGTTGATATAATTGTGTTTTTAATGATATCCCATAGTGTTAGTTATAATGTTTTGGATTTTAATATATATAAAATTTCATTGTCCATTGTACTTTTGAAGTAGAATAAATAATGTCTAAATTGCACATTGCGAACGACTTGTCGACGCCGTGGCGGGCACTTTATCACCTAGGCATCCTGGAGGTCAGCCATTGCCACACCTCGCCGTGGCTCCATGACAACTATGGTTAGTTGGCCTGTTGGCTTATATATAGTAGGCAGTTAGCGTGTAACTTTTCATATGAGAATTAATATCAGATACGCCTCTTGACTCTCTTGTCTTGCTGTATCTCTCTCTCTCGAAACTTAGACCTTCTAGATCTTGTCTTAATCTGTCTTCTTACTCTAATCTCTGTGATTCTCCCCATCTCTGCCAATTTCTCTCTTTAGTATCTATGATATCTCCTTCACTCAACTAATTCTTTCTCCAATCTTCCTATAAACTGTTAAGAAACCCTAATTACATCCCTAGGTTGTGACACATGGTATCTTTTACCAAATAACTTGTTGTCACGTCATGATTTAGTTATATATTTATAAGTGTATATATATGTAAACTCCTTTATTCAGTAATGACGTTCCCGTTGGTTCTAGATGCATTTATAAATGCGTTCTTCAGGCAAAGGACTGTGTAAGTGTTTTAAGTCTTTACTGATGCAACATATGTCAACGACACAATGTGAGTGTGTGTGTATATATATATTTGTATATATTGTCTTTGGATGTTGTTTACCATTTTAGCCTTTTTGATTTTATACTCTCAACCCATTAACCAAAATCTCCTTCATTTCACTTGTTAGATCTGTTTTCAATTTTTACCCGAATTGATTGACAATATTTGTGTATGTACATACAAAGGTGTGCACATACACATGCATGAATGTGAAAGGTGTAGATACGCGTTTAAGCAATTTTACCATTGCTGAATTTTCATGTTGATTGTTTTTTTTTTATTTCCCTTTTTCTCCCACTAAGTGAATTTTTGTTAATCAAATGTAGACCATTTTTTTAAAAATAATTTTTCCCTTAAATCCGGCAGATCGTACTGGGCTTTCTATTAGTACTTTCAGAATTTGTTTGTTTTCTTGATGTCACAGCTACCTGAAGCTGATTTGAAACTGAATTTCTTTCTTTAGCATAGCTACTCTCTCTCCCTCTCTCTCTCTCTCTCTATATATATATATATATATATATATATATATATATACACTTCCTCCATCCCACAAAGGATGACTGAAGCACAATTTTTTTTTGTCCTATAAAAGATATATAAAGTACACAATTCAAATGCAAAGTGTTATATAAATTTTATTTTTTACTCTCAAGAGTACTTAAGTAGGTCCACTACTTTTAGGAAAAAGATAGAATCTTTAGTTTACTTATGTGGGGTACATTATGGGTAAATTGAGAACTTATTTATACTCTCTCCTATACTTTTAGTTTTCTTAAATTGTGTGAAAATTTTACTTAAGACGTCTTTTATGGGACGGAGGGAGTAGTATTTTGTGTATTTGATTGGTCAATGCCAGTTTTCTCGTGTGATGAGGTGAGTTGATTTCGAATTTGGATGCATTGTTCGTAAACTATCTTAAGATCCAATGTGTTATTTTAAGGCATGCTATGAAATAGAGTTGTGCACTTTTTTGTTGTCCGCCTTTACATAATCCAATGTTGCTTCTTGGATGTTTCTTGATATTAGGTTGGTCTCCTGGCCTCTTGCTTAGTGTGTATTGTTTTAGTGCAGCGAAATTTAAATATCTTTATTGCATTTCACTTTATAATGTACTGTTTTAGAAGTTCATAGCTTCTACAAACTTTCAGATTACATGTAGTTTTGGTAAATGAGTAGCAAATGATGCAAGGTTAACTGCTAGTACTAAGGAAGTAGCCAATTGTCTCATACTCTCCAGTTCCCTCTGAAGGTCTTAGTTGGTGTAATCCTTCAGTAGTGGGGAATATTAGGTGGGACGTTTATGCATTATGGTCGATGATTATAGAAACTAAATGCATGCCTTTGTGGTGCAGGTGTGGGTGTTCTCTTGCATGTTTGGGTGCAAAACTTTCTGTGCATATTTTTTGCTTGCCTGATGTTATTTGACTGTTTAACTTTTAGCAATTTGAGGGTGTCAGGAATATCTGGATGTGGTTGAATTTAAGCACTGGTTTAAAAATTCCAAATGCATTAATAATTTAGTGGTGCAACTAACAGACTTATCTTTTTTGCAGGGTGATTTATTAGGATCTTTGTCCGAGGATGATCTTGCTACTACATTTTCAAAGGTCGGGTTTCTTAGATACGGAAATATCAGCATCAGCTTCATCAATTAAATAATACAATTGATATATATTAATACTAAGGCCCTAACTGGTTAGCATATCTTTTTTATCTAATTTTATTTTCCGTTTCTGATCTCTCTTTTCTTTTTTGCTTTTCTACACTTTATAAAAGTTGGCGTTTTTTTTTTGTTATAAAAAAAGAGTATGGCATATAGAACACTGAACACCAAGGTCAACAGTCAAAAAACTGCCCTGTCGGGGTCGGATCGGGGAAACCAGTGGGCTCAGGGTCAAATTGTCCTCCCTATCTCTCTGGCACTGTTAGAATATATTCTTGTTTTTGAGTCCAATAGAACAAAAAAGGTGGCAGAGCTTGTTTGGTTTGTTGATCTTCAAAAGAAAATGTGTAAACATAAAGGATTCAGAATGATTCTTTCTACTCTGTTGTACTTGTACTCTAGTCAGCAAGATAAACTAATACTCCCTCTAGATACATTTTCCTTTTTAGCTTGTTTCAGAATTAGTGATACATTTCCAATTAGATTATAAAATGACATGAAATTCGTAACATGTCATCACATGTACTACAAAGTCAATGTTAGGGGTATGTTTGGAAAGATAAATATTCCTTAAAAGTCATTGTTTTCGAAAAGTATCTCTAATTTTGAAACGGAGGGGGTAAAACTTTACTCTTTTTTTCTTTTTCTTTTTTTTTCAATTTCTTTACTATTCTCGAAAAACAAAGTGAGTTATGAAAAATACACCAATCAGGCCTTTTATGATTTTACTGAGTCCCAAGTTGCGAGTAATATGCCAGGAAAGGAACAAAGAGAAATTAGTAGGTGGAAACTGCCTATTAAAAATATGAAAGTTCCTCTTCTTTTTATTTTTATAAATCTGATAGTCCATTCCTCAAATTATGTCTATATCTTATATCTTATCGGTCACATGTTAGTCTTGCCCATTGCATGCCCTCTATGGTAGTAATGATTAATATGATGTTGGCTCATAACTGAGCCAAATAATGTTTCTTAGTGTTGATTCTTGCGTAGTAACCTTTTTTTTTTTGGTCGGTGCGTAGTAACTTATTACTGCTTCTTGAATTTATATTTCCTTTCTTTCTTGTCCACAGTTGAATAAGGTTGTCAGTGTTCCAAGAAATGCTGGAGTTTTTGGTGATAGGGGATCCAGAGAAAGTGAGTACAATTATGGTGTATTATACGTGTTAGATATTTTTCTCTCCACGGATTTAGTTGAATATATGCGTGATATTGTGTGGTCATCCTGGTCTCAAGTTCAACTTTAGTGTCAGAGTTTGTGTTTGCAGCACTAGGTTCCCCATGGTATTTTGAACAACTGCAGCATGTTCTTAAGTTGCTGGTATTATTGTGTATGTCTATAATACACACTTTTGAGCAGGCGAGGAATATAAGCATGCATGATGATATTTTGAATGGGGTTGGTGGAATGTATTCATGCATGATGGTAGTTTGAATTGAATTTGTGCGACATAGTGTTTTTATGGCTGCAAGATGAGATACATATATATGTTAGTATACAGTTAAAGTTGCAATGCATCTGTAGGAGGGTTGTAACACAATCTGTTTTCAATATAAACAATTTGCTTATGAAAAAAGGAGTTTTCTACATTTTGAGTTGCAATTCCTTGCTAAATACTAAACCTTCTTCTTGCTTATGGTTATGAATAGATGGCAAATCATGCACTTGTATTTCAGTATGCGGGCATTATTATCGTTACTACATAATTTTGACTTGCCATGCTTGGAGGGAGATATTGTGTAAAATCATAGCACTTTAGCGCTTTCACTAACACTAAATAAATCCATGCAAGAGTTTTGTTGCGCACATGGATTTTTGAAGCAATAATAGGTATGGACTCTCATCTCATCGTTCATGGGAATTTGAACAAAAAGGTCTTGCAATTTTCTCCTTGCAAGTCGATGCAAGACAGCCACAAGTATCTTGTATTTCAGCTGCTAGAAAAAGAGTGCACCATGGAAAATTTTCATTATATGCACTGATTTCATTACATCAGTATCATTTTTCAAGTCAAGTTCATGGCCTGAAAATCCCAAGTTGCAGTCATAAACTTCACCTCTCTTCAGTTGTACCGAACATCATATCCCTTATATTCTAAGTTTGGGGTGGCTAAAGGATCAGATATTTCCTAATTTTTTAGGCGTAAATATATATTGTACAGGACACAAGATCAACGCTTAGCGCTGAAATTTCTGTTCATTTTAAGTCTCGCTGTTGATGCTAATGATTATTGCCTACTTACTCCAGGTTCTGCTGAATGGGCACAATCGGATGATTTCCCCAACTGGTATGATCAGCATGCCACGGAAAGTGTTGAAGAAAGCAAACGATGGTCGTTGCAGCAACACTCTTCCACTGCTCATCCTGGGGAACCACATCTATTGTACAGAGCATCGTCATTTCCTGAAAAGCAGCAGCAATATAGTCACCAACACCAATACTTCTCCGGTGAACCAGTTCTTGCTCCAAAATCATCTTTCCCTTCATCTCCGCCCTCTGGTGGCAGATCTCAACAACCCAACCATCATTCACACCATTCTAATATTCCCTATCATCCAGGTGGGCACCAATTGTCACTGTCTTCACCCAGTCACTCTTCCTTCTCTAATCCTCAGCTTCAGCTGGCTACATTATCCCATGGTTCACAATTTGGCAAAAATTTGCCTCAATTTGCTCCTCCCGGTCTCACTGTTAATAGTCGATCGCCAAACCAATGGGTCAACAATATGAGCTTACACCCTGGAGATCATTCCAGCCTCTCAAACAATCTGTTGCAACAACAGTTACCTCATCAAAATGGTCTAATGCCCCCACAGTTAATGCAGCAACAGCTAACACAACAACATAGATTGCACCATCAATTTCAGCCTTCATTTGGCCATTTATCAGGGATGCAGCCCCAACTAATTAATCGCCATCTTCCTCCTGCCCATCCTATAATGAACAACTTTGAAGTGCTTGGATCAACTGATTTAAGAGATCAACCTAAATCATTGCCAAAAGCTAGGCAGGATCTACGGTATTCACACCAGGGTTCTGACACCAGTAGCCAAAGGAGTGGTAATGGGTGGCCACGATTCAGAGCAAAGTATATGACAGCTGATGAAATTGAGAATATTCTTAGAATGCAGCTTGCTGCGACTTACAGTAATGATCCGTATGTTGATGATTATTACCACCAAGCTTTTATGGCAAAAAAGTATGCTGGTGCAAAGTCGAGACACCATTTCTGCCCAACCAACCTGAGAGATTGTCCTTCACGAGATCGAGCTAATACTGAGCCACATGCCTTTCTCCAGGTTGATGCTCTTGGGAGGGTTTCCTTTTCTTCAATTCATAGACCGCGTCCACTTCTTGAAGTTGACCCACCAAATTTGTCAGGCACTGAGAGCATTGAACAGAAAGGTTTGGAGAAGCCCTTGGAACAGGAGCCAATGCTTGTTGCCAGAGTAACTATTGAGGATGGCCTTTCTCTTCTTCTTGATGTTGATGATATTGACCGTTTCCTACAGTTCAATCAACACCAAGATGTTGGGGTCCAGCTAAGGCAGCGACGGCAGGTCCTCCTGGAAGGCTTGGCAGCATCACTTCAACTTGTTGACCCACTAGCCAAAAATGGCCACACAGTGGATCTGGCTCCCAAGGATGACTTTGTGTTCCTTCGGTTGGTCTCTCTTCCCAAGGGCCGGAAGCTTCTATCCAGGTACCTTCAGCTTCTCTTTACTGGTAATGAACTCATCCGAGTAGTCTGCATGGCCATATTCCGTCATTTAAGGTTCTTGTTTGGGGGCCTTCCTGCTGATCCAAGAGCTGCTGAAACAACTACCAACCTTGCAAAGACTGTCTCGTCTTGTGTTTGTGGCATGGAACTTAGAGCACTCGGTGCCTGTCTTGCATCGGTGGTTTGTTCTGCAGAGCATCCTCCGCTTAGACCCCTTGGAAGCTCTGCTGGAGATGGTGCTTCTGTTATTCTGAAATCTGTCCTGGAGAGGGCAACTGAACTCCTAACAGATCCTCATGCTGCTGGCAACTGCAGCATGCCTAATCGGGCCTTTTGGCAGGACTCTTTTGATGCCTTCTTTGGCCTTCTTTCGAGTTATTGCATCAGTAAGTATGACACTACTATGCAGTCGCTGTACGCACAGGGATCAGACATAGCTTCTATAGGTTCAGATGCAACAAGAGCTATCAGCAGAGAAATGCCGGTGGAACTTTTGCGTGCAAGTCTTCCACATACCAATGAACAACAAAGGAAGGTGTTATTAGACTTTGCACAGCGTTCCATGCCTGTGTTAGGATTTAACAGCAATGTCGAGCAGAGTGGCAGTACATGAATGCTGAATTGTTGTTGTGCTGATTTTGAACTGCAGATGTTCTTTTATAAGATGTATCATTGACGCTCAAATGTTAAAGGGTACATGCGTTCAGCGCATGTTTCCTACTTCATCTTATTGGTTATATTGCTGGTTGCATGAGGTTGAAGGAGGATGAAGGTATTTAAGATTTACATGTATGCTTTTGCCCAACCTATATGCTATTGCTCGCGGAAGAATTTGTTGGGCTGGTTCTGTTTATTATGTTGGAACTTTGCTGGCGGGTTTTCACCTTTCTTGCGAGCTTATTTTGATGCTCTATTGTGCAATTCCTGATAATAATGAGGAATTAGGGATAGAACTGTACAGTTTTCAATTCGACGAATTCTCATGTTCCTTAACTATTATATTCAAGGAGGTGGGAAGAATACAGGGTTTGGGTCCAATAGCTGCTGGTGGTCTTGTACTGGGGTAGGTACTCGGACATGGGAATGTGGATACTAGTTATTCAGATTTTGGGTTGATCATGGTTTATTTTATTTTCCGTCTTTATTTTCCGGTGTTGGAGGTGATCCTAAAGCCTGTACGAATGGTACATTGTTGCATTTCTTCGAGAATGTCTTTTTGGTTTTGATACTTTGCAGCCTCTAATTTGCATTGACTTTTGATCATGTGATTTTGTTTTGGGGGAGGATTTGGCATGTGCAACAGACGTGGGATATTGGTATCAGTCACTTGTCCCAGGCTATGTTTGTTTGCAAAATGGTGGATGAGAGAGACTATTTGTATTAATTTATTGCTACACTTTACTATTTAGTCCATAATTATTCTGTTATTTAATCTATATAGGCCATTTGATGGAGGATAATATAATCCCTTTTTTGAGCAATCAAATGACTTTAGAAATGATTAAAAATAGTCCATGAATTAAATAATAGACTAATTATGTGATAAAATAATCTAAAATAGTAATAAATTGGTACAAAATAGTATTGTCTTGTTCACCCACCATTTTTGTAAACAAATATAGCCAAAGTCTTGTGGTGATTTGGAAAATGATATTTGCACTCCACAATTCTCTACTTACTTTCTTGATGTAGTTTCAAATATCAAAAGTACCCTTGAGGGGAGGACTTATGAAGCAGTGGTACCCTTGAGTTTTTAGTCATATCTAATTCATCTTTCATCTTTCTTTGCTCCTTTTCTTTGTTTAGATTAATTTAAAGTTCCCTCTGTCTGGAATAAACTGACATATTCTTTTGTTTATTTCTTAACGAGTATTAAGATGTTCATGAGAAAAATCTAGACATGGTTTTTGATAATTTTCAACGGCTAAATTTTTTATTTTCAGCGGCTAAAATTTTCTTGTTAACAATGTGTCCAAGCGTATTTTATGCAAAATATTCCCCTTAAGGCCATAAACAAAGCTTTATACTATGGCCAGAGCCGGCCCTGGGCTAGGGCAATCAGGGCAACTACCCAGGGCCCAAAATTAATTATAAGCTTGTGTATATATGTGTATATATGTGTATGTATGTGTAAAGCTCCAATGATCTAGCGGTAGAAGTGTTCCCTGCCTTGGTATAGACCTGGGTTCAATTCTTGGTCGGTGCATTTTGATTTTGCTTTCCATTTCTTTTTCACTAACAGTCCAAAAAAGCTTTCAAATGTCAAACTCCTAGCATTATATTTCAAGTGTACATGACATAATTTTTCAATGAAAATATGACAAATGATCAACCACAGAGTTAATTTCACACAATGACCTTAAATGTGGCATAATATTGACTACAAAGGCAACCTTACAATTTTTTTAATTTATTTTTTTTCAAAAACACTTTTACAATTGTTGATATGAAATACTGTTTTAATTATGTTGTGAAAAAACTTTTGTAAAACCTTTATATTTAAAAAAGTGTTTCATCTCAACACACTACGAGCCTCCGCCACTGGGCACACTCGATAAATTTCGCCCTGGGCCTTAGAAAACCCAGGACCGGCCCTGACTATGGCAGCAGTAATATGGTTGAGCATTTTGCTATTTTTAATTTTTCTTTGTATGAGATATTAAGTTCTAGTTCTGGTGACACTCTTCGAATCCTCTAATAGGGTAAAAGATTCAACGAGGAGCATATAAGATTGTTATTGATTTTTTAAAGTCAACGCGGGACGTTTTCAAACTCAAAATTAATATAAATTTATTTAATTTTAATCAATATTGTAATAAATATTATAAATTATTTACAAAATATTATTAATTATAATATTTATTATTTTGTAACTTTTAATAAATTTTATCAAAATTTACAAATTCAAATATTTTTTAAAACCCATTTGACTACCCCAAACAAAATCCGAAAGTGTATATATGGGGTCGAAGAGGAGGTTTGGGTAAGAAAGAAACGAAAAAAACTGGCCACAAGAAAGGTGGGAGAGATATAATCCGCTCAAGCGTAATTAAACTCCGTCAACTGACCTTGATATAACTTGCAGCCTATAGGCATCTCTCTTATATCAGGTATATGTGACCCCCCTCTCTCTCCCTCTCTCCCAATGAATATGAATCAAGTTTTTATTCGTTAACCAAGCGCGCTTATTACAACACTTCTATTACAGAAGTGAAAGTGATGTGCCTTATTGACCAGTTGAAGAGTATTCTTATAAAACAAATGAACGGAAAACATGTTCGGGTTATATTGCTAGAGTTATGTTTACTTCACCCCTACATACTCCTTTCTCTATTCTGATATTTGAATTCCATCTCTAAGCTTCCCCCTTTGTGCCTTATTAGACTTATTTCCTCTCTAGTTATCTTTTCTCCAACTAGAAGCTGTCAAATTAATTGGGAGGAGCCATTTTCAATTTGTAAAATAGCAAGACCGTGGTTTACCTGCGACGGATATCAGCAGTTTGAGAGTGCTTGATCTGGGAGATCCTTCACAAAAGGAGCCCTTTTCTCTTCTCTATACATATATTTACTAATTAACAGTGTGGGTAAAAAATTGAGAAGATGCGTTAAAAAATAGGAGACGAGATAGTGGATGAGAGAAAGGTGAAAAATTGAATAAATTAAAAGGTAAAGTAAGAATGAAAAACGATTTTATTTTTTATGTTTACACACAAAAGAAAAGAGAGTTGCTATTGCCAGAGAAAAATTGTTGCTACTAGCGCAATATATGTCTCACTTAAAGTTTTAAGTGATAATGTGGGTAAAAATAACCCACCAATAGTGAATTACCATGTGTATTTGTTGCCTATTAATAAGGGGCAGTGTAGTAATTTCGCTCATGAAGTGTTCTAAAAGAATACTCAATCCAATAAGGAATAAAATTCTTGTTTAATCAGCCAAGGAGTAACAATCTAAGAAGGATTCTAAATCCAAGCATGACTCTTGTTCCTAACTCCTGAAGGAGAGGACTCTCAGGTTATAGATAAGGGATGCTCTAGCACAATTCAGGAACACAATTCTGACTCCTATAATAATTCTCTCCTTATATCAGCGTTCTAACTTAAGTATCAGAGAGTCCTCCCGGAGCCTCCCAACTCCGGTGGATCTTTTGCATGTTTTAAGGCAAGATCAAGGTGATTATGTGGCGGTCAAGACTAAAATTCGTGAGTTAACTGAAACCTTACTTTGAAGCAATTGATTGACGCATCAGATTGTGAAGTCTGTGGGAAAAGAACAAAAAATCATCTATTTTTCACAACCCTCCACATCCTCCACCTCTTAACAATCAAGAATAAAGAGCACAATCTGCTCATATTCCACATCCTTTTCACCATCATCTTCCACCTCCTTACATCTAGGAAGAACCTGTCTGCACTTATAATAGACCATATATTGTGCACTCCCAACAATTAATTCAAGTAGATCTTCGATCCTAGATCAATCAGAATCGTGGTGATCCAGATCTGCGTAGACGAATCCAGAATAATCGTCAACATAATAGGAGGAACAACCCCCATAGGCGCGATCGCCCAAGGGCAGATGATAACGTAGTCAACCAACTGAGGGAAAGTATAAACAATCTCCAAGAGCAACTCCAAGATCTAGAGAAGGAACCTAGACAACCATAAAGGTCAGAACATCATCAAAGTAAATCAGACTACCAACTCGAGACCTAATGCCCATGAAGAGGCAAGAATCGAA
The DNA here is from genome assembly GCA_034770075.1 of Aralia elata. Taxonomy (NCBI): domain Eukaryota; kingdom Viridiplantae; phylum Streptophyta; class Magnoliopsida; order Apiales; family Araliaceae; genus Aralia; species Aralia elata. The sequence goes on along the minus strand of CM068385.1, from coordinate 9,372,595 downwards.
AGAGAGGTACAATGACGTCTCCAAGAATGATAAGAACTCCAACTGTCCTAAGGAATTCAAGGGGTAGGACCTGGACATATGATATATAAGGCAGGACCTCCTCCATTTACTCAAGATGTCAAGGATGAACCTCTCTCTAATAGTTTCAAGATGCCCCAGATGGATAAGTATGATGGAATAGGTGATCCTACAAATCATATACTTACTTTTGATGCACTTTTGTTGTTACATAATGTTTCAGATGCTATAAAGTGTAAGGCTTTTCCTCAAACCCTAAAGGGTCCAGCCCAGGCTTGGTATAAACAACTTACTCCACCCTTAATTCATTCTTTTGATCAATTGAGTGAGTTGTTAGTCAATCAGTTCATTGGAGGACAGACACATGCTATAGTTCAATATCGCTTATGTCCGTAATTCAACGGAATGGAGAATCCTTGAGGGACTATTTTAACCGATTCACCAAGCACCATTAAAAGTCCCTAACCTAGATCAATCCGTAGCAGTGGTGGCTCTTACTAATAGAACAACCAACGAATATCTGAAGGTGTCATTGGCTAAGAATCCTCCCAAAAACCATGGCCGAACTCCAATAAAAGGCAGAAAAATATATGGCTATTGAGGATATTGTCCAGCCCAAGAACACTCCTAGGACTGATGATAGGAAGATAATGAATGATGACTTTGGGATTAGGGACAACAACAATGAAAAAAGATCAAAAGGGAATAACGAGTCTTTAAATGTAACATCATTTTTATGGTACTCTGAATATACACCTTGGACTTCTCAAAGAAGTTAAATTTTGATGAAAATAGCTTTTGAACCATATGTGAGATGGCCTAAACCTATGAGGATTAATGCGAAAAAAAGGATCAAAATCAATATTACAGATACCACAAAGATCATAGATACGACACCAATGATTGTAGACACTTGAAGGATGAGATAGAATATCTTATAAGAGGGGGCCACCTGGAGAGGTATGTTAAACAAGGGGATACAAATAAGTTTAGGAATCACAGAGATAACAGGAGTGAAAGAAAAGAACGAAATGATCATGGGAATCGGAATGAAGGCCGTGATAGGCAGAATCAAAAGAAGGAACCCAAAAGGGATCAAGGTCCTCCAACAAGAAGAGGGGTTATCCATGTGATCTCAAGATGACCAACAATTGGAGGTACCTCCAATTCATCAAGGAAAACACATGCAAGAAAGGTTCTGACTATAGAGACACCACCGAAGAAAGCTCAATTGGAGCAAATAATATCTTTTACTGATGATGATTTAGATGGTGTTAAATTTTCACATGATGATCCTTTAGCCATAGACATGATAGTTGGAAATTTTACTATTCGAAGGGTATTGGTAGATAATGGTAGTTCAGTAGATGTCCTATACCATAATGTTTTTAAGGAGATGAGCTACTAAGATGATTAACTTACCCCTTTACCTGCACCACTTTATAGATTTACTGGAGTAGAAACCAAAATTGAAGGTAGCATAGCCTTACCAATAACTTTGGGTGAACCACCAAACCAATCTACCACTATGGTTACCGTTTTGGTTGTAAAAGCCCCATTATCATACAACATAATCCTCGGTAGGATAAGACTGAATAAGTTTAAAGTTATTCCCTTTACATATCATATGAAATTGAAGTTTCCTATAACTAATGGAGTAGGAGTAGTTAAGGGTGATTAAAAATTGGCTAGAAGTTGTTACCTGTTGGCCATGAAACACAATAATGCTAGGGGGTAGGTTTTGCCTATTGGTTCCTTAGAAGTCAAAGATGACGCCCAAGTAAAAATGACTGAATATTAAAGGAAAGCAGCCAAATTTTATAACCTGAGGGTTAAAGGAAGATCATTCAAGCGAGGAGATTTGGTGCTTAGGAAGGTTGAAGCATTTGACACAAAAGCAAGCATGAGAAAGCTAGCCGGGAAGGGCCTTATAAGGTCAAGAAGGTATTAAGACCAGGGTCCTATCAATTGGAGACTTTAGCTGGAAATCTAGTGTCGCACTCTTGGCACACGGTCAATCTAAGGACATATTATCAGTAGAGGTAAGATTTAACTTATGTCTTTGCATTTAGTAGCTTAGGGAGCTAATCAATAATGAATAAACATTGTCATAGCCATAGCCCAAAGGGCCAATTCAAGTTATATAAGCCTTTAAGGTCATTATCTAGTCGTTAATATAAGGAAAGTTCTTTTTCCCATTCGAAGTTTATTAACTTAAAGATTGTTTCTGCCAATAGTTTAGCAAACCATTCAACGAAGGGGTGTTTCCTATAAAGCTAAGTAAAACATCCATACAATCAAATATGATCAAAAGAGTGCTTATTTAATAAAAGTACTAAGGAGAGTATCTCCTAAAAAGCGCTAAAGAGAGTATCTCCTAAAAAAGCCAAGGAGTTCTCTCCAAGACGCCAAGGAAAGTAACTCCCCAAAAGCGCCAAGGAGAGTATCTCCCCAAGACGCCAAGGAGAGTGACTCCCAAAAGTGCCAAGGAGGACTCCTAAATAGCGCCAATGAGTACTCTAAATAGTGCTAAGGAGCTCTCCCTAATAACGCTAAGGAGATCTCCCTAATAGCGCCAAGGAATCAAGGGAATAAAAGCGCCTAGAAGCTTGATGTGTCTCAGATAAATTCTACTAGAACGTCGTCGGAGCTGCTGGGGCGTCTCTGAATCGTTGCTCGAATACCTGCAAAATAAATGAAAATTTGGCCTGGAGGGGTTGGTCTCCGGGATGAGTCTCCAATGCTTAAGTCTGTCACTAACTTGAGAGAACTAGAGCTGTATAATATGTAGCTGAGTATATGAGTTATATTGTGTGTACCTCAATAACTTACCCTTTATTTATAATGATAAAGTCTTAACCCTAATTGATTAGGGTGTCACGTTCTTATTAGTGATATATTTTCACTATATCATTTGCTCCTTACTTTTCAAGCGATTAATCGATAGAAAAATGGACTTTATTTGCTAACCTTTGTGACCATCATTTTATCTCTTCGATAAATATTTCGCCTTCATGACTGGTTCCTTGCTCCAAAATTCACGGTAAAGGCTCAATCTAATAATAGTTTTTGAGTACTTGTGCCTTCGTGGCTTAATAAAAGGTCTTTTTGGCTTGATTGACCTTGATGACTTTCGTTGGTCTATCTTGTGGCTCGTATTAACTAAGCGTTCAAACTTAATAAGCAATTGAATAGTTAGTACCATCACAGCTTTTAAGATGCCCCCAGGCTCATGTATGGTGTCTGTCCATCATATGGATGGACTAAAATACCTTCGTGGTTCATCTTTGCTCTTATGGGCTCATGTTAGACCTTCTTGACTCATACTAGCTCTTTTTGACTTATGGTAGGCCTTCTTGGCTTATAGTAGGCCTTATTGGCTCATGATAGGCCTTCTTGGCTTATTGTAGGCCTTCTTGGCTCAAACCCCAAGTTTAACCCTTAATAAGATAGGCTAAACATTAAATATAAAATAAAAAATAGACATTTTTATTTTATTATTATATATTTATTATTATTATTATTATTATTATTATTATTATTTATTTTAGGTTTATTTTAAAAAAAACCTCCCAAGCTATTTTAAGATTTCAAGGGGCTTAGAAATAATATTTTTGGATTTTTAGAATATTACAAACTTTTCTAAAATAATTAAACGACAAAATTAAAAGTTAGTACAAAGTTTGGGGTACTTAATCGTAATTTGCCACTGGTGCTTGATTCCATTTTTTTCTTTTTTTTATTACATGGCCCACATTATGAGCCATAGAGGCGCGAGATAGAGACGCAACTTGGAGGCAAAAAATGCTTGCACTGAGGTTCTTGTTTAAGATGCTTTTTTATTTATTTATTTATTTATTATTATTTTATATATTTATATTTATTATTATTATTAATGTTTTCTAAATAAATAATTATTTACTTCAATTCTTAGTACGTTAGAGGTGTCATCCTGAGGTGCACATGTGATGGCCCTAATAGGTGCCATCCTGAGGTGCACATATAATAGTATCTTGAGGCGCGCTCTTGAGGCACTACACCTAAGGGTGAATATTTGGTTATAACTGAACCGAATTATCTATTCGATTATAATCGAATTTTATACAATTTCACTATTCGAACAAGTATTTGAAATATATACAATCCGAATAACTGAAACCCGAATAATCGAATTATACTATTCGGTTATTCAGTTAATAACCGAAGTATGAACTTATTTTTTTATTTTTTGCTATATTATGGACTTAATTTTACAAAGCAAAAAATTTCATTTCAGATTTCACACTAAACTTTTCAAACAATATTTACCCACACAAGTACATAATCTATATGACAAAATCTATCAAATTCTAATTAAAAATAGTATTTTATTTTTTTTAAGTTTCTAATTCGGTTAATCGGTTACCCGAATAGTTTAATTTTCATATCCAAAATCGAAATCGAATATCGAAATATAAAACGTTTACAATCGAATATACCCAATTAACCAAATAACTGAAATAAATCGGTTAAAAAAAATACGGTCCAGTTGTTCAGTTTTATCTATTTTTTGCTCAACCCTAGTTACACCAAGGTATTAACTTCAATTTTTGTTTTTCTTTTAAAGTCATACCCACTATAGGTGCCTAATGGAGGTGCCTTCTAGAGGCGCTTACTAGACGTTCTTCCTTAGACTATAAATTATCTTCTTCTTTTTCCTTAGAGGTGCCAATTAGAGTCATCTATTTTATTTTAATATTTTTTTGTATAACATGCCCAATAGAGGCGTCCATTGGATGCGCCTTTTTAAACTACGTATTCTTTTTTTTCTTCTTGGAAGTGCCAATTGGAGCTAATAATTAGAGTCGTTTCATCGAGACACAAACTTAATTTAAAAATTAATTATTTATCTCTCTAGTCTTTCTTTGAGGTGTAAGGTAGAGCTGCCAATGAAAGGTGCCAACTAAAGCAACTGACCTTGCAACAAAATTAGAAATATAACTACTTTTAATTTCTTCTTCACTTCTCTGAGGCGCCTACCAGAGTTAGAAATTCCACTCGTTGAGATGCTCATTAGAGCAACTCAAATTGTCATTATATATTTAAAATATATAATTATTTTATTGATTTATTTATTTTTTCAAATAAACAAAGGACAACCATATTTTTCACAATTTTCCAATTTAAAGGCTACATGTTTCACATGAGTCAATATTTATTTACCCACACTTACTATATAAAGATAAATTGTTGTAGAAAAAAATCACAAATTTAAATGTAAAAATATATTTAACTTATTGATTTTAGTACTTAAATAAATTTAACTCACTGATAGTAAGTCAGGAGGTTCTCTACTTGCGAAGATCATGGTATTGTCTCTCCATCTAGCGTCTCCATTACAGTAATGTACTTGCGAAGATCATGTATTTTTTAGAGTTCCGCCATGGTACTTAGGGGATTCTTTGCGAATGAGAAACTCAAGTGTTCACACCTTGTTCCCTTTGTAAGAGCGATTACCGCAAATGTCTGCTACAAATTGGGAACTTTTAAGGTCTCTCATTGGTGAAGCGATTCAGGTAGTTCCTTAACGTTACATTATTGAATTAGAACCAGACGAGATAGCAGAGGATTTAACGTATGAGGAGATACCTGTCAATGTCTTAGATAAGAAGGAACATATTCTACGTTCAAAGGTTATACCTCAAGTCAAAGTTTTATGGAGAAACCATGATATAAAGGAAATGACCTGGGAGCTAGAATATGAAATGAGAGCAAGGTATCCTCACCTCTTCAAAATGCCAGGTACGTAGGTCAATTTCGAGGACAAAATTTCATAAGGAGGGGAGATTGTAAGACCCCGACTTTATGAAATAAAAGTTTTTTTCTTTATGATTATTATTCTAAATAGTAAAGTGCTTAAATGATATAATGTTATAGTTAAGGGTGATATATGCAAATTATCATATAAACAGTATGTCGTAGAATATTCTTTCTATCGAGGAATATTATATTCGGTAACGTACGACGGCGCCGAAATAACAAAACATTAGTGGGCCCCACAACGACTAATTGTCAGATACTAAAAATGACAGTATTTTGTCAATAGTATTATAACCTGCAACTGTTGAATTACTAGGTAATAAAAGAACAGTAGCACGCAGTATTCCACAGTAGCACACGGTATTGCACAGTATTTCATATTATTGATTCAATAATTGATAAAATAGCAATTACACGGTATTTTAACTCAATAATTATTACAATAACATCTGCATAGTATTTTATATTATTAAATCGGTGATTTGTCACGACACAGTAACTCATATTATTTGATATGATATTATTAGACCAGTTAGCATTATTGACAATGTCTAGAAGTACTGTCAAGAAAATGGGTTATTTAATTGTGCGTCGTATTTATGGAAGGCCCCTTTTTCCTAGGAATGATCTAGTTGTCAATATTGTAAGTCTATAATATTAATGGTGAGTAATTGTCGAAAGATTAAACATGTGTTGATTAAAGATAAGTGATATGTGATAGTTATTTGTTCAATTTTTAGGGTTTGTCATGTAGCGTTTGTTGTAGGTTTGGCTGATTATTCTATGGGACCCACCACTTGCCAATTCGTCAATCGTCGGTAAAAATTTTCAGAAATAATTTTCTATATAAAATAGAAAACTTTTATATTATATGTAAAGTTATTTGTTTTATTAGAATATATTATATTATATATAAAGTTGTTTGTTTTATTAGAATATTTTATGGCATAGTGTTGTATAGTAAAAATCAGTTGTTAGCCCATGAATCCTCGCCTGTTCGTCCGTGATTTTCTTTTAAACAGTACGCTGCCATTCTCCTATAAATATGTTACTTAGTTAAGAAATGAAACTCACACCAGAATTAGAAATTTCTTCTTCTATAATATTGTGCGTATTTCTTTGAGTATAAGGATATTTTGAGTGTAGCTTATAGTGCAAGATTTTCTCAAGATGATCTCCTTTATATCAGTCAGATCTAGTCTCCTACTAAGGTAGGGGATATCATTTATTTCATACTCGTATGTAATATCATTTACTTTCACATTCATAAGTGATATTATTTTACTTCATACTCATAAGGGTTGTCATTCTATTCCATGTATTATTAATCTGTGGAAATAACCTGACTACGCGGACTACCGCATGCCTGGTGAATAATCTTTCGTATTCATTCCTTATTAGTCTTTTGTGAAAATGATATGTCTACGCGGATTACTGCATGACGGGTGAAAATCCAATTACAGTTTTGTACATTCTTTCATACTCGTATGAGATATCATTTCTTTTATACTCATCAAGGGATATCGTTTTCTATCATATTTCTCCATTTATGGTAATAAATTATTGTTTGTTTCTATAACCTTATTATTAAATGATGAAAATTCCTGAAATTAGTAGAATATCCTTAATAGTATGTGTTTCATTTAATATCTTTTCAGCTAAATCTTTCTATTTCGTTTTACACGTTATAGTTGAATCGTGAACTTTATTTATTTTATTCTTGAGTTATCATCAAATTTCTGAATATCATGTTGGCAACTTGGACAATCTTCGACACTGGATAAATTAAATTACAAATCTCTAATATTTATTCTTATTCTTGATCTCATTGTTTTTATTGTTTCTATTCATCCTCTATATTATTGTCATAATCCTCAGACTTAAATTGTGGTGAAAAGTTCTCTTTGGCCCGTTGTGCAAAGATGAACTGGTGATTGGCATGATTATGACCAAGAACTATGTATTGGTATAATTCTGACCTTTGGTGTTACAGATAAAGGCTTGTGGTGAAAGTCCTCTTTGGCCCGTAGTGCAAAGATGGAATGGTGTTTGGCATGATCATGACTATTGGTGTTACAAATGAATATATTTGGCCCGTAGTGCAAAGATAAACTATTGATTTGGATGAGCATAAACAAGAACTGTTGATTGGTGTGTTACAGAGATAAAATATTGATGGTGAACTTTTAAATTGTAGAAGATAGTGGACATTATAGTCTATCTGACTCTTCTAATGGATTGCCTGTTCCGCTGCAGTTATTGTTGAAAACTTATATTATATTTAAATCTCTGATCTATCAATGTTGAAGGCTAAAGATAAGTTATTCTTCATTATCTTAGTCATGATATTCTTTACTGAGTTATTTGTACTCACCCTTTTCTTTTTTGTTCCATTGTTCTCCTTAGAAAATTTGAGTGTAACTTAGACTAGCCGGGGAATGAAGTGATGGTCCGAGACTGTAGAAGTATCTCAATACATTATAAAATAGTGTGACAATAATTGAATTGAGAATTTAAGTTGGGTGTGATTATTGTTGTATTAGTTTCGGTACAATATTTGTATTGAAACTCATAGTATGTGTGTTGTCCCATGCTTCATATTATGAGAAGACAATGAAATTAAATAATTACTTTACAATATGACCAAATCTTAAAAGAAAAGGAAGGAATATTATATTAATGATATTCTAAACTATATAGTGAATAATTCTTGTTCAACTAAATTACAGAATGAGAAGTAGTAACTGAGTAAGCATTTGGATAAAAAAAGAATAATAAACAAGCCGCACTAATTAATTATGCTACGGAAAAAAACAAAAACAAAACTAAAACACCCTGTTCTAGCTCCCTACCGGAAGTGAAGGAAAAGAAAAATAATAAAAATCATTCTTTCTCTAAAACAAAAGACCTATTTATAAAATAAAAATAAATTGTAACCTAATTTATGGTACATTGAACTTGGTCTTCCTTTTTTCTTTTATCTCTAACTTGACTTCAGCGTCTACATGATAATCCTCCAAGAGTCTTTTTTCATCTTTAAAAACTGGAACAATTATCTTTTACTTATACACCAAGATAAATCCTACAAAACAAAATAAAATGTATTAGTTAAATAAAATAAACATATAAAATAATAAAGATGAGAATATTAAAATGTATAAAAAATGTGTTCCTCGAGTAAAGTAAAAACTATATCTAACCCAATTTCGTAGAAAACACGATTGCACTTAGCACGTACAACAAACCTTTAAACCCTAAGGTTACCCCAAGTAGACGAGTTGTGTCTCGTGAGGGTTTGCAGTGAATATACCTACAAAATTCAAGAAAATTTTTATTTAAAATATTTTTGAGTTCAATACACTAGGAAATTAAAAGAAAACTTCTAAGTATACATGACATTACACATAAGTAAGATTAAATTCATAAGAATAATTTCACCTTATCAAAAATACTCTATCTTCATTTTAGACAACATCCTTAATAAAATTAATTTCACATGATGCATGCATGTGTATGTGATGTAACTCTTAGTATGGATTTTTACCATAAAAATCAAGCAAACTCATTTTTTTTTCTTATCATTCTTGACTTGTGCAATGTCTTTTTTTTAGGCTTTCAAAGTTACCCATTTAATGAGTGTTTGGCCAATCTCTCTCAAACCAGTTGACTTTAGGATACTAGGTGTAAACACACCCATAAGGGCTTACTAAACTCGAGTAACAAAGGCCACAAAATTAGACTAGTTAAACTGCTTATATCCATAACACTTTTCAGTGCGAATATTGGTGTATAATGGGAATTGGATACTCAGTTATTTCGTTCAATGGATATTGAAGCAGTTATTTATTCATTTTTTATAACTTTTTTTTTTCAATTTTTTTTTCTTGAAATTGCTCGAATCATAGTTTATGCCCCATAACTAAGAATTGGTGCAAACATGAAGTGTAAAAATGCATATGAATTTTAATTTTATTCAAGATGTTGTTCCGAACTAAGATTTTATATCTCATCAAAAGTTCAAGAGTTTTAAATCTTTCAATTCTACTTAAAGTTTTTGCTTCACGAACACTTATTAGAATAAATTCAATCCATAGAAATGCGACACTTCCCGTATCTAAATTATGCATTGTCCTCAATATATGCAAATGAAGAAAGAGAACAAAGAAATAAAAGAATTGTACCTTGTATGGTGGGGCAGGAACTAGATGAAAATATTGTACAAAAGAAAATTATATGTATAAACTTACAAATACAAGTGCAGTACTAGTCATTCTGAATAGTGTAGGTCAACAAGGTACACCACCTTCTCTGGTTCGTTTGACATTTCTAAAATTGGTCCAGTCTTTGGATTTTCAATATCAACTGCCCCATGATAGTAAACTACCTTTACTACAAAAGGTCCATCCCATCTAGAACATAACTTTTCAGGAAATAGACGTAGACTAGAGTTATACAAGAGAACTTTTTGACCAGGTGAAAATGATTTTCTTAAAATTGATTTATCATGAAACACTTTTGTTCTTTCCTTGTAAATTTTAGCATTTTCATAAACATCATTCCTAATCTCATCCAACTCAGATAATTGCAATTGTCTATGACTCCCACTAGTGGACATATCAACATTCAACTATTTTATGACCCATAAAGCACAGTGTTCAAATTCAACATGTAAGTGATAAGCTTTCCCAAACACAAGCCCACACGGTGACAGTCCTAAGTTAGTCTTAAAGTTAGTACGGTAAGCCCACAATGCATCTAACAATTTTTGAGATCAGTCTTTTCTATTGGAACTCACCGTTTTTTTCAAGATTTGTTTTATTTACCTATTCGAGACTTCTACTTGACCACTTGTTTGAGAGTGATATGTTGTTGCAAGCTTGTGGGTGATGGAATACTTTTTCAACAAGGATTCAAAAGGCTGATTGCGGAAATATTTTCCTTGATCACTGATTATGGCCCTAGGGGTACTAAAGCGCGAGAAAATGTTATCTTTTAAAAATTTGACAACAACCTTGTTGTCATTGGTCTTAGTTGGTATAGCTTCTACCCACTTAGATAAGTAATCAACTGCAAGTAAAATGTATAGATTTTCAAAAGAATTTGAAAATAGGCCCATGAAATCTATTCCCCACACATCAAATAACATAATGGGTAGAATGGGTTGCATTGACTTCATATTCCTCCTAGTGGTCCTCCTTAATTGTTGACACCTATTACAATTGGCACAAAATTTTGTGGCATCCTTAAATAGACTAGGCTAATAGAAACCACATTGGAGGACCTTGATGGTCGTCTTTTTGCCTCCAAAATGTCCTCCACAAGCTTGATCATGGCAAAATGACAGGACACTCCTAAACTTAAGGTCAGGCACACATCTCCTAATAATTTGATCAGGGCAATATTTAAACAAATAGGGGTCATCCCAATAAAAGTGTTTAACTTATGAAAGAAATTTGGATCGGTCTTGTTTGGACTAATGGGAAGGAATCACACTAGTAACTAGGTAGTTCACAATATCAACAAACCAAGATGGAGCAGATATGGAGAAAAGCTGCTCATCTGGAAAAGATTCATTTAAGGGCAGGTCAGAGTTAGACCCCACAACTAAATGGGACAAATGATCAACTATCACATTTTCGGTCCCTTTTTTTGTCCCTTGTCTCTAGGTTAAATTCTTAGAGAAATAATACCCAACGAATTAAACGGGTTTTTGAATCTTTCTTGGAGAGAAGATGTCTGAGGGTAACGTGGTCAGTGTAAACCATAATTTTAGACCCAATAAGATAAGACCGAAACTTTTCTAGGGAAAAAACTATAGCTAAAAGTTCTTTTTCAGTAGTGAAATAGTTCAATTATGCATCATTCAAAATCCTACTATCATAGTATATGGCATGAAGAATCTTGTTGATTCTTTGCCTTAGAACAACACCAACTGCATAGTCAGATGCATCATACATTAACTCAAATGGTTAACTCCAATCGGGTGATTTGATGATAGGAGCTAAAGTTAACTCATTTTTGAGTTATTCAAAGGATTGGAAATATTTTTCATTAAATTCAAATTTTACATCATTACATAGAAGATTGGTCAAGGGTTTTGCTTTCTTACATAAATCTTTAATGAATTAAAGCATGAATATCCTAGGAATAAATTAATTTCTTTGACTGTCCTAGGTGGTGGAAGATTGGCAATGATGTCAATTTTGGCTTTATCTACTTTAATTCCCTTTTCAGATATGCTATGACCAACAACAATTCATTTTTTAACTATGAAATGACATTTTTTCCAATTTGAGATTAAGCTAGTTTTCTTATATCTCCTTACAACTAAGTCAAGGTGATGATAGGAGCTGAAGTTAACTCATTTTTGAGTTGTTCAAAGATTGGAAACATTTTTCATAACAAACCTTTAGCTTGTCAGAACAGGCAATAATTCTTTGCTCTATTTTTTGCTGTTTGAGAGCTCATGTTTTCTCAATAAGAAGTTTTCTTTTCTGTTGATCCGTAATCCACTTCTCAGATGTAGTGTACTTTGGTGATGCTGGTATATCAGTTGATGCAGAAATACCCATTTTTACATCTCCTTAGAACTAAGTTAAGGTGGTGAAGGCACTCATGAAATTTAGATCCAAATATGGAAAATTAATCTTTGAATTATTTTAGAAATTTCTCTATTATGTCAGAAAAAATGCTCATCATGCATCTTTGAATGGTTCTAGGGGCACTACATAGCCCAAATACATAAAAAGAAAAGATATATACTCTTATATTTTCATATTCCAAATAGAGATTATGAACTTATGGGGGCATTTGTTACAAGTTATCTAAAGTGATCATCTTAAATACCAGTAACGTGAGTTGGTCATCTTTGTAGATGGTGTTTGTGTTGAGAATATCCAGCCCATATATACTCATTTAAAACCACATCTTGACCTAAAAGGTTAACCTATTAGGTCTATGGTCCATTAGAGCATATATATGTCTTCATTTTTTCTCCAGGTAAAATGCAAATATGACCACTCAACTTTAGGAATTTTTGGGTATTGAGCCATTTTCTTTTGGTCAAGACGAAACGAGCATCTTTCTGTCAAGAAATTTGGATATTGAATCATCAAGTGCCACATGTGCATTGACTTACCTACGTGGCACCGGTGACGTGTACTTTTACCAAATTAATTCCTTTGAAGTTTTGACCATGAGACCAACCGAGCACCTTGAGCCTAGTTATTAAATTATTTGAAGAATAAATTATATACTAAATCAATTCATTTCCCCAACAAAATATTAAAAGACAAACGTACTATTATTATTAATGAACTATTGGTTCTCAATCAACTAATATTGGGACAACTATTGGTTTTCAATGAACTATTATTATTATTATATATTATTATTATTTATTATTATTGTTATTGTTGTTGTTATTTTTATTATTATTATTGTTATTGTTATTGTTATTGTTATTGTTGTTGTTGATAATATTAACAACAACAACAACAACAACAATAATAATAATAATAATAATAAATAAATAAATAACAACAACAATAACAATAATAACAATAACAATAACAATAATAGTAGTAGTAGTAATAGTAGTAGTAGTAGTAGTAGTAGTAGTAGTAGTAGTAGTAGTAATAATAATAATAATAATAATAATAATAATAATAATAATAATAATAATAGTTCATTAACAACTAATAGTTGTCCCAATATTAGTTGATTGAGAACCAATAGTTCATTAATAACAATAGTACGTTTGTCTTTTAATATTTTGTTGGGAAAATGAATTGATTTAGTATATAATTTATTCTTTGGGTAATTTAATAACTAGGTCCAAGGTGCTTGGTTGGTCTCATGGCAAACTTGAAGTTTTGGGTTCAAATTTGGGGAACAACATGTTTTTTGGAATTAATTTGGTTAACGTACACGTCATCAGTGTCACATCTGTCACGTAGACAAGTCAACACACGTGTGGCACCTGAGGGTTCAATATCCAAATTTTCTTGACAAAAAGGGGCTCGTTTCGCGTTGACTAAATGAAAGGGTCTTGATACCCCAAAACCTCTAAAGTTCAGTGGTTACATTTGTATTTTACCCCTTTTTCCTCTTGTGTTTCGATGTGGGACTTTACTATCACGCGATACCTCAACAATCTTCTCATTAACGCGTGATCTCTCCATCCACATCGACACCAAGCTCCTCATTGAACTTTTAACCATATTCTCTGAACATTACCCCATCACTTCTTCTAGTGGATGAGCCACCCTCTTTATTATCTCTTGTTTGATCCACTAAAAGCCTCTGTCAAGCCCATCAAGTCTCCATGTCTAACAAGTTTATCTCTCAATATCTCTTGTTTGATCCACTAAGAGCCTGCCGAAGAAGAGTCCACCACTTTGCTCGAAGAGTACATAATTCACAAGCATCCATAATTCATAAAGTCTGGCCCATCATGTCTCTCCTTAATGATGAGCCCACCACTTTTCAATATCTTTTGTCAAGAGCCAACCAAGAGTCCTTGTGAGAATAAACCACCATTTGCTTAATGAATTATTTTTATCTATCGTGCACAATTCATATCATATCCATGACCCAAGCCCATAGTCATGGCTTTGATACCAGTTGTTGGAAATATCCAACCCATATATGCTCATCTGAAATCACATCTTGACCTAAAAGGTTAACCTATTAGGTCTATGTAAGGGTATAAACGAGTTGAACTGAAGCGAACAGAGAGCTGCTCGAATTCGACTTGAAACGTTAAATTCATACTCGAGTTCGACTCGACTCGAATATTTATTATTCGAATTCGATCCGACTCGGATCGAATTATATTCAAACTACTCACGAGCTTCAAATTCAAGCTTGAATTCGAGTCTCCACATAATAACTAGCTTTATAATAAATATAATTATAAATTGAATTTGTTATTTTACTTAAAAATGAGAAAATATATTTACTATTACACTTTACAAATATAAAACCACAATTAAAATTAAAAATAAAATAATAATAATTAATCATCCTAATTGGATTTAATTTTGTATATATTATAAGACAATGTATCGAGTATCTAATCGAATCTGTATCAATCGAGTATGTGTCGAATCACAATCGAGAATTCAAGTAGTTTGAATCTTAAACGAGTCGAGTATAACCTTGCTCAAATTCTACTCATATTTTTATTCGAACTATTTTTTATGCCCAGATTTGGATCATATTATAACGAATCTGAATCTCGTTTGTATTTTTTCGAGTCGAGTCCGAACTGTTTGGTTCGTTTACAGTCTTAGGTCTATGATCCATTAGAGCATATATGTCCTCATTTTTTCTCTTTGTGTTCTGATGTGTGACTTTACTATCACGCGATACCTCAACAGTTTGTTACATTAATAATTTTCATTCCCAATAATCAGATACCGAGTGAAATGTCAAGATTCATGATAATCAGATGACCAAAAAATAGGTGGTAATATGAGATTACCACATAGTGGACATCTTGAAATTCTTATTCAGACAAAAATAACTTTTATATTTAATAATTGGGACATAAATATCCTTATTAGTCACATAATTTATAGTATTTTTTTGTTGACATGTTTAGTTTAACTAAAATAACTCATTGTCCATAAAAAGTATGCGGTGTTATTTGCTATTTATTATTATAATTTTAATTTATTATTAATGACATACTTGAAAATTTTAGTAATTGAATCAATCATGAATTGTTATTTTATAAAATATATTAAAAATTTTAATACGATTTACTAAGTAATACAAAATTAATTAGTTCGATTGTACTCTGATGATTGTTGATTACATTTGACAATAACTATATCACTGAATCATTCAACTAAAGTTAGTACAAGAATATTTTGGTAAATGATCAATAATATAAAAAGTCTACCTAGTAATCTTGAATTCATACTAAGGACTCACAATAGCAATTACCGGTAATTACATATCTTCTATCAAACGAAAATAACATAATATGACCATTTTCTATTACCGGTAATCAGATACTCAGTAATTTGTGCTTAGGTGAGTATCCATTATGACTTGTATATATAACCTTTTACAGTTTATTTTTATCTTGTAGAATCAATAAAAGTAAACTTCATATGTTCGTATTGATTTACAAATTTGTTTACGATAGAATTGAGAAGAAAGGAAGGAGATGTTATTGTTTTTCAAGAACCTTTTAAATCACAAGTGCTTCCAAATATGCAAATATAAGTATATTTTTTTGTTAGTTGTATTATATCAGTGATTTTATAACATATTATTTTATTTATATCTATTAATAAAGTATGTTATTTTTGATAACGGTCTTTGGTGATTTTGGGTCACAAACTAACATATAAAAATAAAAATACAACTAATTTTTATATACACATTATTCTCTTCACTACTCCCACATTCTACTCAAACCTATCCACTTATCTCTCTCCGTATATTTATCTTTCCGTTATTCTAAATTTCTTTTTGTTAGTTATTTTTAATTATTATTAAAATATAAAGTTCAAGTTCAAGTTCAAGTTCAAGAAACTAAAGTCAATATCAGGTATTTTTACATTCAAAATTGATGTAATTTGTTAATTTATTTAATCAATAAAAATAAATAATTAAAATAATCAATAAAACAAATAATTTAATAATCAATAAAGTTATATCAATTATAAATTTAAAATACATTAAATTGATTTCTAAAAATAAAAATTATTTAGTATATTTGAAGCTTAGGGAGTATAAATGTAACATCCCTTTTTTGAAATAGAAAAAGAGGTTACGCACAAAACATAACAAAATTTACAAAACAAATCTAGAGCTCTATATCATAAAATGAATATCTTTAATAACTGATAAATGTCACAAGTTAAACCATAATAAATGTTTAACTAACTCAAATCACAATCTAAGATAGTTATTACAACCCCAATAACTAAATAATTACATAACACAAATCAAATTATCAAAGCCTAAACAAAATATCTAAACCACATGGATAAAAGGGAGTTCTTGTCACATTTGCCTTTGATCCTCTTGATTAACTATCGGAAGAAAAAACATAACATGAGCCAAATGTCCAATACGGATATAGAGTGCAGAAATAATGAACTGAAATAAATAACTGAACTGAACTTAAACAAACAAAACAAACACAACGAAATAGTAGGTAGAATCAAATGGTTGTGTGATATCTTATACCGAACTCAGAACAAAACAGAAATATATCTTGCCATACAGGCAAATCAAATAATGTCACACAGACAATCAAAATAATGCCACACAGACAATTACACATCGGACTACGTAATCCAGATGCATGCAAAATCAGAAGGCGTGTTTAACACAAACATCACCAATCTGTAAAATATAACAGAACAGAAAACTAGGGTCGACTTTCCCACAACAAAATTAGCATATGGCCAACTCCCATCGGAGCACAAAACGGAGACGACGTGGACTAATCACACCGCCACAGAAGGTGTCATGCCTAGTGCTAAGAAGACATGTCTGTGATACCCCCACAGGAGGTTATAACTCAGGTATACCCTACGGTATATTTTAAAAAATATACCATATTACAACACATACGACACAATATCAACACAAAGGAGTTCTATGTATACGTCAAATCAAAATGAATCAATAACACAAATCTCCAAAATATATTGATATGTACAGTTTTATAAATATCAAAATAAATACTAGACATGATAACCTAATTCAAATAGTTCAAATACGAGTTCTATATATCAACGCCAATATGAAACTATCATATTAATTTCACAAGGAACAATTATGTCAAACAATAACCAATTTCGAAACGAGGAACAAAACGAACAAATTAAATTTAACAAGAGTATCGCTGAAAGAATACGAAATCCGTATCTGGATTAAGCAATGTAATTTCTAAAGTATATTCCAATTATGACTCGTTTAGACTCCCTCCGTCTGAACTAATTAAAAGAATAAATTAATTAATTATAAATTTAATAAAGTTATAACATTAAATTTAATAGTCATTAACTTTTATAATTTTTTAATCGTCAAGCTTTTCACATCTTATGGTTACTACTGCCATGTTTCAATTAACCAATTATGTTGCCTTATTATTATACTTTATTATTTTTATAATGTTCGTGTGGGTCACTTATTGTTGAACAAGAGCATTCATCCAAGTTAAATTCTGTTAACTAATTAGCCTAAAATAAGAATTAGTACAACAAGTTATACATAAATTGTAGAAATTACTTTATCTTTTATTAACTAAATTATATGTGCTAACATGCTAGTATATGATTTTTAATATCAACTTTCAATCTCCACACCCTTTGGTTATCAATTAATATATAACATGCATATAATGCATACCTTTAATTACAACTTGTTAACTGTTAATATAAATATGAGTAGAAAATAATATTCAGGCTACAAAACTTGCTGACTTGAATTTGGATAACCCACATAGTGATCATAATCAACTATAAACTAATAAAGAGACACACATACATATACATATATAATTTACTTGTATTCGATCTCCTTTTCCCTTTCTTTGTAGCAACGACTTTCTTCCCCGTTTCTTTTCCTTCAGTCAATTCGTATCAGAATATTATGTGTAAGGTTAGGTTTTAGATATTTATTTATTTATTTATTTATTAATAGATATTATTAATTATCCTGATTATAATAGGATTTAATATTACCCACATATAAATTAAACTCAATTAGTTTTAAGGCCTAATTTTATCAAATTAATTTATCCATCACTTATTAATATTTATCGGCCCACATAAATTAAATAACTAATATGATCTAAACATAAGAAAAGTCCAATTAAATATTTTAAAACTTACTTACAAATTTTATTTTTTTATTTTACCGGGTATTACAATAAAAAAGTTCTCAATATTAAACAAACATTTTTTTTTTGAGATTATTTCAAATAAGGCCTTATGAGGCTAAGCCTAATGTGGAAATTGAAATAAACCCACCGACTCTCAAAAATTTTAGTTCGCCAACGGCTCCCAACTCTTAATAAGCACATACACGGCATACTTGCGACAAACAACTATTGCTTGACAGTAGGCTAGTAGAGATTTATGTGGAACACTTAAAACCTGTTTGTACTAAATGTTCAGTTCAATGATGAAGATGTAGTCAATATTGATGACAATGGTGAAAATAATGGTGTAGAAAAAGCTCAATATGGTAGTGAAGATAATAGTATAGACAATACTGATGAGAGTTACAAAGATAGTAGTGAATAAGGTGGTCATTCTGATGGTGAAGATTCGATTGCAAGGATGAATGAGATTACTGAGGATGAGATTGCAAGGATAGATGAGATTACTTAAGGTTATTATGGTGAGAAGGGAGATGTGGGTAATGACAAGGGATGTGAGGTTAATGACAAGGGAGGTAAAGTTAATGTTAAGGAATGTGAGGTTAATGCCAATGCAGCTTAGGTTAATAACAAGGCAGCAGGAAAGAGGTCCATTACTAATAAGGCAGCAGAAAAGAGGCCCCTAACTGATAAGACAGTAGGAAACATACCTCAAACTAAAAAAGCACAGGGAAAGAGAGCAACATTTGATAAAACACAGGAAAAAATAACTCAAATAGATAAGGGCAAAAGACCTCATAGTGATAATCAACCAGGGGATAAAGAGGTTGCACCTACACACCATGAACCAGGGGATTCATCAACTAAATATGATGATTCAAATGTTGCGAGGATGCTAAAGGATGATTTAGAGGAAGATGTAAAATATTATCCAGAATTTGATGAGAAAGATATGATGGACCTAACATTTGATGACTTGTGCTAATGCCATTGAGGTTAGAAATGTAATTAGGAACCATAGAATAAAACATGGGAGAAAGGTCTTCTTCACAAAAAAAAAATTTCAGATAAAATACAGGTAAAGTGTGTGCCCCTATGTACCTAGTACTTTTATACAGGAAAAGTACAACAAGAATCCACTTTTCAGTGCATGAGGCTGGTAAGTGTCCACAAATGCATAAAAGAGTGAAAAAATTACTGCATTAATGCAGATTAGATTGCAAAAAATATGAAGATGATATTAGAATGAATCCTACTTGGGGTGTTGATGCATTTCATATAAAGTGGTTAAAGATTTGGATATTGGTGTATCTAGAAGTTTGGTATATAGAGCAAATGTGAAGGCACTTAAGAAAATTGAAGGGGATGTTGAAGAGCAATATGCTAAGGTTTGGGACTATGCTAAAGAACTTAAAAAGAAAATGTTTGGGACCATTTATGTGATAAAGAAAGATTTACCAGAACCTGGTCAGGAGTTAGGAAGGTTTATAAGGTTTTATGTTTGCTTACAACTTCTGAAGCAAGGGTTTAAGATGGGGCTAGACCACTAGTGGGGCTAGATGGTTGCTTCTTGAAAGGACCATTTGGTTGACAACTATTGACTGCAGTGGGGGTTGACCCTAATAATGGTATGTGGTTAATTGCATGGGTTGTAATGGAATCTGAGAACACTGATTTTGAAAGTAGTATGTCCTCAAACCAATCACATTGGATATGATAAGCATTTACTTTGTAATCTTGTTTATTTATTAATAAAAGAATTCATTTATTTAAATACATTTATTTATCTACGTTTACTTGGTTGAATTAATAGGATAAACCCATAGTTTTGAAGCAATACTTTTAGAATCATGAAAAGTTCATACTAATGAGATCTAAAATCTAAATAACTCAAAACTAAAATGTTCCTAATTGTAGGATCACTAATGTAAGGTTAGTAGATCCGGATAGATTAGTACATACTATTTTTGCTCCGTTTAAGAGGATGATTGATCTTATAATCATTTATGTGGAGACACTAAAGCAAATATGTATGTGCTTATTGGAGAATAAGTTCACTGAACGTGACTAGCTTAAGGAACACCTAATGGAGTTTTACTTGTCTGACAATAGGAGTTCTTATAGTGATAGTAGTACAAATGATTCTTGGACTTGAAATCATCATAGTACCTTATGATGATCAACAAATGATCTACCACTTTTACTAAAAGGAGAGAATGTCTTATGTGATTCGATAGATGACAACTCAGAAATCCTTAACTAAGGTGAATACAAATTAGAAAGGAGTTTCTAATTTACATTAACTAGAGTTGTGTATTTTAGAATCGAAATGCATATGATTAAATAAATAAAACTTGTCAAAAATTCCATGTTTTATATTTGATCGGGACATTGTATGGTAGAAGGATTGAATTATACGATAGCTATTTACTGAATAGGTTCTTTGTAATTAAATGTTGATTTCATATTATCCGGATTGTCATGATATGCTGACAGGTGTTACTCATGATGTAAAATAAATATTGTTATTTATATTTGAATTAAATAAATTTAATTCATTATAAATAATAGTAGAATAGTTCTAATTTATTTATTCTACTATCGGTATAATATTGAACCTAAAATGTCACACCATAAAAGAGAAATATTATTTTAAAAATAATTGACTTAATAATAATAATTTAGTATTTGAAGAAATACTAATATTTATAATTAAGTATTTGGATAAACACTAATTATAAATTAATAAGAGGAGTCTTATTATTATTATTATTATTATTATTATTATTATTATAAATAATTTAGTTCTTAAATAGTTTAGGAATCGAATTAAAACCCAAAGTCCTAAAGAGTTTAGGAAGGGGATTGGTCTATATAAGAAGAGGCCTTATGATAGATTAAGGGATTATTGTGAGTATAGAAATACTACATAACAATTCTCTACATCCTAAGGAGTTATGAGAGAGAGAGAGAGAGAATTAGGGCTAGCCACCCAAGGTTTGGAGAAACGTAAATTTACTTTTTCAATCAATATTCTCTTGGTGAATCACCTTTAGAGCATTGCACACATTGAGTAGCTAACGTTTGATCTGTGGATTCGAAGAAGTGCGAAGGATTGGAACTTGAAGATCAAATCAAGGAGTTGATTCATTTTCTTAAGGTATATCTTTTATCCTTCCTCGATTAATAATATCACATCAAGGTGATCTTAAGATTGCAGAAAATTTTAAATATAATTTATGTCATGCTTCCGCTTTATATACATGTGATTGTATGTATGTTCTTAATTCTGCAAACCAACAGATTCTTGGATGTGGTTTCTCAGATTGTTGGTGGAAGATCTTAAAATAGTAAATGATGGAGGATGGTGTTTAATTTTGACAAACAAAAGGTATGCAACTTATGTCTTATTTAAATGAACTTTGTCAATATTTAACTTTTGTTGTTCCCTTATTTAACTAATATTTGTCTTCTTGTTGTTTATATGTTATTAGGGACTAATGAATGTTGTGGAGGCTATTGTGCCAAATGTTGAACGCACGCTATGTGTGATGCATCTTTATAGGAATTTTGGGCAAAAGTTCAAAGGGGGTTATTTGAGAAAACTCTTTTCAATGCAGCTAAAGCTACTAATCCATACATGTTTAAGAACGCAATGACTATTCTAGAAAAAGAAAACAAAGAAGCATTCCAATGGTTAGCAGGTAAGGATCCTTTTAAATGGAGTAGGAGTCATTTTAGTGATATTTGTAAAAGTGACATGTATGTAAACAATCAATATGAGGTATTTAATAGCAAAATTCTAAAGCCTAGATTGAAACCAATTATTGGGTATCTTGAAGGAGTTATACAATACTGTCTCAATAGGATTGTTAGGAGGAAGGATAAGATGTTGAAGAAAGAAGGATTGTTGTGCCCTAAGATTGCAAAGAAGTTAGAAAAAAATAAATCACAAGCTGGGGGTGGTCTTCCTGTCTGGTCAGGAGGTGATAGGATTTATGTTGCCATGACTTCTGGAGGTTATTCATTCATTGTGGATTTGGTGAGGAGGACCTGCAGCTGTAGAAGATGGGATCTCATAGGCATACCTTGTATACATGCAGTGACAGGGATAAATAAGGTTTGCCAAGATCCAACAAAGTTTGTTCATTCTTGCTATTCTAGAGAGCTATACCTGAGATTGTATAACCACATCATTGAGCCAATAAGGCACATGGATGGGTGGGATCCTATAGGGGTTGATTCACCTCTACCACCTGTCAAACATACTCCAGTTGGCAGGCTAAAAATTGTTAGGAGAAAAATAAATGATCCCCCCACCAAATACTGATCTAACTAAATTAAAGAGAAATGGTACATCATTAAAGTGTAGACAATGCAAAGTTTGGGGTCACAATTTTAGCACCTGTCCACTAGTAAACACTAACATAATTTTATGATTTTATGCAAACTTATTGACTTAAACACATTTAACAATTTTTTTGTTGTTGCAGAAGTTGAAAGACAAACCAACTGCTCAAACTACACCAGATGTCATCTCACAATCATCATACGATCCACCATTTGAGTCACAGTCACAATCTCAGCCATCCTCGAAGGACAAAAAGAAAGCCACAAACCTCACAACAAAACCAACTATTGACTAACAATGCAGCTGCTTTTGAAGTTACTCATGTGATTAGTTTCAAAACTTACCAAGGAGGTGTACACTTCGAATCAACTCCAAAGGCCACTGACCCCAGTACAGTTCAACCAAAAGATTATACATGGAAGGGGAATGCATGTACTACTCTCAAATCTCTTGAGGCTGCAACAAGGGTCAAAAGACAGAAGCTTCAGTTTCGAAATAATACAATTACACCTGAGAGCAGCAGTGCAAATCCTAATATTTAGTTGTGTTATTTATTTTTTATGTTATTTTACTAGTACTTCTGTATACTTTGGTTAGTGCTACTTGTTGATGGATTAGATATGCCTTTTGAGGTAAATAATTGTTGTGTTGGATGATAGTGTATATGCTGATAAGTTATAAGGTGTTTTTGCTGTAAATGATTATTAGTGGATAATGTTGTTATAAGACTCTTTTGTATATGATGGTTGGTCGATGGGAATTTTGTTGTTGTAGTTAACAGGTGGTTGTATTGCCTTTAGAGGCTGAACTGAACATGGGAATTGAATGCAGTTGGATTTTAATGGTATTGGCTTGATCTCTGTTTATTTTTTTTTACTTGTCAATGTAGTTGGATGTTTAATTAGTTTGGTGGTGTCATTTATTGGTGATGCATTTGGTGTAATTGTTAGATAAAAAAATTCATCATAAACAATATTATCTCATGGTTAATCATAATAGGATCATCAATTAGTTGTCATTACAACAAAATTGGCTTTGCATAAAGGGTCATCACCATTACAACCAATACATACATAACAATGACAAAAAGAAGAATAAAACTTACCAATAGCAGCTCATTACATAGAAATGATTAAAAAAATGGCCCAGCTTAAAAGCAGGACCACCATTGTTGCCCTAAACCTAAATGTAGTCTTCTTTAACTCATCTGTGAGGACTTTACTCTCAACTTCCAATTTCTCCAGCAATAATCCAACAATCACAACCCTTGACGCTCACGCATGGGTAGGTCAACCCAAATAAAAAAAATTACATCTGCCATTTTCATCTTCACACCAATTTGGACATCCAAGAAACCTTCTTCCAACATTAATAGAGCTTTTCCTTGCCGTCTTTGTTACAACTCTCTTCCTATAATAGCAATTGCATTCCATTTCTCTTCTCTGTTTCAATTGCATTTGGATTGCAGTTAGTGTTTTAAAAAAGAATGAGCAGACTCGTGTTTTGAAGATGATGAAGAAGGGTAAAATAGTAAAATAACTATTTTAAAGCACGTATATAGTGATTCCAGTTAGTTTTGACCTGTAAATTGTTCAGAGGGTGCACCTAGAATGTCAAACTTAAGATTAGAGTGCAAGGGGACACATTTTGAATGTTAGAATGCAAAGCACACTTGACACACAAAGTCTGGAGTGCAATATGTATTTCAGTCTAAAAAGAAATACATTACAATATGGTCTATATGTTTTTTTTTTTGTTTTTTTATTCCCGCTTTAAGTAAAGTATTTAGTGTCTTAATGGGACATTGTGGGCCTAGCTAAAAAGTTGCTAAATCCAAGCCCATTCCAAATTTGGGGCGAAGTTTTGGACTCTTAAAACACCCCTGCGAGAAAAGAGTGGCTTTCTCTCTTTCCCTCTAATATTTCCACAGATAAACCCCCACTTTTTTTTCTCCAAAACACAGAGTCTAAAATGGCGAGAATAGCATGCCATCAACTGGTTCCTTCGTCTATGGCTCTTCTTCCTCTCAAGTATTCTCTGCTAAGGAAGTCCCCTCTCCAATGGCCAAACCTTGCAGAAACCATCGGCTTACGGCGGCGCCAATTCTCATCTAAAATTACCATGAGCTTGAGAGCTGGCATTGTTGGTCTCCCCAATGTCGGCAAATCTACTCTGTTCAACGCCGTTGTGAGTTTTTTTCTTCAAATTTGACATGTTGTGGAAATTTCTTTATTATTTTGTTCTTCCTTGCTCGTATAAATGTTTATATTGGAATTTCGCGCACTCATATACAAGTATATGAACTAGTTTTAACTGTGAATTGAAGCAATCAAGTCAAAATATGTGAAACTTATTTATATCTTATGTGAATAAGTTTATGCGTTGGTATTTTATTACCATTGGTTGGTTGGAAATGATGAATTGCTTAAAAGCTATGGTTGGCAACTCAATTCCAAGTCTTGGATTTGGAAGTGAGGATTTGGAGTTGAGTGCCAAGTTTTAACTATGTTTCAATTCTATGCTATTGCAAATGTGTGTTTTGGTCCAATTCTAAAGCTTTGAATTGAGTGCCAAACATAGCTTAAGTAGAATAGTGTTTGATTTCCTGAAGTTTTTTAATTGAAAGTTTGATATAAGGAATCCTATTTACTGAATATTCTTGTTATTACTAGAGTTTGTTGATATGCATTAACTATCCTTGTGTATGGTATCAAGGACCAATATTGCATCTTTACACTGTTATCTTCGGATGTTACAAGAGAAAGCTTTCCCTGTAGCTAAACTTAGTTTCGGTACTTGCTTTCAAGGTTCATGCTTGTCAGTTTTACTAACATTCATATATATATTTTTCAGGTCGAGAATGGAAAGGCTCAAGCTGCTAATTTCCCTTTTTGTACAATAGAACCAAATGTAGGAATTGTTGGTGTTCCTGATCCACGTCTCAGTGTACTTTCTGATCTCAGCAAATCTCAACGAGCTGTCCCGGCATCTATAGAATTTGTAGATATTGCCGGGCTTGTGAAGGGAGCCAGTCAAGGGGAGGTGAAATTTCTTTGTTTATCTTACTGTCTTGATGTTTCTTTGGTATTAGCTAAAATTCCTTTAGATTCTTAAGTGATTCGGTCACTTTGTTAATGATGGTATATGGTCTGCCAATATTTGCTGATTGCAGGGATTGGGTAACAAATTTCTTTCACACATTCGTGAAGTGGACTCCATACTTCAGGTTTAAAATATCTTCATGCAGATATTTTTAGTTTTCACTTTTCAATACCTCTTTGGAAATTAAGAATGAGAAAATTTTAAATAAAATTTATTATCATGATCATTAAGATACATGATCACCCCCCTCTCTCTCCCTCTCTGTGGGGTTGGTAGACGCAATTAGAGTTTTATCAAGGGAGTCATTGTGATCTTCCATGAATATGGTAATCAGATTTCCTTAAAAGTAACGGTTGTATACTTTGCAGATGCATATTTTGTCTATCCTTTTACATATATAATCGCGTCTCCTCAATAACAGTTCAAATTCAAAGGTGCGCAAGAAGATAAGCACCATCTGCACATACTTTTTCAATTAACGGCTTTCTCATCTTTAATACCAATTCAAAATATACAATTTTCATGTGCATTTGTAAAGTTTAGGAAAGGCCAACATGATAATGGGCCAATATTTTATTGCCGTGCTCTTCCTTCTAAGGAGCTGAACTGATGTTTCTTGTTTCAACCAATATTCAGAGCTTGGGTTCAATTTCTATAACAATATTATACTCAACTATACTGCTTTTCAGAGGTAAATAGGACCGTAGAGCATATTGCACTTTGGTCTTGGTTATAATCATGCTTGGTAATGAGTTCAATATTTGGATGTTGCGAGTTTATTTTAGCTCTAGGAAGTTATTAAATAATAGTGCTTAATCCGAGCAGCTCTAAATGATTTAAGAGACACTGGAATCAGTTCACACACTGGAATCAGTTCACTTCTTATTTAGTGCGAAAAACATCAAGCGAGATTGAAAAACGTAGAACTCTGGTGAACAACAATATAACACACTCTCCCTAATACACATATATACATCCTTCAAGCATATTTCTTTTAAAGGCCAACGAACTAATAATAAACACTAAACAGAGTAACAGACCATATTCCTGCTTTAACTTCTTTCTGTCGTTTGTTTTCTCGCTGTATTGAAGTTAATGTATCAACTGTTTGAAGTTTCTTATTTTAATGTTTAGAACCCTACTACATATCTTCATTGGTAGAAAGAGCATTTTTTTTATTCTTACTCTTGTTAAATTTTATTAAAGACTATCATTGTTTCAGGTTGTACGCTGTTTTGAGGATAATGACATTGTTCATGTAAATGGGAAAGTTGATCCGAAGTCTGACATAGATGTCATCAACTTAGAGCTTGTCTTCTCAGATGTCGACCAGGTATGCTATTAGAATTTTTCTCTGCAATTATATAAGGGATATGAACGTTTGTGTGTTATGACATGCCTAACTTTTCTTCATTATTGTATTTCTATAATTTATCTCCTTATATTTGAAATTAGCACGGTGATACAAAAACTCAAATGTTTGAGTGACCAAAATGCAGTCATAAAATTTTCTTTCAATTTGAAAGAAGCATACTGGGATAGTTTATGATATATCATATATGACTCTGAACATGACATTCCAAGTACATTTCGGTTAAGGAAGTCCTTTGTATTGCAAGTGGACCCTAACACTGTTGCAACTGTTCAGATAAATAGCAAATCTAATCTGTATCTCAGTTTTGTATTTGGCTTAGATGGTTGATCTTCTTTTCTGATCTTTTGTTAATGGTTTGAGACAAAGGATTTTTTTTAGTTCCACGGATTAGAAGGTAGTGGATGTAGGTATTTTTGTTTGCACCAGTAGTCTTTGTACGTTGGTGGTTTCATAAGGTGCATT
This sequence comes from Aralia elata, assembly GCA_034770075.1. NCBI lineage: Eukaryota > Viridiplantae > Streptophyta > Magnoliopsida > Apiales > Araliaceae > Aralia > Aralia elata. The sequence continues at coordinate 9,344,632 of CM068385.1, read as the reverse complement.
CCAATCCCCCCCCCCCCCCCAGGTCAGGGATTCAAGTGCTGGTCAAGAGTGGGGTTATGTGCATCTGCGTCTTTATGTATTATGCGGAAGTGACGAGATTGCTTTTATTAATTATATTCAGGGTTGGATGTAAGACCTCCTCTGTTCACCACAATAAACTAACCTAGCAAAAGCTCATTGGTGTTCAATTTCCATTTAGACCACTACTGAATATACAGTCTAATAAATTATAAAGCATGCTACTGTAGTATCATAAATAGTCCTTCTTGTATTCAATATTTTATACCATTTAAAAATGTTTCACAAAGGACACTCTTGGTACCGAGGTGGGACAAAATTCAAAACGAGTCTTACTTGAGCGTGGAGAAAGTTGAGCCACCTTTTGCTGGAATATAATAGGTCTTTCGGGATGTGATTATTGATGCAGTAACTGCAACTGAAAATGTTGCTTTATGCAAATGCTACCTAAACTTTGGTCTATATCTGAGTACCCATTACCCCATCCAGTAGTGATCACATGAGGTCTGTATGTGATCTACCCTCTCCAAGCATCCTATGAATGTAGGACCCGCACTTGATCATCTATAAAGATGTTAAAGGAAGTTAGATTAGTAAAAAGTTTATAAGGTGGTGAATTAATTTAATTATAGAAGTCCTTGCCTTGAAGGACTATATGTCATGCAACTTAGCCTCGTCAGTGATCACATGCATTTTGGTTTCGGATCAACTTGCTAATTACATTAATTGTCAGTTGTACTAGTAATTCAAAAAGTAGCAATATCTTGCATTTACTTATTTCATGTCTGTATCTTCTTCATTGACTTTAATAAACATATTTAGCTACAGATACACTTTCCTTTCTTATATCCTTTTTTAACAAGTACTGGATTGCTGTTGCTTCGCCTGCCATACAACACCTCTTGTTAGTTGTATGCTTAACTGGCTACCTAATACCCAATGTGCCTTTATCCACTACGTTTGGACACAACTTGAAATTCTTTTTAGATTTTTGTGTTTCTGTAACCGTTACACCGTATCGTGCTAAACTAAGGCGAACTAATGGAACTAAATTGTAATTTCTACAAGAAATGCAGATTGAGAAAAGAATGGACAAACTCAAAAAAGGGAAAGTCAAAGATTCACAATCTAAAGTTAAGGTAAAATGCTTCCAAATTGTTTTTATCGCTCCCTTTTTAAAAGCTTTTAATGATTACTTTATCAACTGATGATGGTGATTATGGACATTTAAGATGCAATATTCTAATTTCAGGAAGAAGCAGAAAAGTCTGCTTTGGAACGAATTCAGCAGGCTCTGCTGGACGGGAAACCAGCTCGATCGGTGCCTTTAACAGACTTTGAAAAGGATGCCATAAAGCATTTGTGTTTACTTACAATGAAACCTGTCATTTATGTGGCAAATGTAGCAGAATCCGATTTAGCTGTGCCTGAAAATAATCCTCATGTCAAAGACGTGATGCACCTTGCTTCTGAGTTACAATCTGGAATAGTAACTGTCTCAGCACAGGTTGGTGATAACCTTTTACTAGAACTTCTGTTGCTTCATATTTACAACAAGTATCCATACACAACTTCTTCCTTCTTTATTTGATAATAATTTCAATAAAAGCGCCAAAAAGGGGGCGAACCCTCCTACGTGAGGAGTAAGCAAAAGGGAGATAAAAAGGCACTCATATGCCCCTACCAAACCAAAAGACCCCTATCTACAAAAGGAACCTCACAAAAAATACCTACAAAAGGTCCCTCGAGCAAAATCCCCCAACAAATCTGCAAAAGCACAATCAAGCCCGAGAACACCTCTTGTAACTAAAAGCAAAGAATGCTAAAAAAGAGGGAACAGTCCAGAATACCTAGACTAGGTTCCTTTAATAAAAAGCACCTAAAAAATCCACAAAGTGTACTATGGACCTGAGAAACACATCAACAAGCCAGAAGAAAAGAAGGCTCAAGAAAAAGAAATGAATTTGCGCTAGTGGTCCCTTCGCAATGCCGATTATTTCTTTCCTTCCAAATTGTTCAAATAATGCTACGTGGCACCAAATCTCTTCTACAGTTCTACTGCTTCACTTCTCCCCCTGGCCTCTCACTTCCATTCTTCCTTCTTTTGTACCGTCGCCTGAAAGACATTCAATCTGCCGATTTTCCCCAATGCCCACGACCGGCCCTTCTCCTTACCAGATCTGGATTTTACACGTCGTTTTAGTCGTCGTGGTTGACGCGGAAGATAGAGATGAACGAATGTTCTTTTGGGACCTTGACCTCTTTTCAACCCTGCAACATCTCGTTTATTGATTTTGGCATCACCCATGATATTCCACATAAACCTAATACTAATACAACTGTCCCTAAGCTTCGAGCTGCGACACAATGAAGAAGTAAATGGTCCACTGTCTCTTCTTCAAAACTGGACATCACAAGCCTATTAGCAAGACAATGTACTCTTTATAAGAAAGAATATTTTTGGTGAGAATCGCACCAAACACAGCCGTTCAATAAAAGAAAGCCACTTTCTGAGGCTCCCTATCCTCCAAATGCTCCTCCACAGCAGCTCGCCATGCCTTTCTCCTTGTAGCGTCTGGGAGTAGGATTTTATTGTGAACATCCCACTATTTTGCTCCTTCCATCTAATTGCAACCACCTGTCCCAACTTTAGCTCCCTTCCGTCAAGGATTACTAAGAGGCCAATCACCTCCTTTAACTCCCAATCCTGGAAGTTCTGCCTAAGTTGGTTTCCAGGACTGCCTCCCATCCACCTTCGAGAAATAATATGCAAGACTAACTTTCGGTTCAACTGCAATGCTTTGAAGGTTTGGAAACCGCTCCCCAAACGACACATCTCCACATAACAGACCCAAAATTGATCTTGATTCTTGTTGTTTGTTTTTGAGAAACCTATTCGATCGCACGAGTTTATGGCCAAGCTGTGTTGCTGATATTAGTGTTGATGTCTTATGAACTTTCTACAAGCTACTTATGTAGGGAGTTTTTGATTTCAGGTTGAGTCAGAGCTAACCGAGCTTCCCAAAGAAGAGAGAATAGAATTTTTGAACTCTCTTGGTGTGGATGAAAGTGGCCTTGGAAATCTCATCAGGGCAACGTATGCCCTGCTAGGACTTCGTACATACTTCACTTCGGGGGAAAAGGTGAAGTAATATAAACACTTCCTTCATTTTTTAAAATTAATCTCAATCATGAAACTATTCTTTTGATTTTTCTTACAGGAAACAAAAGCATGGACCATACTTTCAGGTCAGCATTACTTTTTTGACGGTGGATGTTATATTACCGAGATATAACGTTCTCATAGTGTAATTAGACTTATTTAAATAAGCAATGTCATAAGTGGAATTATTTGGTTGGGCACGGGCAAATTTTGATCGGGAAACCTGTTTGTGGGAATCTGATTGCCAGGTCAGAGAAGCAGAAACAGAAACACATATTAGAGTTCTTTCCCCTTTTAGGTGGATGCAAAGTTCAACAATACTATAAACATGAAAAGCTTACACTATCAGTATTAAGGTTGTGTTTGATAAAATTGATTGTTAAGATCTGAACAGTTTAGAGATCTGAATAATATAGAACATTTGAATAGAATTGTATCTGAATGAAAAAATGTTGTTTGATAATTACTTTTTTCAAAATGTCTGAATAATATGTTTTTACAATTTTAACCCTATAAAAAAAAAGAAAGAGAAAAGGACAACAGTTGCACTGAAGCCTCTTCTTCTTCCCCTCCCCCTCCTCCTGCCCCCCCTCCCTTCTCCTCCCCCACCGTCCTCCTCCTCCTGGTGTTGTTGGTGGTAGATCTAGTAGTGGTGGTGGTAGATCTGGTAGTGGTGGTGGTGGTGGCGGTGGCGGCGCCGGTGGTGGTGGCAGGTTGCAAATTTGGTGGATAGAAAAGGAAAATAATAATATTGAGGAGGGTATTTTTGTCTAAAAAATAGTCAAGCTCATTCAGACATGCCTCTTAATAATTTAGACTTTATTTTGTATCTTAACCGGTTAGAGGCATTAAGAAGTAACAAAAAAAAAAAAAAACAACCACCTGCCTCTTACCGAATAAAAGGCAGCCTATTAAGAGGCAATAAGAGGTAATCAAACACACCTTAAATGTTGTATGACAGATCAACACTGGTAATGAACATTCAAATGTTGCTCTGACTGATATTTGTTGACGTGTTAGGTATGACTGCACCTCAAGCAGCTGGAGTAATCCATTCCGACTTCGAGAAGGGTTTCATTCGAGCAGAGACAGTGAGTATTTTAATTCCGAATTTTTTAATTCCTTTTACGGTCGTTTTTGTCTGTGAAATGATAAGATAAAGGCAGTTTGAATTATGCAATTCAAATAGCACATACAGTGAGCTTATGGAAGAAAAGATTAATATGGTAAATTGTTCTAACTATAATAACTGAATCCTTGGAATTAAACTGTAAATTATCTGGCATATTACATTTTTCCTTTTGTTGCTCTTCGAAATTTATTATGCTATTTATGCTCTATGTTTCTATCGGCCAGCCAGTGCATTTTCCCCTCATAACTTTATGCATATGATTTTTTAATGCATTTGTTTTATCAGGTTGCCTATGATGATTTTGTTGCTGCTGGTTCACTTGCATCTGCAAGGGAGAAAGGACTTGTAAGTTGATGCCCTTCCTTCCTTGCTGATTTATGGTGAAATTGGTTTATGGGCACACAAACATGTGCTGCACTAGTTTTCTTTAACTCGCAATGGCAAATTTTTAGCTCTTTGCATCAATATTTGCATGACAAGAGTAGGATAAGGATATTTGATTTTTGTTTGGTACCTTGACACAGAATTAAATGCAACCCAAAAGAGCTTGGCTTGAGCTTGGCACCTAGGCCTTGGGATGGGTCAACGATTAATTAATATTCCTTTTGTCCCACATTATTGGCACCCCTTTTTCAAAAGTGACATGGATTTTAAGACGTGCTGAAAGCATATTTAGATTTTATATCTATTTATACACATATTTTATATTTTTAATATATTCAAATTTAATATTTTTTGTTATATTATAAATATTTTAAAAATATGATATTTAAATATATTTTGGCATGTCTTAGAATTCGTGCAACACACCAAAAGAAGTGTTGCAAATACTGTGGGGTGTACTTATTTATTGGAGGCCAAGTGTATCCATGTCATGCTGGGCTGCAAATGAGCCGAACCAAGTTGAGAAGGCCTTGTGCAAGCTTGGCTTGTTCAACACCAAGCCTTAACTTATGTCAAGGTCATCTCCTTTATAAATGAATGGGACTGAAAGAGCATCTTGTGAGGCTAAGCTCAACATAAGATGTTAATTAGATTCAGTAAAACTTGAAAGAGATATAGAGGCAAAGATTGATAAGATTCTGTGTTACATAATATTTAACAAAATTACGTAGAATGTGTCAAAGCAAAAAATTAAAGAACTATAATTTGAATGTAATAAAAACTTATTTTTGAAGGTATGTATTGTATAATAATGACTTTTTAGCAGCATGAGTATTATATAAGGATAACATATATAAATATATTAATTATGCATCTTCTCAACATATTTATGAATGACTTTTTAGCAACATGAATATTATATAAAGTGCGGTTTTGGCACATCCTGAAATTTGTGCTGGACATGCTCTAAAAGGTTTATCACTTCAAATAGGACGGAGTAAGTACTTGGATTTTGGAGAAGAAAAATGGCAGCCGCTTCTAGCATTATATTAAACCCACCAATCTATCTAGTCTTGAATCTTGATATCTTTCTTTCCAATGCATGTAATTAAATGACGAGATTAGAGCAAAGAAGCCTTGAGATGAAAGTTATGCATATGATCAATTTCACTACATTATTTAGTAACTTAAACAACACAAACGCATGCATTTTATCATCTTCTCTCCAGGACCACAAGGTTTACATGATCTGTGGTGGTGTTATGCAGTTGAGATCAGAGGGAAAAGATTATGTTGTACAAGAAGGGGATGTAATGCTGTTTCGTTTCAACGTCTGATCGGAATAATATTCATTATCAACCAGCAGGTTTAATTCTTCCAATTATGCGGGTCAGTGTTTCAGGAGATGTACAAAATTCTTTTAAAGATCATGAAATTTTGAGGAGTGAGGTTTCTAATGGAACAGTTGCAACAGGTGCTGAGTTCATTAAGATCACTTATATTTGAAGCATGTTAAAGTTGAAATCATAATTTTTTTGCTTCTATGGTGAAAACTTCAATGATTCATGTTTGTTGTGTTATACATAAATAATCAAACACGTATATCATTAATTGGATAAGTTTAAAATGTATATTTCCAGCCTTCAATTCTTGTGATTTGTGAAGGTTTGTTTTTTTTAAGCCTAGTATATGCTAGTTTTCCTGTAGTCTCTTGCCAACCCTACCACAGGCTTGCACTGTCACTGATATTCTTGTTCACTTCACGACAGTTGTGAAATAATTTGTAGACAACTTGTGCACCGAAAAAACAATAATCTGAAAACCATAATCTGAGTACGGATGCAATAAATCTTGGTCAACATATTTGCTTATACATACATACATACATATACATAATACATTATATATACACACGTATATGTTGTGTGTGTATTATGTATAGTAGAGGATGAATGAGCTTGATTTGCCCCGGGATTTCAATGTTTTTTTGGATTTAATTGCTTCTAAGCAACCGCTAGGATGTTCATTTTTTGCTTGAAAGATATTTTTTTTTTTTGGAAAGCCCCACCTTTTGGGAAATATAACATAATTTCATAATCAAGTACATTATCAAAACTAATTAAATCTCAATGAGGAAGAAATAAATTCACAACCAAACAAACTTTATATAAAGAGAACACAAATTTCCTATAATAGAAGAAATAAACTCGACCTAAATATCGGAGTACCTTAATGTTAAATACTTAATGTTTAATACTAGGCCAAGACCTGATCCATTTTTTGCTTGAAAGTTAAGTTGGAAACAATCTTCATTACTTCCCAAATATACTCTACCCAAATACACTCTACATCAACTAGTGGGATGTTCCTTTGTGGTCATTGTCAAATGATAATCAATCAATATTAAGTGGTGGGTACCTTGTAATTGAAAATTAAATGTACTATTTGATCATTTGTGGATTGCTTTATTATGTGTGTCAACTTGTCTGCATTGTTGTTTTTATTGTAACACCTAAAAAATTGTTGTACTTGCATCCTGCCGTTGGTGTTTCATATTCTCAAACATTTTATTCTTTCCTTGGCACTATAAATGATAACTCTGCTATGGTAGTTGGCTAGTTGCCCAGCGGCATCCTTACTACTGTTTATTTTCTTGGTAGAATTGGGGCTATCTGCATAGTACATTAATTGATGAGTCAGAGTTGAAGAAAATTCTGGTTACGAAGGAAACATCAATAAAGTTTACTTATTCTTCAAACCGGCCTATAACTCTCCTCCATGAAAAGGTTCTTCCTTCCGTAATCGCTCTCAATAAGACATCTATTTTCCTTTCAAATGAAAAGATAATTAGACTTTATTCTATATTGTATGGTGGATCTCGAAAGATATGAAAGATCTCTAGTTTTAAAATAGAGTTAAAACTTGATACACTGACACTTTATGCACGTGCGGTGTTAAGATCATTACACACTATTAAAATAAGGATAATGGTATCCAAACATACAACAATATTTTGGTGACAAAAGATTGGCTACAAAAAGAGGATACAAAATGATGTGCATAGTAATAATTGGTTATAACTATTGGACTCACCCATGTATGTTGGAACATCAACTAATTATAATTTGACACATTATTTTGTATTCAATTTTTTGTAACTTTTTTTTTTTGTCATCTTAGCATTACTCGTCCAACATAAATATTTCATTAATAAGGTGTCATAATCCTATTGATGACTATTTGGTCCACTAATGACCCATTTCTATTAATGTAGAGGTAACGAAGATTGAAGACTGCTTGTGTATACACTGTCAGTGCATAAAATTTTAATTCTTTAAAAATATAGGATCAAGTTTTGACCTTTTGAAATCGATTTGAGATATTTTCAAGTTCAAAATTGATATGAATTCATTTAGTTAGGTAATTCAAGTTTGAAAATCGCAAAAATTTGAAATCTTAATAATTTCAAGATCTATTGTTTTCGATAGTTAAATGAATCAAATTAATTTTGTATTTGAAGATGTGTCAAATTTACTTTAAGAAATTAATATTGATCTTATATTTCGGAACAGTTCAGTTGCCAACAGTGGTGCCCACTGAGGCTACTACAGTCATGTTCGAGCTCATTCTTGTTCATGACCTCATTGCTAGCTGTCTTAAATGGTGATGGAGAAATAAGAGTCCATTGGACGAATCACGAATGGAATGGAATGGACGGTTGCAAGATTGTGAGCTCGTTCTAGCGATGGGATCCTTCTCAAATTAGAAATATTAAAGCTGGAAATGAGAATTGCGGCAATTGCCCATGGAATAAAATAAAAGGCATGCATTTAAAAACCTCTAAACTCGAGTACTTTTCTTTGTTCCATAAAATAATTTCATTTATAAAAATGACATGATATTGCTAATTTTGTCAAGATCTATTGTTTTCGATAGTTAAAATGAATCAAATTAATTTTGTATTTGAAGATATGTCAAATTTACTTTAAAAAATTAATATTGATCTTATATTTCGGAACGGGGCGAGTATTATTCTTTAGGCTAGCTAGCGGTTGTCTTGTAAGGTCAGTTGCCAACGGTGGCGCCTAGTGAGGCTACTACAGTCATGTTCGAGCTCATTCTTGTTCATGACCTCATTGCTAGCTGTCTTAAATGGTGATGGAGAAATAAGAGTCCATTGGACGAGTCACGAATATTGGAATGGACGGTTGCAAGATTGTGAGCTCGTTCTAGCGTTGGGATCCTTCTCAAATTAGAAATATTAAAGCTGGAAATGAGAATTGCAGCAATTGCCGATGGATTTTAAAATAAAAACATGCATTTAAAAACCTCTAAACTCACGTACTTTTCTCTGTTCCATAAAAATAGTTTCATTTATAAAAATGACATAATATTATTAATTTTGTCATCATAATTTTATTATCATTAATTTTTGTGGAATACAACGAGTATAATTGAAGTTGTATTTAACCATTTTTTGTTAAAAATAATGATATGTATGTTGACAAATATGTGACGAAGTTGGATTGATTGCAACCACTATACAATAAGATAAAATAAATTAGGGTAGAGACATTCTTAATTCCTACTTATCATATGTATACATATACGTCACAATTATAATTCGACAGAAAATTTTTGAACTGAATTTATGAGTCACGACTTCTCGATGGACATATATTTGTCTTGTTTTTACGAGTATATTCGTTCCTACCCCACAACCCAAACGAGAAGATGGCCTGTTTATGTCATTAGCTAGCAAACACAATTTGTTGCCACTTGCAAGTGGAATGTAATGAAATAGAGTCGGTCACACAACTCCCCACAGCACCGAAAAAAGAACTGACCTTTCACCTACTTACATATATCTATAAACATCTTGCTGTCTCGCTCGCTCGCTCCGATCGAGTATATATCAAGCCACATTTCCCACCTTACACATTTGTATATTTTCTTTAGTTATATATATAGTTACCACCAATTAATAAATTCTCTATCTGAGAGAGATCGAGCGAGCCAGCCAGCCAGCCAGCGAGAGCGAAAAGACAAAAGACGAAAGAAAATGAAGAAGATGAATTTGATACTAAGGAAGTGCAAGACATTGTCGCGGCAACTTGGGAGAAGTTCGTCGTATAGTAGCCTAAGGTCCAATTCTACTAGAGAAGCATTCTGGTGTACTGCTACTGATACCGATACTGATACTGCTGTTGATGATAAAGAGCATCGCGAGACGATATTTGTTGGGAGTTCAAGGCGGCGATACGTCGTTAAATCCAAGTTCTTGAGCCATCCTTTGTTGAGTGCTCTTATTGAAAAATCTAGGAACCAAAATCCAGGTTGTGATCATCATGTTATATCAGTGAAATGTGAGGTGGTGCTGTTTGATCACCTCTTGTGGATGCTTGAAAATGCTGATCCTACCAATCTTGCTTCTGATTCTCTTGAAGAGTTGGCTGATCTTTATGTCTTTTGATTCAAAGTGTATATATATATATGTACGTGGTTGTGAACTTGTAATGAATTAATTGAAGTCCAAGACAATTTTTTTTATTATTAGGGGCAGTAAGACTGCAAGATTGGATTAATATTTGTTGTTTGGATTCATGATTCTTACACTAACTCAATTTGGTTCGAAGGACGGATCAAAGTTAATAAAGTGGATGTATTTGTGTTGTTCATGCTTTATATTGGTAAGGTAAATCACTTATGATTAATTATATTATAAAGTATCATATTTTCTCTTATTCAATGTCACATCATTTGATATACATTTAAGACAAAAAATTTAAGACTTCTAACATTATCGTTTAAAATATCTTCTTCTTTTTTTACCCCCACAATAGGTATAAATATATAAATGGATAGTTTTGTAGGGTATTTGTAAACAAAAAGTCTTCTGTAAAAAGCTTGTTTTACATTTTGTAATAATTAAATGTGATGAAAATATTAACTTATTAAATTAATTAGGCTTTAGAGAGAGAAACTTTACAAATTTAAAAAGTTTAGAGAGAGCATTAAAAAAATTGAGAGGGAGTGTATAAAAAATTAAGAGGGAGATAAATTATTTAAAAATTTGAGGGAGATAGTATAAAATTTTTAGAGAAAGAAAAAAAAGTATATAAAAAAAATTGAGCGTATAATAATTTTTAGAGAAAGCAAGTGTACAAAAATTTTAAAGAGAAAATCTAAAAATTTTAGAGAGTATAAAAATTTTTAGAAAAAGAAAGAATGTATAAAACATTAGAAATAGAAGATGAAGGAATATATAAATTAAATATCAAAAATAATTTATTTAATTAGACCATAATAATGTTTTCTTGGAACAAGGCTTTGTATAGAACTAGAAAAATTTACTTAACCTTGGTAGACAGTTTTGCATCACTTGTGTATAATACACTTCCGTGTAAGCATGAATATTAGTTGTGTAATTTTTCCTTAAAGTTCACTTTAATTCCTTTAATTCCTCGAGACGCACCTACTTATTTGATAGCGAATCTAATGAATGATTCATGAATATGAATTCAAAAATTTTATGAAAAGATGAAAAACGAAAAGATTCTCCGGATCGAATCATATCATTCCATTATATTGACAATTTCAAAAAACTGTTCATACTATGAACATAGTATGATGGTCGTTGGGTAAGTATGCCTCCATCGTCTACTGGTTCAGGACATCTCTCTTTCAAGGAGGCAACGGGGATTCGACTTCCCCTGGGGGTAGGGAAGTTATGCATGAATGTAATGCTCATAACTTCCCTCTAGACCTAGCTGTTGTCGAAGCTCCATCTACAAAAGGTGTTTGTTTTTGTTATTATTTTGGGTAATTTCTGGCCTTTTGATATAGTATATGGTTCTTGCTTTTACCTATTATAAAAAATTTATTAGCATTTAAGGATGACTCTTACTGTGTGTTTGCGAGTTTATTTTTGGGAGAAGCGAAAAGAGACGAAGATGAGAAGGAAAAATTAATTAAATTTTTTTGTTTTGAATAAAAATCGTTCTCCTTTTTCTTTCATTCCCTTTCGGTCTTTGCAAAATAATATTCAGACACACCATCAACAAAGTTGTTATAATTGCCAATGCTCATTTGAACGCCGACAGTATCGAAATTTTCCGTTTTCCATTGGAATGGCAATTGAAAGTGATTAAAATGGTAGCTTGAAATTAGATTAGACAAAACCAAAAGCTTAGATTAGTGGTATAGGATGAATCTTGTGGTCCCAAGTTTAGGATTTGGAAATTGATTAAGTAAAAATAAAATATTTACGGTGGAAGACAAATACCTGATCTAGAGTTATATACTCATGAAAGACAGGTGATGCAAAATTAAAGCTACATTTCCCTATCTTTATCAACGTTTGAAATTGAGTGAAAAAACAGCTCATTCAATACTAACAATCATTCCAGGTGTCAATAATTTAAAATTTTAAGATTTTATAAATTGTGATGAAAATATTAACTTATTAAATTAATTAGTTTTGGTGGCTTGAAGGACAGGACGATTTGAATATTACTCGGATAACTAAGGGTATTTCTGATGTACTGATACTGATAACGTTGTTGATGATAAATTCAAGTAAAAATAAGACGAACGGGGTTTCTTTGTTGACATAAGATCTAATTGTAGAAAGAATCAAAAGTTAAAGTTGCGCATAACTCTTTTTTTCTATATTTATATTCCTGATTACTAATTAAGAAGCTTCTATCAACAAGATAAAAGAGTGAATTCTTCTTTTCGTGAAATTAGGAAAATAAAAAAAAAATTCCTCTTCCCGTGTTACGTACGTATATATAATTCAAATATAGAAAATGAAAATATAGATATAGAGTTTTTCTCTTTCTATATTTCCCGCGAATCCCATTGTGATTGGTTGTAAAACACTGATTCTCCTGTTGAGACTTAATTCTAGCTTCATAGATTTCTCGAGATATTTTCTTACGAAGTTTTGTTATAGCATCTATAACTGCTTCCGGTTTAGGTGGACAGCCTGACAAATAGACATCGACGGGAATTAGCTTATCGATGCCCCGAACAGTACTATAAGAATCAGTACTGAACATCCTCCCTGAATTGTACATGCTCCCATAGCAATAACATATTTTGGTTCAGGCATTTGCTCATATAATCTCACTAAAGAAGGAGCCATTTTCATTGTTACTGTTCCGGCTGTTAAAATTAGGTCCGCTTGTCTAGGACTCGATCTTGGAAAAAACAATACAATAACAAAAGTAATGTGAAAGTAGAATTAAATGCCTTACTGAAACAACATTTGCTTTTTCAATTGAGATGCGACGATGGTTTAAAGCAAAGAATGATCAATAATATCAAAATAAGTTGTCTCTTGCTTGGACTGAAAAATTCAAGACGATATTTGTGAGTTCAAGGCGGCGATACGTCGTTAAATCCAAGTTCTTGAGCCATCCTTTGTTGAGTGCTCTCATTGAAAAATCTAGGAACCAAAATCCAGGTTGAAATCATCATGTTATATCAGTGAAATGTGAGGCAGTGCTGTTTGATCACCTCTCTGTAAGTTTTCAAAATCACAATCTAATTGTAATACGCAACGGAAAATGGAAATTAAAATTTTTGCAACTTAACCATGAATCACCTTATGCATAGCTATTAATTGAAGAAGAATAACAAGAGAAAATACCTTTGATAACTCAACTCTTGAACCGCTACAAGATCTACTCCTCTCTTGATTTCTTCAAGCTTCTCCAATCTACAATTGTTTGTTGATTTCTTTAAGCTCCTCCAATCTTTGTTCCTTGAATTAAACACTAGCTACAAAGTGTATGTAGCACTCTAGAGGTAATCCACCAAGAATGATTATACAAGAAACAATATTTGATTTCCTAAAAATCTTGGATGGCTAATCCAATTAAATCTTTTATTCCTAACTCTTAAGAATAATAAGAACTCTTCATCAAGAACTCTTTCATTAGATGGAGGCTAGCACTTCTCTAAGTGCAATAAATGCTAGGTTAGATGAATTAGGAAAACCCTAATTCAATTAGTATACTACCAAGAATAATACTTACATAATATGTAAGTAACATTATTCTCCTAACCCACATGTTTTGCATTTAAGCAACTAACACATGTTATTAGCTTAGCCCACCTTTTGCATTTAATTTAAATGATATTTACATTTCATTTAAATTAATTCTTAATCTAATTAAGAATTAAATGATAATAATAATAAGATTTCTCTTATTAATTTATAATTCAATATTTCTCCAAATATATCATTATAAATATTAAGCATTTCAATTTATTCAACTAATAAATTAAATACTTAATTTATTATCATTAAGCCAATTTCTTCTAATATAATATTATTCTTTTTGCGGTGTGACCCTTTAGGTTCAATATTATGCCGGTAGTAGAATAAATAAATTAGAACAATTCTAATATTATTTATAATGAATTAAACTCCTTTAATTCAAACATAAATAAATAATATTTATTCTACATCATGAGGGACACCTTACGATAATGTATCATGACTATCCGAATAATATGAAATCAATGTTTAATCACATAGAACCTATTCAGTAGTAGTTACCGTACAATTCAATCCTTCTACCATACAATGTCCCGATTAAATATAAGACATGGAATTACTGACAAGTCTTATTTTATTTAATCATATGCATTTCGATTTAAAAATGCACAACTCCGATTAATGTAAATTAGAAACTCCTTTCTAATTTTCATTTAACCCTGGCCAGGGAATTTTTGAGCTGTCATTTATCAAATCGCATAGGACATTCTCTCCCTTTATCAGAAGTGGTAGATCCTTTGTCGATCATTCACCTACCTCCGTGTATACTTTATTATACCCGTACATACCCTATGACATACCCTAAGGTATTAAGGAATATGACAAAGTATAACTTTAACATACACAAGGTACTATGATGATCTCAAGTCTAAGGATCACTTGTACAACTATCACTTAAGAACTTCCCTATTGACAGGTGAATAAAACTCCATTAGGGTTCTTTAAGCGAGTCACGTTCAGTGAACTTATTCTCTAATAAGCACCTACATACTTGCTTTAGTGTCTTCACACAAATGATTATGAGATCAATCATTATCTTCTAAAGATCAAGCATAGTATGTACTAATCTATCCGGATCAGTAATCCCAATATTAGTGATCCAACGATTAGGAACATTTTAGTTTTGAGCTTTCTTGAATTTAGATCTCACTAGCATGATCTCATCATGATTCTAAAAGCATTGCTCGAAAACTATGGGTTCATCACATTTATTAATTCAACCAATTAACATGGATAAAATATGCCTTTTATTCTATTATTAATATTTGAATAAGATTACAAAGTAAATGCTTATTACATCAAATATAATTGGCTTGAGGGCATATTACTTTCAATCTCCCACTTGCACTAAAGCCAATCACCTTGGTATCTAATACCCATTTTATCGAAATGGCGATTGAATTGATCTTGCGATAATGCTTTAGTAAATGGATCTGCAATGTTGTTCTGGGAGTCCACTCTTTCTAAGGTGACATCTCCTCTTTCAATTATTTCTCTAATTAAATGAAATCGCCGCAACACGTGTTTGGATCTCTGATGAGACCTGGGTTCCTTAGCCTGTGCAACAGCTCCAGTGTTGTCACAATGAACCGGAACGGGTCCAGTAATGCTAGGAAACTACCCCGAGTTCAGAAATGAACTTCTTCATCCAAACAGCTTCCTTTGCAGCTTCACTTGCAGCTATATACTCTGCCTCTGTCACTGAGTCAGCAACTGTTTGCTGTTTGGAACTCTTCCAACTCACTGCTCCACCGTTCAAGGTAAATACATACCCTGACATGGATTTACTGTCATCTTGGTCAATTTGAAAACTTGAGTCTGTAAAGCCCTCTAGTTTCAAATCAGACCCACCATATACTAGAAACACATCTTTAGTTCTTCTCAAGTACTTCAAGATGTTTTTCACAGCTTTCCAGTGTTCTTCTCCAGGATTAGACTGATATCTACTTGTTACACTAAGTGCATAAGCAACATCTGGTCTGGTACATATCATTCCATACATTATGGATCCTATTGCCGAAGCATAAGGTATTTGATTCATGCGTTCTCTCTCTTCAGGTGTCTTTGGGGACAATTTCTTAGAGAGATTTACTCCATGACTCATCGGTATGAGTCCTCTCTTGGAGTCTTGCATGCTAAACCTCTTTAGCATCGAATCGATGTATGTACCTTGGGTCAAGCCGAGCATCCTCTTTGATCTATCTCTATAGATCTTTATCCCCAATATGTAGGATGCTTCTCCCAAGTCCTTCATGGAGAAGTGTTTAGATAACCAAATTTTAACTGATTGTAGCATCGGTATGTCATTCCCTATAAGTAATATATCATCAACATATAATACCAGGAATGTCACAGCACTCCCACTAACTTTCTTGTACACACATGGTTCATCCTCATTTTTGATAAAATCAAACTCTTTGATTGTCTCATCAAAACGGATGTTCCAACTTCGAGAAGCTTGCTTCAATCCATAAATGGATCTTTGTAACTTACACACTTGATTTGTTCCAACCTTTGAAACAAAACCCTCTGGCTGTATCATATATACATCCTCATCTAGTTTCCCATTGAGGAAGGCCGTTTTCACGTCCATTTGCCAGATTTCGTAGTCATAGTAAGCTGCAATCGCAAGTAAAATCCGGATGGACTTGAGCATGGCTACTGGTGAGAAGGTTTCATCATAGTCAACTCCTTGTCTTTGTTTGAAACCTTTTGCAACCAGTCTGGCCTTATAGGTCTCCACCTTGCCATCTGCTCCAGTCTTTTTCTTAAAGACCCATTTACACCCTATAGGCACAATGCCTTCAGGTGGAGTAACCAAAGTCCATACTTGGTTTTCATACATGGAGTCCATTTCGGATTTCATGGCCATTTGCCATTTCTCAGAGTGTTTACTACTCATAGCCTCATCGTATGTTACTGGATCATCATCAGTTATGATGCGTACCTCATCATCATCTTCTATGATGAGTGTATACCTTTTAGGTATTTTCGGCACTCTTCCAGATTTACGACTCGGTTGTGGTACAGAAGTTATATCTACTTGAACATGTTCATCCACTTGATCTGTAGTGATTTGTGGTTCTTGAATTTCTTCAAGATCTATTTTCCTCCCACTAGCCCCTTCAAGGATAAACTCCTTTTCCAAGAAGGTAGCGTGTTTGGCAACAAAACACCTTTTGCTCGGTAGGATTATAGAAATAATATCCTAAACTTTCTTTAGGATACCCCACAAAATTTGCACTTGTCAGATCTAGCCTCAAGTTTGTCACTTTGTAACTTCTTTACATAAGCGTTACAACCCCAAATCTTAACATGCTTAAGACTGGGTTTTCTCCCTGTCCACATCTCATATGGAGTCTTAGGGACGGATTTTGAGGGAATCTTGTTAAGTAGATATGCAGCCGTTTCTAGGGCATGACCCCAGAATGATATTGGAAGGTCGGTGAAACTCATCATGGACCGCACCATGTCTAAAAAGGTACGATTCCTCGTTTCAGATACACCATTTAATTTGTGGCGTACCAGGAGGCGTCCATTGAGAGAGAATACCATTTTCTTTGAGATGATTAAGAAACTCATTGCTCAAGTATTCTCCTCCTCGATCTGATCGAAGAATCTTAATACTTTTGCCAGTTTGTTTCTCTACTTCACTTCTGAATTCTTTGAACTTTTCAAATGATTCGGATTTGTATTTCATTAAATACACATATCCAAATCTTGAATGATCATCAGTGAATGTAATGAAATACGAATACCCTCCTCTAGCATCTGTTGTCATAGGTCCACATACATCTGTGTGTACCAACTCTAACAACCCTGCAACTCTCTCTCCATGTCCACTAAATGGAGATTTAGTCATTTTACCCATGAGACATGATTCACAAGTTGGATATGATTCAAAATCGAATGGTTCTAAAAGACCATCAATATGCAACTTGTTTAATCTTGTTTCATTGATGTGACCGAGTCTACAGTGCCAAATGAAAGTATGATTTACTTCATCTCTTTTTCTTTTACAAGTTTGTTCAATTTGAAAAATATTTTCATGTAAGTCAAGTAAGTAAAGTCCATCAATTAATCTACCAGTTCCAAACAAAACATTATTATTATAAATAGAACAACCATTGTTCTTAAATATAACATCGAATCTTTCTTTGTCCAACATAGAAATAGATATAATGTTTCTAATGAGAACAGGTACATAATAACAATTTATTAAATTGATAGACTTTCCCGTAGGCAGTGCTAAACAATAAGTCCCCACAGCTAATGCAGCAACTTTTGCTCCATTTCCCACTCGTAGAGTTACTTCTCCTTTGTTTAGCCTTCTACTTCTGCTTATTCCCTGCAATGAATTGCATATGTGAGAACCACAACCGGTATCTAATACCCAAGTAGAATTTTGACTTACAGAAAGATTTATTTCAATCATGAATAAACCTGTATCCGTAGCTGAAGCTTCAACAAGCTTTTTCTGCTTTGCCTCTGCAAGGTAATCCTTGCAGTTTCTCTTCCAATGTCCAGGCTTATTGCAGTGGAAGCAAACTCCTTTGCTATCCGCATTTGTTTTATTCTTATTACCTTTATCAACTGTCTTTCCTTTTGCCTTCTTAGAATTTTTCTTCTTAGCAGAAGCTCCTTTGGGCCACTTCCTTTTCTTGGAAGCGTCACCTATCAGTAAGACTTGGTCTTTCTTGGATGGAAAGTGACTCTCTGCAGTTTTCAAAATGTTAAGCAATTCAGGCAAGCTGACATCAAGCTTGTTCATGTGAAAATTCACAACAAATTGTGAGTAGGAGTCCGGGAGTGACTGCAAGATCAAATCTTGGCTCAACTCTCCATCCATTACAAAACCCAGTTGTCCCAATTGTTCAATCAAATTGATCATTTTGAGAACATGTGCCTGTACTGTAGGGCCATCGGTCATTCTAGATCGGAAGAGCTCCTTAGATATCTCATATCTTGCAGACCTACTTTGTTCACCATACAACTCTTGCAGGTGAAGCAATATAGCAGGTGCATCCATTTTCTCATGTTGACGTTGTAACTCGTTACTCATGGATGCGAGCATGATGCATTGAGCTACCATAGCATCATCTTGCCACCTTTTAAAAGTAGCAATCTCTTCCTCAGAGGCAGTTTCTGCAACAGTTGCAGGAACAGACGAATTAAGGACATAAGATAATTTTTCAACGGTGAGAACAATTCTCAAATTCCTTAACCAATCCGTGTAGTTCGGTCCGGTTAGTTTATTAGCATCCAATATGCTCCGCAGTGATAGTGAATGGGCCATTTGTAAAAATCTGTAAATGAATTTTTATTTAAACAACATTAGCATATATTCATTTTATTAATCACCAATTTAATATAGGATTTTATTAAAAGGGTGTCTCCCACTATTTTGTACAAACTATATGACCCTCCATATATAGTTCGACAAATTTTCAAAAATCTGTTTAGTGAGTAAGGATCCTATTGACATAAATATGCAGCCTTGTGTGTGCACAACAAACCATATATTTATTCAAAGGGTAGACAACTCTTGTCAATTACATCAACTATGTAACTCCTTGTATTTTGCCTCTTAGATTATAATAGTCAAGTGTGTGCACATCCGAACTAAAATAATCCAAGTTAAGTTTCACCTAGCATTTCCATATAAGCGAATAGAAAAATATAGTCCTTGTGTGTGCACAACAAAACTAGTATTGTTCAATTCCTTATAAAACATTTTTAATGTAATAAAGCCAACATCTTAAAAATTTAATATGAGTCTTGTGTGTGCACAACAAACTAATATTAAATAATTAATACTCTATTGCTTTATCATGCTAGAAGGCTACGTTTGATATTTTTGAAATACCTTTAAACGTATTCAACTTAATATTTTGAAATGAGGGTTTTGTTATTAATGGTCTCATCTTGTTTAGCGCGCATGCAAGTATATATATAAATACGCGTCATATTAAACATTCATCAACATGAATAATAATATATTTAATATATATATATTATAAGCATGCATTCATAGAATACTATATTCTATATGGGATGATTATGGACTTAATCTAATTTGATTCACTCGAGCCACCGAGTAATCAATAGGTCAAACCTAGGGTGCAAGAATAAATTTGAATATAACTATTACATTCAACCCAGGCTTCATTACAAATGGGTCTTCAATGCTCCTGCTCTTCGGTTCCAATTCTCTCTAGTAACTCTATTAAATCCTATTACATTCATTTTAACAAAATAGAAACCTTGATCAACAGTCAAGGGGAAGTACATAGGAGAGAGATAGAAATTACATTTAGAAATTTAGATAGGCGAGGTACGCAGACCCCATTATGAATAAAACCATTCATTCAAGCATCCATTCAAATTAAATCCAATCACATTGGTCAATAGTCCTTAATCATCCCCTATATATATCAACATATATAAATACCATTCATCTCATGAATAATAAACCATTCAATATATATTGATATCATTTAATGGGCAATTGACTAGTAGAAATCCAAAATCCAATTAAAATAAACTCCTTTATTTTAATCTATTCCAAATTAATATAAACTCCTTTATAAAAATTTAGAATCTTTGTTCAAAATTGAAATCCAATATTAATTAAAATAAACTCTTTTATTTTAAACCAATTTCAAGTCCAAAATAAACATCTTTATTTTTAACATTGAAAATGTAAAATTGGAAAATCAAATTTTTTTTTTTAAATGAACAGTGCCCGGGCTGCCCGATGAACAGTGACGCTGCCCGGTGAACAGTGACGCTGGTGAACAGTGTCCGGCGGTGAACAGTTCCGGAGTGAACAATTCCGGCAGTGAACAGTTTCCGACGGTGAACAGTTCCCGGCGATGAACAGTGTCCGTTTTTTTTTTTTTTTTTTTTTTTTTGCTTTTGATGTTTTTCCAAAAAACATAATTTCATACTAACAATTATACCCAAAAAATTGTTCTAAACACATATCAATATATATATGATTGATACAATTAATAGTACGCATAAGGATGGCTCTTGATACCACTGTAAGTTTGCAAAATCACAATCTAATTGTAATACGCAACGAAAAATGGAAATTAAAATTTTTGCAACTTAACCATGAATCACCTTATGCATAGCTATTAATTGAAGAAGAATAACAAGAGAAAATACCTTTGATAACTCAACTCTTGAACCGCTACAAGATCTACTCCTCTCTTGATTTCTTCAAGCTTCTCCAATCTACAATTGTTTGTTGATTTCTTTAAGCTCCTCCAATCTTTGTTCCTTGAATTAAACACTAGCTACAAAGTGTATGTAGCACTCTAGAGGTAATCCACCAAGAATGATTATACAAGAAACAATATTTGATTTCCTAAAAATCTTGGATGGCTAATCCAATTAAATCTTTTATTCCTAACTCTTAAGAATAATAAGAACTCTTCATCAAGAACTCTTTCATTAGATGGAGGCTAGCACTTCTCTAAGTGCAATAAATGCTAGGTTAGATGAATTAGGAAAACCCTAATTCAATTAGTATACTACCAAGAATAATACTTACATAATATGTAAGTAACATTATTCTCCTAACCCACATGTTTTGCATTTAAGCAACTAACACATGTTATTAGCTTAGCCCACCTTTTGCATTTAATTTAAATGATATTTACATTTCATTTAAATTAATTCTTAATCTAATTAAGAATTAAATGATAATAATAATAAGATTTCTCTTATTAATTTATAATTCAATATTTCTCCAAATATATCATTATAAATATTAAGCATTTCAATTTATTCAACTAATAAATTAAATACTTAATTTATTATCATTAAGCCAATTTCTTCTAATATAATATTATTCTTTTTGCGGTGTGACCCTTTAGGTTCAATATTATGCCGGTAGTAGAATAAATAAATTAGAACAATTCTAATATTATTTATAATGAATTAAACTCCTTTAATTCAAACATAAATAAATAATATTTATTCTACATCATGAGGGACACCTTACGATAATGTATCATGACTATCCGAATAATATGAAATCAATGTTTAATCACATAGAACCTATTCAGTAGTAGTTACCGTACAATTCAATCCTTCTACCATACAATGTCCCGATTAAATATAAGACATGGAATTACTGACAAGTCTTATTTTATTTAATCATATGCATTTCGATTTAAAAATGCACAACTCCGATTAATGTAAATTAGAAACTCCTTTCTAATTTTCATTTAACCCTGGCCAGGGAATTTTTGAGCTGTCATTTATCAAATCGCATAGGACATTCTCTCCCTTTATCAGAAGTGGTAGATCCTTTGTCGATCATTCACCTACCTCCGTGTATACTTTATTATACCCGTACATACCCTATGACATACCCTAAGGTATTAAGGAATATGACAAAGTATAACTTAACATACACAAGGTACTATGATGATCTCAAGTCTAAGGATCACTTGTACAACTATCACTTAAGAACTTCCCTATTGACAGGTGAATAAAACTCCATTAGGGTTCTTTAAGCGAGTCACGTTCAGTGAACTTATTCTCTAATAAGCACCTACATACTTGCTTTAGTGTCTTCACACAAATGATTATGAGATCAATCATTATCTTCTAAAGATCAAGCATAGTATGTAGTAATCTATCCGGATCAGTAATCCCAATATTAGTGATCCAACGATTAGGAACATTTTAGTTTTGAGCTTTCTTGAATTTAGATCTCACTAGCATGATCTCATCATGATTCTAAAAGCATTGCTCGAAAACTATGGGTTCATCACATTTATTAATTCAACCAATTAACATGGATAAAATATGCCTTTTATTCTATTATTAATATTTGAATAAGATTACAAAGTAAATGCTTATTACATCAAATATAATTGGCTTGAGGGCATATTACTTTCACTCTTGTGGATGCTTGAAAATGCTGATCCTACCAATCTTGCTTCTGATTCTCTTGAAGAGTTGGCTGATCTTTATGTCTTTTGATTCAAAGTGTATATATATATATGTACGTGGTTGTGAACTTGTAATGAATTAATTGAAGTCCAAGACAATTTTTTTTATTATTAGGGGCAGTAAGACTGCAAGATTGGATTAATATTTGTTGTTTGGATTCATGATTCTTACACTAACTCAATTTGGTTCGAAGGACGGATCAAAGTTAATAAAGTGGATGTATTTGTGTTGTGCATGCATTATATTGTTCAGGTAAATTACTTATTATGTTTAATTATATTATAAAGTATTATATTTTGTCTTATTTAATATCACATCATTTAATAATAATAAAAAAAAATTTAAGACTCCTAACATTATCGTTTCTTTTTTTACCCCCACAATAGGTATAAATGTATAAATGGATAGTTTTGTAGGATATTTGTAAACAAAATATTTGAGTCTTCTGTAAAAAGCTTGTTTTACATTTTGTTATAATTAAATGTGATGAAAATATTAACTTATTAAATTAATTAGGTTCAAAATAACTTAATTTGTTTAATTAATCAGGATAAAAATAATTTAACTCCACATGTATGTTTGCATATTGTCACTCCCAACTCCCAAATCTTGATAAAGGAGGGTGCTATTTTTTACGTTTTTGACTTATATTAATTTTATATTAAAAAATACTCAAATTGGTCCAAACCTGTAATTCGGCCCAACCGTATGCCTAAACTTTAGGTTACAGTGAGGATTGGGCCTTTTATTTGGTCCAAACCTGTAATTCGGCCCAAACGTAATGCTTAAACTTTAGGATTAGAGTTAGGGTTGGGCCTATATTTTCCTACTGCAGAACCCAACTTGGTCTAACCCTCTTTCCCATGGCCCAAAATGGCCTGCATCGGCCCATTTTCACCCCTAGAGCTAAAACTACAATTTTGGGACATGGGGTTAATAAGGTCACAACGCAAACCCAAAAAGGGTAAAAGGGCATAAAGAAAAAAAGATCACTGAAATTGAGGTTGAGTGGGGGACATAAGGGTCTTTTGACCAAGTGTCGCTTTTCTTTTTCATGGCTTTTTTATGGTCAGTGATCACCAAATGTACCAATAAGCATTTTCAAAGCATAACCAAACATTTCCCTACAGATTCTCAAATTTAAAAATGAAAAAGTGGCCCCCACAGATAGATTAGCCTGCAGATGTGATTAGATCAAAAGCAAACTATATAAAATACTACTAATACTCTTCCATTCCATTAAAATACTTTATACAATTTTATAATTTAAATCTCATACATTTGTTTTAGTTTCTAAAATTACAACTTTTTTACTTAATAGTATCATTTGAGTAATTTATTGAATTAATAAAAATCAAATAAATTCATATTAATTTTATATTTTATAAATTAATTATAAAAAATGAAGTGAGACTCATTTTGTAAATAAAGGAAATAATCAGATCGGTCATATTTTTTTTTGTCACCCACTATTCCAACCCATTTATTAATATCAACTAATACTTATTTGTTTAACAAATTGATTTTAAATAAATATTTACATTATCAGTTATGAAGTACTCTTTTTGTCATGTAAAAATTGGCTTAATTTTAATTTTAAAATCAAATTGATCAATTTTAGAATAAAAATTTATCTAATTTTCTTTAAATATAGGTAAAGATATTACAATACTAAGAAATTACGCTTAATTTACTATAACATCCAACTTTTTAAAAGTTCAAAAATATAAATAATTTTGCATAATTACTAATTTTAAAATTAATTAATTTGATCAGAAAAGTCAAATTAAATTTATTTTTGTGGAACAAGTGGAGTATAAGATAAAGTTTAACGTTTTGAAGTTAATAAAAAAATATTTTTAAATTTAAAATTTGATACATTTCATTTCAAAAACAATAAATAATATAATTAATTTTAATTTTTATAATTATATTTTCTATAACTAAATACTCCATATATTAATTTTAAATTTTAAAATGCCACAAATTAACTTCAAAACTCAATATTAATCCTATACTTTGAATTAAGAGAGTAGTTGACTGGTGAGGTAGTGGTGATCTAAAGGTCAGTATTGGGAGCTCACCGGTATAATCCTGGTCTCTTGCACATCCCAACAACCCCTTGCCAATTCTCTCTCGGGGTACACATTGCAGTCTGCGCATAGTGTATAGATTATGGCTTAATATTCTCTCTCCTCATTTCCGCAGTATCAGGGGAGAACTCTTTCTCGGCGTGGGATTGAGTTGGGGAATCGAAGCTCACCTTTTTACACAAATTTTACGATTTGGGTTTGTTGGATAAGCTCTCTCTTAGGGCTTGAAATCTCTTCAAACGAAGGAACCTAAAACCAAAACCCTGCTTTATCATTACTTTTTCCCCATTGTTGATCAGTGTGAGCTGCTCTTCTTTAATATCTGTATGATATCTTTGCATTAACTGATCACTGTAATTTTTCTCCCATTTTGTAAACAAAAGATTGCTCTTTTGCTTAATGGGTTTGTTAAAGATATGGGTTTGATTTTGTAGACGTCTCTATGTTTTAGTTATTGTCTTTTTCTTTGTGTATATGATGATTTTGCATGTTCAAACTCCTCTCCTTTTGAAGATTACCTTTTTGGTTTTTGGTGGGTGTGTATAATTGCATTTTTTATGTTGGTGTTATACAATTAGTTTTTTTGATTAATTTCTTCGTTAAAGATGTGTTTCAGTGGTCTCCACTGTTGATGGGGATCGGGGCTTTTGCTTTCAGATTGAGCTTCAGATATATTCTATTTAATGATACCTGTTGATATGAGGAAAAAGCTTTAAGCTTGGACTAATTATGTCAGTCTATTGAATTTCATGTGATTTAAATTGAGAATGAATCATATGATGTCTTCCATGGCATTCGTAATTTTTTTTTACGCCAGTGGAAAAATTGTGTGCATTAATTTGAACGAACTCATTCATTGTTGATAAATTCAAGTATGTAAATATGTAATCCTGGATGACTTATTGCCTTTAATGCAGGATGCTTAATCAAAACATTGTTCAATTTAAACTGTTGTTCTTTTTTCTTTTTTTTCTTTTTTTTTCCTGTTTACATGTTTGATCTTATACTGCTTCTAAAATTCTGGCCACTTTCTAAATTAGTAAAAGTAATTACTATCTAAATGATATACTAATTGAGTTATGTAGATCCATTTATCCTTTTCCTTTCTCCTGTAGATTCTGTGCCCTTGAAGCCTGTCTAATATTTATTACTCAATACGGCTGACTTAAGTGTCTAATGACCCTCTCCTATTAATTCTAAAAACCAAACAGCGGAGAGATTTCTTATTTTCTCACATTTGAGACTTCTCTTAGTTAATTAGCTGTGTTAACTTTCTGAAGACTTTGTTTTGCTCGTATTGTGATTAAAATAGTTTTATTATATCCTATGTAACCAAGAATTATGCGGTAGAACTTTTCTTTATTTGTTGAATTGACTTCTTCTGTCTCAGGATTGTTTCCATTTCCTTCTGTAATCATCATTTCTGAAATGAGAATTTATAAAATAAAGAACAGAAATAAGATACCATTGATATGAAGGTTCTGGTTTTCTGTTTTGTATATGGAAACCAGGCACCGTTATTGTTATCACTATAACTTATTATACTATTTATACGCTGAAGATGGATAGGGGAAGGCTAAACATGAGAGTTCGCTGCTCTGGTTCAACACCATCAGAGGAATCAGCTTTGGATCTTGAGAAGAACTGTTGCAGTCATTCTAATTTGCCGTCATTTAGCTCACCAACGGTTCAACTGTATGCATCAGCTGGACAACATTCTGAGAGTAATGCTGCTTACTTTTCATGGCCTACTTCAAGCCGGCTAAGTGATGCTGCCGAAGAGAGGGCAAACTACTTCGCAAACCTACAAAAAGGGGTATTACCTGAAACTCTTGGTCGGTTGCCAAAAGGGCAGCAAGCAAACACTTTACTTGAGCTCATGACCATAAGAGCGTTTCATAGCAAGATCTTGCATTGTTACAGTCTTGGCACAGCAATTGGATTCCGTATTCGACGTGGTGTTTTAACTGACATACCTGCGATTCTGGTGTTTGTTTTACGGAAAGTTCACAAGCAATGGCTTAGTCCCATCCAGTGTCTACCCACTGCTCTGGAGGTGAGACAAAAATTTCCTGTTATTCTTCTTCTATCCTTATTGATATGTAGCTGAATTAGTCAAAGTGAATGGCTTTATATGCTAGTTTATCGCGTTCCCATTTTATAATTTTCCTTTTGTTGGGCCTGGGGCCCTGGGTTAGGGAAATATTTGGATTGAGATAGGGTGGAAAGAGGGAACACTAACCATTAATGCTTATTTAATCTTATTCTTCGTTCATCTGACTTTGAAGCCAAATTTTTTTCTTTTATTTAGGGTCCTGGAGGTGTATGGTGTGATGTTGACGTGGTGGAATTTTCATATTTTGGTGCACCAGAGCCAACACCCAAGGAACAATTGTATACAGAGATTGTGGATGACCTGCGTGGGAGTGACCCATGTATTGGTTCAGGTTCTCAGGTACTTGTGTCATTTGGAAAACTTCAATTTTTATGATTCAATTACTTGTGATATACTGGATTATCTCCCTATACAGGATTTGAACTGTAAATATATGAATGAAGACTGAAGGTTGGCATGTCACCCAATTGTGGTTTGACAAGAATTCCTTTTTTCTTTATCTTATCTTCTTCTTTTGGGTGGGCGGTTTAGTTAGCAAGCTAATAGTTGAGCTGATCACACACAATCCACTATAGCTTCTGCTCACGGAGGTTCTTATTGCTTCCTCTTAATCTTTCCAAGTGTCATATTCTTAGTGGTGGTTTAGCAACAAGAATGTGGTGGCTTATGTATGGACCTTATGCATGACTCCAGAGATTTCCTCATATTGACCTTTTTTGTTTCACACAATGTTCACTATAAAGTGGCATAATTTGCTGAAGATGTTTCTGTGGACAAAAAGCATGCACAGTCTCGAGGGCTGTTTAGGATTCTGCATGTTTAAGTGCTGGGAACTTTTGGCATTTTTTCAAGAAAGAGAAAGAACATGAATCTTGGAATAAATATCATCAAAAACTAAGAATCAACAGTGGAAGTGAAGTTTCTAATAGAATCTGATCATATTTATAGAAACAATACATAATTCAATGTTTCATTAATGAAATAAGGTTTAATAGCCGAGAGATGGTGTCATTATTGTAGTTTTTGAGCATACAAACACAGTATTTTACCTGTACACCCGCTGAAAGATACATGCATATTCTTGAATATACTGCTCTCTCCTTGTCACGGTCAGTCATCCTTGTGTTAAAAAGGAATTGTCAGGCTTTTGCTTTGTTCAACATTGGAAAACTTGTAATTGTATTCTTCAAAGTTTTTCACTCAAGTGCATGCTAGGAAATTTAAAAAACATAATTCCTAATTGTGTCCTGTAGTGATATTTCTGTTTTATATGTATGTTAATGTTTGTTGCTTCTATCTCTGATCTATACATATCTCAATGTTTATTGCTTCACGTTCCTTGTTAAGGTATTTTCACAATATTTTTAATAGTTTTCCAACTGATATACATATACGGATAGTCACACCATATTTTGTTCTCTGTGATTAGGTGGCAAGTCAAGAGACCTATGGAACCTTGGGTGCTATTGTGAGGAGTCAAACAGGCAATCGACAAGTTGGTTTCCTCACAAACCGACATGTTGCAGTTGACTTAGATTACCCAAATCAGAAGATGTTTCATCCTTTGCCCCCAACACTTGGACCTGGGGTATATCTTGGTGCAGTGGAGAGAGCTACCTCATTTATCACAGACGACCTTTGGTATGGGATTTTTGCTGGCATAAACCCAGGTTAGGTTGTTCCAAATGCTGTCATTGTTGCTATTACAAGTTGAAATTATATTATTAGTATAGTCAACTAGTCCAATCCCAATGTGATTGGAGGGTTAATGCCTACCCCAATTTGACCCAGTTGGAATCTAGTTACCTAGTTAACTATACTAAAATATTTTTTTATAATCTGAGTCAGAAAAAAAAAAGAAAAAAGAAGCAGCACTGTAAGGTCAATAGCTGTCATGCTCCCCCCTCAAATTTATCTTCTCCTTTTATGCAATTACGGCTTAAGGTGGCTTGAAAACTATTAGGATCAATAGTTCACTGCAACAACTTGCCCAGTAAGTCCTGTATATCTCTTACAATTTCCAAAGATGATAAGTTATAAATTTTGTTAAAGAGAATTTCATATTTTGATATGTTTATCAGGTTATTCTGCCTAATTCAAATGGAACTTTCTGATGTTTTCAACCATAAGATGATCCCATTAATCCTTTACGCTCTATGCAATCACTTTGCAGCATTAGGATGCCAGTTGCTTATTATCCGCTACCCACGTTATTATCATGCCATAGTCTGACCTATTATAGTATCCACTATTTGTTGCAAGATATAGTGCACATACTTGTTACATGAGAGCCGGATCAAATGGCTATTTAAAGTTGAATCTTCTTCAGGCTTATATTCTTAGTTGCTCAAGTTTTCCTCTTATATGGTTACAAATTTATTGTAATATTTTAGCAATATGAACCTTTTAGTTGATAGATACTCTCACTTAATTTAATATTTTTGTAACTAAATCAAGTTTTTAGTGTTTGTATGATTCTCTATGCATTCTGCTGCTAACACATAAAATTGAAACTTGGTGTATGTGCAGAGACATTTGTGAGAGCAGATGGGGCATTCATCCCATTTAGTGATGATTTTGACTTGTCAACCGTAACTACATCTGTAAAAGGTGTAGGAGAGATTGGGGATGTTAAAAATATAGACTTGCAATCTCCAATCAATAGTCTTATTGGGAAGCAAGTGATGAAGGTTGGAAGAAGTTCTGGGTTGACTACAGGGACTGTGTTGGCTTGTGCTCTCGAGTACAATGATGAGAAAGGAATATGCTTCTTAACTGATTTCCTTGTTGTTGGCGAGAACCAACAAACTTTTGACCTTGAAGGAGACAGTGGAAGTCTCATTATTCTAAAGGGAGATAATGAGGAGAAGCCAAGACCAATCGGAATTATATGGGGTGGAACTGCCAATCGTGGCCGTCTTAAACTGAAAGTTGGTCAACCTCCAGAGAACTGGACTAGTGGGGTTGATCTTAGCCGGTTGCTCAATCACCTTGAACTTGATCTAATCACAAATAGTGAAGCGCTCAAAGGTTTGGAGTTCTACATTAACCTTTATTTGTTGCTAAATGATACTCCCTCCGTCCCAAATTAATTGCTTTTCTAGGACTTTTTAAAGTCAAATTGACTATTTTTAAAATTAATAATTAAGCATATATAAATATATTTCTAAAATTATAAAAATTAAAATTAGTAATAAATTATATATACTTTCTTTTAGTTATAATATCTTTACCTATATGTTAGCAAAAATAGTAAAAAGATTAGTTTTAAAAATAGTCAATTTGACTTTAAAAAGTCCTAGAAATGCAATTAATTTGGGACGGAGGGAATAATAGATAATTTTGTGTTCTATTCAATCACCATTTTATCATTCTGACAAACGTATAAAAAAAAATTTCCTTAACAGAGAATAAACTAAGCAAGAATTCAGTGTAGAAGAATGTTTATTTGGTGCCTGTTAAAAATTATTTTTAGGGGGCAGAAATACATTTTTCTTGTGCTGTTATATAGATAAGATGGAAGTTTGTGCCAAAAGTTGAAGGCAGTTCAGTCCTATACATCTGATGGCCATAATATATTATGGAATGAAAAGCAAATACTTGTGATACTGCTTGCATATTAATGTAGTTGAACTTGTAGAGTGAAAACTATTTTTTCATATCACTTTACTTTTATATCCATTAATATCATTGTGAGTTTGCTACATAAGTACTGTTGTTTGTAGTGGCCGTGCAAGAACAAAGAGCTGCGTCTGCAACAGCAGTTGGCTCCACTGTTGGGGATTCTTCACCTCCTGACGTAGTACTTCCAAAGGACAAAGCAGAGCCTCTCGGGCTTAACATCCAGCAGATTCCAGTAGAAGATGGGGTGGGTGGCCTAGATGTCAACTCATCACCAGTGGAAACCGAGTATCAGTTCGAAGACGGGGTCAACGTGGGTCCGAGTGTTGAACATCAGTTCATTCCAAGTTTCATTGGTCGCTCTCCACTACATCGAAATGACCACCAATATAATGTGGTGTCTGAAAATCTCTCTGCGTTGAGAGATGGCTCTAATGAGGATCTCGGTTTTTCATTGCAGTTGGGTGACCATGAACCTAAGAGGCGGCGTTCTGATCCTTCGCCCAGTACAGAAGAACCAAAATGAACTCGTTTGAGGCTTGAGCCGCATAAATTAACCCATTTTATTTCGCATATTTGATGGGTATGTTGTGTTAATAGAAATGTTGTACTGGACTGGGAGTATTGCCTCTCAAATTGTGGGGTGACTAAAAGGTTGAATACCAAATTCAACTGGTATTAACTTTTACCAAGTATGATGAGCTGTAGGTAGAAGTTTTGTGACTCAAAACATTTTACCCAAGTGGTAACAATCATGTAGAACTTGTAAAGACTGGGGTGTTGTAGATTCAATCTAAATCTCCTTGCGTTTGTATCATCACCTCTTAAAAGGTTTTTTTTTTTTTTTTTAAGAAAGTTGATGTAGATGAATGAATTAAGTTATACGCCCTGTTCCGTTAAAAAGGAAAAAGAAAAGGGTCAATTTGTAAAAATTTTAGAGTTTTAAACTGACATTAATTAATTTGATGTTAGTCACTACAATTGGATATTGTATAAAAAGTATTACTAAAATTTAATTGAATTTACACTACTATTAAATTTAGCAAATTAACTTCAAAGTTTTTAATAAAACTCTTTTCTTGTGCAAGGGAGAGAGCATCATAAAAATAGAGCTGAGTAGAAATTAAAGACTTAGTTCCTGTTGAATAAAACTGAAAATTAAGTTGCTGAATTTTAAGAGTTTAATTAGTAGAACCGGAAACTTTAAAGTGCAAAATATTAAGTGTTGGAACATCAGTTATGTCAGTTGAAAATTAAGAGTTGAAGTTAACCAATTTGATAACTAGTGAATCTAGTATCTGAAAAATAAATAAATTTTCATTTTTATCCTTATAGCATTTTAATAATTAATATAATTATTTAAAAATGTAAAATTAAACACAACTTTCACATTATTTTAAGTTGATCTCAATGAACTTATTAATAAATAATAATAATAATAATAATAATAATAATTTAGAAAAACTATTCTAATTAATAATTTAATTATTTGTTGAAAGTTGTGACCAAATATCCAATATTAGTACATTAATTCTTTTAGGCTGACCGCAATAATCTAAAAAGAAATATTTTTTTGGGAAATGAACTTAATATTTTGTTTTTCGAATAAAAAAAATTGAGTCCCTACGGCACACACTATGTCTACAATAAAGGAAAGGAAGTCTCATCGTACTTATAATATATCCTCTGCCACGAATAATACTTTAGCAGGCTTAATATCAAAATATCCAAAGAAAGCCCATCTACGGCCCATATATCAAACGAACTTTTTTGGGTCAAATCCGGTCCCTGGGAAAAGTTCAATCAGGCAATAACGATAACTATAAGCTATTCTCGGCAGTATTTCCATCAATCTCTCTGGTTAGGGTTTAGCCGAGGGTTTCATTTCTGTTCTTTCAGCCATGGCGAAACCAGGCCGAGGCCGTCCGGATACACCGTCGGGCTCTGGTTCGGGCTCTTCATCACGCTCTCGTTCCCGTTCTCGCTCGTTCTCGGGTTCGGATTCTCGCTCAAGCTCGCGCTCCCGATCCCGTTCTCGTTCCCGCTCCAGATCCTTCACTTCTTCTTCATCTCAGTCTCGCAGTGCCAGTCCTCGCAGTCGAAGTCCCCCTCCTCAAAAGAGAAGGTGCGTTAATCTCTTGTACAATGTTCTTTGCGTTTGCACGTTATTTGCGAGTGAGAAATTGTATAAATTCTGCTTAGCTCAGCTTTTCTCTCTCTATAGCATCTGCAATTAAGCGTAAGCTAATAGTAGCTATTCCCAATTACAATAAAATTTCATTATTTTTTGCTCTTTAGTGAGTTTCTTGACTGAAATAGGTAGGGAAATTGTGAATTCTGTAGCCAAAATTGTGACTTGGGGAGGAGACTAAATGATGAACAGCATTATTTGAAGTAGCTATTTGGGATGTGTGGCATTACTTGTAACCTTCCTTCTACCCTTCCCTTTTACTGGAATTGCTGTCTCCCACATTTTATTTCCATATTTAGTGGAATTGTAGGAGGGGTGTATAACTAACTAGATAAGTTTGTTTATTTAATTTATGTTATTACCTTTCAATATAGGAAGCTACTATTGTTGTTCCTTTAGCTCATGTATTGGTTAAATTGTTCAGATCTTTAGCTATGGAAAGAAGAAAATTAGAATGATCCATGTTTTTTACATGCTGCATTCTTGTTTTTGTTTAATTGAGCAGAATGATACTTACTGTATATTTACTTCTACATCACATTTGCTTTAACACAGTTCTGCCGAAGGAGCTAAGAGAGGTCGTTCACCTCCACCTCCACCTCAATTAAAGAAAGCAACTCCACCTCCAAGGTAATGTTACATGTGAAGCTATTTGATTTTGATTAATCTGAACTAAAAGATTTAATCATATACACCGAAATTATTTATTATACATTAATAATACTTCTAAAAAGAATATTATGCATCAAAAATAAAAATTGTGTTGCTTAGGCTTTCGTGTTTAGTAGACGTTCATTATGTATTGATTTCACTGTCAGTTGCTCGTCAACTGATAAATTTAGCTTATGTTCATATTTTACTCTTGATTCCAGGAAAGCTTCTCCTATTCCTGAATCACTTGTTCTTCACATTGGCCAGCTCACCAGGAATGTGAATGAAAATCACTTGCGAGAAATATTTGGTATGTTCTTCGTAACTTCTCATATGTGAGGTAGCACATTGTTGTGTCTAATTAATGAAGCAACTAGCCAAAAAGATAAAGATGAAAAAGCATATCTTTCACTGGCATTCTATTATTGAAATTCTCCCTTAATCTAGTTTTAGATGTCTGCATATTTATAGATTATATTTTTCAAAAGTTTTACTATTTGAATATGCAGATATGTTATATTTTCAACAAATAATATAGTTTATAAGTATATTTTATCGTGTCTTATAATATGTGCTACACACTCAAAAAAGCAAGACATCTAAAGCCGGACAGAGGCAGTAAAAAGACTCATATTAACAATTGTATGCCTATTTTATTTATTTTTGTTAATTTTAAGGTAGAAGTCATAGAATTGGTTAATTACTAGGTTATGTTAGCTTTTGCATGGTTAGGCTAAATCATAGCCAAATGCATTGATGTTTTTCAAAGGGATTCTTTAGTTGTTTTCAGCATATGTGGATGTACAATTCAATTGTTTAGTTAGGTGGTTACAGTCTTACAGATGTTCTCAGTCAGAATTTGAATTTAATGTCTTAAAGTTAAATTTCAAAGTTTCATCTGTTCAAAACTGGTGGCTAATAAGTCGGTATACATCGGTGTTTATGTTTATTGGGGTTGAATTCTTTTTATTTTTCCTTCTTTTATTTGTTTATTCCTACTTTGCAGGTAATTTTGGTGAAATTGTTCATGTTCGGCTGGCAATGGATCATAATGTATGTGTGACAACTGCATGTCCTTTATGACTGAGAACCAATTATTTTGTTTATCTTCTTCTCAATGTTCGAAAAAGCTAAAAGCGGTACGAGGCGTTTTTCTCCGTACGAGGCGAGGCGTAAGCCTCGAGGCGGAGCGAGGCGGAAGCCTTGATTTGAAGACCTAAAAGTCCCCAAAAAATTATACAAAAATGCTAATAAAATTATAAAATAATCTATCATTATAATCAAGGTCATAAAAGACATAAATAACCAATGTCACATTAATGTATCATTACAAAACATGAAAACAACATAATATCATCAACTACTTATATAGTGATCATCCATCACTATATAAGTAGTGTATCATTCGTATCTAGCGGCCTGAAAAATGGATCAAATCCTTGATCATCATCCCCACCATCATCATCATCCCTATCATCACTAAGAGGACCCTCCATGGAATCATCATTGTAACTAATAGCTCTGTCATCCTCCTCTTTGTCAGTGCTAAGATTCTCAAACTCCGGTTCTTCATCTACTAATTGCAATCCCTTCCCTTTATCTATAAATAAACAAGTGAGTATATATTTAATCCAAATGAGTATGTTTTTTTAAAGAACACTTTAAAGACAAATTAATAATGACACTAACCTTTTGTTTTAGTTTTTGACTGCAAAGTCTTTCTCTTTCTCTTTTGACTTGTTTACTACTTGTTCCTTGAGTCCCTTTCCCTCCAAGTGTAATCTCCCTCGCGTTAGTCTCTTCTCCTCCAATTGTCTTTTCATTCCCATGAGTTCCTTCACCCTCCTCAATATCATCATTCCCATAAGTCACTCCCGAGATATTTTCATCATTTTCCCCCGCAACCCACTCATTATCAGATGGCACACTATCAACAACCAATGGATCCTCTTCTTCTGTTAGTGCCTTCTTTTTGATGTGTTTTAATGTATGTATATATATATATATTTATATATGTATATATTGTAATATATATTATTTATATATGTATAAATTTATACATATATAAATAATATATATATAATATATACATATATAAATATAAATATATATATATATACACACACATATCCCAAGTTGGAAACAACTACGGAGAAATAAATATATATATACATACAATCAAATATTTTTAATGTTCAGATCATTTGATTTGAATATTTTATAAAATCTGATAGTTTAAAAATATTTTTAATCAAGCTGGATCTTTCTTACCCATAATAACAATTCACTGCAATAAAAAAAACATGAACATATTTTTAAATGAAGTGAATAACATTATATATTATATTTATTCATTTTAATTTTAATGAATGTATGTGTTTGTTTATATTGTTAATTGTATCATATATATATATATATATTATTTATACATGTATAAAGTTATGCATGTATAAATAATATATATCCCAGCAGGCCAGCATAAGAAAAGCAATTTATATGTTTAATATTGCAATTTGCAACAAAGCAGAATACACTAGGCTTAGAAAAAAACATTATCTTATTATTATTAATTTATTATTATTATAAAAGTCAAATACAAATTAGTAGTAATTATTTGGTCAAGTTCTTCAACTATACAAAAATCAAAGCAATTACTACTTCATTAAATGGGTTTATAATAATAATCAAACCATATAAAAAAATAATCAGCTATTCAATTCAGCTCTGGTATGTAGTATGCTTGCATGCTTATAGTAGGACCACGTATGGGTTTATAAGATTGCCACGTATGAGTTTATAATAATAATCAAACCATATCACATCATATATAAAAAAAAATAGAATCAGTCAGCAAGTCAGCATACCTGATACCCCAACCCAAAAAGAAACAGAGCATAGCACATACCGTCCCAGAAAGAAAAAAAAAAGCAGAAGAAGAGCAGACCAGTACCCAAAAAAAAAAGCAGAAGAAGAGTCTCCCTCTTTGTCGAAGAGTAGAAGTCGAAGAAGAAGAGAAGAAGTAGAAGTCGAAGAAGAAGAGAAGTTGAGAGAAGAAGAACATGCCGTAGTCAAGCTGCTGAAGTCACGACCTGCCGAACTCTCCCTCTTTGTCGCGAATCGCGATCGGCTACTCTCCCTTTACCGAAGTCGACGCGGTAAACTAATTTGGCTTGTCTTGCGATCGATTTAGGTTTTAGCTGCTGGCTTTTTCTCTTTATTTTAACCCACTTTTGTTCGGGTCAAACCCGTAAAATCCAAGGCCTGCGCCTTGTTACGCCTTGAGGCGCATCGCCACGAGGCGCAAGCCTCAGCCAAATTAAGCGCACGACTCTGATTTTCCCCTAGAGGCGTAGGCCTCGCCTCACCTTCCTTCCGCCTCGCGACGAGGCATGCCTCAAGGCGTACGCCTCAACCGCTGTTTCGAACATTGCTTCTTCTTTGTTCCTTTTAGAGAAGAAAAAAATAATTGTTTGTATGCAGGCTAACCTTCCAAAAGGATCTGGATATGTGGAATTCAAGACGAGAGCTGATGCTGAAAAAGCCCAGGCATACATGGATGGAGTATGGTTTGGTTAAGTCTTGGAATTTATGTGGTGCTTTTATGGTGCATATCGTCTGGTGGGTTAATGTTCTTATTGGTTTTACTGCAGGCTCAGATTGACGGGAAGGTTGTTCATGCTAAGTTCACATTACCTGAGCGGAAGAAGGTTTCATCACCTCCAAAGGCTGTTGCCACTGCTTCAAGAAGAGATGCTCCCAAGACTGATGGTCCTGGTAATGATGTTGAAAAAGATGGACCAAAGCGACAGAGAGAATGTAAAATCCTTTTAGTTATTATATATAATGATGTAACAGTTAATTTCTGTTGTTTGATACTTCTTTTTTATTGCTATTACTTCCTTTCAGCATCTCCTCGTCGTAAACCTTCACCTCCAAGAAGGAGATCACCTGTAGCGCGAAGAGGATCTCCTAGACGAGAGCTAGATTCACCTCCACGCCGACGTGGAGATTCTCCTGTACGTCGTCGCTTGAACTCTCCTCCTTATCGGCGGGGGGATTCACCACCTCCCAGGAGAAGGCCAGCATCTCCAGCCAGAGGTCGCTCACCCTCCTCTCCACCAAGGCGGTATAGATCACCTCCCAGGTTGGCAACTGCTACATGATTTCTTTTTAGATGACTCAGGCGGTGTTGACATTGCCAGGCCTATTACTTAACGAAAGAAAGGACATCTTTTGACCAATTGAATTCTCACCAGGGCCTCTCCTCCAAGAATGCGTGGTCCTGTTCGAAGACGTTCTCCCCCACCTCTAAGGCGCCGGTAATTTTTATTAATAATTAAGTACAGTGATTTTGTTGTCACCAAATAATTATGTTATGCCGACCAAAGAAGAATATTTGGGAAGGAACTTGGTCTTACTGTCAGGCATTGACAAGACAAGCATTTTGTATCTACTACATACAATTATCAGGGTAGAAAAGACTGTAGATAGATACTGGACTTACCTTTAGATCAGTCCCTTGGATGGGGTATCATATGGCCTAAATTTATTTTTCTCATCTATATTATTGTCCAAAAAGTGCCTTGAAAATAAGCACTTTTACATTGTTTGTGCGGATGTTTCATGTTGGTGGGTGTTATGCTGACTGACTTAGTAATGCAAGCAGATTAATATATGTTGGTAAAGTGGCATTTCACGAAGAGCCTCTTTTCAAGTAATTTAAATTTGTTTTTTCGATTGACATATGGTTTAGTTAAAATTTCTTTAATCTACATGGTGCTTCCTCTGTTTAGCAGTCAAAAGAAAGTAGATCAGACATTTTCATTTTATATTCTCTATGTGGCGTATTGTGATTAGCTTTTGTTGTTTGTGTTGCTAAAAACAAATTTTGTCTCTTGAAGAATATTTAAAAATTGATTTGTTATCCTCCATCTATATAGACGAACTCGAAGCCCACCAAGAAGGTCTCCTGTTCCTCGTAGACGTTCTCCTATGCGTAGACCTGCTCGTTCACGTTCCAGATCAATCTCTCCACGGAGGTAACATGAATATGCAAATGGTTGTATAATATCTTATCTGACTTTGTTTTCTTCCTTTTCTTGCACCTTAACTTTCATACTCGCCCTCTTTCTATCGAGCTGGTGGTATCATAAATATATCATCCCTTTCTTATCTGCATCTTCTGTTTTTTGGATTGCTTATTATTGACAGAGGTCGAGCACCACCTGCTAGACGTGGGAGGTCATCATCCTATTCTGGATCTCCTAGCCCACACAAGGTTTGTGTCTATGTAAAGTGTCTGGAGAGAGATCACTCTATTCAACATCTAATGCAGCTTTATCTATTTACAGGTAGTTCGGAAGATATCAAGGAGTCGTAGTCCCAGAAGGTATTCCTTCTATATCCAGAAACAGTATTCCTTATTACTCCCCTCCCCAACCCCTCTGAATATGATTATAATTTTCTTTTCCTGGGTGATTGTTGATGATTTTCATATTGCTGGAATTATCTAAGTGAGCATTATAATTTTGGTATGAGGAATTAGTTGTGTAGCTGGAATGTTCGAATAAATAAGTTGTCTGGACCTGTTATAGTTTGAAAATGGTATAAATAAGTTGTGTGGACCTGTTCTTAAATTTAAGTGTTCTGCATCAAAATGTTTTTGCATTTCACGAGTAACATGAGAAACTGATATTATGGGCTTTGCATCCCCTCATGATCGTATATCAAGTGATGCTATTGCCTGTTCATCTTTGAGAATGGACGTGTTGCTCCTTTTACCAGTTTTTTTTTATAAAAAAAATTAATTTTATATTTTATTGTCTTGTTAATATGTGTACTAGTTGATCGTTACTAGTAGAGACATCAGGTCGAGCTCATTTTGGTTCTAAGGTGTAGTCTAGGGTGTGCTACTTCTCATACTCTTATTCCTTATTAGGTTATAATGTTTTCCATATAAATTAGTTTCTCCCCAAGTGCAATGGCTATGCGAGTCCAGGATTTGCTAATACTCTCTTGGTTTCCAAATATAAGAGCAAAATGTGTTCTGATTTTGTTCCAAATAAATTAGCAAAATGAATTTTAGAAAGTGCAAGTACTTGATTGTTTAAAAAAAAAAAGGAGTAGCTTAAACAATCTCTCTACCCTAAGATAAAAAATAAATACAAGTTTCCTTATTAATTTCTTATGTTAAATAAACATATTTTTCTAGAGATGTCTAAAAA
Source organism: Aralia elata (assembly GCA_034770075.1). NCBI lineage: Eukaryota > Viridiplantae > Streptophyta > Magnoliopsida > Apiales > Araliaceae > Aralia > Aralia elata. Next base: position 9,304,996 of record CM068385.1, on the reverse strand, counting down.
TGAGGATGGATGTAAACCCTTGTAGATAATCTATATATAGTGAGTTGTAGTGATTTATGATTAAAATCTCCTTAATTTTTTTAAAGCTAAAATGCTAGTATATATTTTGAAACGGAGTATAACCCTAGTCTAGCTTAAGTTTTGATCATGGTATTAGCAGCTGAGATAGAACTATTATTCTCATTATAACTCTCTTAGGCTATGTTTGTTTACAAGGATTACACTTGGGATAGGATTATTAATCCCAAGTACCTTGTTTGTTTTTAAATTTGAGCTTGGGACTATTAGTCCAAGGATTATAAAATGGCTAAATATGTGGGACTATTTAATACCATGTTCAACCAGGTATTATAATCCTACCATTTGGGACTAAATTTTTTTAGACAAAATTAACCTCATCTTTTTTAAAAAAATGACCATAATATCCTATTTTATCCATTTATCAAACTATCTCCTCTTTTGGTGGAAACAGATTTTGACTAAAGCGGTCAAAATCGTCCTCAACTGCTTCAAATCCCTTACTCCTTGCATTATTCGTGTTTTTTTTTATTTGTGCGTATAAAGTCCAATTATTTGATATCTATATAAATTAAACAAATATTAATCTAGATATTTTCATTTTTCATAGTTGACAGTAGACCTGAGAATATAAATTATAATTTGTTTGGTCAATCTAATTTGACTAAATCTGTTTTATTAGTTAAATGTTTTAACTAATAATAATAATTAATCTGTTAGACTAATAATAATAATCTGTTAGACTAGTTAAATGTTTTAATCTGTTAGATTAGTTAAATGTTTTAGTAGCATTCAAATAAATTAACTAGATTATTATTATTAATCTAGTTATTAATCTGTTAGACTAATAATAATAATAATCTGTTAGACTAGTTAAATGTTTTAAAATGTTAGACTAGTTAAATGTTTTAGTAGCATTCAAATGTATCTCTATGACTTTTTAAATAATTATATGGTTTTTAGAAATCAACTCCATTATAATTATATGTTTATTTAGATGTATAAACAAGTTTAAATTATAATTTAAAATATGTTATTATTAATAAGGGTATAATAGTCTAAACAATATTTTTTTATCCAATCTTTTAATTAATCCTAGAAAAAACAAACATAATATGGGATTATTTTAAGTTATCCCATGAATAATCCCATAAAAAACAAACATGTGACTAGGACTATTTAATCCTAGGATTAATAGTCTTGGGATTATAATCTCATGGATTATAATCCATGGATTATAATTCTTGCAAACAAACATAGTCTTAGTTTCCTTTACTTGGTAGTCGTCTTTATTATATTCTTAATATGTAATGTTTTCTGTTCAGGCGAGGGAGAAGTAGTAGCAACAGCAGCAGCAGTAGTTCACCTCCTCGGAAGCCTTAGTTTTGTAGATTGTGTGCTTTGCAGCAAGGATTTGCTACTCAACTGATATCATTGTCTCAACCAAATCTGTAGGATAGCATGGTTGTTAAGTTGTTATGTTTGAGAATGCTGGTAGTAGGGTAAATTGAGTCATCTGGAGACTGTACCTTGTTCCTGTTCTTAATTTTCTGTTAATTTTCCAAGAAACTAATGCGACATAACCTCTCTTTGTATGAATTCTCTGGTTGTGGAAGAGTCGCAATGTTGGAATTGGTTAAACTAATTTTATCTTTGTTACTACCGAATGCCAATATAGCACCACTAGCTCCTCGGCCATTACCACCGATAAACCACCAACAGTCGGTAGGTATCCCTGCTTTTGGATTTAATCACCATCAGCTCCACGGATTTAATCACCAACATCTCCAAAAACAGTTGCGACAGCCTGATCGGATTGGCCATTTTTTGAGCTCGTTATGGTTACTGGCACCGCCTCTATTGCTGCTATTTCTGCACCCGTTGGAGTTGGCTATTTTTGTCTAGGCTGGTTCCTGTTTAATTTTTGGCTTCTTCACAAAATTTTGCTATTGGAATAATATGCAACTATGAACCTGATCATAATACTTCATAATTAATAAATAAATTCTAATACATCACAAGTGTAATCAAGAATTTTAAATATATATATATATGTAGAATTTTTAAAAAGTATCTTTTTTAGGGAACTTAACACAAGTATTGCAATCCAATACAATTTTAACAAAAGCAACATCAATCCTACTTGAATCTACTATTATATAATCAAAAGCAACATCAATCCTACTTGAATCTACTATTATATAATCAAAAGTACAAATTTAGTTTCACAAATTTTTTGCTCAACTTTTTTCTTATATTTTCAAAATAGTATAAGTAATATTCAAATTATAACAATTAAATACTATTTAAATTTGTAAATTATTCAAAAAGAACCTCCACCTGTTAGGAAAAAAGCTATAATGTATTCAAAAGAAACCCTAACCTGTTAAGAAAATGGAAGATGTTTTCTGTATTAGAAAAAAAAAACATTCTAAAAGAATTTTTATTTTTGATTTTACCAAACTTATTACAAGATTTTTTGTCACAAATTTACGAAAGATAATATATCTTTAACAAATTTTATGTAGGATAATTTTATTATTACAAATTAATTAAGATATCAAAAATATCTTTCAACATATCATGCGATTTAATTATAGGCTATGGATATTTTCACAACACTTTTTGATATTTCCACAACAAAAGTGTCGCTATAGATCCTATTGCGACGGTTTTTACCGTCGCTATACATCTATAGCGACACTTTTGTTGTGAAAATATCAAAAAGTGTTGTGAAAATATCAGTTCCCTAATTATATTATTACTAGTTATAAATTTTATTATTAAATTAATGTCCTAACTAAATCAAATTCATTAAAATTTAAAATTTTATCAAATAATTGTATTAATAATATATTTAAATTTTTTAACACGTAATAATAGTAAAATTAGTTGAAAGATTATAGTGAATTAATTACTAATTAATTATCATAATTAAATCAAAAATTATTAAAACTTGAGTTTAATAGTTCTATTTGCATTATAATTTTAAGCAAATTTTGTCAATATAAACATTAATATAGAATTCCATTCCAAACATAAATAAAATTTAAATAATTATTTTCTCATAACCACAACTAAATAAATTTACACTTTATTCAAATGTTTAATTTAATAATTGATCGGCACCAACAATATATAATTCAAAATTTTATTATTTAAATAATATTTAATATTTTAATATCTACAACTATTTTTTAATTAAATATTTACTCTATTTTAAATAATTATTTTAATAATTGACATAATAAATTATTATCCACGCCGCCTTCTTATGGGATTGACAAGCTTGTTTACTAAAAGGGACATCAAATCAACTTGAGTAATAATACTCTTATTACACATTTATTTGGAGCTAAGAAAATCAAAATCAATTCAAAATATTAAGTAAATATTTCTCTATCTTTTTCAAAGACAAGTTTATTTTCTCTTTTAATTTTTCCCTCTCATTGGATGTATTCTAATAATTAATATTTTTGATCTTTCAAAATTATTAATTACAAGAGGATTGGCTAAAGATTTCTTTCAATAAGTCTTAGTTTTGATCGGCGTATAAACTCAAGGCAAGTACATGAATTATTTGAAAATTTAAATATATTATCACTCCGTCCCAAATTAATTGCATTTCTAAGACTTTTTAAAGTCAAATTGACTATTTTTAAAACTAATCTTTTTACTATTTTTGCTAACATATAGGTGAAGATATTATAACCAAAAGAAAGTATATACAATTTATTACTAATTTCAATTTTTATAATTTTAGAAATATATTTATATATGCTTAATTATTAATTTTAAAAATAGTCAATTTGACTTTAAAAAGTTATAGAAAAGCAATTAATTTGGGACGGAGGGAGTATACTACTATTATAATATCTTGACATTAAATTCTTTAAAAAATAATAAAATAAAGGGGTCTAAGTCAAGCTTTGTTGTAATAAAAGAATTAAATTTTCCCAAAACAAAATATATCAAATAAATTCATTTTAATTCTTCTAGAATATTACCAGTCCCTTGCCTAAATTACCCTATTTAACTTGGGTTTAGGGCAGCATACCTATTCTCATTACGATCTCACCCCGTCTGACATACACCGGCACTGCTCCATCGTTATCATCGCTGAGTTCAGACCTATCGCCGTCGTCGACCACCGGTTGGGCTTCTTCCGACCTATCGCTACTGATAAACGACTTCACAACCTACGAATAGAGAGTAAAGATTGAGGCGAGTAATTTTTTCTATTTGACTGCATATAAACATGTGTTTTACGGGCGTTCTAATGGGTGGTTTTTTGTTGGTCAAATTATAGAATTACATGTTTAATTGTCGAATTTAATTTATTTTTTCATCCTCCGGTCAGAATCATAATTCTTCATAATTCTTATGGGTTTTTTGCTATCTTTTTAACTCGATTAATTGTGCTGGATAGTTCTTTGTGTTACTCGTATGCATATTTGTAAAAATTATGTTTTTATTCGTAATTAGGTCACAATCTAAAATTACTGGAAGCACAATGTGATTTTAATAATAAGAACTGAAATTTGATATTTGAAGTTTATGTATTTATGTTTGCACGTATGCAAATAGCGTTTTTTGGTTTACTTTTGGAATAGGAAAAGGTAATTATTGACACGAGTATTTTTTGATTCTGATGTCTAATCTTTTTAATTTTACAATCATGCAGTCCACTACTGAAGGCTTAAATTCACAGTGACAACTCTTTTCTAAGTAACAATAAGGCTAAATGGAGGACTGGGGTAATGCTATCTTACTCTTGTATACTGTTTATTATTCTGTTGGTAATTTTCTGCTTAATTTTGTTTTCGTTATGGTCTACAATTTTAATCTGCAGAAAGTATGAGAAAGTGTGGGGGCATTGTGCTTTCATTTATGATTTTTTATTTTTATTTTTTGTTGTGATTTGCAGCACCCAACCCTTCCGTACAGAGGAAAATAAGATAAAAGAGGAGTCTTGCCTGATTAGTGTTTCTGTAATGAAATAAATACTTCAAAAGTGATTGCTACTGCTGTATATTCAAGTGAATGCATATTAAATTATTTGTCATATGAAAATTTTGAAACTGAATGTTAATCAAGCTGCTTTATGAGGATAAGAAAAAGACTTCTTGAGGGTTTCATGTTATTAATGTTAGGTTGGAAGAGCAACATTTGATGTGCCATATATTATGGATAATATTATTAGGGCTATAATTTGTAAATAACTGGACTAACCTTGAATTACCTAATGGCAGATGGATAACTACTCAACTTGTTTAAATTATCTAGCCAAGTCATAGTTTAGGTGTACTAATCTTGATTAGTCAACCTTGTTTAAGTTAACTAGCCAAACTATAGTTTAGGTGTACTAGACTTGGCTAGTCAACCTCAATTTGGCTCATGGAAGCTTGAATATACATACATAAATATATAACCAATTAAAATTGTATATAGTTTTATGTATCAGTATTACCTTGTGGTTCAAAGTATCGGCCATTATGTCGAAATATCGGCGTATCGGTTAGGTATCTCGGTCGGTGCCAAATCGTAACCGTGACACGAATCACAAAATTAGGAATTATTCATGTATAGGGTAATTTTTGACAAAATTTCGGCAACGAGGCGTAATGTAGCGGTTTTGGATCAAATAATGGAGAAATAACGGCGTAAAAGGTAGAAACGCCACCAAAAAATAAAAACCAAATATGTTGAAAGCTATAAAAAGGAGATGACAAAAGAGAACGAACCTTTCTCTATAAATTATACTTAAATTGTACCAATGTAGTACCTAGTTAAGTATACCTTAAAAAGAATGAAAAAATATTGTAGTTCAATTTTACTTAGTTAAGTTAAATTGTACTTAAAATGTACCTATATAACACTTAGTTAAGTATAACTTAAAAAAAAGGTACAAAAATGTACTTAATATATAATTAGTTAAGCTAAATTGTACGTAATTTATAATTAAATTGTACCTATGTAGTACTTAGTTAAGTACAACTTGAAAAAAATACACTCAAAATATACTTGGTAAAGTTAAAATTGTACTTGCGTTATACAGAACAGCGTGCTCAACCATTTGAGCTATGCCAACATTAATATCAACTTTATTCAAACGTAAAATTGATTAAGAATATCTGCGAGATGTCTGTTTATCACTTGGACAATGTTATGTGCACTAGATAGTGTTTTTTGTGAACCTAATTGATTCATCTTCTTGTTCTTATTATTTAGATTTTTTTCATAATTTTTTTGAAGTTCCTAACTAGCTAACGATGTGCATTGTCCAAAACCGAAACCGAGTCAAAAAAGGACCTTCCGAAACATAGGCTGCTACCGCGACTTTGAACCACACCTTGCATTATCATATCAATAATTAGCATTAGTTAAAAGGTTATTACTATTTACTAAGCTTATATGAGTATAAATGAGCTTGTCGTGAACTTTTCTATTATTGAACAGACCAGAGTTTGGCAAATACTTTTTGACCTCGACTCAATCTTTTCATAATTAATTTAGTTATTAACTCACCTAAGTTATTTTAGTAACATGAATATATTCATACTTAGTTTAATACCGCGTTATGACATGCAAAAAAAGCTGTTGTGATTTGAGCTTAGATACTAGTAGTTTGCTAAAGACGACTACATGTAGCGAGGTCTTTGAAACAGGGTTAAGGGTAGTTGTTATATTGTTTTAATACTGCTGATAATTAGTTAGTCCAATTATTTATCATCACAGGATGAACTTAGTTATTATAAAGAATTGTACTATTGCTTAAGGTTGTAAATTTTGAAAAGCGTCCACACCAGGAAATGGAAGGCTCTTTTTTTTATGTTTTTTATTTATTTATTTATATTTTTTTTAAAGGTGGTGGATCACTGATTGCTTTCAGACAGGAACTTCAGTATATGAAGTTGTGAGAGATTTTTTAGTTCCTGAGAAAAGCTTGGAGAAGTTAATTGCTGCTACTGATTTGGTAGAACAAGTACTTTTGTTTATGTGACAATGTGCTTTATGTTTCAGAATGTGATTCTGGCCTGTCTTACTGAAATATGATTTGTATCTCAAAAGTTTGATAAATCAGTTGATACATGAAATACTAACCATAAATATGTTAAATATGCCACTCTCTTGTTAAGACTAGAAGTTATTGTGCAATAATGTAAGTGATAGGTTTTAATTTCAGGCAAGGCCAAGGATGTTTTTGTCAATAGTTATTTAATCTTTATTCTGCAATTCTAGTAGGTATATTGCCATTCCTTGTTCTTGGGGATAGTTTGTGGTTCGACATATTTTGAGAATTGCTATTCAATGTTTCAGAGGATGAGCCTGCCCCATTGGTTCTCAAAAAGGAGCTACCAAAGAATTTATGGGATGATGAAGATTTGGATGAGAATGATGTTAAGGACTCTTGGGAGGACGAAGATGAACCGGCTCCGGTATATTTTTATGGCTTGTTCATTCAAATGCGGAGTTTACTATAGTAGTTATGCTGAGTATCTGATTGTGTTTGTGTGTTCATTAAAAGTTCATTTTCAGTCATTTTGGGGTCAGTTGTCTGAGATTTTAAAGATTATCTCAATTGCCTGATGTAATCCTTCACTAGGAGCTTTGACATTCCCTTTAATATATCACCAATTTTATGAATCTAAAAAATTAGATCATGTATGGCCTTGTTCGGGTATAGGTGGTATGTGTAAATTTGAACATTTGTTATGTGATATGTGGACCTGTTTAACTTAATAATGTACTCCATCCGTCCACAAATGCATATCCAAAAGCACACTATTATTTTGTCCTTACAAGGATTTCCAAGAGTACACAAATAAATATAAAACATGTTATAAATCATAGTTGTCACGGTGTCAAGGCGAGACGCGGTGGTAGTTGACCGCCAGAGCGCCTAGGCGATAAGGCGCCTGAATGGCGAATGTGCAATTTATGCATTATTTATTTTACTTCAAAAGTATATTGGACAATAAAATTTTATTTACAATAAAACTCAAAACATAATAATTAACACTATGGAAAAGTCTCCATTGTCTACTCTGTCTCTAGTCATAGTTCAAGCAAAGTCATCAACTATGAAGTCATTTCCATCTCCGTCACGAGCATTACTCTCATTCAAAGGAGTAGGGTCATGGGTTGAGTCACTTGAGTAATTGGATTAGTCCATAATGAGTCATGGTAAAAAATGACTTAATCACTTAACCTGGGCCCGCCACCAATGCGTAAGCCTTGGCGGCTCTTCCAACGCCAGGACGCCTAGTCATCGTCTAGGCGACGCCATGGTGACACCATGACAACTATATTATAAATACTAATTTACCTCAAAGTACATATATTCCCATAGAAACACTCCACTCCCAAGTTAATTATGCTATTTGTGTGCATTCAAACCAATATCATACTGTCACAAGTCTCCTCTATTATACCAACCTTAATTTGTGTTTCCATTGTACTTTTAGACATCCCGAATCCTGACATCCATTTGAGAATGGAGGTAGTAGTAAAAACTATTTATTTTCTGTCCATAGCCACATTTGCATGAGCAAAACAGAGTTTTAGAAACCACAACTATCCTAATAATGCTTTATATTTTGGGGATGCACATATATCTGAACACGGTACCCTTATGTTCCGAAACAATAAGTTTGTTTATTCAGACACTACTATTCTCCTTTGTCATTAGTAACAAAACGGATCATAAAATAACTTAATAACCTTGAGTCAATGGATAACATAGAACAATTTTTAATTCCTATAAAAGGCTCTCTTAATTTTGTCGTACAAAGAACCTTAAGAAGACAGTAAATGCATTTTGTCATGTGCTTTAACTTAGATACTGAAAGTTTAGTATACAAATTCCTGAAAGTGGATATGTATACCTAAACAATTTTATTGATGCTACATTTGGTTAATCTTACACTAGTTTTTATATAGGACTTGGGCTTTTAGCTTAGACATCTGAGTTTTATGGTCTGCTTAGATTTTTATTTTTATTTTTAAATAAAAAATTATACATGTTATTAAAATTATTTGTGCAGTGCATATTTAATATGTGAAATTGTACAGCCATGGAGTTGGAGCAGACTTCTCATGCAAAATATTATAAGCTAGTCTCATCATTTCATTTGATGCTATCAGGCACCCGTGGCAGAACCTCCTGCTGAAAAGCCCCCAAAGAAGTCGGTAGCAAAAGGTAGTGAAAAGAAAGGGAAAGCTGTTGAAGTAGTAGAGGAACCACTAGATCCTGTAGCAGAAAAACTTCGACAGCAAAGGTGAATATGTAGCAATTTATTTTACTTTCTTTTTGGTAACTCGTACTTGTAGGTTTGTAGATACTTCAAAGGTTTATTGAGAGAAGATATACACATAATATGTTTGCCGAAGAATTGTTTCCTTAATTACAAGAACACATAAACTTGGTAAAAGAAGTTGTGTACTCATACAGTTGTACATCTGTATTCTCATCTAGTCTTGGACACGTGATAAACAGAAAAAAATTAGTTTTCAGATATGTGGCTGGAAATTTCTAGTAGATCTGTAAATGCACAACTATGTACAGAAAATATGTTTCTTTTGTTGTTTCCTCACTGTCTGGCGGCTCTAGTTAATAGGAATTCTCATATCAGCATTTTCAGTGTCCAGGCTCCTTTGTCTGTGAAATTAAGTATCAATCTACAAATGTGAGGTGCTATGGGGGTTGAATGGATTTATTCTACTGGAACACCTCAATTGTGTGCGAATAATGCTAAATATATTTTTTGTTACACTTGGTATTTTTTCCCTATTATTTCTTTGGATTGTTTGAACTTCAAAAGCTCTTAACTACTCATAACTGATAACACCATGAAAAATCCTTTCAAGTTTCTATCAGTAAGTATATTAATTTAAACTTAAAATAAAATTATAGATAAAATAGTATACACATGCATAGTGTGTGTTACCCATCTAAAATGTATAAATGCCAGCTTTAATAAGAGCTGCATACACGAACTTGGTGGTCATAAGATTTTACGGCTGTAACAACTGATCGCCCCTCCATACCCTGCTGCCAGCTGATTTGCCTTCCTCAAAAATAAGGAAAGGAAGAAAAATACTTATTCCAAATTGTAGTGTAAAGCTGAAAAATAGATGCATATATGTGGACTGGACAAGGGATCTATTGTTTATTCAAAACACAATTAAATTTCTATTGCAACAGCAGGTTTCCAAGCCTCCTATATCCGGCTTGCAATTTTTTTTAATTTGTTCATGAATTCCCACATATTAAGCATTTGTAGTTTTCTGTGAATAATATGCATATATATCGAATGTAAAAAAAGACCATCGTGTACAAACGCTATTCATATACTCCTGGCCACTGGAGTATATGAATGTTGTGGTTCCTAAGTCCGAACAGACTCCTGGCCACTGGAGTATATGAATGTTGTGGTTCCCAAGTCCGAACAGACTCCTTCAGCTATTACTTGAATATTCTAATAATGGATTTTACTGCTGCTTCTGTCTCATTAACAGGCTTGTTGAAGAAGCAGATTATAAAAACACGACAGAACTATTTGCTAAGAAAGGTGGTGATGATAATAAGTCTCTTGAGAACTTCATTCCCAAATCAGAAAGTGACTTCTTAGAATATGCAGAGCTCATTTCGCATAAACTTCGTCCATATGAGGTGTGTTGAGTTTAATTTGTTTGTAGTTTTGTTTTGAATAAATGCCGTTGTGCTCAGATTGTATGCCTTTTTTTACTTCTAAGTGCAGAAAAGTTTCCATTATATTGGGTTGCTGAAGGCTGTGATGAGACTGTCGATGACTTCTCTGAAAGCAGCAGATGCAAAAGAAGTTGCCTCTTCTGTCACTGCCATTGCAAATGAAAAGCTGAAAGCAGAGAAAGAAGCCAACGCTGGTAAAAAGAAGTCGGGTAAGCCAAATTTCTTTGATCAGTTTTTACGTATTTGTAATACATTTAATACATGGTGTCATTTGGTAATTTTCTAATTTTAAACCCTAGGGAAAAAGGATAAATTGATATAGTTATTTGATTTTATCTGTACGCAAGGATTTATTAAGGGCTTTCCTTTTTAAAAGAAAATTTTGTCAAGTTAATCATGGTCTAGGTACAGCAATAATCTCTCGTGCAATAATGGGTAAGTTTAGTGCTCAAGAATACCCTTAATCTTGTGTTGTTTTAACTTCTGAGAAGTAGTCTGATAAGGATTTGAAGTGGCATATCCTTGTAAAATGGATTAGAAAAACACTTAAAAAGTTTTACGGTAACATTTTCGAAGTATGCATTATTCTAAAGCAACTGCTTTTTTAAGAGTGGTACGATTTTTGATGTTACAAAGGATGACATATTTTTTGAAGAAGCTTTAAAAAGAACAATGTTAAAGTTGTGTGTCAGAAAATACCATAGCTGTGGACAATTTGATCTACTATTTCTAAGTAACAAGAAATAATTTTTTTTTCTCTTTCTTTTTTTTTCTTCGTTTTTTTTCAATTTTGCTGTGAATGCCGGATTTAAATACTGTGTTTAAGATTTTGATGGGAATACTGGATTCGTATAATCCTTCCATGTCCTATAGGTCCAAAGAAGAAACAGCTGATTGTGGATAAGCCTGACGATGATGCAGTTGTGAACAAGTATGATCCTACTTATGACGATTATGATTTCATGTAAGCATATTATGATTTCATGTAAGCATTTTGGCGAACTATTACTATTTTTGGCCATATTTACTACCAGTTCAGTACTTCACCGCTATATTCTTGATCTCAAACATGAAGTGAGATGAAACGAGAGGAGCCTTTGGCTTTTTCCTCTCCATCTGGAGACCGAGTGTCATATCTCACTATTTATTAGGATTTTTTTTGGTCTTTTAGTTTTTTTTCTTTATTGGTTGAGAAATTCTTCACCGACTTGTTTGTTCGCTTGAACAGATAGTCTTTTGAGCTGTGGATCGCAGTTATTTAAGTCAAAATTCATGTACCTGGTTTTGTTTGTGTAAATTAGTTACTTGATCCTGCTTTGGTCCAATGTGGAATGGTGTAGCTTGTTGAATAAGACAAATACAGCTGATTATTAATCTGTTATTGTTATTATTTATTTCTTATTTCTATCTTTTGGGTTTTCATAATCTAACTTCATTCACATGGAGAATATTTTTAACCTTTAATAAGGATATAGTTTCTGGAGAGGTTGCTGTCCATTGTTATTGATCATAAGCTTGTAAAACTAGTGTCAATGTATGAGTTTTATACTTATGGTGCATGTTTAGAATTTTCAGCGCAAGATTTTTTTTTTGTAGCGCAAATATTGATTGAAGAATTTGTATTATACATTGGAAGCATTGTTAAGCATAATTCTTAAATCAATTTTAGAATTTTGCTCATTTCACAAATGTACTTTGTAAATGTGTTTTATTTAGAGAATTGATATTTTTATAAGTAAAAATGACAATTTCACAAGGTATCTTGTAGAAATATTAATTTTTTTTATTTAACTTGCAAATACAAGAGATTTAAATTCACCGCATCAAAAACAATGTGAGCTAACCTCACTCCTCGAACCCCATGAAAAAAAACAAACTTATGTTAAAATTGTATATCTTATGATTTTCACTCGTAACTATACATTTTGTGATGAAAATATAACAATTATGAGAATATCTTTCAGCAATGTATGCACATGCATACACATATCTGTACGGAGATTTTATACGATGAAAGATGAGCTGTTAAATGCGACACCAGAATTGGCAAAAGTACTTACTTTTTTATAACACTTTCTGGAGAGGTTGCACCATAACTAGTGTTTTAAATTATTCTCTTTTAACAATGACAATAGTTTTTATTTTATTTTATTTTTTTTTATAAAACTTGGCTGACGTTCTTTCGTGATTTACTTATATGGTGTAATTTTAATGTTATTTCCTGACTCCATTCTTAATACAAAAAACAGGTAAAAATTTGGCTGATTTTTCAATAATATTTAAATAATGGTTTCCCACTCAACCAAATTACTACTCACTCCAAATAGATACAAAAAATTAAGGAAAAAACTTAAATTATTTATGGTATTTTAAAACTACACTTCTGAGATTTGAAAGTGAATTTCAACAACAAATATTTATTATAAAAACCTAGTATTTATAAAGAAAGTTATCAAAGCAGGAGGAAAAAAAAAAGACTTCGGGCTTTAATTTTCCGGACAAATAACACGTGATGATGTTTTAACATAATTTAAAAATGAGTAAAGTAGCATGTAAATAATTTTTCTTTTATTTTAAAGTCTTACTTTATATTGCGATAAGATATTATAATTTTTGGTTTAACCATATAAAATATTACACCATGTAAAAAAATATGAAAATATTAATTTGTGAACGTATATTAAACTACGGATACGAAAGAAGACTGAACTTTCAGTTACGGAAGGAGTATGGCGAAAATATGTGTTATGAATAAACTTGTGAAATGCAGGAAGAAGGAAAAAGACTTGCAGAGAAAGAAAAGTTTAAGAACTGAATAACTAATTCATCAATTTCATGAATCCTTTACGGTGCATAGCAGGTGATATATACTAACAACTTCACTTGTCGGCTAACAGACTCAAGGAAATAGACCAGCCAAACAAGGACACTTGTCCACAATTGATAGACTGAGCTAAGCTACTTACTAAACCAAATGCAGCGTTTAGTAACTCACTGAAGGACCAACTGAAGGGGTGAAACGGTGTGTTTCACCCTGCGCCTAATCAGCAACGTCTACTTCTTATTCTAACTCTGGAATTCACTTCATTCTTGACAATTCCCCTTCCCTTAATTTTATCCTTGTCCCCAAGGATTAAAGTCTGGAAAATCTGTGCTTAACTGTCCCCTTTCCTCCCAGGTTGCATATTCTGGAATTGTGTTCGACCATTGGACTAAAACCATGGTAGCTGGTTTTTGACCCTTTTTTATGAGTCTCTTGTCTAGCACTGCTACTGGAACATGTCTAAGTTCTCCACCAGCTGAGAAAGGAGGTAAGTCTGGTTGTGCTATCTTTGTTTGGCCTATCTTCTTCTTCAACTGAGATACATGGAACACATTATATATCTTAGCAGTCTGTGGTAACTGTAGCTTGTAGGCTACCTTTTCAATTCTTTGCAAGACCTTGTAAGGACCATAGTACCTAGCTGACAGCTTGAAATTCTTTCTATGGACGACTGACATTTGCCTATAGGGCTGTAATTTAAGGTATACTTTATCCCCTTCCTGGAATTCCCTTTCAGTCCTTCTTTTATCAGCATATATCCTCATTCTTTCTTGTGATTTCTGCAAATTTTCCTTTAATAGTTGTTGTATGTTTTCCCTTTCCTTGATAAAATCTGTTATACTTGGACTGTTAGTTTGACCCTCCTGGTGGTAACTAAACACTAGAGGATCAACACCATATAGTGCCCTGAATGGAGTCATTCCAGTGGCAGTATGACAAGAGGTGTTGTACCACCATTCAGCCATGGGTAACCATTTACTCCATTGATTTGGTTTCTGCCCTGTCATACATCTCAAGTACATTTTTATGCATTGATTAACTCTTTCTGTCTGTCCATCAGTTTGAGGGTGGAATGCAGTGCTAAGCTTAACTTGGGTTCCCAATGACTTAAATAATTCCTTCCAAAAGTTGCTAGCAAAGATCTTGTCTCTATCTGAGATAATGATTTTGGGGCTCCATGTAACTTAATTACTGAGTCCAGGACTAGTTGGGCAACCTGTGTAGCTGTAAAAGGATGAGTTAAGGCCATTAAATGACACCCCTTAGTGTATTTGTCCACTATCACCAATATAGTATCCTTGCCATCAAATTTAGGAAATCCTTCTATAAAATCCATGGTAATCACCTCCCATGCTTGGTCTGGAATTGGAATAGGTTGAAGTAACCTTGGGAAGTAAGTAACCCTGGGGCAGGTATATGCTCAGTCTTATTTCTCTGGCAGATTTCACAGCCTTTAATTAAATCAGTCAAGTCCTTCCTTAGAGTAGGCCAATAGAAAACTAGTTCAGCCCTCTTTAGAGAGGCTCTAATGCCTGAATGTCCTCCTTTTAGACTAGAGTGGATTAATTCCAACACCTTTGCTCTTGTGTTTCTAGAGCTTCCTAAATAAATTTTTCCTTGCTTTCTTAACATTCTCTCCTTCAATTGAAACTTAGGCAAACTGGAAGGGTCCAAAAGTAACTGGGCTATTATTTCTTGTGCTTCCTGATCTCCCTCTAAGCTATCTAACACCTCTTTTTCCAATTTGGGACAGCTTCTGTTACAGCTAATTCATTGTACTCCATTTTTGGTTTCCTGGAAAGTGCATCAGCACCTATATTCTCCTTCCCCTTTTTGTACTGTATTGTGTAGTCAAATCGTAGCATCTTGGAAACCCACATTTGTTGCACTAATGTTGTTAGTTTCTGTTCCATGAAATGTTTAAGAGCTTCATGGTCTGTTTTGATAATGAACTTCTGCCCCAACAAGTCCTCCATTTCTGCATAGCCATGATTATAGCCAATAACTCCTTCTCATAGGTTGACAATCCTAGGTGTTTAGCTGCTAGAGCCTTGCTTAGGAATGCTAGAGGTTGACCTTCCTGCATTAGCACAACCCCTATTCCTCCTTTACAAGCATCTGTTTCCACAATGAAAGATTTTGAGAAGTCTGGTAACCCAAGAACTGGAGTAGTGGAAAGAGCCTCCTTCAATTTGGTGAAAGCTGCCTCTACTTCCTCTGTCCATTGAAAGTTTCCCTTCTTAAGGAGGTTGGTTAAAGGCTTGCTTATGACTCCATATCCTTTGACAAATCTCCTGTAATAACCTGCAAGTCCTAAGAACCCTCTCAAGGACTTAAGGCATTTAGGTTTTGGCCACTAATTAACTGCTTCAACCTTCCTATTATCAACAACCACTCCCTCAGCATTGATGATATGCCCCAAGTATTCCACCCTTTTCTGTGAGAAGTTACACTTGGATTTCTTAACAAACAGCTGGTTCTTTCTCAGTATTTCCAGGACCTGCTGCAGGTGATGTTGGTGCTCTTGTACAGTAGGACTATAAACTAATATATCATCAAAGAACACCAACATAAATTTCCTTAAACATGGACTAAAAACTTCATTCATGACACATTGAAAGGTTGCAGGGGCATTGGTTAAGCCAAAGGGCATTACTAGGAATTCGTAATGCCCTTGATGAGTTTTGAAGGCTATTTTATGAGTGTCTTCTGCTTTTACCCTAATCTGGTGATATCCATTCCTTAAGTCCAGTTTCGTATAAACCTGACTTCCTTTCAGCTCATCAAGCAATTCTTCTATAATGGGGATGGAAAATTTATTCTTGATTGTGACATTGTTTAGGGCCTTGTAGTCTACACAAAATCTCCAGGAATTGTCTTTCTTTTTAACTAGTAAAACCGATGATGCATATGGTGAGGTACTGTATTTAATTATACCACTTGTTAACATCTCTTTAACTAGTCTTTCTATCTCAGTCTTTTGAATGTAGGGATACCTGTAGGGATTGGAGTTGACAGGCTGACTTCCAGACATGATGGGGGATATAATGATCTTGGACCCTTGGGGGGGGGCAACCCTTTTGGTTCTTTGAATACATCTGAGTACTCCTCCAACACCTGCTGTATGCCCTCAGGAATCTCCTCTTCATTTGTTTGTGAGGCTTCTATAGCTTGCAGTTGTACCAGAAAATGTCTCCTCCTTGGGCTTCCAGTGGAATTCTTCCTTTACTTGTACTGAGTAAGTTTGCTGGGAATCTCCTTGATCCCTTAATGTCATCTTTTTTCCCTTCCAGTTTATAGTTATCTGTCTGTTGTCAAAATCAAATAGAACTGGACTCACTGATTTCATCCAATGTACCCCTAATATAGCATCATAACCTCCCAAGGGAATTACATATACAGAGGCCATAAAATCTTCATTTTCTATCTTCCACTTAAAGCCTTTAATCTTCCTGTCACATTTAATTATTTCTCCAGTTGCCACAGTCACTTTAATAGGTGAGCAAGGTTCAGTCTGCAGATGGTATTTCTTGACCAGTGTACTAGATAAGAAGTTATGAGTGGAACCACTATCTAGTAGCATACAAATTTGGTTATTTTTAACTTGTCCCTTCAACTTAACTGTGTGTATTCCATTAGTTCCTATTAAGGCATAGATAGAAACTGAGCAGGTACCATCTGATTGCAGTTCTTCACACTCCTCCTCCTGAAGAATCATTGCTAATTCAGGTTCTATGGGTTCAAGAATCTGCTCATCATCTTCCTCAGTGATTAGGAGATAAAGGTGTTTATTCTTACACCTATGTCCAGCCACAAAAACCTCATCACAGTTATAGCAAAGTCCCTTTTCCCTCCTAGCTGCCATTTCAGCCATGGACAACCTTTTAAGTGGATAAGTCCTTTGACCAATTCCCACCTTGTTTAAATTAGAACCTCCCTTAGGGCTTGTAATATTCTTGTTTTCCTTCCCCCACACTCCAGTTCTTCCTTTAGTTGTAGTATGGTTTCTTTTGTCCAGAGATTCCAAATAAATTTCCTGACCCCTTGCTTGATTGATGGCTTCTCTGAGTGTGGTTGGTTTATTTATATAGAGAGCATTGGCTATTTCATCCCTTAACCCACTTAGGAAGCTCTCAACATAGTAATCTTCAGTGTGAGCTCTATCCTGAGCCATCATATAATTTTTAAGCTCTTCAAATTTTTTTACATACTCATCTACTTTTCCCTTTTGTACTAACTTGTTAAATTGGCCTTACAGGTTCTCATGTACCACTTTTGCAAACCTTCTACACAGATGCTGCCCAAATTCCTCCTAAACCATTGCTGGATTTTCATCTTGTAATGACTGAAACCAAGTATCAGCTTCTCCTTCCAAGTGAACAACAGCATATAGAACCTTAGTTCTAGTATCTAACAGTGGGTTCAGCTGAAAAAACTTATCACACCTTTTTATCCAGCCTCTGGGGTCCTCCCATTCAAATCTGGGAAAGTCCATTTTGGGTAATGGTAATGTGAGATAGGGGGTTATTATGTAATCTGGCTAATCCTCCTTCGTAGTTGTTTGGATGGTTATAGAAGGTGCTTGAATTCAGAGGTGGTGGCTGATAAGGGTGAATATTATAGTGATATGGTCCAGTGGTTTGTACTGTGGTCTGTTGGTAATTGGGAGTGAAAGGAGTGGAAAAACCAGTGTATGCACTGGTTGGTGTAAGAGGGAAAACAAAGTTGTAGGAATAAGGAAGTGTAGAAGAGCCGGGGTGAATACTGGTTACTGGAATTGAGTGTTGTTCTGCATTAGTGAGTCCACTAGCTGTGAAAGCAAGGTTAGAGGGTTGATGTTGAACTCCAGCTCTAAGAGGTGGAAACATGGACTCGATCATCATATAATTTTGAGAAGAATTATTACCAGTTGGATTTACTGAGTAAGGTCTAGTAGCAGGGGTTGGAGTGGTGATTGTTAAATTTGGTATGGTGCCACAAGTAGTCAGATTAGGAATAGGTGTAGCCAAGGTTTGTATATAACTATGAGAAAAGTTGAGAGGATACCCTTGTCACAGGGGAAATTATAGGTTGTTTTTCCAGAGTAACAGGAATTGAAGAGGTTGGAGATTGAAGGCTCACCCTAGAGGTTGTTATTTTCTCAGCTGCCAATCGTTGTGACGTCGCCCAGACCTCAGACAGCCTCTGAATCAACTCCTCATTTGAACTGAGCATCCTCTGGTTCATGCTCATCATTTGCTCCTCCATTCTATCGAATCGTTCCTTCGATTGGTCCTAAGCTGTTTGAAGTAGCTCTTGAACTTGGTCTAATCACCCTTCCATGGTCTTAAGGTCCTTCTCATGCTTTTGCAAGCACGGTTTTATGGTGGATTTCGCCATGATCGTCCCAGGGAATGCTCTTATACCAATTTGTTATGAATAAACTTGTGGGAAGCTGTCGTCAAGCAAACCAAAATTAAAAACCTTACTCAACTCTACGAACTCAAAACTAAGCACAACATAGCAATAAGCAATGGTCGATCCCACAGAGAATGATATTATTTTGAATTTATTCTAATGTTTCTAATTAAAAATAATAAATAAAGAATTGGGGGGTTTTGAATTATGATTAACTCAAGAAAACCAAAATTAAATAATAAAGATAATCAAATAAATTAAAGCCTCAGTTCTTCAGTTCAACTTCACCAATTTAGAGTAATAGGATAATCAAATTAATATTATTTCTTCCTTCAATGAGATTAACAACCCTAGATGATCAGCAATCGCTCAATTATCCGAAATTCTCCTTAGGTTTTAAATCTAATATGACAATCGCCCCCACTAGACTCTAACTGTTATATAACCCAAAACTATCAGTTTAGATTTAATATGACAGAAGCATTAAGAATTAGAGAATTAGGTTGTTCCAAGCAACAATCACACTATCAGGGATTATTTAACTTGCCTTCTGATAACCTTAATAATACTCAAAAGCTTGTCCACAATCAAATATTATTAAGTACTACTTGTGATCAGATATAACATCATTTGTTTAATATTATACCTTAATCTAGCAGATGATAACAATTCACCAATTTAATCCTGCAGAAACCAAATTAGTAAACTGAATAACATATAAGAAATTCAACCGGATTATCAGAATAAATTTCATGCAAGAAAGAATCAATAATATAACTCAACTTCTAACTGTAAATATGGTTCCACATCCCTTCGGAACTGAATAAATTAACTAAGCTAACATGCTGATAAAATATGATCTACAAAATATGATTCAGGATGTCCCCAAGATGTCTCAACTGATTACAAGTGAAAGGTATTTATAGATGCTTTGAAACTCTAGAATAATTCTAATCCAATTCTAATTCGGAAGTCTTCAATCTGCAAGTAGGGTAGGATTTCAAATTCTCTTTAATCTCTAAAATCCAGCTTTAAGTAGCTTCCTTATCAGATTAGATTTTATTTCCAAATCCAAGTCTTCATCAGTTTCCTTCTTGACTTTGACTTGAATCTCCATATTAGATTGATCTACTTTTTGATGCACAAGTCCATCTCCAAATCATGTTAGGAGTCATATCTTTAAGCTCCATCAACTCAAATCCTAAATAGAATAGGAATCCTGAATGCCGACCAGAATCGTAGTGTACACTCCTTCAACAGTCTTGGTGTAAAGAAACGTAGAGTATAACCCACGCCAGCACATATCGCGATCGTAGAGTAAACCTCGGAATCGTAGAGTAACTTGTTGCCGAGTAAACTTGCTAATCGTAGAGTAAAGAGCACCATCGTAGAGTAACTCTCGTCAGCTGTAGACTGCAACTAGGAATCGTCGAACAACTCCACTCAACGATCGTAGAGTACTCCATCAAATCGTTGCATGACTCTGCTGTGACCTTCCTGCGATCGTAGAGCTGCCAGACTGTCATCCTAACACTACGATCGTAGAGCTCTCACCCAACGATCGTAGAGTATTCTGCAAAACAACATAAAAATCAGCATTAAACCCATATTTTGCAAAATCACATAAATTCTTCTGTAAATTGAAAAATACCTTAAATCAGCTCATAAACACAGAAAACATATAATAATACTAAGCATAAAGGAACTAAAAATATAGAATAATTTGCACCTATCAAATTCCCCCACACTTAGTCTTTACATGTCCTCATGTAAATAGAAATCAAAAACTTATCTGACTCATTCAACCAAACTTTCAAAGGTCTCCAACTAAACACCATGGAATAATAACACCTATCAGAGAAACTTGACCAATACTTCATCAACCAACTCACAATAACCACTATGTCATTCCCCACAAAACATCATCCAAATCAGAATATATCCACATAAATATCCCTCATATGATCAACACAAATACCCAACTCAGTTATATGGAACAACAACTGTGCACACTGACTCAAACTCAAGACCTGAATATCCTGCAAAAATTTCTAACCCACAGAACCTGCAGACATTATCTTTCCTTAGGTGAATGCATTTTATGCTCCTTTTCACCTTTCACATTTTTTCTTTTCAAATGGGTGCATTTTATGCTCCATCCCATTTTTTCAGCGAGTGCGTTTTACGCTCCATCTCGCGCTTGTGTTTATGGGTGAGTGCGTTTTACGCTCCATCTCACTCCACCACAAGACATCTGCATTTTTTTCATTCTGCAATTTTCACAATTTTCTCATCATCATTTTTTCAAAAAAATTTCTTGCACAAGGTTCTGCAAACAAAATAACAGTTTAAACAAGTCTCAAATGTTAAGATCAGTGCACAAAGTATAATCCCACAAACAACTCAGTCTTGTAATCATGTATCCCATATTCAAATATTCATGCAAAATAATCCCAATCCAAAATCAGTTTGTATGGATCCTAACTAAGTCATCATTGTTCATCAATTAATAAAGCATCAAATCAAATTCTGAAAATAAGCATCAATATCCATTCTTCGATTTCAACCTTCAAAAGCTTTAGCAAAACACTACGATTGTAGAGTCAAAAAAATTTCAAAATCATCATAAGCATCATATCCTAAATAATAACCTAATAATTCAAATAATAACCTAAACCCCTCCCCCATACTCAAACCTTATATTGTCCCCAATGTAAGAAAATCATGCAAAGAAGAATGTACTACTATCTAGCATGCAACTAAAAATAAAAAGTAAAGGAATAAGAAAATCAAATCTGAATCTTGGGTTGCCTCCCAAGTAGCTGCCCTTGTTTAATGTCATTAGCTCGACATCTTTCCTCTCTCAATCTCCATAAACTGGATCCATCAACTCCAGTAACTCTACCTGTGCCACATAACCTTCATAGAAGGGTTTCAACCTGTGTCCATTAACTTTGAAAGTCTTCCCGGTTCTTGGATTCTGAATATCAACTGCACCATAAGGAAAAACATTAGTAATCACAAAAGGTCCTTCCCATCTAGAACGTAGTTTACCTGGAAACAACTCCAGCCTTGAATTGAAAAGGAGAACTTTTTGTCCAACAGTGAAAGTCTTCCTTAAAATTTATTTATCATGAAAGGCTTTTGTCTTTTCCTTGTAAATTCTAGAGCTTTCATATGATTCATTCCTCAACTCATCAAGCTCTTGCAACTGTAGCCTCCTATGCTCCCCAGCTTCATCCATCTTCATGTTACAATGCTTGATTGCCCAAAAAGCTTTGTGTTCAAGTTCCACAGGTAAGTGACAAGGTTTACCAAACACCAACCTATAAGGTGACATACCTATAGGTGTCTTATAAGCAGTTCTGTAGGCCCAAAGTGCATCTTCCAATCTCAGGCTCCAATCTTTCCTACTTGGGTTGACTACTTTTTCCAAAATGGACTTGACTTCCCTGTTAGATACCTCAGCTTGGCCATTACTTTGAGGATGATAGGATGTAGAAACTCTGTGCATCACACTATATCTTTTAAACAATGTTGCTAACACCCTATTGAAGAAGTGAGTTCCTCTATCACTAATAATGGCACTTGGAATTCCAAACCTGTTAAAGATGTTAGATTTGACAAAATCTGCAACAACTTTAGAGTCATCAGTCCTGGTGGCGTTGACTTCCACCCATTTTGAAACATAATCAACAGCCAAAAGAATATAAACATTACCAAAAGAAACAGGAAAGGGACCCATAAAATCAATACCCCATACATCAAAGATTTCAACAATTAGAATAGGAGTTTGTGGCATTTGATTTCTTTGTGAGATGTTACCTGTCTTTTGACAATTTGCACATGTCTTACAGAACATATAAGAATCTTTAAAAATAGTAGGCCAATAAAAGCCAGATTCTAAAACCTTGTGAGCAGTTCTTTTTAGACCAAAATGACCTCCACAAGCATATGAATGACAAAAAGATAGAATGGAATGAAATTTACTATTGGGAACACATCTTCTAACTACTTAATCAGCACAGAATTTCCACAGATGTGGATCATCCCAAACATAATGCTTGGCATCACTCTTAAGCTTATCCTTCTGAGATCTAGAGAAGTTGTTAGGAACATATGAACTTGCTAAGTAATTTACAATGTCAGCATACCAGGGTCTTTCCTCAGTGATTGCAAATAAGTGCTCATCTGGAAAAAAAATCATGTAATGGTAGTGTCTCCTCATCCCTCATCAGTCTGCTCAAGTGATCTGCAACTAGGTTCTCTGCTCCTTTCTTGTCTTTAATCTCCAAGTCAAATTCTTGTAGCAGCAGAATCCATCTTATAATTCTTGGTTTTGAGTCCTTCTTGGTCAAGAGATATCTGAGAGCAGCATGATCAGAATAAACTACTACTTTAGTTCCCAATAAATAAGATCTAAATTTATCTAAAGCAAAAACAACTGATAAAAGTTCTTTCTCAGTCGTAGAATAGTTTATTTGAGAAGCATTGAGAGTCCTAGAAGCATAGTAAATGGCATGCACAACTTTATTCACTCTCTGACCCAAAACAGCTCCCACTGCATAGTTGCTTGCGTCACACATGATCTCAAATGGTAGTTTCCAATTTGGAGGTTGGATCACATGTGCTGAGGTCAACAGTTTCTTCAGCTTGTTAAAAGCCGCCTTGCACTCTTCAGTAAGCTGGAACTCCACATTTTTCTGCAGCAACTAGCACAAAGGCAAAGCTATCTTGGAAAAGTCCTTGATAAACCTCCTATAGAAACCTGCATGTCCAAGAAAAGAACGAATCTCTTGCACTTTTGCAGGGTAAGATAATGCAACAATAATTTCTATTTTAGCTTTATCAACTTCTAATCCTCTAGCTGAAACAACATGGCCAAGTACTATCCCTTGTTCTACCATAAAATGACATTTTCCCCAATTTAGAACAAGATTAGTTTCTAAGCATCTATCAAGCACCTTAGTCAAATTGTCTAAACAAGCATCCAAATAATCACCATGAATTGTGAAATCATCCATAAAAACTTCAATACAATTTTCTAGAAGATCAGAAAACAAGCTTACCATGCATCTTTGGAAGGTACCTAGGGCATTACAAAGTCCAAACGACATTCTTCTACAGGCAAATGTACCAAAGGGGCATGTAAAGGTGGTTTTGTCTTGATCTTCTGGGGCTATCACAATTTGGTTGTAACCTGAAAATCCATCTAGAAAACAATAATAAGCATGACCTGCCAATCTTTCTAACATTTGATCAATAAAAAGGAAGGGGAAAGTGGTCTTTTCTAGTTACTGCATTCAGATTTCGGTAATCAATGCACACTCTCCATCCTGTTTGCATTCTTGTTGGCACCAGTTCATTGTTGTCATTCTTGATGACTGTAGTTCCAGATTTCTTTGGAACTACCTGGACTGGACTCACCCATTGACTGTCTGAAATTGGATATATAATACCTGCATCAAACAATTTCAGTACTTCCTTCTTTGCTACCTCCATCATGGGTGGGTTCAGTCTTCTCTGGGCTTCTCTGGTAGGCTTGGCTCCTTCTTCTAACAAAATCCTATGCATACACACAGCAGGACTGATGCCTTTTATATCTGCAATGGTCCAACCAAAGACTGTTACATGATCCCTAAGGATTCTCAGCAGTTTGTCTTCTTGTACTTTGGTTAAGTTGTTGGCAATAATCACTGGTAGTGTGTCATCTTTTTCCAAGTAAGCATACTTCAGATGGGTTGGCAATGGTTTGAGTTCTAATATAGGGGCCTGCATAACAGAAGGTAGCAATTTTGGATGTGAAACAGGCAATTGAATAGAGTGAACTGCATACTTATCTGAGAATTGTGGTAATGAATGTAAAGCAGCTACAGTCTCTTTCAATTCTTGAGCCTGTTCAATTTTTTCTTCTTTGTCTGGCTCTAAACTGTTAATGATTACAGTTTTCAAGTTGTCCCTGTGCACTTGATTGAAAGAATCCTGTACTAGAGAATCAATAATATCAATAGCATAAACTGGAGTGATATCACTAGGGTACCTCATAGCTTCATATATGTTAAATTGGACCTTTTCTCCATCAAACTCCATAGTTAAGGTCTCATTATGCACATCAATCATAGTCCTGGCAGTCTTTAAGAATGGTCTCCCTAATAAGATATGAGAAGGGTTTGGAGAGGAATCATCCTCCATGTTCACAATATAAAAGTCTGCAGGAAAACTTAGCTCATTCACCTGCACTGAAACATCTTCAATCACCCCTTCAGGGTAAGTGTTAGTCCTATCAGCAAGCTGAATAATAACACCAGTTTGTTTTAAAGGACCTAGATTTAAGGAAGCAAATATAGATAATGGCATGACATTAATTGAAGCTCCCAAATCTAGCATAGCTTTCTCAAACCTGGTGTTGCCAATTCTGCATGGAATGGTGAACATGCCTGGATCTTTGCATTTAGGTGGCATTTTCCTTTGAAGCACTGCTGATACATTTTCTCCAACGGTGACTCTTTCATCATCTTTCAATTTCCTTTTATTAGTGTACAATTCCTTTAAAAATTTAGCATATCTTGGCACTTGTTTGATTGCATCTAACAAAGGTATATTGACTTCCACTTTCCTGAAGGTCTCAAGGATCTCTTTTTCTTGTTCATCCTTCCTTGAAGTCCTGTGATTTCTAGGTGGAAAGGGTAAAACATTAGTCTTAACTGAAATAGCAGGGTTAAGAATTACCTTAAGTGGTTCGGTCTCCTTATTCTTCTCTTTTTCAAACTCAACAGTGGCTTTAGGTTCTTCCAGCTCTTTCCCACTCCTTAGTATAATGGCACTTGCATTCTCCCTTGGATTTAGAACTGTTTGGGAGGGCAGTTTTCCTGAGCCTTGAGAGTCCAATCTCCCAACTGTGGTAGCTAGCTGACCCATTTGGTTCCTCAGATCATTAATGGAAGTTCTTGTTTCATGTTGGAACTGCTGTTGCTGAGTCATGAAAGCTTTAAACATGTCCTCTAGTGATGTCCCAGTGTTGGTTGTCTTTGTTGGTATTGTTGTGGGGCTGGTTGGAAGCCTTGCTGTCTATTGGGGAAAACAGGTGGTGCAGATGGTCTATTGCCTCCATAACTGAGATTAGGATGATCCCTCTATCCCGGATTGTATGTGTTTGAGAAGAGATCATATCTTTTCTGAGGTTGTGTCTGATAGTTCCCCATTGCATTGGCTTGTTGCATAATCTCATCATCTTGCAGTGTTGGGCATGCATCAGTGGTGTGGTCAGACAACAAACAGATCCCACAAGCTTTTGCTACTGGCATATTTCCTGCAGCCAATTGTCTAACCATAGAAGTTAATTCAGAAATTTGCTGGTCATGAGTACATGTGCTTACCTCATTTACTTTTGTTGGTGCATGATTCATCCTTGTTCCATACTGTTGAGAGTTTGCAGCCATGTTTGCAATTAAGTTCTTGGCAGCTTCTGGGGTTTTGTCAACTAAGGCTCCTCCGCTTGCTGCATCAATCATGCTTCTGTCCATGGGCAACAATCCCTCATAGAAGTATTGGATCAGATGTTGATCATCAATCTGGTGAGGTGGACAACTAGAACACAACTTCTTAAACCTTTCCCAATACTCATACAAAGTTTCTCCATTGAACTGCCTGTTGCCACATATTTCCTTCCTGATGTTAGCCACCCTTGAAGCAGGGAAGTACTTCTCCAAGAATAGTTTCTTCATGTCATTCCAAGTTTGAATTGAGCCTGAAGGTAGGTAGTACAACCAGTCATTTGCTAAGTCTGCTAGTGAGAATGGAAAAGCTTTAAGCTTTATTTGTTCTTCAGTCACTCCTTGAGGTTTCATGGTGGAGCATACCACATGAAATTCCTTTAAATGCTTGTATGGATCTTCACCTGTAAGACCACGAAAAGTAGGCAAAAAGTGAATTAGTCCTGATTTAAGTTCAAAAGAAGCATTCAAAGTAGGATACTCAATACACAAAGGTTGTTGATTGAGATTAGGAGTAGCTAGTTCTTTTAAAGTCATGTTGTTGTTAGGATCGGCCATCTTTTCTTCTTCTTCTGAATCGGTATGTGAATTGTCTGACAATAGCCCAATTGCTATATTGAGACCAGGTGATGGAACAAAAGTCTCTTCTGGATCTGCAGTTGAGTTCTTCACTTTATGACTCTCCTTTCTTAGCCTTTTTGCTGTCTTTTCTATCTCTGGATCAAAATTCAGTTTAGTAGATT
Organism: Aralia elata; assembly: GCA_034770075.1. NCBI lineage: Eukaryota > Viridiplantae > Streptophyta > Magnoliopsida > Apiales > Araliaceae > Aralia > Aralia elata. Next base: position 9,277,807 of record CM068385.1, on the reverse strand, counting down.
GAGAGGATCGAGTCATAAACTAAAAATGAAACACAAAATAAATCAAAACAATTAATAAATTCCCCGGCAATGGCGCCAAAATTTGGGAAGATGTCGTCAAGCAAACCAAAATTAAAAACCTTACTCAACTCTACGAACTCAAAACTAAGCACAACATAGCAATAAACAAGGATCGATCCCACAGAGAATGATATTATTTTGAATTTATTCTAATGTTTCTAATTTAAAATAATAAATAAAGAATTGGGAGGTTTTGAATTATGATTAACTCAAGAAAACCAAAATTAAATAATAAAGATAATCAAATAAATTAAAGCCTTAGTTCTTCAGTTCAGCTTCACCAATTTACAGTAATAAGATAATCAAGTTAATATTATTTCTTCCTTCAATGAGATTAATAACCCTAGATGATCAGCAATCGCTCAATTATCCGAAATTCTCCTTTGGTTTTAAATCTAATGTGACAATCGCCCCCACTAGACTCTAACTGTTATATAACCCAAAACTATCAGTTTAGATTTAATATGACAGAAGCATTAAGAATTAGAGAATTAGGTTGTTCCAAGCAATAGTCACACTATCAGGGATTATTTAACTTGCCTTCTGATAACCTTAATAATACTCAAAAGCTTGTCCACAATCAAATATTATTAAGTACTACCTGTGATCAGATATAACATCCTTTGCTTAATATTATACCTTAATCTAGCAGATGATAACAATTCACCAATTTAATCCTGCAGAAACCAAATTAGTAAACTGAATAACATATAAGAAATTCAACCGGATTATCAGAATAAATTTCATGCAAGAAAGAATCAATAATATAACTCAACTTCTAACTGTAAATATGGTTCCACATCCTTTCAGAACTGAATAAATTAACTAAGCTAACATGCTGATAAAATATGATCTACAAAATATGATTCAGGATGTCCCCAAGATGTCTCAACTGATTACAAGTGAAAGGTATTTATAGATGCTTTGAAACTCTAGAATAATTCTAATCCAATTATAATTCGGAAGTCTTCAATCTGCAAGTAGGGTAGGATTTTAAATTCTCTTTGATCTCTGAAATCCAGCTTTAAGTAGCTTCCTTATCAGATTAGATTTTATTTCCAAATCCAAGTCTTCATCAGTTTCCTTCTTGACTTTGACTTGAATCTCTATATTAGATTGATCTTCTTTTTGATGCACAAGTCCATCTCCAAATCATGTTAGGAGTCATATCTTTAAGCTCCATCAACTCAAATCCTAAATATAATAGGAATCCTGAATGCCGACCAGAATCGTAGTGTACACTTCTTCAATAGTCTTGATGTAAAGAAACGTAAAGTATAACCCACGCCAGCACATATCGCGATCGTAGAGTAAACCTCAGAATCGTAGAGTAACTTGCTGCCGAGTAAACTTGCCAATCGTAGAGTAAAAAGCACCATCGTAGAGTAACTCTCGTCAGCCGTAGAGTGCAACTAGGAATCGTCGAACAACTCCACTCAACGATCGTAGAGTACTCCATCAAATCGCCGCATAACTCTGGCGTGACCTTCCTGCGATCGTAGAGCTGCCAGACTGCCATCCTAACACTACAATCGTAGAGCTCTCACCCAACGATCGTAGAGTATTCTGCAAAACAACATAAAAATTAGCATTAAACCCATATTTTGCAAAATCACATAAATTCTTCTGTAAATTGAAAAACACCTTAAATCAGCTCATAAACACAGAAAACATATAATAATACTAAGCATAAAGGAACTAAAAATATAGAATAATTTGCACCTATCAACTTGTGAAATGCAGGAAAAAGGAAAAAGACTTGCAGAGAAAGAAAAGTTTAAGAACTGAATAACTAATTCATCAATTTCATGAATCCTTTGCTGTGTCCTTATTTGGCTGGTCTATTTCCTTGAGTCTGTTAGCCGACAAGCGAAGTTGTTAGTATATATCACCTACTAAACCAAATGCAGCGTTTAGTAACCCACTGAAGGACCAACTGAAGGGGTGAAACGGTGCGTTTCACCCTGCGCCTAATCAGCAACGGCTACTTCTTATTCTAACTCTGGAATTCACTTCCTTCTTGACAATATGTTGATAATGCAGATATACATCGATTTTCTTGAGCTCCTCTTTATGCAGTTCTTTTACAGGTATAATTTCAATTTTCAAAGGTAAAAATGATTTGATTAATTTCATCAAGTGAATTGCACATTCTACTTTATATGCTCATGATTTACGAATGGATTTTTATGTTTATACCGAGTGGAATCATCGTGGTTTTTCACCTTGGCTGCTTTTCATACATGGAATTCAGTTTTGAACAGAGATGAAGAGTTTAATTTCCACTATTAATGATAAAATGTCACCAAGAGACTCGTCATAAGAGTTGCAGGAACAAGTTCTTTTTGGCAGCATGTATAATTTTGTAGACACGATGGTATATCTCGGCATTCTCAATATAGATTGTGACATGGTTGTTTGTGATGATCTACTTAATCCGTTAAGATTCGTGAACTCCTTTATTGTTGACGGGTTTGTGTTGGGCTACTGGTCAGAAAAAGTTAAGCTCATGCTCCACCACAATTAGGGGCGAGCCGAGCAGCTCGGTACTTGACTTGAGATCGACTCGAAAATATGATTCAAAGTTCGAATTCGAAGTTGATCTGAGTCGAATATGATCCATACTCTTTTTTTTAATGATACACGAGTCAAATTCGAACATACTAGTGTTCACTCAGATTAAGGTTCAAGTATTTTATTTTTTCTCGAACCATACTTGATACCTGATCGATAGATCATATTCGAATACTGGTCTGATCCATACTAGCAAGTTAAATATGTGATAGTTGTATCAATCTTTATAACTTATAAAGTGTAGTATGATATTATGTAAGCTTGTACTTGAATAAATCAATGAATTGATTGTCAATTTGTATTACATTCTTTGTAATTTCTTTACATAAATAAAAGTGAAAAAGATTCGACTCGTTTACACCTCTGACCACAATATAGCAGGGAAGGTTGCAAACAACTATTTCAGGTTGATGAAAATGGAGGAAATTTTGGTATGATGACTCAAATTCTACTCCTTCGATGTGTGGCAGAAAATGTTCACGGTAATCCTCAACTTTGTTTAAGGGATAAAAGAAAGAAAATGTAACTTTGAATGCATCACTTGGGGTCTATTCGAGGATAAAATTTTAAGATACCGAATTGCAAAGCACTTCGCTCTTGATAATGGGACAACTATAGGAGCAGACCACAATCCCACCTTGAGGACAAGGTGGGTTTTGAAGGGTGGAGTATATCTCTATTATTTGATATTCACAGTTTAATAGTGAGGATCCTAGAAAATTAAAAAAAATTAAATTTGGCATCAACAGTTTAATATTGCGGACGACACTTATTTAAAATGACGTCTTTCCCAATTAATCAGCCATACCTAGCGTCCGCAGTTTAACACTGCGGATGAAGAATGAGAGATATTTTAGACATTTGTTCCGCCTATAGTATTAAACTGTGAAATACTAGAAACTAAACTGCGGATGGGGGCTCTATTAACCATTCGATCTATAGATGGACGGTCACGATGTGTTGTAAGAATAATTTTAAGTTGAAAACGTTGGTTATGGATCAATCCCCCCCTCCACACACACATATATATACACACACATACACTCCTACCATAATAAATCATTTTTAGCAGTTCAATAAGCTACTCTCTCTCTCCGATGAGCATAAAATAAAATATGTAAATAACTCTCTAACCCATTTTTGTTCCCTCGAGTAGACGTTAAGCTGTAGCTGAGTTATTGTATCACAAAAAGGGCGTGGTTCACTTTAAAAGGTATAAGTTACAACAACTACTACCCCAAATTCTTTGATAAAACATTCTATGCGCTATATAGTGTTCTGAAGAACGCTGCAGAGATCCTGAGTCTAGTATTACAAACTCTCAAATTGGTGTATTTTCTTCTCAAATTACTGGTAAGTTTTCAATTATGGCTGCAAATATGTTTCTTTCAAGTTCTTCAGATCATCTCAGGATGATATTGACATGGATAATATAGGTATGGTTAACATGAATCAATCTCGCAATAATGATGGTAAAGTTCCATATGTTGGTCAAATATTTTCTACAATCCAAGAGGCGGAAAAATTTTATAGAGCTTATACACGTAGTTGTGGATTTGATGTTAAAATCATGACAAGTCATAAATACGTTCGTTCCAATGATTTATCTAGTAGGCTTTTTACATGTAAAAAAGCTAGAAAACCAGTAGAGATAAAAACTCAGGATGTTGATAAATTTAGAGGTACTAGTTTCAAAAGGCAAAGGGATTCTATCGGTCGCACGATGTGCAAAGCTAGAATGTTTGTTGTTCATCAAAAGAAAGAAGATATTTGGAAATTGTCTGTTCTTGAGTTGAATCACAATCATGAGTTAGTCACTCCAAGTGAGGCGAACCTCATTGAAACACGAAGAAATGTAACTCCTGCTGCTCAAATGTTAAATGAAACTTTAAATAACGCTGGAGAAATAATCAAGTAAAATGATGAATGTCTTTAGTGAAATAGGAGGAGAAATAAAAAATGTAGATTTCAGTGACAAGGATGTTTAGAATGTCGTGCGAGATATAAGACATGGCATAGTAGATTCAGACGATGCTCAAGGCGCCTTACAATATTTGATAAAACTTGAATCTGAAAGTCCTCTTAAATTTTTTCATACTGTCAAAAGAGATGATAATAATTGCATCGCATGCATTTTGTGGATAGATTCTCGATCCATCATAGCTTATAAAAATTTTGGGGATGTTGTGGCATTTGATACTCGTATAGGACAAATAAGTATTCGATGTTGTTTGTTCCATTCACGAGATTAAATCATCACTATCATTCCATATTTTTTGGTTTTGCACTACTGAAAGATGATACGGAGGATACTTTTGTATGGGTTCTAGAAACTTGGCTTGAAGTGATGAACAATAAAGCACCTGTTACCATTATAACTGATCAAGACAAATCAATAAGCAATGCGATTGATAGGGTCCTTCCTCATACACACCATGCACTTTGCTCGTGGCAGATCAATAACAAATTTTATGAGAAATTACATGTTGTATATGTTAATCACCCAACATTCAAAGATGACTTTGACAGGTGTGTGTATAAATCATTGACGATTATTGAATTTGAGGAGCGTTGGGAAAAGTTAATAAAAGATTATGATTTGCAAAAGCATGAGTGGCTCCAATCACTTTACGAGGTGAAACATAAATGGGTCAAGACTTATTGAAAGAGGTATTTTGCGGCGGCAATGACGATTGCCTCTATGAGTGAGGGAATGAACAGTTTATTCGATGAGTATGTGAATAGTACAACAAGCATCAAGGAATTTATAATAAATTCACAAAAAGCCATTGAGAAACAGTATTTGAGAGAGAGGAAATCTGAATACTCAACCTGGCATCGGAAGCGAATTATGACAGTTAAGTCGTCGTTAGAAATACATGGTGCAAGGATATATACAAAGGAGATGTTTAGACGCTTTCAGATTGAAATGGTAAAATCTCATACGTTTAGCATGAAGAAGATCCCTGAGTTAACAACGTCTGAGACGAAGTCATATGCAGTATAAAAGATGCAAATCAATGAAGAACGGAGAAGGTACTTTACTATTGTCAATCATCTTCAAACTAGACACATCACTTGTATTTGTCAAAAGTTTGAACATTCTGGTATGCTTTGTAGACACATTTTAAGATATATGTTTTCAAAAAGTGTTGAACAGATACCTGCTAAATACATTGTTAGCCGGTGGAGTAGAGATGGTAATAAAATGAATGGTGAATTACCTACATCTTTGACTAGCACACCTAATTATGAGAAATCTCAGATGATGTGGTACAATCACTTAGTAATGGTCCTCTCACGCATAGCTGCTATTGCATCATGTTCAATTAAGGGTTTCAGTCATGTTGAAGAGTTGTGCCATGAGAGTCAACTTATTGTAGAGCAATCTGACCCTGATGATGCTCTTGTGTAAGAGATTCTAGAATTCCAATCTTAAGATGATGTAGGTGATGAAGGTTAGCCATTATCGGATCCTATGTGTTCGCAAGCAAAGGAGAAAAGCCAAAAGATTTAAGAGTGGGATCGAAGAGCTCATGATTTGTAAGAGTGTGCAATATGTGGTACTATGACCAATCAAGATAAAAAGAATCACTTCAAAGTCATAGGCCAAAAAATACTCATGTTTGATGTTGTTTTGATTGTATGATTAACATTATGTTGAATGGCAAATTATAAAATTTTATCTTTATATTTGGTTGAAAAATTACAATTTTTTGTGTGATGAGTACACACATTCACTTTCAGTTTGTTTTAGGCCAATTTCCATTTTGGATTTCTACTAAATATCAACTCATGAAATAATCAATTGTGGGTCCCTATAGCATTGCAAATCTCTCCATTGTCATGTTGAAGCATCCAACTCAGTAGTTATGAGTGGAGTATCCTCCCAGGGTTTTAAGGCTATATTTGATCAGAGTTTCAATCAATTCTAATAAATAGAATTTATTTGTAGACACTGGCGTTGGTAGCCTTTGCATGTTCAAAGACTTTTTTCGGGTAATGATATCATAAATCATGATTTTATTTTCTTTCCATCTTACCTTTTTTTCTCATGTAACTTTTCTTTTTTATTTTTTTTTATTTTTTTATTTTTATAATTTCAGTTTATCAGTCCCTCACTCAGAGGCATTGGTAATTTCTACTAGTAATTTGGCTATGAACTATTAGATTCAACTCCCAAATAGTGAATAACTTTCACATGCGATTAATGCCTATTTTCATCATCAGTACAGCTTATCAAATACATGCTGCTAGTCATTATACTTTATGCACTTTACGTTGTGAGAGGGGCTCACGGCAGGCAATGGCCTGCCAAACTTTGGCCTGCCAAACTTTGGCTGTGTGAAGCTCACTGATCTTATAGCTTCTGAAGGTCTTCTTTCTGATACAATTTGTTGATTACAACTCTGTCAGTCACTAGCTCAATATTCTGCTGCCATCATCCAACTGCCACAAAGTGATGGGACTCTTTTGAGGTCTTGTCTGGAATCTGCTTGCCTTTACTTCCATCAAAAATTATCATATCTGTCTGCAGATATGATTCATACTAATGGCTCCCGTGAGTGGTGCAAGACTTCTGGTTACTATGTCGATCCTGAATTATGGTAAGAAACCAGGTCTTACTCCCACAGGGCCCAACAATGAAATTGAGTTCCCTGCAGGCTTGGCAAACATATTTGTGCTACTTGGAAAAGCAGCTAGGGATATACTGGATGCAATCAGCTTCTATTTGAATCTGCGAAGCTCTGCGTTTTCTGAAATACTTGATAATGTTCCCTTAAGAAGAAATATCATTCTCAGTGCTGTCCGTTTCTTGTCATGTAAGGCCATCATTTTAGGGAGCTCAACACCAGTTTATGATAACCCAAGAGGATGGCTAGTTAGTTATGTTTTCTGGTCACGAGCATCAGGTTGACAAAAGTCTGATCGCTTAGCAAGTCAGATGAGGCAGGTTTACATGTAAGAGATTTTCATGGTCACTGGGTAACTTGGTCCCCAAGAAGCAATAATTTACCCTGGACTCTCTCTGTACCAAGCTACTGCAGGCTATGTCAGCCCTGCACTCTATCAGGCAGATATTAGTAATCTGCAGGATGACATGTATGGAAGATGTTTGCTTTCTTTTAAACTCATGCCTAAATCCTTGACCAGTCTCAATTGTTCATAAATGAGGGCGGCTGGGCATGGAGGTGAATCTCAATATCAGTTGATGACTTCATGCAGAGATCTCACCCCACTGATCAGCTTTTCAACAGGCATGATAGACTCCACGACACGCTTGTGTGAGTTGGTCGTCGCCTGGATCGTTTGCAACAAGTTGATAGGATGGATAACTTGTAACATCTTAACCCCTCGCCTATATGTAGACGGTAATCTTGGTATAATTGCTTGCCAATGAGATTTACGTAGGATGGACACCAACAACACTTCGACCCCTCGCTTATATTGAAGCAGTAATCTCGGTACAATCGACGATTGATGCGGTAGAAGACGTCACACACAACTATGAATGGTTGTATGATAAGTCAATTATGAATCTCCAAAGAAAACTAAGGAACACTTAGGAATTCTTCAAAGAACTACAAGTAGAGCAACAAACTCACAATAATATTGATAATCTGAAAATTGGTTGCTTAAACCATTACATCATGAAGCCTATTTATACTAAGCTTGAGAACAATCTAGAATCAAACAAACCCTAAAAAACACCATTACATAAAATAAGGAACCTTGTTTTGGGAAAGGAAATAATTAGTGGAAAACATCATTACTTAAAACATGGAACCTTGTTTTAGGGAAGGAAACAATTGGTGGAAAATACCATTACTTAAAACATAGAACCTTGTTTTAGGGAAGGAAAACATGGAACCTTGTTTTAGGGAAGGGAACAATTGGCGGAAAACACCATTACCTAAAACATGGAACCCTGTTTTGAGGACGAAATCCCGCAATTCAAGAATGTCAGTTTTTAGTAACAATAAAGTCTATTGCGATGCTTTGGGTACACTTGCTATCAATATGTTTATGATCTTCGCGTACTTGTATCCCGTCTCTATGTTCTCCGTACTTGTTCCAACCTTGTTCCATAATTCATGAATCATCCCGTTAAGTCATTTTTTGAAGCGTTTAGCCCGAGTCCTCGTAATGGGTCCAAGTGATATATGCAATGGATCCGCTTGGGTTTCTAAACTAAGGATGTCCTCATCAAGGCACAATTTCCCAAATTTCAATTTCTCTCCAGCCCAAGATGGTCAGTAATATCGTATCTCTTTTCTGCATTCAGTTACTCCCCACTATTCAACTGCATCGCATCTTTTTATGAATCAGCAGCGACCCAATTTTGTAATAATACTAAAACCAAGCTCAGTTGACTATTTTTGCTGCACTTGATTCTCTTTTTGGATAAATATAGTTTTTCAATCACATTGAAGAGTTTTTGTTCATAGATATGACTGATTTTTCTTTGCGATTGAGAAGAATGAGGAGTCGTCAAACTAATTGTCTGGCTTTAGAGCATGGTTAAGAACTTAAGGTAGGTCACCATGAGTTTGACTGTTTTTCAAACATCTGTCCGCTTTGACTTTAAAATCAAAGTTTATCAGAAGCTTGGTCTAAAATTCTTGAAAAATTACGAGTACCCAACTCCAAGTCGTATGTGATTTTTTTTGTTAATATAACTAGTTAATTCTTAATTTATGTTGTTAACTCTCCCAGATGGGATAGGTTCTTCTAGATTTTAAATTTGTAATTCTCCCAGATGGGATGGATTCTTTAATCTTGTTGTCACCCCCCTCCTAGAGGAGCTCCCAGATTTTAGTAGTGAATCAACTACCAACTTTTGTGGTTGTAATAGCCATGTTTGGCCTCATTTGTCAAGACCTTCCTTTGGTTAAGATTTTCTGTTAATTTCCCTTCGGAGTTTGAGCCTTGAGGTACAAATCCTTTAGGATCCATTCGGTCCTTCTTTTTTGTGTTTCCAAGAAAACATTGTTTCCGTATAAGATACAGCCATAATAAATTAAATGAACCTGCTAAACCTTTCTTCCGTTGTTATCTCTGTGGCCAATCTTTTTTATCCATACAATTTGAAAACTAGCAATTATATCCTTGACTTGATGCTAAGAATCAAACCTTTTGGGGGTCACCTTTCCTACCACCTTTTATTGAAAAATAACCACATTGCTACCACCTACGCTGTCTGTATAGATGAAGGCTTGAAGCACAAATACTCTCAAGGAATTTGTAGTTCTGCATTGCTATTTTCCACTTTTTATACATTGAAATTGCAAAACTATTACTCTTAATTGAAAATTAAAGAAGCACTACTCTGGCTTTATATATGTTTTATTTGAGTGACAAGATAGTCACCGACATGCAGTAGGATGGATATTGTTCTAATATATCTTTTTCCAATAGCTCCCACGATGTTAGTTTAATTATGACAATGACTCTTAATGTGCATGCTAAAAATCTTTCTATATAATGTGTAAAAGGGAATAAACTATTTAGGATTGCAGAAGAGGTTAGTGTTTACTTTATCAAGTGAAAAGAGAGATCATATATATATATATATAGGTAAAAGAGAGTATGTGTCTTAGACACACATTGTCTTACACTTAATACAACGTAGTTTTGGTTAATATAATGGTGAAAACAACCATTAATGAAAATAGTAGAATGCTAAAACTGCCATTAATAAAAACTCTTAAAATAATAGGACACACACACAAGATGTAGCAGACATTAATCAGAATAGCTTTAGTCTCCTTCATCTCTTCTACTCGATTTATTGTTTAGGGTTTGACCCTAAACCCTAGTAAATAAATCATAAACCCTAGCAGATAAATCCTAGATTCTAGTTCATAAACCCTAAACCCTAGTCCATAAACTCTAAATCTTAGTTAATAAGTACCAAACCCTAGTTAATAAATCCTAAATCTTAAATAATAAATCGAGTGGAAGAGATGAAGGAAGCCAAATGCTAAATAATAAATCGAGTGAAAGAGATGAAGGAGACTAAAACTATTCTGATTAGCGTCTGCTATTAAAATTTTGAACCACGCCCGCGACGAATTTAAAATTTTAATCTCAGTCGTTGGTTCTTGTATTGGACGATATTGATGGTGTATGTCATATAATGATCTATAGCACATACATATATAATTTTTTTTTAAAAAAAAATTTCATACCTGGATTTATGTTTAATACATTATATATATGTTACCATGTTTTCTTTTCTCCTTGGGCCATGTTTGGTTGCAAAAAGTATACTTAGGATTGAACTATTTCTTTTAATTTAATACTATTTCGAACTATTTAATCCTTTAACGAGGGACTATTAATTCTTTAATGTGGGACTATTAGTCTCATGAAACTATTTGATAGCTTAAAATGAGGGGGACTATTAATCCCACATTCATCATGGGATTATATAATCCCTCATAGCCTTAGGAATGACAAAAATAGTTCATGGGACTATTTAAAAGACTATTAATCCCCTATCACGGATAAAATAGTCTGAAGTAGTGTTGAATTAGGACAAATAATCCAATCTCAAGCATAATTTCTGCAAACAAACATGGCACAAGTGAAAATTTGAATCATCTAATTTGTGTTGTACTATTAGTTAAATCATTTTAATTGCACTTGCCTCTTCTCAGTGCTTGTAATTCTCAGTAAGAAAGTTTTGAACAACAGGTCCTTGGATGGATGAAATGCTGATACAGGATCTATGAAAACCTTGATAAGGAGGAAGAATAATTGTAGATTTAAGCCTTTGCCACCTTCCAAGAGGTTGCGACTCGAAGCACAGCGAGTTCTTAAAGAGAGGGTTCAGGCATTGCCGATAAGAAGAACATCAAGCTGAGATTCTGTACCTTAAAGGATTGTGTGAATCATATTCACACTCTTGATAGCCCATGTGCCAATATAAGAATGAAGATCGGATGGCCACCAGTAGTGCCATTTGTTCATCCCCGTGATCTACCTAACAAGGCGAAGATTGGATTTCTTGAAACATATAACTTTTTGGACCGGACCGCTGCCCATGATATGGAGTTAAAGTCTAATTGAACCCAGGCAGTCAAGTCAGCACACTGCTAACTGTAACTCTCCTACCTATTCAATTCTAATATTCACTTGTTTCCAAATGGCTCATATTTTTCTCATTTTCGGCTATACTCGATTGGAAGGAACAGGTAACCATGAAGGAACAGTAAATTATGGTGATCTATTCTGTTGATTTCTGCCTGCCAAGAGAAAGAATAATAAGGGATCATTTGTATTTGAAGGATTTACGCCTCAATTATGGCATTGCAGATTTAATGGCACATATCATGTTGGTTATTTGTGTAAGGAAAACCTCCTCAAATTATAACTGTCTTTGATAAATTAAATAACAATCTCAGAAAATATTAGTACGAAAAATAAATCAAACTCAAGACACCAAATTTTACGTGGAAAACCTCTAAAACTAAGAGGTAAAAAACCACGGGTCGAGCTCCGAAAAATTCCACTATAATCAACTGCGAGTACAAATAATCCTTCCAAGTTTTATAACATAAAACTTGAAATATTATGAAATTGAAAGAATACAATAATACCTCAATTTGAATGAGAACTCAAATTATCTCACCACCCAAAACCTCCGAATTAATTAAAGACTTCCAGCTATTAATTGACCCGAAAAGATGATGACAAGCCGTGAATAAACCTTCACAAAGAAAACCTCTCAATTTACTGCACTTTTTCTTCTTGCACTCACTGTTCCGCGTGTTAATCCCAAAACAACACTCTAATTGAATTCCTTCAGATGTTGCTTTTTTAATTTTCCGTGTATATGCTTCAGGCCTCACAAGTCCCATATATATACTTACTCCCTGATTCCTTTAGCAAAGCTAGTTTTGGAATCCTAATCCTTTTCAACATATATAATATATCATGACTTGATTTTGGAATGAATCTACCCAGAAACAATTTCCAATTTGACTTCGGAAAAATAAAAGAATCAATATTCCAAAAAAATTAAATCCTTCTCAATTTTGGAAAAACATACATACCAAAATTAAAATACTCCTAATTTAAATAGGATAATCTCATGGGTTTGGACCCCACAAACCCAACAATCTCCCCCTCCAAATCCATGAGAGGGGGCTTCCACCGTGACCCTGTCACTTGAAGTCCATCCCGACCAACTCCTTGCAAAACTCCAACTTGTCGCGAGTTACAACCTTTGTCAACATGTCTGAGGGGTTCTCATCGGTATGAACTTTCTTTACTTTCATCAATTCCTTTTCCATCACTTCTCGAAGCCAGTGATAACGAACATCAATGTGCTTGGTACGATTATGATACGTGGCGTTCTTAGTCAAGTCAATTGCACTTTGACTATCACAATAAACCACATACTCATCCTGTGTCAAACCCAACTCTTGGAGAAACCGTTTCAACCATAACATCTCTTTGCCTGCTTCCGTAGCGGCGATGTATTCCGACTCAGTTGTAGACAAAGCAACACACTTCTGCAACTTGGACTGCCATGATACAGCTCCCCCTGCAAAAGTAAACAAATACCCCGAAGTAGACTTCTTCTCTTCAGAACCTGCCATGTCTGCATCTGTAAAACCCTCCAAGACTGGACTCGAACTACCAAAACCCAAACACAAACTGGAAGTAGCTTTCAAGTATCTGAGAATCCACTTAACTGCTTCCCAATGTTCTCTACCAGGATTTGACAAATACCTGCTCACAACACCAACTGCATGAGCAATATCTGGTCGTGTACAAACCATCGCATACATAAGACTCCCTACAGCAGAGGAATAGGGAATTGCTGCCATATCATCTCTTCCTTCCTTAGTAGAAGGACACATGCGCTTTGTCAACTTAATATGATTAGCCAATGGTGTGCTAACTGGCTTAGCATCACCCATGTTGAACCTTGCAAGCACCCGTTCAACATACTTTTCCTGTGATAACCACAACCTCTTAGCTTTCCTGTCACGAACAATCTTCATGCCCAAAATCTGCTTAGCCGGGCCTAAGTCCTTCATATCAAAGGATTTGAATAACTCACCCTTAAGCCTGCGAATCATGTTAACATCTTGCCCAACTATCAACATATCATCTACATATAGCAACAAAATAACGAAATTACCATCCGGGAATTTTTTGACATACACACAATGATCTGCAACTGTTCTACTGTATCCTTGATCCATCATGAATGAATCAAATTTCATGTACCACTGCCTTGGGGCTTGTTTCAGGCCGTACAAACTTTTCTTCAACTTGCAAACTAAGTGCTCTTTCCCTTTAACTTCAAATCCCTCTGGCTGCTCCATGTAGATTTCCTCCTTCAAATCACCATGAAGGAATGCAGTTTTCACATCAAGCTGCTCAAGCTCAAGATCCATGCTAGCTACTAACCCCAACACTGCTCGAATAGAAGTCATCTTCACAACCGGAGAAAAAATCTCATCGAAGTCAATACCTTGCTTTTGAGCAAAACCCTTGACGACCAACCGAGCCTTGTACTTCACTAGTTTTTCACCATCCTTTTTCAGCTTGAACACCCATTTATTCTTCAATGCTTTTCTGCCCTTCGGAAGTGTAGTCAACTCATAAGTGTGATTCTTGTGCAAAGAATCCATCTTATCCCGCATAGCTCTCAGCCAATTGCTCTTCTCCTTATGAGTTTTGACTTCCTGAAAATTCTCTGGCTCCCCTTCCTCAGCAACTAAAAGATACTCAGATGAAGGATACCTAACTGATGGCACACGTTCTCTCGTGGATCTTCTTAGCTGAGGTACTTCAATATCAAGATGAGGAGGCTGCTCCCCCTGCTCAATACTCTCTGTATCTGACCCATCACCATCGTGCAAATCTGTATCAGTCATATCTTCATTCTGACCTCCTTCTCCAACTGTGGCATTCTGTAATGGAGAAGGAACTTCGCTAAGGTCTGGAACTCTATAATCTCTGGGCTGTGTAACATTATCAAAATCCTCATAATTTTGGTGCTCATGAAACACCACATCTCTGCTTCTGAATAATTTTCTCTGAACTGGATCCCATAACCTGTACCCAAACTCTGCATCTCCATAGCCAACAAACACACATGGAGTAGATTTGTCATCAAGCTTCAATCTTTGTTCCTTGGGGATATGTGCAAAAGCCTTGCACCCAAATACCCTCAAATAAGAATAGGGACACATCTTTACCACTCCAAATCTTCTCTGGAATCTGAAAATCCAACGGTGCTGATGGAGATCTATTAATCAGGTAACAAGCGGGTTACGGACAGCTTCACTCCAGAATGACTTAGGCAGCTTAGCCATTCTCAACATGCATCGTACTCGCTCAATAATAGTGCGGTTCATTCTCTCAGCCACACCATTATGCTGTGGGGTGCCAGGAACTGTCTGCTCATGTCGAATACCGTGTTTATCACAATATGCCGCAAACACCTTTGATGTGTATTCCCCTCCGTTGTCACTGCGAAGGCACTTCAATAATTTTCCAGTCTCTCTTTCAACCATAGCATGGAAACTCTGAAAATACTGGAATACCTGATCTTTTGTTTTCAACAAAAACACCCACACCTTACGTGAAGTATCATCAATAAAAGTAACAAAATATCTATTGCCACCCAATGACTCAACCTCAATGGGACCACATACATCAGAATATACTCTCTCAAGTAACTTAGATTTTCTTTTAGAGGAGCTGCTAAAAGAAACTCTATTTTGCTTACCAAAATAAAACAATAATCACAAGGGTTTAGTACAGTACCTTTAGCAAAAGGAATGAGAGACCTTTTTGCTAACATCTGCAACCCTTTTTCACTCATGTGCCCAAGCCTTTTATGCCACAGATTCGGTGAAGATTCATCTTCAATTGCATTCAACTCGCTAGAACACACCTTCACATGAGTTTTGTATAACGAGCAACAAGCAGTACCTCTAGCGACTATCATTGTACCCTTGGTAAGCTTCCACTTTCCGTTCCCGAAGTGATTCTCATAGCCTTCCTTGTCCAAGGCCATACCAGAAATCAAGTTAAGGCGCAAATCTGGGACATGTCTAACATCCCTCAAAGTAATAGTGCAACCTACATCTGTCTGTATGCAAACATCACCAATTCCAACAATCTTGGACTGATCAGTATTACCCATCCTCACAAACCCAAAGTCTCCAGCTTTGTACGACGTGAAGAATTCTTTCTTGGGAGTAGCATGATACGAAGCACCTGTATCAATAACCCAATCAATTTTCTGATCAACAACATGTAAGCATTCTTCTTCCCCGAACGAAAGAAGTACAACATCCTCGGTAGCTGTAGCTGCAGTATTCTTATCATCAGCCTTCCCTTGCTCACCAGTTTTCTGCTTGTCTAACCAGATCTT
This sequence comes from Aralia elata, assembly GCA_034770075.1. Classification (NCBI taxonomy): domain Eukaryota; kingdom Viridiplantae; phylum Streptophyta; class Magnoliopsida; order Apiales; family Araliaceae; genus Aralia; species Aralia elata. The sequence goes on along the minus strand of CM068385.1, from coordinate 9,261,765 downwards.
GCAATTTCTTTTAAAGTGACCCTCCTTGTTGCAATGGAAACACCTGTATGTAATGCCTTCTCTGGTCTTTGACTTGCTCCTATGATTTCTGGAATTTTTGCTTTTGCCGCGATTCATGTTTCCCTTGTGAGATCCCCTAAAGTTACTTCTACCCCTGTTCTCTGCCACAAGCGCTTGTGTCTCAAAATTCAAACCCTGCTCCTTTCGCCTTGTTTCCTCGTTGTGTATGCTGTCCTTGACCATCTGCATGGTTATCTTTCCTTCCGGAGCTGAATTGCTTAGTGACACAACCAAAGTTTCCCAACTGTTAGGCAACGAACTGAGAAGCAACAACGCCTGAATCTCGTCCTCAAGATTCAATTTCATGGTAGACAACTGGTTCACCAAACCTTGGAACTCACTCATATGTTCGGATACACTGCTACCATCTTTGTACTTCAGGTTCACTATCTTTCGAATCACAAAGGTCTTATTTTGTGCATTCTTTTTCTCGTACATGGACTCTAATGTAGTCCAAAGTGTATAAGCATCCGTTTCCTGCGAAACATGGTGGAACACACTCTGATCGATCCACTGTCGGATGTGACCGATTGTTTTCCTGTTCATCTTTTTCCAATCAGCATCAGGCTTGTCCGCGGGCTTTTTTCCCCTTAAGCTCCAATGGGTCATACAAATCCTTACAGTAAAGGATGTCTTCCATTCTAGGCTTCCAGATCGAAAAATTAGATGAGGTCAATTTAATCATGGCGCCGCTTGATTCCTCCATTTAATTTATCAAAAATAACTGCGCAAAGAACCTTGCTCTTGATACCACTTTGTAAGGAAAACCTCCTCAAATTGTAACTGTCTTTGATAAATTAAATAACAATCTCAGAAAATATTAGTACGAAAAATAAATCAAACTCAAGACACCAAATTTTACGTGGAAAACCTCTAAAACTAAGAGGTAAAAAACCACGGGTCGAGCTCCGAAAAATTCCACTATAATCAACTGCGAGTACAAATAATCCTTCCAAGTTTTATAACATAAAACTTGAAATATTATGAAATTGAAAGAATACAATAATACCTCAATTTGAGTGAGAACTCAAATTATCTCACCACCCAAAACCTCCGAATTAATTAAAGACTTCCAGCTATTAATTGACCCGAAAAGATGATGACAAGCCGTGAATAAACCTTCACAAAGAAAACCTCTCAATTTACTGCACTTTTTCTTCTTGCACTCACTGTTCCGCGTGTTAATCCCAAAACAACACTCTAATTGAATTCCTTCAGATGTTGCTTTTTTAATTTTCCGTGTATATGCTTCAGGCCTCACAAGTCCCATATATATACTTACTCCCTGATTCCTTTAGCAAAGCTAGTTTTGGAATCCTAATCCTTTTCAACATATATAATATATCATGACTTGATTTTGGAATGAATCTACCCAGAAACAATTTCCAATTTGACTTCGGAAAAATAAAAGAATCAATATTCCCAAAAAATTAAATCCTTCTCAATTTTGGAAAAACATACATACCAAAATTAAAATACTCCTAATTTAAATAGGATAATCTCATGGGTTTGGACCCCACAAACCCAACAATTTGAATGCTGTTTTTGGAACAGGAGGTATGAATCGTAGAATTAGTAGACACTGAGTTCCTTCACTGTTTTCAATCGAAATCTGGAAGTGTTAGGTTTTTGGTTGTACAAACATACTTTTTTGTTTCTTTCATGCCCTTTTATATCACAACCTGAGGTGGTGTGGGGAATTTGCTACTGATTGTAAGGATTTGCTATTTTCGATCTAATGCAATGGAGGTATTCTTATAGATCTATAGTTTTTGACTTCCGTTTCCTTAATAGTGACAACTAAGCTTAATCTATTCCTTCCCAATTTACATGTACACTTCAGCACCAGTAAGTTAACTAGTTACCAGGTTTTTTTACTGGAATTTTGACCGGAGAAATTTTCACCATCTGGTCTTCATTTGTGCAAGCACCTCAGGGTAGTTGGTATCCTCTTAGCTTACTGATGTTTAAGTAGCCTTAGGAACAATGTCAAGGCCCAAACTTTTTGCATTTTGGAGTTAATGAAATGAATCAATTAAAGCCAGCTATAGAGAGGCAGAGAGCTGTAGAAATGAATCTAGCCCTTTCAAACATGATTGGAACTTTGCCCTGTCACATCTGCTATATAACAGTGCTTGCGGTTTTCTTGCATGTTTGTGCTATCAAGTTCACTTATTTATGGTTTTGCAATAGATATGATTGCAAAAGTCCCGAACGAGCGATAACTCATGCAGTATTCTGAATGTACAAGTATTTGTTCCAACAATTTATAACCTATACTATCATACTGACATTGATGACTAATTCCAGAACATCATCACTTTTACTTTTGCAAAATGCTTCCCAGTTACCAATCAACCTTCCCTGGAGAGTATGCAAGAATGTGTTTTTTAAGTCCCAGAAATGTAAAATACTGAAAATATGTAGCATGCCAAAGTTTTATGCAGAAAAATTCAAGTCCAAAGAACATTTCCAAACTATGCAATTTGTGCATGTATGAAAAAAAAATATCATTCAGAATAAATGTAGAGAATAACTAGATTACCATTGACATTCAGTCAAGAGATTATGCTGCTGCTGTTAAGCGAGCACCTCAATCTTCCTATAATCTCTGATATCTGTTGCAGACTTGAGTTACAAGCCAGGAAGTAAAAATACACAGGCGTATTCTACAACAACTACAACATTTTTTATGCTATGCCTACCACTTCATCACTCATTCATAGTGATGCCAAATATCACCTCACTGAAGCAAGCTCAGCATGGAAATTCCTGAAAAATTACAACCGCCACTCCACATCCGTAATGATTAGTCTGACCTCAGACTAATCAACCAGGCAAATATTACAGTGCCATTCTCACGTTGGCAAACACCTCTATCCATCATCGAAGTCTCAGTTTTTGGGCACATTTTAGAAGCCTGTTCAACTGCGGAATTGTTGTTGGTTTTCAAATGGTAGCTCAATAAGTGTAGCATTGGCATAGAACTCTTCTAAGTTGTAGAAAGCTCGTTGTTCTGGAAGAAATATGTGGACAACTACATCGCCTGGAATCAACAATTTTAATTATATCAGCAATAAGTGGAACTAAGAATATTTGGTCTGTACTTCAATGTCTTGCAAAAGGCAACCAATACAAAAATAGAGCTACCAGAACCAGTCAATCTATATGTGGTCGTTTGATATTCACATATTGCAATTTATAATCCACGTATGAAAGGAAACAAATATGAGGAGGTAATCAGAGTAACAATTAATTACAATTAATTTTCACAGAGTTTGGGAGGTAATCAGAATAACAATTAATTTAGATTAAAGAAACTTTATCCAAGTTTTTCTACATGCATAAATGTATATGTAAGATGATGGAACATGCCAAAAAAACAATTAAAATCCATGTCTTATCACCACCCGTCTTCCTTACATTTACGTAAACTGATAGGCTGACAGCATAGAAAGAATGTTAATGAATATTAGAAGTAATTATGATTCCAGGACCATTATTTTACTACCGATTGGTTGGAAAAAGAAAGACATGAGAGAAAGGACAAAAGAAGAATAATAGGAGATTGATCATTTTGTCAGTCGGCCTATGTAGCTCACTAAATAAACCTATTCTTGGGGAGTCGGCAAAGAAATTCACTGAAGAAGTTTCTGCTAATGATGAAACGATGAAACGATGAAACTTGGCTAGTGTAAAAAACTAAATGGCAGAACGAATTCATACTCGAGGGAAAGCAACCACAATGCTGCCAAATAAACTTATGATGACGAATAGACATCTATTTTTCTAGTTAATAATGCCAATACTAATCAGAAATTCTCAGATCAACGCATCAGCATCACAAAAGGCTGTGTGTCATGAGCTGAGTCCACTTCATGCTGGTGTGTTTTGAATTGAAGCACAGATCAAAAAAGGCCTTACCAGGTGGGAGCTAAAGTAAACAATAAACACTTACCAAAGTCTAATAAGGTCCATGAATTGGGCTTTGAGTCCCCCGTTGCAACTTTTCCATACTCTTTCTCCGCCAGATCTTTTATTTTTGACCTACATCAAAACATAAATAAATATTGTTCAACTCAAAAACCTCGCACCCTTCATCTCATTCTTTGATTGAGACTCACTGAAAGTACTGGCTTGGTATTTCATCTTAATCTAGCTGGCAAAAATTCAAATACTTGGTATAGATCATATTATTCATACCCAATAGCATCAATTTGAGGGCGAGAAAATGCAGTCGTAATTATAAAAAAGCGAGTCCAGTACACAAGAGGCTTCACAAAGAGGACCCTTATATCTTCAGCCTTCACATCACTTGCAACCTTAGCCACTTTTACAGCAACTGCATAATAGTAGAAAACTGTCAATAATTAGGTATACAGTAAATCATGCAATTAACTGATATGATAGGTTGCATGCTTACATAAATCAACAAACTCGTTAGCAAAATCAATTTTAAAAAGGAGGTAAGGACTTGATTTTTTTTAAAAAAAATGTAGAATGACACGCAAATCTACTGAGAAAGCTACAACACATCAGTAGAGCTGAAATCTTACCCAATATAGCAGATCAAATGGACTGCTAGATGAGACTTTTAACTCAAGATATTTCTGAAGTACTAGCAGAAATGTACATGCAGACTCATTTCTATTTATCCTTTAAACTACCACAAAAATTAGTGACAACCAAATAAACCATGGTCCCACCCTTCTTTAGGACAGATCTAGTTTTTAATCGTCAAGGACGTATTCCCTCACATATATTTTGTTTGGATAGTATGTACACTACATAACTACATAAACAAGCGAACTGTCATGATTACCTGTAAGGTTTTTGGTTGATCATGAAGCACCACGTAACAAAGCATAAAATCATATGTTTGCGGCAAGCAAACAGTGGGAATAGGTCCCAAGGCATTTCAATGAAGTTATTGTGGCTCGTGACCCAGTAAAGCCCTCCAGATATGGATAGGTAGAAAGGTCAAAAGACAATGCTATGCAGTAATGCAGAGTCATATACCTAATACCATATAAGAATGTGATGGTAGTACTGATGAAGGTAATAGTTATAGCAGTAGGAAGATACTTAAAGAGACTATAATTGTAGTAGGGTAGTTGGAGGGAAAGAAAATAGGAAATAGTCAGTGAGCAAATAACAGAATGAGAGAAAAGTCAATTAAAAAGTGCAATCCTTATAATCTATGGGGAGATGAGCTTACAGGACAAGCTTTCGGCGTCATCATCAACTTCTGCTATAGGAGATTTTTGGTCATTTCTTGTATAGACCACCTTTCCATATTTTTTAAACAAGTCATCAAACATGTCATCTGTATCTTCACTTACATTCTGCAAACCAAACCACTGGTCAAAATTTCATACGACCTCCAAGCAAGGAAATTTACCTCAGATAATGCATATTAGTATAAGACATGCATGCCAAGCACTGTTTAGTAGATACACATATGTACACAAATCCTGTTAAGTGATGCCGATTAAAATATTAATATATTAATATCAGCAAATTGTAAGGCGGGGCAGAGAAACATGAAGCACGAATAATTTAAGAGGTATAATAGTATAGTTCAAAAGACGTAAGCTTCTCAACTAATAGACAACACGTCCAGCGTAAAGTGTAAACCCACATATAATGCATCTACACTTTTATCAAGTCGCCTTAACATTTTTTGATCTACTACTTCTAATATTGAACTATATTCTAAGTTCTTCTTGTTATTGTATTCTAAGTTCTACTCTGAACTATATTCTAAGTTCTTCCTGTAATTTATGGGAACTAAGGCCAGCCACTGAGCTAGTGGATCATCCTTCCCAAGAAGAGGAAGGAAGGATGTAGCAGTTGCCGAATCATCCACCTTCACACAGAAATAAGCATCCTACTAGTTTCTTCTACTAGTACTTAATTCAGATGAAAGCCTAGGAAGTGTACCTTGGATTATTTTTTTGGTACCTTGCAATCAACGGTAGTTAGAGGGATTGACTTATATAATCCTATTAACCTAATTTCTGTGCAGTATCTTTCATGCCGAATTGACAGACTTTCACAACTACAAGCCCAAACTTATGCTAGGTATTTATTCCTGAAAATTCTTCAGGACAGACTTCAAACCCCTAGGAAAATAAACCAATTCCTCCTCCCACTTTACTTGTTAAAAATAAATACCATTCTGAATGTGTAAGTTTATAATCAAATCCAAATTTATTTTAATTAATTGGAAAAAACCCAATATGGTGAGCCAAAATCTTACCTCAAACATTTGGGTAAATGTGACTGCAGTATTACAGATTTAGAGTAACTAAATAAAAGTATAAAACCCATATCACAATAATTATGAACTAGCCAACAGATAACTACTTACAATCGCATAATCAAAATTAGCAGAGCAATATATCAGGCAAATTATCTTATAACACCCAAAATCAGTAGAAGGGCTTCATACAGAAGATATATGCCTTACAGTTATGGGTTCATACCGAGCCAAGAGCCATTGGAGAGAGAATGGAAGAGCCCCTCAAGGACCCTGAAGAAACAGACTTATCTGCCATTTGCAAACTCTTATTCCGCCCATTAATGCAAGAAAAAGAAAGCTTTCTGGGTCTCTTAAAGGCTTTAGCTTTTACATGACCCATGTGCCATAGCTCGCCGGAAATCCGATTTCCGGCGACAAATCGAGCGAAGGAAGTGCAAGAAAGAGTTTGGGAAACGGGATAGGAGGAGCACATTTCCATGGTATTTTGATTAGTTATTACTGGCAACATTACCCAAACAAGTTAGCACCAGCGAGAGAGATATTTTATGCTGTTATCTACTGTGACCCGTTAGACCCTTTCTCAACGGTTTTCCGGACTCAACTGACCCGCATGCCAATATCTATATAACTATACATACATATATATATATTAATATAATAAAGCAAACCTAAGTTTTTTAACCCTTAGTCATTAGTACGAAACTATAATTTAACTGTTATTAAAATACTTTTTAAAATCTTTTAATTTTATTTTATTAACTATTACTAAGACACTTTTTAAACTTAGAATTTAACTAGAATTAAAACATTATTTATGATCTTAAAAAAAAATTGAGTAACATATTATTTTATAACAATTTTATTTCTTATAAAAGTTCACTCATATTAATTCTCATGAACCTAGTACTGATTTATATATTTAACAATGATATATCATATACTAATAAATTATTCTACTATTATATCATAATTATTCACAAACTAAGATATTGAAACATAAGTAAGCTATATTAAACTAAAGCAACATTATAATATAGCTATACTAATATATAGTCGTAATAATTAACTAATATCATATAGTAACAAATTACGGTAATGATATATATTGCGAATATTTTATTTTGATTTTTTGATTGTCAGTTACGTAGATAAGTATTGGTGATAAATTTTTGGAAAGATGTGTAATATAACTAGGACCCTTCTATAATTCTTACTAATATTATGTATTGATAACTTTCTCAATTATAATTCGTCGTAAATTTATCGCTCAACAAATTATTCAACTATTATATCATAATTATTCAAAAACTAAAATATTGAAATATAAGTAAGCTATATTAAGTTGGAGTAATACTATAATATAGTTATACTAAAATATACAATCGTAATAATTAACTAGGATTAACTTATAAAGAAACATAAAGATAGTGTTTTATGAGTGCTTAGTATTTTAGTTTTTTTTTTAAGAAGGCAAAACAAGTCTATATCTATATATCTATATCTATATAAATATACATATATAATAAGACAGAACTTAATTTTTAAGTTTTTGATTTTCGTCTTTGGTATAGGTCTAGAATTTAGCTATTACTAAAATATTTTTTAAATCTCCCTAATTTTAATTTATTTATTTCAAATAAGTCTAGTTTTTAACTTCAATTAAAATACTTTTTAATGAGTAAAGAAAGAAGAAAGAAGAAAGAAGGAGAAAAGAAAGAAGAAAAAGAAAAAAAAAGTATTTTTGGATAATTGCAGATCCCCATGAGGCCATGATACACCATTCGTATCATTTACTCACAATTGTTGGCCTTCCATGCATATTACTTAGTTCAATTGATTATACTTTTGAGGAAGGTGACATTTTTCGAAATATTAAGAATATAAAAATTATATACATATTAAAAATATAGAAAAATATTGTGAGTAAATATTAACTTATTATTTATAATAATTTTGTTCTTTATAAAAGTCATTTAACTAAGGTGACATTCTTCGTGATATTAAGAATATAGCAAATATATACATATTAAAAATATAGAAGAATATTATGAGTAAACTTATTATTTATAATAATTTTGTTCTTTATAAAAGTTATTTAACTATTTAGCCATAGGAAAATTTTTAACTTAAAAATCATGTTTAGAATTTTATTTTTAGGTTTCAACTCAACTTTGCAACTCTAAATAACGTATACATTGAAAATATTAGAAAAAATATTATGAATGATAACTCATTGTTTTGCAATAATTCTATTTCTAAATAACTATATAAAAACATTATAACTAAATCTAATTAGTATTAAAAAACTTGCTATATATATATGTATATCAAAATAAATTAATGCATAATCAAACTTTACTTTCCAACTTTTTCATAATAGTAACTTAGTATTTTACAATAATTTTATTCTTTATAAGATTTCTTTAGCTCATTAATTATATAACTTGGTCTTTTTGAGAAAAAATTGAAAATATTCTAATAGCAATAGTAAGTTAATTGGTGAATTTTTTTAAAAAAATTCATAATCATTATATATAAAATGAATAAAAAGTTAAAAACTATGCTATTTGAAAAGCAAACTCGTGCTTCGCACGGGGCTTATAGCTAGTCTATATCTATATAAATATATAATAAGACAATTAATTTTTTAGTGTTTGGTATTGACCTAGAATTTAATTAGAAGTAAAACACTTTTTTATACTCCTATATAATTCTAGGATTAATTTAATTAGAACTAAACATCTCTTTATGGTCCTACAAACTTTAATATTAATTTATTATTCTACAAGAATTTATTTTTTATAAGACTCGATTAATTATTTAGTCATATAATAAATTTTAACTTAAAAATCATATTTGGGATTTTAGTTTAAGTTTCTACTCAGCTTTAGTCTCTAAATGACTATATATTAAAAATATTATGAGTATATAATAATTAATGTTAAAAAAATATATATTTATATATATATTAGAAAATATTAATGATTATTTTAGTTATCAATTTTATTACGTACCCCTTTAGTTAATTAATGTTACAAAATAATTCTAACTTATATATTAGTTATTAAAATTTAGTTAGCTAGCTTTAAAAACTAAAATCATAATGTCAACTCATTATTCTACAACAATTATATTCCTAAATAATTATATATTAAAAATATTATGATTAAATAATAATTAATATAAAAAGACTGTAATGTATATTGTGAAATATATTAATGATTAAACTTTAGTAAATAACTTTATTTCATATAGGAGACCTTTAGTTAATTAATGCTAAAAACAACTCTTGATTTATATATTACTAATTAAAATTTAATTACCTTTTTAAACTAAAATCATGATCATAACTTATTATTCTACGACAATTTTATTTCTTATAAAATTTATTTAGTTCATTAATTATACAATAAATTTTAACTTAAACATTACGTTTAGGCTTTTAGGTTTTCACTCAACTTTGAACTCTAAAAATGCATATATAAATACTAAGAATTAAATATAAAAACTAATTATTAAATTTAAAAACTATATAAAAACTTAATATTGCATTAAAAAAATTATATAAAAAACTTAATATTACATTAAAAATAATAAAAGAATTACATTAGTAACACTCAGTTGTGAGTATTCGATAATTGTATGTGATCCATAGTTATTCATTTTTTACAAAATTTGTAGTCATTCTAATAATAATAGTAAGTTAATTTGAAATTCAAAAAATATATTTTAGAATCATTATATATAAAATAAATAAAAAATAAAAAATAATTTTATTTAAAAACAACCACGTGCTTCGCACGGGACACTTAGCTAGTACATATATAATAAGGCAAAATTAAATTTTTTGGTCTTTAGTATGAGACTAGAATTTAACTGCTACTAAAATATTTTTTAAAGGCGTGTGATTTTATTTTATTAATTACTATTAAAATAATTTTTAAACCTAAAATTTAACTAGAACCAAAATACTATTTATGATCCTGAAAAATTTTAGAGTAACTTATTATTTTATAGCAATTTTATTTTTTATAGAAGTCCTTTACTAATATTGATTCTCATGAGCCTAAATTAAAACACCTAAAGATTATTGTTAATATATCATATAATAACAAATTATTCTATTATTATATCATAATTATCCACAAACTAAAATATATTTCTTATAGAAGTCTTTCACTAATATTGATTCTCATGGGCCTAAATTAAAATACGACAAAATTAATTATTTAACCACTGTAGTTGGCAAGTTTTATTTAATACACAACTGAATTTTTAATTTTTCAAATTATCTCATTGAATTAATTATTATTTTAAAATTGGGTCATTCTGTTAACTCTAGCTAACGACTGTTAAATTCTTTGGGCTATTATCCGACGTGGACAGTGAAAAAGAAAAGGATTATCCAGCGGGAACCGGCGAACTGCCAGAGCAATCAGAACAGCAAGGACACCACATCAGATCAAGCAAACACCCAAACTAATTTAATCGAAGCGGATTAACCATTGATAACACATAAATCAATAGGGAACAACAGGTATACACCATGATTTATGACCACAAGGTCAAGAAACACAGATCATAAAGATCCTCCGGCGTGACCTCCTACAACCAGCTAAACCATCCCATAACCCAGAAATGTGATGAAGACGGAAGCAAGAAAAAGAAACACAACACAATCAAATCCAAGCCAAGGAAAATTTAAAGAACAAACTAGCTTAGATTGAAAGAAGACAAAAATGACGGCAGCCAATATCGGTACCATCAATAATAGAAAATCCCAAAACTGAATTATCAAAAAATTAAGTAATAACAAACAATGAAATCCAGTTCAGATAACACACGGATTAACAAGCACCATCCGCAAAACCCAAATCGAGAAATAGCACCACTGGAATATATGACCCATTACTAGATGAACTTCTCGCGATTCAAGATCTGGATAATGGCGAGGAACTACACAACCAGAACTGAGCAAATCCAGCTTCTAAAACCTAGATAGAGAAATCATAGGACTTCAAATCCAAACGGATCCAAACCAAATTCCGGCAAACATTAAATCTCAAGCAAAATGAGGGATTTGAAAACAGATTAGCTAAACCCATTAAAGCAAAGCTTTAATTTTTTATCCTTTTCTTTTTCTCCACGTCGGATAATAGCTAAAAGAATTTAACAGTCGTGAGGCAGAATTAACAGAATGACCCAATTTTAAAATAATAATTAGTTCAATGAGGTAGTTTAAAAAATTAAAGGTTCAGTGGTGTATTAAATAAACTTGCCAATTACGGTGGTTAAATCATTAATTTTGTCATTAAAATACCTACAGATCATTGTTAATATATTTAATAATGATATATCATATACTAACAAATTATTCTACTATTATATCATAATTATCTACACACTAAAATATTAAGTTGGAGCAATTTGAATTAGTATTTACACATAAACGACAAAATTATTATAATATAATTATACTAAAATATATAATCATAATAATTAATTAGGATTAACTTATAAAGAGGCATAATTGTACGAGAGGTTAGTATTTTAGTTTTTTTAAAGAAGGTAAAACACGGGTTTATTTTATAAATAGCATTATTTTTAATATTTTATTTGTTTTATATATGTAGTTTATAAAAAAAATTGAATTTCACAAATTAATTTACTATTGGTATTGGAATGATTACAACATTTTCTTAAAAAATAATAAATAAATACAAACTACATACAATTGTCTACTATAATTAATATTATTTTATTTTAAGAACAATTTTATTCTTTCTAGAATTCTTTTAGCTCATTAATCATACTTTTTAAAGGAATAAATATATTACAAACTTTGCTCAAAAAGGTAATTTTATTTAGCAAAGTTTGTTTGTAATAGTAACTTATTATTCTACACCAAATTTATTTCTAAAAAAATATTACGTAAAAATAATAATTAATATTAAAAAGTATAATATATATTACGAAATATATTAATGATTAAACTTTAACTACTGATTTTATTTCAGATATGAGATCTTTACTTAATCAATGTTAGAAATAAATCTCACTTATATATAATTATTAAAATTTAAGTTACCATTAAAAACAAAAAAACATGATGTTAACTTATTAATTTACAATAACTTTATATCATATAGAATTCCTTAAACACCAAGTTTAGGCTTGTAGATTTCATTCATTTATTATCTAAATAACTATGCATAAATTCGAAAGATTAAAAATAAAAACTAAATATTAAATTTAAAAACTATATAAACTGAATATTAAATTAAAAACGACAAAAAAATAAACATATTACTAATATTCAGTTGCAAGTCTTTGATAATTGTTTGTCTGAGCAAAATTTGTAGTTATTATATAATAAATTAAATTAAAATTCAAAAAAACATTTTATAATCATTATATATATAATAAATAAGGAATTAAAAATAATTTATTTAAAAAATAAACTCGTGCTTCGCACATGGCACTTAACTAGTACGAAATATTATGGCAAAATGACCCATTTGATCCCTGTATTCATGTTTTTAAAAAAAAAAAAAATAACTCTATATTATTTTTTGGAATATTAATATAGTTCCCAACCGCTACCACCTCATTAAAAATATTTGGCATGACATTAAAAAAATAAAAAAAGTTGACTTTTGTTTTTTTTTAAATCCCAAACATGCGAAATTAAGGAATATAATGTATTTTATCACATCCTCCGTTTTAAAAAAAAAATCTGCTTTATCTATTTTAATTTACTTTTTTTCTTAATCAATTTGTGAAATTTTAAAATTCTCAAAATTGATATTTATTTTGTTTTATTTTTACTAGTGCAATAGTCTATATTGAAAACTACTTAAGAATTATTATTAAGTACAAAAATGTTATTTTTAAAATTAAAATATATTTAATTTTTGTTAATTTACTATTATCATCTTTTTATTGATTAAATTGAGAAATCTAATTTTTAGAGAGATTAATGGTCATTTGAGAAAAATGATATGGTAAAAGAATTATTGTCTTTAATTTCATACATTTGTTATTAAAAAAATTACAACTCAACATTTTTATCTTTTTTTTCTTAACACCACCTCATCTTATTTAATGAGGTGACATCGTTTGGAGACAATATTAATACTTTCAAAAATAGTATTGAGAGCTTTTTGAAAAAAAAAAATCAATAGAGACTAAAATAAAACCAAATCATGAGTACATGACTCAAATAAGTTGTTTTACCAACTATCTCACAAACAAACTAGCAACCGGATTTGTATACTGCCGCTACAGCTTGTAGCGGCGGTATACAAAATTCGGTTGTTGGCCAGTAACCAGTTGCTATGGATGTTGTTGGTCAGCAACCAGTTGTTATGGATGTACTACTTATATATATATATAGTGCATTTCAAGAGCATACCCCCTTAAATGACATACCAAATATATCCCATTTAGCGACGGACCGGGCGATGGTTTGATCCGTCGCCATAGGTCCAGAGCCGGCCCTGGCCCAGGGCGACCGCCCAGGGCCCAAAGTTGAAGGGGGCCCAAAATTAATTATAAGCTTGTGTATATATGTGTATATATGTCTAAAGTTTCAGTGGTCCAGCGGTAAAATAGTTCTCTGCAATGGTACATGAAACTCCAATATTGCTCTACTCTACTGTCATAATTTTTCAATGCTTAAATTTTAAGGGAAAAGAAAAAGAAATAGCCTAATATGACAAATGACCAACCATAGGGTTAATTTCACGCAATGACCTTAAATGTGACAGAATATTGACTACAAAGGCAACCTTACTATTTTTTTAACTTATTTTTTTTAAAAACACTTTTATAATTGTTGATATAAAACACTGTTTTAATTATGTTGTGAAAAAACTTTTTGTCAAATCTTTATATTAAAAAAAATATTTCATCTCGACACACTACGAACTCCCATCAAATTAAAAAAAATATAAAAGTATTAAAAAAAATTGGCTCGGGGGCGCTGCCCCCGAACTCCTGCCATTGGGCACGCTCAAGAAATTTCGCCCTGGGCCTTAAAAAACCCAGGACCGGCTTTGCATAGGTTCGATCCGTCGCTATATGTTGTCCGCCGGACCAAACTGTCGTCCAGTCCGTCGCTAAAGGAGGTAGCTTGGTATGTCATTTAAGAGGGTATTCTCTTGATTCGTTCTATATATATATATATATATATATATATATATATATATATATATATATATATATATATATAATAGGATTAACTTGCGACCTAATCAAGCTCGAGTTAACTTGCGAGCGGCTCGATTGAGCTCGATTGAATATTCAAGCTCTAAAATATGTCACCACGCATTACGTTATGGCTATTTATATTGCAAACTAGCTCAGAGTTTTTATGTTTAAGCGATGTGGCCATCTGGTACTTTGACTAAAGCTTAAGCCCCTGATGGAATGTTATATATAAATCATGAAATGAAGCATTTATCTCGTGTATGTAGGCTAATTAAAAATACACTGCATGTAATTGTTGCAAATATCTTTAACTATTATTTACGAATACTTAATACACGTGAAATTATATAAAGGCCCCCTAATAAATAAATTCCCCCAAGTGCTATCCGTAGATATTTGCTGCGGAAATGGATTCTCTCCGTTCGGGTTTCTCTCCATTTTCATCAAGTTCACCAATTTTTAATAATAATAATTTTGTTAGTAATGATCTAAATATTTTAATAGGTAGTTAATGATATTAAGATCAATCCTAAAAATAAAATTAATAATCCGACATTTTTTCACCATTAAAAGTCTAAAAAAAATTTCACCGTTAAAATGTTCAGTTTGATTGTATTTATTGAGGATAGTATGTAGAATATTTTTTTTTGTGAACTATCCACAATAAATTCTTGCAGATAGTATTGGGAGACTTCCATGAATAGGGTTTCTGAATAAATACTTGCGGATAATTAAAGTTCTTTTTTAATTTGGGTTGTTTGTTATTTAGATGAACGGTAATATATCAGTTGATTAAAAATAAAGTCATGGCCAGCAACGAATGCAGATCACTCCCTGTTAAAAATATTGACAAATATTTTGTTACTGTGCACTCTCTTCGCACCTTTTTGTTTCTCTTGTTAGAGAGATTTTTGTTTCTTTTTATTTGTCGTTTGTAAATTTTAAAAAGTATTAAATACTTAATTTTTGATACTATTCTTTTTGATTAAAAGATAATTTGTTTCTCTATCACTTTTTTAACAATTTTTAAAAAGCTAGTATTAAAATTTTATACTCAATTTAATTAGTAAATAAAGTATTAATTATATTTTTAATATATATGCATAATTTTAAAACGTTAATTAAAAAGGAAATACGAGAGTATTTAAAATATTAGGTTTTGATACCATTCCCTTCATTAATATTAATAAAACAAAATGGCATTTACGTAGTTATGTTCACAAACAGGGATTGCTTGGCCAACTTACCCACCTTATAAACCTCATCCATTTCCTGAAACCCTAGGGTTTTGGGCGTAATTCATATACAGAGAAAGCGGCCAAGGTAAGGAAGAGCGAAAATGGTGAAGTTCTTGAAACCGAACAAGGCCGTTGTGATGCTCAACGGCCGTTTCGCCGGCCGGAAGGGCGTCATCATCAAGTCGTTCGACGACGGAACTCGTGACCGCCCCTACGGCCACTGCCTCGTCGCCGGCATCGCCAAATACCCAAAGAAGGTGATTCGAAAGGACTCAGCCAAGAAGACCGCCAAGAAGTCGCGCGTGAAGGCTTTCATCAAGCTGGTCAACTATAACCACATCATGCCCACGCGCTACACCCTCGACGTTGATCTGAAAGATGTGGTCACTGTCGACGCACTTCAGTCGCGTGACAAGAAGGTAACGGCAGCGAAGGAGACCAAGGCTAGGCTCGAGGAGCGTTTCAAGAGTGGCAAGAACAGATGGTTCTTTTCTAAGCTCCGATTCTAGATAAGAAGAAATATTTTGCTTGTTTCTGGCTATTATTGTTGTGTCGCACTTTATTTGTTTGGATTTAAGAGATTTTGCTGTGTTGTTTTGGTTAATTTTGATTCGGAAATGGGTATTAAAGGGTACTTTTTTATATTGCTAGATACTGAAGCTCTGAGATTTAGCATTGATTTAATGGGTTAATTTTGCTAGTTAAATGTTTTTGTCTATATACATCTGCTTATTTAAGAATATGGTACAAAGTAAATAGAAAATGCAAGCTCATTAGGTATGAAACTTGGGTTAGATGATGAGGTGAAGCTTTAGCATATAAGCTTGTAGGTGTAAGATGTGCTTGCCAAGTTTAAAGGCACCGTGCGCCAATGGGAAATTCTCATGAGGGCTTTTACATGGTTCATGCTGCTTTTACTTCTCAGCTTTAAGATTTTTGTACAAAAGTTATCCAATTTCAAGAAATGTTAATGGTTGTGGTTTAGAATTTAAATGTTTTTTATTTAGGCAATGTTTAATTAGCTATGCAAGTGCCCAAAATGAAATATTTATCAAACTAGGTGTGATGGGAAATGTAGATTTATCAATATTGAGGTTTTCTGTTGGAGTTGATGAAAAGTAAACAGACATCGGTAGTGTAACAAAAGATTGGATGCTAATTTTGTGATTAGGAAATGCTAAGATGGTTGCAATCTGAGTACCATAACTTTTTGGTGGTACATAGTATGATACCTAATGCGTTTTACTTAGTAGGTAAATGTGATGGTTGGTTGCTAGACTTTAAGGAGGTGCATAATTAAAAGGATTAGATCTCAGCATCTTCAGAATTGGAGAAAAGTTTACTTTCAGTGTGGCGAGTCAAATATAAGGTAAGGTTGTCATGTTAAAAGAACTTTGCCTAGTATAGATGCTGAATTCATGCCTGAAGTCATGATCATTTTCATCAGTAATTTATGTTTGGTCCTGGATGTTTTATATTATACTGATGAAGCGTGTGTCCATTAAATCCGTGGTGTAGTTATACGGGCTTCCAAGTTTCATGACAGGAAAGGCCTTTAAAAGTCTCTAACTTCTGAAACATTGTATATATTTGGTTTTCCATTTTAATAGTCTGATGAGAACTCTTGATGATTCTAATGGACATTCATCTTTGAATGGTGGATCTTAGTTAAAGGAACTGGAAATGGTTATTATGTAATGCATTCCAAATGCTTTTGAGTTTTGACCTCTGGAAGTGATTCTCTTGTACTGCTTTTCAAATTTTAAGCGACTATTTTTTGGCTTGAACTCCAAACTATATGATGCCTTGCTGTCTTGCGTTGTTGAAATTTCCTAGTTGATGTCCTTGATCGTGTAATTAAAGGATTATTTTAGATGCTATTTCGCAAATATAATGGTGTAGACTTGGTGATCCAACAACCTTCATATTTATCCATCAAAATAGTATTGAACCTCAGAATTGTTCAAAATTTGTAATTAAAATGCCCAGAAGATTAGAATGTGACAATATAGATCAGCTTTGAAATCTCTATGCATAACCAATTTACTAATTGGGTGTGTATGTAATAATACATGTGGTAACTGGTATCATCAGGTCTTACATTTCTTTAAATTCATCTAAAAACTTTGTTCCCTGCATCATTATGTAAAAATCAGAAGCTTCATGCTCTCTATTTTTTATTTTTTTGGTGAAGAGAAGCTTCTTGCTCAATTGCTGGGCATAATAACTAGTATTAGAAGATTTAGAAAATTTAGTTTTAAATGAGCACTTTTGTGCTACTTGTGCTGTCACAAGTCAATACTGGAAAAGAAGTATTGTCCACAAATTGTGGGATTAAATGTTTTTTTTATCAATGTATTTTAGGTTAACTTATAAATGCCTAAATATAAGTATTTTTTTATAATCAATTAACTAAATTTTAATTTATTTATAAAATTTTCAAATTCTGTCTTGGGTGGGTGTTAAATTTTTAACGGAACATTGACATGACATTTGACGTGGTTTAAATTTTTTCAATTTAAAGTATATATTTGAACGCGGTAATTTTGTACCAAATAAAGTAATAAAATTGTTTGAATATAGTTGACTCATACACCTATTAACAAGAAATGTTTAATTTATTTAGTTTTTTAAAATAAAAAATATAAGTTTCATCTTCTGCCTCTAGTCTTCTCCATCTTTAAACTTCACCCGGTTATATACAAAATCTTGAAAACAACAAAATTAATTAAAATTATCTCAGATCTAATATTCACAATCTTATCCAAAAACAATTAAAATTATCTCAGATATAATATTCATAATTTTATCCAAACTAAAGAATACAAAGTAACCGGATCTAATCTTCATAGTCCCATCCGTGCTAATCTCAATTCGTAGTTAACATGTCCATCGATATAAATATTATAAACTTTCATTCCTATTTTGATTAGTTTCTCCCTTATTCTCGTCAAAACATACTAAACTTTGGTAGATACTTCTGCTTTGTTGTAATGAAATTAACATGCAAAAAAGTTGTCTAAAATTCAAAAGACAGACCGAAGAAGCTTGATTAGAAGTTAAAAGCTTCCCACTTTAGAAATGTTTAAGAAAAAAGTTTCCCACTTTAGAAATATATAAGAAACAATTATTAACCTATTAAAAGTTTCAATTTTATGAATGTTAACGCCAAGAATTCGTCCACGCGCCTCAATCACCAAGGGCGCGTCAATCCTGCACAATAACGATACTACACTGAGAGTTCCGGATGGTTTTGCCACCGGGGGATAGCTCAGGCGTGAGAATTAGTACAGGCCGAACAAGGTTTTAACAATGGAGGTTGTGTGCTCTTGTGCTCGTAAAATAATGATTACCTGTAAAATGGGTTCTAAGCCTTGTACTTATAGTATTCTTTCAGCTGACGTCACGCCTATTCCCGAAAAGTAAGTAGGTTTCTTCATTAGGTCAGATGCCTTAATGAGATTAGACTGGTCCTCCGCTAAATGAGGTAGGCGCCGAATTTCATCCTGACACCTTCCTTGAGAACAGTGATTTGTATATTGTCAGGTTCTTTAATTTACTTCAGCCGCTAAAATTGACTCCCATGTGATGAGACTTTCTTCACGTGGACCATGACCCACCATCTTATCTAGGTTTAATAAATCACACCCCAACATTGCCCCCCAGTCTTCCGTTAGAATGGAACATCTAATGGAAGAGTACATCATTTAAAAGTCCAAGAACTAATGGTTCGGAACGGCTCGAAGGCCGATTCCTGTTTGGCACCACCGCTTGATCAATTTATTGGGAACGTTTAGGAGGACTGTTCTTGATCGGCAACACCGTCTGATCAATTTTATTGGAAACGTCTCGGAGGACTGTTCCTGATCGGCACCACCGCCTGATCAATTTTATTGGGAACGTCTCGGAGCACTGTTCCTGATCGGCACCACCGCCTGATCAATTTTATTGGGAACGTTTAGGAGGACTGTTCTTGATCGGCATCACCGCCTGATCAATTTTATTGGGAACGTCTCGGAGCACTGTTCCTGATCGGCTCCACCGCCTGATCAATTTTATTGGGAACGTCTCGGAGGACTGTTCTTGATCGGCATCACCGCCTGATCAATTCTATTGGGAACGTCTCGGAGCACTGTTCCTGATCGGCTCCACCGCCTGATCAATTTTATTGGGAACGTCTCGGAGGACTGTTCTTGATCGGCATCACCGCCTGATCAATTCTATTGGGAACGTCTCGGAGGACTGTTCCTGATCGGCTCCACCGCCTGATCAATTTTATTGGGAACGTCTCGGAGGACTGTTCTTGATCGGCATCACCGCCTGATCAATTCTATTGGGAACGTCTCGGAGGACTGTTCTTGATCGGCATCACCGCCTGATCAATTTTATTGGGAACGTCTCGGAGGACTGTTCTTGATCGGCATCACCGCCTGATCAATTCTATTGGGAACGTCTCGGAGGACTGTTCCTGATCGGCTCCACCGCCTGATCAATTTTATTGGGAACGTCTCGGAGGACTGTTCTTGATCGGCATCACCGCCTGATCAATTCTATTGGGAACGTCTCGGAGGACTGTTCTTGATCGGCAACACCGCCTGATCAATTTTATTGGAAACGTCTCGGAGGACTGTTCCTGATCGGCACCACCGCCTGATCAATTTTATTGGGAACGTCTCGGAGCACTGTTCCTGATCGGCACCACCGCCTGACCAATTTATTGGGAACGGCTCGAAGGCCTGTTCCTAAGGATACTTGACCCCTCCGAAGGATCTCTTGACCGCCCCGGAGGATGCTTGACCTCTCCGAAGGATCTCTTGATTTTATGTCCAAGGCAATTAATTGAAGTTACCGATGTGAAGATGGGTATTTAGAGGTGTAGACCAAAAGACATGTTAGTGGCCCAAGCTCTGCCCCTACACTCTCTTGTTATAAAGAATTGATAATATGAGAGTAATGCCGAAAAATAATCAAATAAAGCCGGATAATTTCCCGTTCGGGAGAACGTCATGTCCTTTCCGAAGAACGTCCAATCCTGAACCGCCATAACAATGCTTCTGACATCTCTCCGTTGGAGGTGCCTCTGCTGGTGAAGCTAAAACAACTTTTCTGGTGACTGGATGGTAACTTCCAAGTGAGTAAAGCTTCACTACTTGGTGCTATAATTTTTTCCCTCTCCGTAACATAAGGCAAGTAACATCTCAACACCATTTCCATGTCTTTTCTGTTAAATCCTAGCTCAAAAGATTTGCGCTCAATATTTTTAGATGAATATAGGCCTTCATAGACAAAACCTGTCTTCAAGCTGAAACACTTTGCCGAAGTTGAAACTAAAACGGAACTCCTTAAGCTGAAGTACTTTGCTGGAGAAAAATGATCCGAAGCCGCCTCTGCCGAAGCCTCCTCTACTGAACTCAACTAATGCCGAACCCGAAATGGGTATATGCCGAAGATGAGATTTTATGTATCGACAGAATTAAATTGTGAAAGCGGCAATTTGGCCCAATCAAAGGTATAGTGAAGCCGAAGTAAACTGCTAACGTTTGAAGTGGGTTGTTATTGCCCGAAGTGTCATAATTTAATAAACACCAATTAAAATCACCGAAGAGAAATGTTACACAAAATCAGGTCACTTCGGTTGTGAATTGAAACTTTAAGTCAAAACTTGACAGGATGATGGGTTTCCCGAAAAATATGAACGACAACTTTGGAGATTTAAGGGACCAAAATCTGACCCGAAGAACACTTGTATTGGATTCATCGAAGCCGCAGGAGAAATGCCAAAGTTATGGCAGAATTGCCGAAGCGAAGGTCATCCCACCCCGAGGAGACCATGCCGGCCAAAGGTTTCTTTTTCATGTCTTTGTGCGCTTAAGGCCGAAGTAATTTTGCCGGAGGAAACCACATCCGAAGGCGTCGAATGCTGAAAGAAAGTGACAGTTTTTAAAACAACGAAGCTCTTTACTGAAGTCTGGTGCTCCGATCGTGTGGTGGAGAATCTGTTAGTCCCATAATCATGCGAATTGGGTCCGCCGACGATACAAATGGGGGGGTTGGGAGATTCTCAATGTAAGCGTCGACGATCGCGTTTGAGCACACTCAGTCCGTCGATGATGAAGGTGACGACGCGGGCGCCAATGCCATGAGAGCGAGCGTACCCGACGTTGAACTTGTTGCAGCAGCCTATAAGGTTGAGCCCCAGCTCGGCTAGAAGATGGTTGAGTAGCGCGAGGTTGAAGTCGCCAGGAATGGAGAAGACGTCGTTCACGCCGATCTCGACTAGCCGCCGAACCAAGTGACGGCCAAGGGTGGCTTCAGCAGTGTACAAATGAATGTTGTGAATGGTGGAAACGAAGCCATTATCGGGTAGGGAACCGACATCATTGCTAGTGGACTTGCAAGCATCAATTGCCCAGATCTTAGTATCCATTTATGAATACTTGTAAATAATTGATGATCGAACACCATGTACTTGATTTGCAGTGCCTCGGCTAGCGGAAATCATAATTTGCCGAAGACCTTTCTGAAGTTATAGTCTTTTGAAGGTTCGCTTTATCGAAGTATTCCCGAAGTCCGCTGCCCGAAGATAATCTGAATTTGTTAATGATGATAATCAGGAGGTTGCACAAAGTCACGAGTTCTTCTTATATCTTGATATTAGAGCAGCCATGCAAGCTTGGAGTTGAGACAAATTGGTCGCTTATAATGGTGATTCAAAGCTAAGCCGAAGTGGAGATTTTGGTTGATCGTCCATCCCTCTAACTTGGATATAGTCAGGGTGGCTCCATCCTTACAAACGCTGACTCGATCTGCTATTATATTTTGATGGATTTGCGGGGATGCCGAAGTCATTAATTTCGGTGAAGCCCGACCGACTTTCCTGAAGCCCCGGTTGATTTTTATTTTGTAGCTCGCAATTTGTAGATGCAAATGAATGGTAGACGTCGAAGCCGAAGCAATGAATAAATGCCGAAGTTGAGGGGTAATCATGCTACTGTGGAGTTTATACATGTGCAAGGTTGTTATGAACCACGTAAATTGAACAACTGTGCTTGGGACTTGATATAAGCAGGATGCGATGATGTCACTTGAATATAAGTAAAGTATTAAAGATGAATGACATGGGCCTCGCATGCACTGTCAAGTAATAATAGTCATATGGGTTTGAAGTATTAATATGAATAAAAGGAATTAGTTTACATGATACATAACGCAACAGTAGGTTCTACCATTTTATAAGCATAATATCATATTGTAAACAAGAAATTCCCTAAAGGACTCTCTGTACGAAATTTATATTAAAGGTATAGTAGTAGCAATAATCAAGTTAATTTATAATTTAATAACAAAATTCATGTACACATACTGCACGTATAGTTTATGGAAGAAAACCACTTAGCTTTTTTGTGTACGCCGAAGCTGAGATTTTGCCGAAGTGATGTTCACCTTGCCGAAGTGGAGACGAACATCATAATAAAGAGTGGGTCCTGGTGGAACTTATTTACTACGCCACGCATGGTGTATGATCCTTTTATGCGTGAGGCTTCCTACTCGTCATGGTTGATTGACTCGGAGATGAGGTTAATTACGCCGCCTTGAGAATACATTGCCACCATAATTTCAATTGGGGCGTGGTCCGAGCCGACCCTTGACTGAACTCCTAATTTGCGTAGTGGGATGGACCGAACTTCTTTCTTGGTCGAAAATTGTCTTCGTCTCGCACTCCATAATTTCTATTGGATATTTAAGTGATTGAAAAAATAACTAGCACTAAGGCCCTTCCTTCTAGCGCTAATGTTAACGCCAAGAATTCGTCCACGCGCCTCAATCACCAAGGGCGCGTCAATCCTGCACAATAACGATACTACACTGAGAGTTCCGGATGGTTTTGCCACCGGGGGATAGCTCAGGCGTGAGAATTAGTACAGGCCGAACAAGGTTTTAACAATGGAGGTTGTGTGCTCTTGTGCTCGTAAAATAATGATTACCTGTAAAATGGGTTCTAAGCCTTGTACTTATAGTATTCTTTCAGCTGACGTCACGCCTATTCCCGAAAAGTAAGTAGGTTTCTTCATTAGGTCAGATGCCTTAATGAGATTAGACTGGTCCTCCGCTAAATGAGGTAGGCGCCGAATTTCATCCTGACACCTTCCTTGAGAACAGTGATTTGTATATTGTCAGGTTCTTTAATTTACTTCAGCCGCTAAAATTGACTCCCATGTGATGAGACTTTCTTCACGTGGACCATGACCCACCATCTTATCTAGGTTTAATAAATCACACCCCAACAATGAACAAAAACCCTAAGATAAAAAATAAATTCAATTGAAGAAATTTTCATAGAATGAGTCAAAGGAGAGTAGGAGACGATAAAAAAAAACATAGATTATTACTTAAAATGAGAGAGAGATGAGACAAACCTAAAATTTTGAGAGATTGAGATTGGAGAGACTTGGAAGTAAGAAGATGGAGAGGTATGAAGTAGACAACTGAACTGAAGGGCAGAGAAGCAGAGGACGAAGGGGCGGAGAGGGGGAATGGAATTGGATTTATAGAAAGGGAAGATGGAGACTTGGAGAGTCATACAGAGATTGTGCATTTGAGACATGGACCACAAACATGTTTATTGACTTTAAAATTGCTTAAAAAATATGATTATTGATTATCATTAGTGTTTTTGATTATAATTAGTTTTAAAAAGTAATTTGTGCTTTTAATTATTTTTATAAAAAAATGATTATAAAAAGTTTTAAAATCAATTAACCAAACAATTTTTACTTCTTGAAATTAATTATGAATAAATTTGACGGTTTATAAACGATCCAAACACCCTAATAATACTTTACCTACTTGGAACTTGGGCAACTAGAACACTACTGTGACTTAGTCTTAGGCTATTGAAGATTTAAACCTTTTTCATTTAACCGGTAAATCGGTCAGGTATATATAATAAACCGGTCAAATCTTGATAAAACGGTGCATACCTGTTAGCTTTATTGATCCCGAACCGATAGGTATAAACCAGTCCGATTTACCTATTTACCGAAAATACCGTTTTTATAGGCACCTCTAACTAATGGTACGTACAATAAAATTTTGAAATTAAAATTAAAAGAGTTAGCGGTAGCAGATGGTTAAAATTTTATTTCATTTGTTAGTAGTGGTAGCATTAGCTCATATGCATCAATAACAGCAATATATTTGTTTGATTGTTGACTTGAGTAAAAGATTTAGGAGTACTTGACTAAGTTCCAGTTATGGTTGGTTTGTCTTTAATTAGTGCCATAAGGAAGAAACGAAAGAGCGGAGGGTGGTATTCTTTGAGAGGATGAATTCTACAGCATCTGTTATAAAAGTTAATTATATTCTTTAGCCCCGAGTAATAACTCAGGCGACAATACAGTAAGCTACTACTACTATAGGAGACACCATAGAAATAAATTGGAACTTTAAGCGAGTAGCAGGCATCCTTGTAGTAGTCTCTCATCAAAAGCAGAAATCCAAGACACAGCAGCAGCACAAGGCAGCAGCACTGCAGAAAAAGCAACAATAAGAAACTAACAGTAAGGGTTTGTTTAATTACTAATGTTTATAGCATTTGTGGTGGTAGCTATTAGATGGAGTGATGGGTCTTATAATCCATTAGTCGAAGGCCCAATACTCGTATAAATAATAAGAAGAGGCCTGGTTATCCAAAAGGCATCCTTACCTAGCAGACCCAGGAGGAACAGAATCGAGACCCATGATCATGATCAAGATGCAAAGATCCCCTGAGAGCAGTCTTGGATTGGAGGAGAGGGGGCCCCGCCGATCAGGGCAGTTGACAAGATTGCAACTGTCCAAACTGTCCATCTCACGTGTTATGGGATTTGACTCATGATGACCATGGACTAGGGAACTCTCCACCGGAGAGGACACGTATAAATAGGAGAAGGTAAGGGGTTAGATTGAATACAAATACTTGACTACTGATACTCTATCTTCCATCCGATTACTAATATTATACACCAAAGACGTTCCACGACGGAACCATCATATCCGGCCGTGAGGACTTGTTTTGTAGGGTCGGAGTTTAGTGTGAATCCTGGGAGACCCATTGGAGGATTAGAGCATCATCAGTAGTGTTTGGACCTCTAAATGCAAAACATTACTTTTTGGGTATTGCGTTTGAATACCAAATGCTGCATCTATGAGTTAAATAAGTTGCTTTTGAATTAAATTACCTTTAGACGAACAAAATTTTCAAATGTTTCAAACACTATAGAGCCAAATATACACGACATACATTGAGAAACTATGTATATGACACACATACTATATCTATATTGAGAGAGAGCATGTGGGGGTGGGGGTGGGGGTGGGGTGGTGGTGAGAAATTACCATCCTTTCCAGAAGCCATCGCCCCTGCTTTGAGTTTCAATAACATTAGGATTTTGAAGGTTAATATTGTCTTGAGCGTCTTTGGGATATCCAAGCGGTGGTGGTTCCACCACTTGAGGGGCAGGGTACCCTTCCATCGGCAGGGGATAAGGATATGCAACTTGCATAATTAAGACACAAAACAAGTTCAATCAAAACATGCCATATTTGAAGTTACCTTAAATAAGTTATCAAGTTTGAACTTTTTACCGATCATATATACACTAACACCAAATATTTAACACATGCAAGAATATATAATCGAAAAAAGAATGATGAAAACAAAACTATAAATTAAACCTCTTCTTATAATCATACCTGGGATTTCTTTGTGTTGGTCGAAGTGATTCATAACTACTAATAGAGAGATATTTAAGGGTTGAACGGTTAGTAAGAAGGGGTTTATGGAGGTTTTGGTTATATATATATATATATATATATATATATATATATATATATATATATCTTGGAGGTTCGAAGTTTACAGAAAGGTCGGTCATAACGCGTATATGAAGATCCTATGAGACATAATACTTATTATGTTTACATTTAAAATGACACAATCAGAGCTAAAATTTCTTATTTAATTATCAATGGAATAGAAACAAATAGAGATTGACAGAATCTGTGTGTAGTATATGTATGTAATTATGTTATATCATGGGCATATCACCACCTTGATTAGGAATTCTCAAATTTTGTCAATCAAAATTGCACTCATTGTTAGGTATTGTTAGGTATCATACGCGTGAGTCTCTTTGTTATTTACTCCATCCATCCCAAGATAAAAGTTTCTCATTTCATTGATTTTTGTTGTCAAATTAACCATTTTTAAAATTAACAATTAAACATATATATTTAAATTTTTTAAAAAGCAAACATTGAGATTAGTACTAAATTGTATGTAGTTTATAATGTTTATAAGTTTTTTACACATATATAAAAAAATAATAAGATATATTAATTTGAAAAATGATCAATTTGATCATAAAAATTAATGGATGATTTTTATCTTGAGACAAAGAAAGTATTAAATTAATGACCCATGGTGAATTGGAAAAGTTATTCAAATTCAAATTTTAAATAATTTAATCTATGTTTTATACTTTTATCTACCTAATTTTGAATATTATAAAATTAAACTATTTTTATATATTCTAAAATTAGAGGTACATTTGCCAAAAATAGAAAGGACTCCATGTTTATCGAGACATTGAAGAAACAAAACAAGATAGAAATACCAACTCATTACTCTTAAAATTTCTAGAATGAAAAAAGTTTTTTTTTAATTATTTTTTTTGGGGGGTTAGGGGAAAGAAAGAGGAAAAGCAACAAAAAAAAAAGTTATTATTATACTTAGAGCCAGCAAAATTAATGGCTGACCTACCAACCCGTCCAACAACTCGTAATTAAGTGTGTTGGGTCATCCATTTATCTTAGGGGGTGTTTGTTTAGAACTTAATAGAATTGAATGGCTAAATCGGTAAGTGCGTTTGTTTTAGTCTGAATAGCTGAATCGGTCAGATGATTGAGCTGAATGGCTAAGTCAGATTTTTTTAGCTAAATGGCTGAATGAACAGCTGAATGAGTAAAAAAAAATTAAAAAATTAAAAAATTAAAAAAAAATATTAACTATTATATTAAATAATATTAAATAAATTTACAACAATTTTAAATTTTTTTAGAGGGGTAAAATAATAAAATTTTGTCATTCAGATGTTTCAGACATATCAATTATCAAACAGTTTTTTTCATTCAGATTCAGCTCATTCAATTAAGATAATATAACCGAAGGCTTCCACACTGATTTGAATATGTTATTCACTAGTGTACAAACTAAAAGTATCAACCTACTCCAAATCAACTACACTCAGATACAACAACACCAGGATGAATGAACTAATTGTGGAAGCTAAAGAAGTCAAAAACAAAGATGAATCTCTATCCCTATTCCTCATCAACTACCAACTTATTTAACTATCAAAAAAATTTGAACCAGCCTTCGAGAGAAGTTCTTGGCCAGCATCCTTCCCCATGGCAATCATATCATCATAGGAATATGGGCCTTTCCTAGAAGTTTCGAGTACTGAAAATCAAGACGGAAAAGAAGCAATATTAACAAAGTGGCAAATATAAGTTCTACGGAAAGCTAAATGTAATTCATGGATATATCATCAGAAAGTCATTATTGTGTTATACCGCGAGTTCCATCTGGAGAGGCCACCAACCCTTTAAAAACGCAGTTTCCGTCTTCGTCTCTGGAGGCGTATCCAGCAATGGGAGTCCGACAAGATCCGTCCAGAGTCAGCAGAAAAGCCCTTTCACATGCAACTGCCAATCTGGTTTCCTCGTGATTCAAAGAGGCCAAGTAACTAGCCTACATACACAACAAGAATCACACGAAAACTAAGAGAGGGAATTAACAAAATTTTGCAGAAGCACCAAAGAAGGAAATGCAGAAACATTCAGCATACCATCGTCTCATCATTACTTCGACAGGCAATTCCAATTGCCCCTTGAGCAACGGCTGGAAGCATTT
Source organism: Aralia elata (assembly GCA_034770075.1). Classification (NCBI taxonomy): domain Eukaryota; kingdom Viridiplantae; phylum Streptophyta; class Magnoliopsida; order Apiales; family Araliaceae; genus Aralia; species Aralia elata. The sequence goes on along the minus strand of CM068385.1, from coordinate 9,233,036 downwards.
CATCAATACAAAGAACTGAAGCCACATTTTCAGTCATGTTCAGGCGTTTGAGTCCTGCTAATGCCAATAAGGTTGCTTGGACAACACCTTCATTTAGCTTTTTCAACCTTGTCTGAACATTGCCCCGAAAGTTCTCTAGCACCTATAGGCAATTTGATTACACACACAGAAAAAACTCAACACAAGGACAAAACTGACAATGAATAAGTCACGCTAAAATCATTAAGATTAATTCTAACAGTGTTATACAAAGTGGCATGCCAGAATGAAGAATTGCTTTACAGCATTCGGAAACAATATAATGCAGCTCAACAAGCTTTTAGTTAAAATTATAACTGAAGTCTGACTAGAATAGATTAATCTTCCAAATATAAAAGATCAACATAAAGATAACCTACAAAGTTGGATAAAGTTGCATACTGAAAATTTGAAACTAACGTCACTAAGGCTGATATCTTTTTATAAAAATCCAATAAGTTGCGTACTTGCCCTTCGAATTGAGGGCTGTATGGGCTGTATGTATCTCAGTTTATGATTCTAACAGAACTTGATGGAAGAAGAAAAAAAGTACTGGATTATATATTTCTAATCGACTTAAGCTTCATGTAATATCCAAACTAAAAACTTCAGAAAAAATTGCAGCAACTTGACTGGGATTGTGCAATATAGTATGACATATATACTATTCAAAATATTCCTTCGGCCTTGGTTTAGAGGAAAAATTAATCTCTTGTTTTACACAAGGTTTAGGCATGTTGGTGATCAAATGAATATTGATTGAGTAGTTGCCATACAGTTTCTCAGAAACTCAATGAATCCCATGCTTGCATCAACAGCAAAAAACAAACCATCTAAGCTAAAAACAAGACCTACTCGAGCAGTGGGCATACCAACAAAATGCATCCAAAAATACTTTTACCAAGTAATTGTCGGAAAACGGTATTTACAACTAAGCCTTAAAACCTATGCCGCACAGAAAACATTGGATATAATAAGATATATATGACAAAATGTTTACTTTACCATATTTTTCTTATCTTTTCTTTCTCTTTTAAAGATACAATGATGTTTATTGTTATAATCTCCTTCCCCTTAATATTAGAATCACTATTGTATCTCAAAACAAAATAGATTTTCCGAGCAAGAATGTATTGTGACTTATACTACCAAGTACTCACATTGAGTGATGGATATCTATGGAGTATTTGCGACTTTCTTCTTAGTGAAGCAGTACCCACAGTACTTCCTGCTGGAAGGTCTGCTAAAGAAGCTGCAGATAAGGAGATAAATGCATCTCGGACATCCTCACGTTGCATATTGCAGGGCAAAATTGTTTTCTCTGGCAAATAAGTTGGGACATCTTTCATTGAGTGAACAGCGATGTCGATTTCAGAATTTATAAGAGCCTCATCTATCTCTTTGGTGAATAATCCCTTCCCACCTATGTCGGCAAGAGGCTGACTCAGAATTTTATCACCTGTAGTCTTTATGACCACAATTTGGATAGCTCCATCTTCTGCCAACTCCGCATGCTTTGCCATGAGTTTTTCTCGTGTCTCATAAGCTTGGGCAAGGGCTAGTGGGCTGTTCTACACGAGAATAAATATAAATAAACCTTAAGAGAGAAGATGAGTCACAAGCATCTTGCTTAAAAATTAGGTTTGTATCTTTGTGCTTTATGGGGCTCATTCATTACTATTAATATCCTTTCTTTTTGTTTCTTTTGTGATTGCAAAATATTACGTATTGTAATATGCAATGTAACAGAGCTGACTCTAGTGTACAATATCCAAAAATTCTAATACTGATCATCTTGTTATATATTTTACTTTTCTCAGAACCACTCTTTACAAAACAAACAGGATTTTAAATTAGCATGAATTGAGTTAATAGAAGAAACAATCCAACGCCTACACAATCACTTTAGGTGAGGCTGACTGGCTATTCATGCTCACAAGTTCTATGATTTCTATTATATCAGATCCAAGCTTTGACTGTGCTTTTCGTTAATTTATTTTTAAAAAGGAATAAAAATATGTACTATCTGATGGACCACGTGACTTAATGACACAATTTTAAAACTGTTCCAAAAGCAATTTTAACAGCTAATTTTAGCATATAGTGTTATGGTCTGACGCAAAGGGAAGAAAGGTTCTAAGTTCTAACGGTATATAACAGCTCAGGCATAGGACTTGAAATTCATAAGAGAAAGGAATCATAGAACTTTTGTCACATCATATATAAACATTAGCACAAAGACTGTTCAACAATTGAACATGATGGATATTGAATAGTAATGCAATTCCACACACATACACAGCCTGCTAGCCATATATCTAAGATCATCAGTGCTATATTAACCAGGCAAAAAGTAAAAGATTGCATTCACATATTTGCCAGGGCTATCATTTGGAGGAAATACGGAGTCAATTCCATCGAGTTCTCTGTTCAATTGAAATCCTCAGTCTTAACCCAATTAATAACATTGTAAACGAGCAGACCCTAATCACATTCCCTTAACTAATCTGTTAGGAATCCCATCCAGTCTTATATAATCTGTTTTATCCATAACACTGTAAATTTCCCACAAATTTGAAATTTGACTTGCTTAATTCTAAACAATAAAGCTAATTACTCACATGCAATGCTCAATTGTGTGAAAACATCAACACCCATTACACCAAGCAGCTTGCATATAAAGATAAAAAACACAATCCTGAAAAAAAATTATGAAGATCCCACATCAATAGACCATTTATAGACACATTTAAAGCTAAATTGCAAAAGATTAAAGCAAACCCAGATGACAAAATAAAGTAAATTAGCAACAATACCTCCCTCTGGTACCAATTCTTATGAGAGCAACCTTTGTTTGCGGCTGTTGTTCAACAGCAATTGAGGCCCTTGTGATCAAATTATTGCTGCGATTATGAGTCTTGAGGGGCCGCATAGAGAATACAAGAGCTGAAATTGAACCGGCGCTGAAATTACTGGTAATAGGTCGGGTGCTGGCGGGAAAGATGGCTGCTTGATTCAGGGAAGCCATGGTCTCCATTCCAAGAAAATGGAGATTGAGAAAGAGAGAGAGAGGACTTTTTACGAGATTGGCTTTTTTTTGTTTCTTTTTCTATCGGGGGTTCAGGCTTGTACTCATCCCATCAACTTATCCTCCAGCTCATACAATAATCTTGCCACATCATCACTTAATTCCATTCAAAAAAGGAGGCAAATTTGGGGCCCACTCCCCATTTCATAGGGCCCGCTTAATTGTTACCATGCCCCCATTGGACCTTGCACCTCAACCAAAATTTTCCAATATGGAATGTGTATAATAAAATTTTAAAATTAAATATATAATTATAATATTAATATAATTATATTATGGTAAAAAATAAAATTATTAAAAGAAATGTCTCACAAAGAAAAATCCTGCAATCTGTTTGTAACAAATTTGTATCTAATTATAATTGTGAAACATATTAATACATGATATTAGATAAAATTATAAAAAGGCTTTACTTATTATACATTTATTCAAAAGAGTTATCACTAATATTTATCCACATAACAAGTAATCAAAATTTCAACGTAAACATTCGCAATATATATTATTTTTTTAAAATTATATTTGTAATTATAACTGAATGAAACTTCCCACGTGCCTCAATTTTTCTTCCAACTATTTGAAATTTTTATTTATAAAAGATTACATACACATGCAAATGTTTGCCACATGTACTAGTAGTACAATGTAATGGAAGTACTCTCTTGGGCTGGGCGGAGTTTTAGAAAGCAAGACTCATAGCATCGTTGTTTTGGGCCTTGTTGTGGCATTAAGGAAATTTATATTGGAATGGTTGGGCTCTAAAACTAGCCCACCACCTTAAGCTAAAAATCCAGATTTACTGAAGCACTTAGGAATAGACAACAACTTAAAAAGTTTAAATGGTCCAATTACTCAGATAGTATTAAACCCATCAGCCAGAGTGAACACAGGGGCTTGTGATATAGGTTTGCCTTAATTTAGGTTAAAACTTTGATGTACAAACCAACTCCACATTTTTAAATTTCTTATTAAATTAGTATCATAATTAAATTAAAATTTATTAATAAATAAATTTTGAAGCTGTTCAAATTAGTATTTCAAACAAATTTCTTATTTACAAAGTAACAAATGGAGCTTATATTTTATAACAGAGAGAGTTTTGTTTATTTAATTGGTTTTTTTTATATTTTTGATGTGGATCTGATGTAATAAATATTTACTATGGTAACATAATTTTTATTTTGTGAATATCAATAACACATAGTAATTATTACTCCCTCCGTCCCAGGATAAAAGTCTTGGTGGATTTTTCACGCATATTAAGAAGAGAAATGAAATGGCAAAATTGCTCATAATAATATGTCATTAATCATTTAATAGTGTGTGTGTGTGTGTGTGTGTGTGTGTGTGTGTGTATATATATATATATATATATATATATATATATATATATATATATATATATATATATACTACTCCTTGAAATTCAGCCCAAATGCTCAATAAATAATGTTGTGTTTTCATAACAAGTTGGCATAATCAATTTTCCATAGAGAAACTCCACATTCAATTCTCACAAGACTTCTTCTAATAATTCGTGCATATTCATAGAATCTGGCGCACAATTTTGAATGAAAAACCAAATTGAAGCAAATCCACACTCAATGTAATCATATTTTCCATAAAGCTTGCATAAATTGTATGCTCCACTAAAATATTTTCACCACATAACTAATTATACTTATTGAATATGAAGAGAGAATTAGAATAAGAAAAATATGAAAAATTTAATGCTAAGGGTATAATAGAAAAAATTGTGTAAAAATTTGGTTATTAAAAGAAAGTGGACATTTAAATGAGACTTTCTAAAACAGTAATAAAAATTTGGTAAAACTATAATGAGGCATTATTCCGTGAATGCAGGCGCTCTCAGTGTCGATCTGTCCCAACCCAACGGTCAAAATATTAAATTTGGGCAGAGAAAAGAGAAAGAGAGAGTAGTTATTATTCTTTTTTTTTTTAATAAAGTTAACAGCTCTTTTTTAAAAAATAATTAAATATTAAGTGGCTTTCTGTTCCTGTTCCTGTTCCTGGTCATGGCAGCCCACAAGTAAGGTATGTTTCCAATACAAGCAGAAATCAATTATGATATGATACCTACTATGGAAACATCACTCTACCATACAAACAAGTTTTTTTTTCCAACAAACACTTTCTTCAATAAAAAGGCTAAATATGTGTATATGGCATAAAATAAAATAACTCTAATTGTCACAACAGCCTCTGACTATAGGCCTAGGATATCAATAAACATAATTGCATGTCTTATTTAATTAATTCCATCCGTGCCAAATTAATGACTATCGTGTATATATGACCACTAAATTTTACATTGTTATTTATTTTAAAATTTAAAATTTTGGAGTTACAATTTGAGACAGTATTATTGAGATAAAGACTTGTTAAATCGTGATTGTCAAATCTTGTAATCAACGTTACAAAATGTTTGCGATTATATAAGTTTTTATAGTTACTACTATTTGATATGAATCAAGTCCTAACATGCATATGATTATAAAATAAAAAAATTTAAAAAAAAAATAAGAGAGTGAATTTAGAAGCTGGTAGACAGTAGTGTTGTTGATGTTCTTTCATTTCTTTATATGTATGCAGTGTGTGGGAACCTTTATTATGGCACCACCTTATTCATTGTCCTCTCTTTTCATCTGTCTCATTATTTTTTTTGGGGAATCTCATTCGTCATCTAATCTCCCACAAAGACATAAAATTAATCTTTGAATTTGTCAGACTCCATAGATAGATTCTCTTTAAATTGAAGCTAAAAACAGGGTGTGAAGATCACATGAAGAATACAATACTACAATACAATATATATGGCAACTTTATGTTGAATCGTAAAGTGAGAAAAAGATTATAAATAAAGAGAAACCCCCAACAAGTCAAGTCAAGTCAAGGTGCTTCACTTGCCCTTAAAAGGGGGGAAGCACAAACACACATGCATGATCAAACTATAATATTCATATGGAGTGTGTGTGTGTGTATATATATATATATATATATATATATATATATATATATGAATGATGACATGCATTGGATTGGACAATCTCTAGAGTATCTTTTTCATGTATTGTGACCCATTTCGCACTTTTTCTTTTCTATTTTTTTAACTTTACTTTTGTGTTCTTTAGATTTCGGTGGTGGTAAAAAGGAAATTAAAGAAAGTGCGTCGATGTGGTTGGTTTTGTTCTCCAAGCTGATATACTAGTATACCTGTGTAGATAAAAAGAGAACAATTCTAAATACGGTTAGGAAATTGATATTTTTATATTATTTTTTAATATTTTTACCTATAGAACTCACATTTTAGTTGACGTTTTGAATTTTTATTGACTAATATGTGGGCCTTATATATGAAAATATCAAAAAATATGTAAAAATATCACTTTCTTACATTTACATGTACATCGGTAATTTAGATCTGAACCATTCGTACAGTTACCGTTTTTCTCCAAAACAAGATATTGACAAGTATAACATCAATAATTAATTTTTAGAATCAAAATATTGATATTTTTAAAAAAATTGATATGAATTTTCGGTTTTAAAAATACTATTATAGAATTAGTACTTCACTTTGTAAAAAATAATAACAAGATATATTACTTTTAAAAGTAAAATAAATCATATCAATTTTAAATTTAAAAAATATTTAATATTTATTTTAAAAAAGTCACACTTGATCTTTATAGTTGAACTGGTATTGAATATTACTACTATAACTATATATTTAAATATTTTGACGAATTTTAGGTGGAGGTAGTAGTAAACGTTGTTACTTTCTTTAATGCCAAAGGAAAGCACAGAGAAACGTGAGCACGGGAAAATGGAGGAGGTGGGAATTTTAATGCTTTACATCACCCGTGGTCTCTACGGCCACAATCATGTTTGATGCTTTTATATATATATATGGAAAAAATTTTCAGCGGACTGGTCCGCATGTGAGAAACTTTTTTCGACGAACTGATCCGTTAACGGATCGACTATAGCGACAATTTTTTAGACTATGACGACAGTTCATACCGTCGCCATAGTACCGCATAGTATCTATATATATGCCATCACTTTTAATTTAATACAATACACTATTAAAGTAAAGTAGTACTGTATAGTACACTATTATGTTCAAAAAATTTAATTTGGTAAAGGAATAAATAAATCAAATGACTACTTTTCGAACAACTTGATTCAGCCTTAATACTCTATTAAAAAACACTTTATTTGGATTCTCCTTATTATTAAGTTGAAATATTTTTAAATTTAAAATTAATTCGAATTTATTTAGTTTTAGAGAATAAAATTATAAAATATATTATCAATAATATTTATTATTTTTCAATTAAATAAATTATATTACTGTAATATTTAAGAAGGGGGTGGGGGGAGGGGGGAGTAAAGGGAAGTTTACCCTATCTGTCCTTTGTCCTTGAGCCTTAAATAACAACCCAAATCAACCACCACTTTGTATTACCAAAGTACTGACAGCCCACCTGCGGGAAGGCGTGAGAGAGTGAGCCCACAAACAATTACTAACATTGGAGTACTATAGGAGAATTCAAATATAGTAGTAGTAGTACTTGTACAAAATTACTATTGCCTCCGTCCCAAATTAATTACATTTCTAGGACTTTTTAAAGTCAAATTGACTATTTTTAAAATTAATTTTTTTACTATTTTTGCTAACATATAGGTAAAGATATTATAACCAAAAGAAAGTATATACAATTTATTACTACTTTTAATTTTTATAATTTTAGAAATATATGTATATATGTTTAATTATTAATTTTAAAAATAGTCAATTTGACTTTAAAAAGTTCTAAAAAAACAATTAATTTGAGATGAAGGGAATAGTATTAAATTAAATTTCTGGTATGAGTAGTTTATATAACTACTACTACTATGCCTACATGAACTATGCACGCAAAAGCAGGCAGGCAGGCAGGCTAACAGAAAGAGACCCCCTTTCATTAAATTGCCATTCCAATAAATTAATTGGTCCGCACAAACATGCTAGTGTTTCCATCACTCAATATAACGTACATACTACTCCCTCTATAGTCTAAGTATCTTATAGTATGTCATTTTAGAACAATTATATAGGCACAAATAAATAAATAATTGTATAGTATTAAACATAATATTAATTATTTATAATATTCTTAAATTTTTATAAGTATTATAATTGGTTTCATATTCTCTCTTATTTGTAATATTTTTTATAATTTTTTTTAAAAAATATTATTGCTCTCATTTATTATTCTCTTTCTCTCTCCCTCCTCATAAAACAACTCATCCGAAAATCCTCTTCGCTCTCTCTCTCTCTCTCTTACAATTAACATTATACTTGAAAATTGGAGTTCCATCTTTTTTATTTTAAACAAGTTAAAAATTGACGTCTTGCACTTTAAGATTTTTTTTGTATACTTTTTATTTTTATTAACTTTCCCACCATTTTTATTTATAAAAAGCTATTTAGGCCACACGAATTTTTAAAAGAAAAAAAATGCAACTAACTCCAACATGACAACAAGTAGAATTATAGATTTGAATATTCTTTCAAGTGATGAAGAAAGTCCAATGAATGAGTTGAATGAAAATCAAGAATTTTTGAATTTTTTTTATTTAAATGTTGATATTCAGATTATATTGATACAAATTCTGATAGAAGAGCACATGTTAATAGAGAAATTCAACCACATTAAACAAGATAAACAAGAGAGAGAGAGATGGAGAGAAGAAAAAAAGTGAAAAGAAAAAAATGGATGTAGCAAAAATTAGGGAACTGCAAGAAAAAATAGGAGTGAGTTTTGTTGTGATAAGAAGAAAAAGAGTTAAAAGTATTCGAAAATTATGAAAAAAGATCTCAAAAAATTAGGTGAAGTAATGAAAGATAATTTGAAAAAAATTGTGACTAATTTTCTTAAATTATATCAAACGACAAATAATTAAAAAAATAAAAAATATTTAAAACGATATATATTAAGTGATGGTGGGAGTACTCCAATCTTATAAGAGTAACATTGGCAACAATTTCATAATTGTTAAATTTTATTCCACGTGTATAGAAAGAAAAATGTTCAACACTTTATCCCACAAACTTACATAAATTGTCGGAACTAGTCATATTTTGTGGGTGACAATTGGATTTGTCTTGGAAAATATATAGCCTAGCTAAGCAAAAATATAAATTTAAGCAACATGAATATATTCACTATTTCAATTTCAATATTACTCCATTCGATTTACAATAAGAGTTCTATTCTACTTTTATAAAAAGAATAGAATTGTGTATGAGTCAACTAGGGATTTGAATTGTTGATTTTGAAATCATTTAAGAATTAAAAGAATTGAGTTTTAACGAAATATGAGATTTAGCGTATGAACTCAAATTGGTTAACAAATTAGTCATGCTCAAATTCGAGTCAAACTCAATCGAACCGATCTTAATCGAACTTGGGTCAAACTTGAAAAAAAGATTATTTAATTTTTTTAAAAAATAATTAATTTAATATTAAATGAGTCGAACTCGACAAAAAAATCATATTATTCGAGTTTAATTCATTTTACTAAGCGAAAAAATAAACTTATTAAAATACGAGTTTAATTCAAATTAAACTTAATCAAGTCAAATCGAGTGGAATTGCGGCACAAATCTAATCGTTTGCAGCTGCATTAAAAAAAGTTTAATACTATTGAAGATATTTTTTATTTTTTTTTGCATTTTGTGTTGATTATAGCAAATTTGGTAGATGAGAGATTATCGGTAGTGAAAAAGAAGTCAGACGGAGAGGGTGATTCATCCACGTGGCAGAAAATTATGACCTCGATTAGCGTAACCCATGCGCCCATCACCAATTAACTTGTCCACAAAGATAGAACCTGTCAAACAAATACTGGAAACAAACCAGCAACACCCAACTGCCACATCTGACCCAAACTTTTCACAATTCACCAGTGGGGGCCCAGTTTTATTCACTCGTCAATCTAATAGGCCCACCTCTAAAATGGCCTATTTTACCGTACTGAGTAGTATTAATTGTCTACGTGGCGTGTGCTGGCAGACTTCAGTCGGCAGAAGTAACGTGGCAGATACTCTGGTAGCCAGTCGGTTACCCGGCATTACAGTAGAAAAAGTAAATAAAATCCCCGTTAATGTAACTTAGCAGGATAACTCAAACCGCTTTTTATTCCGAAACAGCCCCTACAATTTCGCATGATTTACGGACTGACCAGATATCTGTTTGTTACCTTCTTAAACCGAATCTCATAAATAGACAAATCCCCAAACAAATTTCCCTCTCGTCTATAAAAGCAAAATCTTTTTCTTCCTCTTTTTCTCTCTCCACCAATAAAGTCCACCATTCATACATATAGAGGACACATATACAGAAATTAAGAGAAGAAACGTACCCCATTGTTGAGTAATTTTCATGGCGGTTGAAGCTCGGCATTTGAGTCTCTTTCCTCCTCAATTTCTAGCCAACAGGTGCGTGTTAATTTCATTGTTTTAACGTCGATTTCCTCTTGGATTTTTTCGCTTTCTGTGGAGTCATTTTTGTTACTGAATCAACAGAGAAATTATGAACGGCATTGATGTCAGCGCAAACATGTATGGAGCTCCGATAGGATACGGAGGAGGATTGCCGCCGTTGTCAGGAACCACGACTGAGACTTTGCTTCCGGTGTACGGCTCCGATTCGGTTCCGGCGGACAAGACTCATCCTGCAATGAAGGCCGACAGTGGCCTCACCTACAATCTTCCGGCTTCAAGAAAGCGTACAAGAGATTCTATTAATCCGTTGATTGATTTTCCGAACAATCAAAACCAGAATCATCTCAACCGTTGTGGCGGTTCTTTCACATTTCTAGGCGAAGATATCTCGCTTCAGATCCAACATCAGCAATTAGAAATCGATCACTTCATCGCTCAACACGTAAGAATTAATCTATTTTTTTTCTCCTATTAAAATATCTGAAAATTTCATACATTCGTGAATCTGGTATTGACTACTAAATTGCGTGTTTATATATATATGCATACAGACGGAAAAGGTGAGGCTAGAGCTTGAAGAACGGCGAAAGAGAAATTCCCGGCGAATTATTGCGGCGGTTGAGGACGGAATAGTGAAGAGATTAAGGGCAAAAGAAGAAGAAATTGATAAAATCGGAAAGGTAAATTGGGCGCTAGAGGAGAAAGTGAAGTCTCTTTACATAGAGAACCAGATATGGAGAGACTTGGCTCAAACAAACGAGGCCACAGCCAACGCCCTCCGTAGTAACCTCGAGCAGGTACTTGCTCATGTTCAGGACGAGCAATACCACCGCACCGGAGAAAACAACGCCGCCGCTGATCTAACCGCCGATGCGGAGTCTTGTTGCGGCAGTAATTACGACAATGACGAGCGGCGACTGGAGAATGGAGAGAGAAAAGTTGAATACGATTATGGTACAAGTAATGATACTGATGGTACAACTAGTAGGATTCATAATAGCAATCGGTTGTGCAGAAACTGCGGGAAAGTGGAGTCGTGCGTATTGCTGTTGCCGTGCAGGCATCTCTGCCTATGCACCGTCTGCGGATCGTCTCTCCATACTTGTCCTATCTGTAAATCTACCAAAAACGCTAGTGTTCATGTTAACATGTCATCTTCGTGATATTACTACATTACAATGTCAAATGCCGCCACCAAATTTTTGGAAAATGATAAAAGAAAAAAAAGTGGGTAGATATTCTCATTCTTTAGTAATATTTATTCTTTTTTAGGTTTCTTCTTTATTTCCTGTTAATTTGTGCATCTTAAATTAAAAAAGTTTGGAGTGTCTTGTTTTTGTTTTTTATACGCACTCGGAAAAAATGTTGTTAGTGGAACGTTTAGTATGTTTAGATACTACTCGAAATTTTATTGTTTATATGCACTTGAAAAATGTCGTCAATTTATTTATTTTTGACGCAATTTATATAACACTCATTTTTAATATTTGGAATTTATGAACAACGCATTAAAAATAATTTTGAGAGTTTTGTACGTTTAAAGTTCAAAATTGTGTTTGAATTAAACGTTTTAATGTCGGTTGTTGTAACAACTCGGGTTAAATTTTGAATTGTCCGACTCTTAAAAGCTCAGATTGGATTGTTACATATGGTAAAGATTATCTGATCAGGTTGTTGAAAGTGAGAACACAAAGGCAACTGATGTTATTTTACAATGATTAGTGATTTAAGGCATTGTCTGAATGACTTTGATTTGAATCAGACTTAAGATTTCATATTTTTATAAAAAAAATTAGATAATTTTACACAATTTTTTTACATAAAAAATAAATAAAACCCGTATTTATATGAGTGATACATAGTGAAAATAATAAATTTCTCTGTAACAATAATAATTCTCCTAAAAATAGTATTGTGTTCTTGAAGAAACGCGTTACTAGTGCAAATGCAAACGTACGTTAATTACAAAACATATCCGTGTCCTTTTTCTTTAATTAATTAATTGTATTTATGTGATTGATTTATATTTTTTGATAATACAACCAATTAATGTGGTGTATCCGGCACAATTTATTTAGCAGGTAGTTTCGCAGTTACTCCGTATGAGAGGGTGTGGGTCCGAAGGAGTATAGGGGGTCAACGGATTGGGGAGTGAAAGTGACAGGTGCAGTATAAAGACTGACACGTAGGACGCGCGCAAGTGTCGCTGTTGAGGACAGAGGTGGTAGGACCTACAAAAGGTTAACCTCGTGTGGTGGGTGGGGGTGAACTGTGTACTGGGGGCACGACTTTAAAGATTTTGGGACCATACACGAGAATGGGTGGTTGTAGAATCCCGCCAAACTTGTTCAGAAAAGATCGACAAAAAAGTAGTAAATGAACGAAAAAGAAAAAATCATGATTTTTGTACGGTATTTAAATTAGTTTAATTTTTTTTAGATTGGGCATTTGTTTTGTTATATACTATTCCCTCTGTCCCAAATTAATTGTATTTTTAGGACTTTTTAAAATCAAATTGACTATTTTTAAAACTAATTTTTTTACTATTTTTGCTAACATATAGGTAAAGATATTATAACCAAAAGAAAGTATAAATAATTTATTACTAATTTCAATTTTTATAATTTTAGAAATATATTTATATATGTTCAATTATTAATTTTAAAAATAGTCAATTTGACTTTAAAAAGTCCTAGAAAAGCAATTAATTTGGGACGGAGGGAGTAACATTTAGTTTGTTTAGAAATTTAGGCACATTTAATTTTTTTTTTATTAATATAAAAATAATTTATTTAAAACGTAACTTATTTAGTGTATGTTATATTTTAGAGTTTAAAATTTTTAAAATTCAAATGCTGTGTACATTTGAGAAACTTATTCGTTTAAGCGTAATTTTTTTTTAATTTACAAATAGAACTTTTAATTTTGAGAGTCCAAACTCATCGCATTGAAAATGGTGAATACGTTTGTGGTTTAAAAGCCCCTCATTCGTCCAAATGCCTAAACGTATCATAACAAACAAACTCTTAAACAAACGTTAAAACGCATCAAAATCAAACAAGCTCTTAAACAAACGTTAAAACACATCAAAACTAACGTGTTCTTAACTCACAAACACGTTGTTTTAATTTTAAATACAACACACTAAAAATTATATTGCGTGTTTTAATTTTAAATACAACACATTAATATTTTTATATGATCCTTCTCATATGAATAAGGTATGAGTTTTATTTTTGTGTGAAAGAAATTCATGTAAAAATATTATTTTAATATATAAAAATATCAGTTTTCAAAATAATATTATCACTCCGTCCCAAATTAATTGCATTTCTAGGATTTTTTAAAGTCAAATTGACTATTTTTAAAACTATTTTTTTTACTATTTTTGCTAACATATAAGTGAAGATATTATAACCAAAAGAAAGTATATACAATTTATTACTAATTTCAAATTTTATAATTTTAGAAATATATTTATATATGCTTAATTATTAATTTTAAAAATAGTCAATTTGACTTAAAAAAATTTTAGAAAAGTAATTAATTTAGGACGGAGGGAGTACAATATTTGATATCTTTCGAAATTTAGATACTCTTTACCGCTGCAAACGTTAATAACCGTAGAAGCTATTCAAAACAGTAAAAAGTAAAGGCAGAAAGTAAATGGAAAGCATCTCTCCGTCCATTTAGTGCGACGAGATGGATGATGGGATGTTAAATTAAGAAAGGGGCGTGTTTGGGCGTAACGTTAAGTATAGAGGGAGTGTGGGGCCTACAAGGGTTGTGCATAAATATAATAATAATGGGGGTTGTCATAACTCATAAGGGTACTGGTGCTACAAAGGAAGGAGGGTAGGATTAGACTGGTTTATATAATGATGACGATGATGGGTGCAAGTTACTACTAAAAATGGGCAGTGTTTGTGGGAAAGGGACAGGCGACAAATCAATGCAAAACCCCAAAGTCGAGATGTGAATCTATGACTTCAAAAAATAAATAAAAAGAGAGATGTATGTATGTATGTATGTGTGTGTGTATATATATATATATAAATTATACTTTCTTGGTTCAAAAATTTAATATAATTTAAATTTTTAAAATGAAAATATATAAAATATTTTTAAAGTCAAATTTAATGTGATTTATTATATTTTTAAAACAAATAAATCTTATAATTAATAATAACTTTTAAATCTTTATTTTTATAATTAAATAACCTAAAAGTATAGAATTTATATCAATTTCAAATTAAAATATCATGAACTTACTTACAAAAATTAACATTGGCCATGTATTTTAAACTGAGGGGAATATAATTTAATAAATTTTGGATTTTTGTCACATTTTGGTGAATAAAATTTAATTTAATTATTTATGTGTTCTTTAGTATAATAAATTGGATGGATGAGGGTACAATAATAAGTGAGCTTAATTTGGACATGAAACGGTCTGCTTTTGTCTACTGCTTTGAATGAATGAATCCATGAGTCTTTGTAGTTACTGTCAGGGGTAGTACCATTTTAATTATTATGGAAACAGTGTTATGATGTGCAGTGAAAAATCAGGAAGGGCAGGCTCTGCTTATTTTGTTGAGTTCACCTAACGGTTGAAAGGCAGCCTAATTGTGAAGCCATCATCAACTTTAGTCTGCGGGCAAATGACAAATCTATACCCCGAAATTATCAACTTCTTCATTTTTATCCACGTGTTTGCGAATAAACAATTAACACTTTCATAAAATTTTAAAATATAATGTTATTTTTTTTTGTCGGTTCCAGCCAGTTAGTCCCCTGAAATACAGTTTAACTGTCGTTGACGTAGTTTGACAGTATAACTGTAATAATATACACCCAATTCTCTCTAAAAAAACGTATCTGGTCATTCTCTACGCAAATTTTGATTTATTGACAAAGAGATGAAGAAATAAATTCATCATTCCACTCTAATCGATTCAAGAATACGAAAACGAACTAATACCCTCTTCAGATATCCCAATTGAAATAACCATAAATGATATTTTCGTAAAAATAGTATTCTTGCTTATTTCAATGATCCTCGATACAGAAGAAAGAGTTCGAAAAATTACTAAATATGGTATTATAGAAGTGCATTCAATCGTCACAAAAAGAGAATTTGATCGAGTATTGATGAGTTAAAGAATTTAGGCCAAAATACCAAATGAAAGTGGATTGATTCTTTTTCATTTTCGAGAAAGTGCATATCTTACCTAAATCTTCTTCCATAATGGTACGAAATAATAGTGTTATTGGAGTAGATACACAAATCACTTTAACTACAAAAAGCCTTATGAGTGGATTGGTTGAGTGGAGAGAAAAAAAAAAGAATTGAACTAAAAATATTTTTTTGGAGATATCCATTTTCCTAGAGAGACGGATAAGATATCTCGACATAGTGACATCTTGATACTGCCAAGAACTAGAAAAACAAATTCCAAGTCATGACTCTACGATCGTTAAGTCATGACTTTACGATCTAAGTCATTATTTTACGATCGTTAAGTCATTACTCTACGATCGTTTATTCTTTAGTCATGACTTAACGATTATAGAGTCATTACTTAGATCGTAGAGTTTAGTGGATGTTCTGTTTTTTACTCTAAAAATTCATTAGTAACCTGTAAGTAACTTGTAATAAGATATTTGTACAATTATAAACTTGCAACAACTAGAAGTGCTGAAATCAATAACAATAAGTTCTAAAAATCAAATCATATTGCATATTAATAACCACAAGTGCTGAAAAATAAGGAAATTATCCAAGATTACTTAAAGTAGAGGCAAATTGAAGGAAATTTGCCATACATACATAAATAGCGGCATTCCAAAAATAAACCAATACAGTTTTGCATCACAAAAGAGACCTAAAAGACTTGACTTCTTAAAATTCACAAAAGAATACCATAACACGCCAATACAGCTTAAGTAACATAAATAAGATGTAAATTTAGTTTAGGCTACGTACATAAACTATAAAAGTATTGGAGGCTTGAAGTCTTCATCTGGTAGTGTTGCCCTTGGTTGTCTTAACCTTGTTTCTAGATGCTTCTATAGCTTTTCCTAAGTTGTTCACAATCACATAGTGTTTTCCCTTCCTTAAGATGAGTGGAGTCCCTTTATATGAAGAGTATGTCTGGAGAGTACCAGTAGTCAACTAACCCCTAGGATCTGAAGTGCATATTGATGAATTTGACTTTAATGTTCCTTTAATGGCAGATGATTCTGTTAAATCGCAAATGAACCTTACTAATTTGGACTATTTCTCTCTCTCAGCGACCAAATAAAGGAAACTGAACAGATTTTTTTTCTAATTTTGACTTTTTATTTGGTAGAATAATACGTAAACTGTATGTTGTATATGTATACCGTATTTCATACTTTTTAAAAAACACATACTTATGTTAATGTGTCGACATATGTCTATTTCAGGCGACTAATTGGCCCAAATATAGACAAAAAAGAACGACATTATATTTTAAAAATTCATAGAAGTGTTGATTGTTTATTCACAAACATGTAGGTTAAAAACGAAGAAGTTGACAATTTCGAAGTACATTTTTATCATTTGCCCTTAGTCTATTAACATAATTGTGGTCGCGAATTTGTTCAGTTATTAGCGTTTATATTATTTGATATATTTATAAATAAATGTGATATAATATTTTTCATATGTTACACTTGAGTTCTAAATTGTACATTTGAAATAAATATTTATTTAAATTTTATAAACTTCTAAATGCTGTGTAGATAAAGATGAATAAAATAAAATAAAATTAGGAGGTTTAATGATCCTAATCCGTTGTTTTTGCATTGTGTTTCACGTGAGTAGGATTTAGTCGTGTAGCAGGAGGGAGGAAAGTGTTGTATTTGTGTGCCATCAACTTGTCGGAAGGGATGGCCAAAGTTTTGTTTCACCGGCCTTCCTGTCCCTGGGTGCTATTTGGGGCCCACACAACTATGTTTTGTAGTGAGTGTTATTTTATTTAAAATAAATAATCGTAGACTGAATCTATGTACACCAAAATAAAAATATTAAGATACTGTACTTTTATTTTAAACATCAATATTTATATTTATATTTATATTTATATTTATAGGTTCTAACAAAACCAGTTGTCACGTATCTAATGTTACAATATATTTTATTAAATAATGTATTTAAAAATTAGTTTTTGGTTATTTGGTTCCAAGCATGTTAACAAGTGTACGATGAGAGATTCCTTACCGACCGTCTCATTTATAAGTACAAATAATGGAGTAGCATAACTTGTTCCTAGGATCTTGTTGTTCATTATTGGATTATCATATCATTATTTTAATATATTTTAAATATTACTACATCTATATATAAAATAAAATGTGTAGTCAATTTAGGACATTGAAATTGCCTACTACTAGTAATTTATACTCCACAGTCCACCATTCCGCAAATAATGTCAATAATTTTCTTAAAAAACTATTTATTAAAGAATATTTAAAATCAAATATATCTAAAATATGCACAAAAGTTATATAAACGTACGAATGCGATACAAATTTTATGTTCCCAACTCAGAGATATATTTTTCTTTTTAATCTATTCTAAAATTAGAGGCGCATTTCTATTTTAGAAGTATAAAGTGACGTGATATTCTTAATTTGTTATTATTTTAAAAGTATAAAATGACACGATATTTTTAATTTGTCTTTATTTTTTCACTATCATTTTTAGTATCACACTATCACAACTAAATTTATAGTTAATATTAAGACTATATTTGAAAATATAAAAAAGTCGTTATTTTATAAATATATCTCTAATTTTGAAATAGAATGAGTATTAACTTAAAAAAGAGAGTTTCATTTTTATATTAATATATTTACATAGGGTTGCTATGAATATAACACAAAGTTATTTTATGCTCTCTTCTTGTCCTTAATTTATTTAGCAATTTATAATTAATATAAACAAATACTTTTGACAGGTATTTTGAACTCCAAGGGTCTGCCATAAGAGCAAGTACTTAGATTAGTCCAACAAGACGGCCCCTGAAATTCATTGCACCAAAAATTAAAAAAAAAATTAAAAAAGAAGTAAATTTTCATCGATATAAATGATGTGAGAGAGACATTAGTAAAACGCCAAACTTAGCATTTAATGAGGAAGTGAGGCTGCTGAAACGGTAGGAAAACATACCGAATTCCATAATAAAAGCTACTCCTATTTTTAATCTTTACCCAAAAAATCAAGTTTCTTTTTAGAATTTTCAAACTTTAAAAATAAATAATGGTTTTGTTTCAATTATTAATTATAAAATTATAATAATAAATTTTAAGCATTATATTTTCTTCATTTCAAAGCATTTTATATTTTATATTAATTTAAAATAAAATTATTAAAAAATTAGACTTTTGTTAGAAGAATGGAATAAGTAAAATATAGTATTTGACTAGTACTCCCTCCGTCCCAAATTAATTGTTCGGTTTTGACTTTTTTAAGTCAAATTGATTATTTTTAGAATTAATAATTAAGCATATATAAATATATTTCTAAAATTATAAAAATTGGGGTTAGTAATAAATTGTATATACTTTCTTTTGGTTATAATCTCTTCACCTATATTTTAGCAAAAATAATAAAAACATTAATTTTAAAAATGATCAATTTAATTTTAAAAAGTTAAAATTAAATAATTAATTTGGGACGAAAAAAATATTTCGGAGGACCTTATGCGGGAGTAGTAAGCAAAGCAAAGATGGTTTGCTTCTTTTTTTTTTCTTTTTTTTTTATTTTAAATTTAATGCTAAATAAAATAAATAAATATAAAAGTAGGGCCCGTGGGGGTTGTGTATTGTAGGGACCACCATATCAGGGACTGACCGTCTGTCGCTTTATGACCGGCACAGCATAAAGGATTAGTATAGTCTCCCAACACGTGAATCTGATTCCCCTTTCACTCATTAATCATATCTTTAATTATTACTTTTCTCTAATCACTAATTTATTCCTTCTTATTTAATTAATTAGTACGCTAGTAGTGGTAGTTAATTACTAGTACTAATTTTTGTTCATGTTCTTTTGTACTAGTATTAGTAGTAGTATTAAATCTAATTAACTAATTACTAATCCCACATTTTGACATTTAGTTGTAATTACCATCATATTCATTTATTTTTTTACACAACTTAAATTTATTTATATAAATATTAACTAATTAAATTTTTTTTACAACTTAAATTTATTTATATTAAATGCCAAAACTAATAAAATAAATGTGAAACATTAAGATTGTGTTTGAGTAGGCATTATTATATATTTGTAGATTAAAGTTAGTTACCGTCATATTCATTTAAATTTTTTTTTTTGTCCAATGCTAAGGACATACATTCAATATTTCAATCCCTTGGTAAATTACATTTGGTAACCTCCAAAATCCCCTATTTTCAATTCAATTCATTTGCCATAATTATCTTTGATTTCCCCAAAAGGGTCTTTCTCATTAGGTGACCGTTTCAGTATAAAAAAGCTACATTTTTTAATGCACAATAAAAATTATTATTATTATTATTATTATTATTATATGGTTATTTATTTATAAAGTCATTGTCACATATGTCAAATTGTCAATGTCCAACCTCTATCTAAATAAAATAAAGTTGGATAGCAAAATTAATTAATTAATTTTTACCTATACTATATATATATATATATATATATATATATATATATATATATATATATATATATATTATTTGGTGTAACTTGATGTCATCCAAATTTAATACTGCATTATTTAGTCGGCCCACACTTAAGAACATAGGTTGGAGTATTCATTATGCATGAACCCACAAAGAAAAGACAATATATATGAGAATTATCTTTATTAATTTCTTAGATAAAAAAGTATGAAAGTAGCACATGTTTGACCTAACACAACATAATTGATTAAGAAAATACTAGTGTGACAAATACTAAAAAAGATATTTTAAAAGATTCATGATTTGATGGCCATCAATCAAGTCGGTTTTAAAAAAAAAGTTAAATTCCTTTGATTTGGTCCCCCTCTCCCACAAAATTACACATCCGTCAAGTAATCTTCAACTATTATTCCCAATAACTTAAGAAAATGATATATTATTTAACTTTTTTTTGTCGACTTTTCAGCTGATTAATCACGATAGTGTGAAAGTCTCTTAAATATGCAAATATATACAATGTATATTATCGTGTTATGCAAATCCAACATATGTATCATAAATTTAAATTTAACGTGTATTTTAAAATTTATTGTCGTTCTATCAAACACAAATACAGATAAATTTTCTTTTTCACGTCGTGATTCAATTGGTCGACGATGACGACGGTGACAACCCACCCAACGACATTGTTTTTTTGGACATAAATGTAAAGGCTTATTAAGCACAAGTACATTGGACCATGCATTGTCTTTTTTATTTTGGGGTTGTGCAAGTGTAAAGAGATGGAAACTTGTGTGTGTCACATAAGTATGGTTGATATAAATCCAGATCCAAATTTTAGTTTGGGTGGTGGGGTTATGAAAGGAGGAAAGGAATAGGAATGGGAATGGGAATGAGAATGGGACAGGGACAATACAAAGCATAGAATATGGGATAGTAATCAAAGAAACATGGAGGGGACCCAACCTAAAATTTCTTCCCTTGTGAAAGGAGTAATTCATGTACTAATACTAGTCCATCATCTATGAATTGATTTGATTTTGTTTCTTCCTTTGTTTGTCTACTACTGGCAGAATATTTATTCATCTTTTTCAACAAAATACTGAAATCTACCCCCACACACATTCATCACTCAAGTCATGTTACATAACAATTGCAAGGTCTCCTAGCTAGTCAAATTATGGGTAGGCTACAATCCATATGCACTAGCATTTTCACCCTAGTGGGTATGGTCACACCATAGTATTGATTGAACCACACACCTAAAATCAAGGTTTACTATTAAAATGAAAATTGATTTCTAAGAGGTCTATTTTTTTTATGGAGACTAAAAGTAATAGACCGGTGTCTTTATTATGTAAAATCACATAGGGTATGTTCGGTTATTTGTGTTTAGAATATTTGCAGCAGTAGCGTTTGATGCGTTTTTCAAATGTACCATACCACTTTTGGAGCGTTGCGCTTGAACCTCAATTCAAACGCAGCGTTTGTAAGTTAAATAAGCCGCGTTTGAAATAAATTGCTTGTAAATGAATTTAATTCTCAATTGTGAACACACCAAACGCTCCTAACGCCGGTATACGAACAAGTACATATTCGAGTATACAACACAATATAAATCAGAATTTAATAAGCACTACAAATTGAAAATAAGTTCCCCCGAGTTTTCTCAAGTTCTTCCTCCTGTCCGCTTTTCCATATTTTTCTTAAGCCCGTAGAATGAAATATATCCCTAAAATTGAAATGTAATACTATATGTTCTAAATAAAAAACCTTTTTCAATGGGTTTTAGTGGGAATACTAATCAAATTTGGGGAATTCTTATTTTCTTCTATTCCTATCTATATAGAGGGGTAGTTAAGTTGAGACTTTTGGCTAGGAGAAAGTATGGTAGTGGGGGTCAAGATAAGAATCCACAACTCCCCAAAAGATGAAAAGAAAGAGAATAAAACCAATATTAACCTAGAAAATACAAATCATATCTGAAGTTACTTTATGTGAGAATTTGAATGACCCTGCCATGAGTAATCTACTTTTCATAGATGGAATTTTGTTGTGATAGGTGGTGGAGTAAGCCTAAAGATAAAAAGGGAACACATCTGCTTATTGCATTTTTGAATCCAAAACCTCTCCACTATAAATGATAGCCTAAAGATAAAGAATCACTAAAGTAAACAGAAAAGTAGAACTGTACCATGTATTCTTTTCTAAGATTTAGAGTTGAAACACACTGGTGCTGAAGTGTAAACATCAGCTTTCCCCATTAGCATTAGCATTATTAAAAATAAAATAAAACAGGAAACTGATTTATATAACGACTAATTTATGTTGGTAGTAACTTACGACTAATGTAAAACTAAAAACAATAAAATATAATAATAATGTATACATTTTTTTATCACCTCATATTTTATGTAACGATGATATTTAATGTCAATATATAAATTTGTCGTCGTATATAATGATGCTTATAAACAAATGTGATAAGGTTACGAGGATTTTCCCCTATCACATTAATGAGGAGACTGGCTGCAAAACCAAATCCCCCCATCTTTGGTAGCATCATTGTGTTTTACTGTGGGTTTGTGTGTGCCCACTTAGCCAAAAGACATGAATGATTTTAGTGGTTAGCTTTAGGAGTGGTGCCTAATGTGGACAACAAGGAACAACTGCATAACTTTAAGACAAAGTGCCCACCTTTCTCTGTGTGTAAATAGATGGAGAGTGGGCCCACATGACATTATATCTTACAGGGAATGGGTTTTTTTTCCTCCTCTAAGTGGATAGATGAGATGTGTGCATAGATTTCACAGGCCTCCTCATCTTGTGAAAGTAAAATATATTATTAAAAAAAAGGAAAAAAAGATTCTAATGAAATAATCCCACATCAAGACTTTAAACAGATGGAAGTACTGTGTTATGAGTCTTTGTTTACCTTTTCCTATCTTCCTTTTTGAAAGTAGCACATTCAGACAGTGAAATAGACAAGGACTAGAGAGTTGAGATTGACATAACAAAGAATCAGGCATTACTACAAATCCAGTAAATAGGAGGACACATTTGAGATGATCATCAACATGGAAATATGCATTATTTTGTATTGTCAACAGCACAGCCCTTTAATGCAAGAATATTTGGGTCCACCATTAATGGACCATAGGATTGTTTTTGGCCCAAAATCAATCCCAAAGTTTCTTGATAATGACCATGACCATGATATGGTCCCCATGTATTTTTATTAGGTATAATTTAATTTTACATGTCTACCAATCACAACCTTGCTAGGTTGGTTTTTAGTAAAGAATAACCACGTTTAACACAAACCTACACATAAATATGGCGTAAAAAGTTCCGCTAACTAATCTAGAAGCACAATTAGCATGTCGAATCAATAAAGATCTGTTTATTTACTAGCGCTTGCAGCTATAAACCCAAAATATCACGTTTGTGAATTAAATAAGTTATATATAAAATAAACTCTTTCTAAATAAATAAAATTTTAAATTACGTTCGAACTATTAAATGCAATAAATGGTTAGTAATCAAATTGCCATTGATAATATGAGCTCAAATGTTTTATTTTAATTGGAACTTGGGATCTAAAAATAAAAGACTATGGTGGCCACTAGAGGACATCAATGAAAGTACTTGAAGAAGACAAAGGCAAGTGGTTAAAGTCCCTAAAACAATTATATCTTCTAGATTTTGTACTGATGGGCGATATAAAAACCATTATTTGCCATTATAATTGTTACAAGGTCCCTGTTGTATGATTCCCATTGATTGTGCCATAACAGCACAAAACTTCCAGGTTGTTATCTCAGACATGAACCTGGCAGGACAAAAAGGGCCATATCATACAAGAAAACACAAATGATTTGATGCCAAATGGGCCCACAAGTGGGATCAATCATGAACTGTGATTTTGTTTTCACCTTTTAAAGAAGCATTTGAATGTGCTAAGCCAAATCTGAATTTTTGGGGCTTTAATAGTGACAGTGATACCCATGGCAAGGCACATGTGCCCTATGCATGCAATGTCATAATAGGACTTAACAACCATATTTAGATGAGTAGATTTAGCCATTCCATCTAATGAATGCTCATATGCACACCAATACCACAGAAGCAGAGGAGATGTGTTCTCTCTTCTTTCATTATTGAGGGATTATAAAAAATAAAAAGAATCCAACAACAAGAACAAGATGCATTTTTCATGGAGCAGCAAATTCATCAAAATTTATATTTGAAGTCAAATATTCTTTAAAAAAACTAATAAATAAATACACGCACACTTGCATATTTCTTGCTTTTTCTTTATTATAATTGACTAATTATCCATAAATATTCCTCCTTTTGTTTACAAATTAGTCCATATCTAATGAAAGGATCTGTCTATTCTATCTTGGCTAGTTGGGTGGCTCCCAATTTTAACAAAATGTTTAATCTTAAAACAAAAGTGTCATATACCACTGAGTCACAAGTTTAAGGAATATGTACAAGAAGCAAACATGATTACACTCTAATCTGTTACAAAATAAAGCAAAATATCCGCATCACTACTCATAAAAATGTTCAATATGCACACAACATACGAGTTTGACCATTACGTGCAAAAACAAAATGTTGATAACATTTACCAGACAAGTCCTAATTAGTGTACCAATTGCCCATCCTAAATGGGTCCTCATGACTCATGAGATAAAGCTAATCCTATCATCTAACAATCTAGTTGATTAGATATATAATCACATGTAAAACAATCCACTTTTCAAAGAAAGGAAATTTCCACGAATGCTCAAGGAAAAGATGCACTGAAGATATAAATTCTGGCCTATGCCAGATAATGAGGTTTGATGAAGCAAAAGTAGTTACCTTGTTCTTGTTGGGAGGGCTACAATTTTCTTCAACTTATTGTGGTCCCACCAGAAGAGGGTAAAATTCTCTGTGCAATTGAGTGGCTTCAGTGAAACTTTAATGGAATAGAGTACAGGCATTAGCACATTCAGAGAATACTTGCGAATTTATGCATATCATCACCTAAATTGTATAAATCATACGCTAGAATATGTATCTGCCAGTTGAAATCATTTTGTTTCCGGTCCTCATCAGTAATCACTATTTACAAGAATAACATACAGCACTATCACTAATAATGGTGCTTAATAAGTAGACATTGAAAAGAAAACAAGCACTATCACTTCAAGTTTGCATGTTATAATACGAACTTAGAATTAAGTGCAAGTGTGCGTCTTCGCGAGCATTTGAAGTTTTATACCATGATTATCAGATGACAGAATCACTGATCTACTGGGTGTGCAGAACGAAATCGGGTACAAGAAATGTTACCTATAGTAGAATAATGCACAAGGCATGTAGTTTTTGCTCCATAATTTAGAACGCTAGTACCCAGTACGCGCAATGTAGGGCGATAAAGAGTTCCCTGGTAACCTTGTTTTATACAACACTTCTGTTTTTCTTTTTGGGTGGCTAATTTAAGTTTGCTTGAAGAGCAAGAGCTGCAAAGTTGCACTCAAGACGCTACATCATGTTCTTTTCTATTTAATTCACGCAATAAAAAAGACAATGTAATATTGTAAAATTGAACAAAGTATGAATATATCTCTCCCACAATCACTTTTGTTTAGCCACAGAATGAAAGCAGCCTTCATTTCAACTAAAAAGCAGCCACCTCAAAGGGAAAGATGATTTAGTAGATCTTGGATGCACTGTTGGTTAATAAAACACATTTTTTTTTCTTTGATAGGTAATACAGAACCAGGTACACATTAGTTGTCAATGCACATAGAAATGAACTATGAGCAGTTTACTAGATTTGACATCCAAACAAAGTGGTATCACACCACACAAAGGATTCTTGTAGCTATAAACATAGGACAAATAAGAATATTGCATTTTTCAAAAGTGAAACAGCACAAGGACTTTAACATAACTTTGATCAGATGGCCTTTTTTTCTCACCACTGATCACGCAATAAAAAAGAACAACAGCTCCTCAAACATATACACTGTCAACATGCCAACATTTTTAGGGTTTAACTCAAAAACAATTTACATATAACTACTCATGCAAAAGACATTATATTCTAATAAGTTATATCTCAAATTTATTGGATCTTCGTGATTATCTATTTCTGAATTTTTACTGATTTCAAGAATAAAAGGTACAGATCATAATACACGTTACGGTACAATGTGAAATTACTTTCTTAGCCAAAAACAAAAAAAGAAAAAGAAAAAAAATTCTATAGAAAATAGATTACTCAAAAAGAAGAAACTTGATTAGGCATGCCAGTTAGGAGAGATTATAAGTGAGTATTAAACAAAACTTGAGCAATCGTAATAGTCACCAAAGAAAATTTATCTTACTAACAACTGGACTCACAATTATCATCAACTGAATCTACTAAAAGGACTCCTTGCCCACTGTAAGGCTAATTGGTCCACGACTCTGCACACAGGATCTGAAACAAAATGGCTTAGTGATCCTTAAAGTCGATTTGCATTGGAGGAATTGGAAAAGCCGGTTTAAGTTGCAGTGTTCAATCAGCAAACTACAAGGACCAGGAATAAGAATGACTAAAACTGCACGTGTTTCTAAATCTATATTTGCTATGGACTGCAAATTCCTCCCTCACTAGACACTAATTTATGCCTTAGATATTGTCATGGGAGTGCAGAATACCACTATAAACCAGGCATGGGCTACCTATATATTGTGGGCAAGTTAATTGAACAGTAACACAATGCAGCACTGGTTGCATTGGAATGGCAGGAACAAGCAACATGGGATCTTAGAGCTATAATTTCTACAGCTGAAATATGCCTAGGGTGAGTATTGAACAAAATTAGAAGGAATAATGGCAGCTAGAAATTGATAATTCTACTGTATGAGAATTACCTTAGACCTACAAAACTTGATCTTTCTCAGGCTGTTCATTATTAGGCTCTAAAAAGTCCAACAAGAATTACTATCTAGAAGCATCAGTGGAATCACAATGTAGTATAATGAAGTAACACTTTCATATAGAAACTTGTGACAGTATCTCATTACAGGAGTTAATATCCCCCTGACCATTAAGTTCTACAAATTTATCCCTGAAAGCTAAAATTGGATTACAGTTTTCTTTGCACCTTTATCAGTGATATGAAAGATACCAATACCATGATGCTTAATTAAGCAAATCAATAATCTAGATGGTAACCGATATTCCAAATGAAATGCATCCAATGGAACAGATGTTAACCTCTTTGCCATAATCCAACTGACGGGCTCATGAAGCAATGTCACCACCCGGTTTTGAGCTTTAGAGTCAGCAACTTCAAATCTCCTTGCGTTCAAATATAGAGAAGAAAATTCCAGTTTTTCTCAACTTCTTCAGCTAGGATTTTTTCGGCTTTTTGTGTAAGAGTAACCATTGGTGGTTTCCCATTACCACCACTGACAAAAGATTATAGGGCACTTCCCAATTACAGCCATGTAATTCCATTTCAGCCTAATACCTGTACTCATGACTCAAAATTTCTTTTCCTTGCCAAGCTACATGAAACAGATTTCCGGAAGTCCACCCAAAAATTCTTGCTAATTTCCCGGAGCGAGAAGCAAAAATATTCTGATAAAGACGTTCCTCAGTAATACCATCATGACTATCGAGGGTTTCTTTTGAAGGTCCATGACTCTATCCAATGGATGATAAATTTTCTGCTCGGGTCATCTTCCTCCACTGGGTTTGTGCATGATTTGAACCCTCCCATAAAGAGAAGAGCTAATTCTCTTGCATGAAGCTGAGAACTGAGGAAGATTAGGAAAACTGGTTTGATCGCATGAACATTTTTAGAGCTAATTCTCTCAAGACAAAACGTCGAAACCACAACTTCTTGATTGTAGCTGCCTTATACCATTGTGTTTGTGTTTCATACTTTAATCTTTTGGTTTTGCAGGGTTCTTAGTTCTTACTGCTTCTAGCCTCTACTTGTATTGTAGTTTAGGCCCGATCCATAGCGTATAATATAAGAGACTGCCTGGAAATTGAACCCAGGTTCTTTCATATTCTTGGCCCAATAACTTCCTCACGTGTACATATTATATTAAGGTGGAAAATAATTTATACGTCTATAAATTTATGATGAAATTAAATTACAACTAATATAGTAGTCAATACGATAAACGAACTCAAGTTAAGTTGAGGCGAACTTAAATAAATTGATCATAAATTTATTCAAAAATAGTTCTGTTCGTTTCCGGCTAGTTAAACCTAGGGTGTGCCGGCCGGTGGGCTATCGGTGCTCGTACGACTCGTGTTATAGAGTTGTTGGTTGTGGGCCATACGTCATATGGCTATGGATCTACCGAGTACTATTGACCAATACCGATCCGTAATACCATATGTTTAACAACTTATTTTATAACTCTCTTGCAATTGAGACCCCAATTTAAAAAATATATATGTTAATTTTTTTTATATTATATTAGTAAGCTGGCATTGATAAATGCTAAAAGTGAAAATTCATTAGAATTTGGCATTTGAGTACTACATAGTATTTATTTATTTATTATTAAAATTTATACTGAATACAAATTAGGGTTAATTTAATTTCTTGGTGATATTGATTTTAGCCTCTAAAATTTCAGGTTAAAATAAAATTCATTTAAAAATAAGAGGGCATAAGAATAAAGACTACTTCACGTTCTTGTACGAAGTATCTTTTATAATAACAATATTTTAAAAAATTATAAAAATACCCTTTTGTATATAATATGAGAAGAAGTGTATTCAATTATACAAAATGAGATCATTTTGAAGACTATCTCACGTAGACCTTATGCCCCTTTTTGCATAAAAATAATGTCTAAATATGTCCCATACAAACCTTACTCTTTATAATGGTGAGTATATTTTATTGGGCTTGAGTTGGGCTGGGCTTGTTGGGCACAATTTTATCTAAGCTAGCTGAAATTAACCCAGGCCCTTAATTATTCCTGTTATATTGCTACTGTATTCCTACAGACATCAATTTGCCCAACCCAAGTTCCTGAGTACTACAAACTATATCTCCCAACATATACCAGTAGCCGGCGTAGTTGAACTAATTAGGGTTTCGAATTCCATCGGAAAAAATGGTGAAACCGGAAGAAGAAATTGTAAACGGCGATGAAGAGCAGAAGCCGAGGACGAAGCACAAGGGTAAGCACGACAAGCCGAAGCCATGGGACGATGACCCGAACATCGACCATTGGAAAATTGAAAAGTTCGATCCCTCTTGGAATGAAGGCGGTTTGCTCGAAGTCAGCTCCTTCTCTACTCTCTTCCCGCAATACAGAGGTTCGTTTAAGTTTTTATTTTTTCATCCTTTATTAATTTGTAGTACTTTCTGTTAATCCTACTGAGAAATGCATACAATTGATTAAAAAAAGAAGAAGCAAATATAGTGTATCTGAATATATACTGTAGTTTGAACTTTGGAATTGTCTCATTTTTCTTATTGTTGATTCGGTGAATGTAGAAAAGTACCTGCAAGAAGCTTGGCCGATTGTAAAAGGTGCATTGAAAGAGCACGCAATTTCATGCGAGCTAAATTTGGTGGGTGACCCCTTTTTTATTTTTCTTAAATTTTTAATCTTTTGAATTGGTAGAGCCGTTTTTGCTATTTTTCATTTTAATTTTATATCACTATGGCATGATCTTTAATTGTTTGTGGGAATGATTTATTTCTTAGGATCTTTAATCCTGTCTGGTCCAAAATGTAGAAGTTAGTCTGCAATCATGTAGAAATGGAATAATATTGCTACTGAGGATAAAATTTACTGATAACCATACTCTTTTTAATTGGATATGAGTTAGGAGTTGAGGTTGCTCAACCCAGCCATGGAGGGATAAGATAGTTATTAGTTACTTTGAGTCGTTTGGTCCCTTTTAGAGTGCTACGGACTTACTAACCATTTTGCAATGCTCAATATTATTCAGAGAATATTTGGCAAAACAAGTTTAATATCATGTCTACATGATGTTTGCCTATCATTATTATTTGCAACAATATTAGCGTGGATAGAGTTGATACCTTTTTTTATTGATTTGTTATATGCTTTGGTAATATGACATTTTCAGATCGTTTATGTAATACTTGGAGAAGCATCTCAGTCAGTTATATCGTAGCATGTAGCATATTTCATGTTCTAGTGAGTTAGTTTGTGCTCTATTGTGACCAGGTTGAAGGATCAATGACTGTATCAACAACTAGAAAGACGAGGGATCCCTATATTATAGTAAAAGCAAGGGATCTTATTAAACTTTTGTCGAGAAGTGTTCCAGCACCTCAGGTACACTTTCTATGATTCTATTTATGTAGCCCTTTATGTTGGTTTCTAAAATGCTCTTTTGCACAGGTGAAGATATTGTTGCGAGTTTTCATTCAATCATACATGCTTGCACTCTTGCATTTAGGCTGCGCCCTATTTCAAAAACTCTCTAGTATTATAAGTGGATTGCACCAAAACGAATTTGCATTTAATGACATTTTGTTGCATGCATTATGTATTAATTTAACTTCTTCCTGTAACATGCACACAATCGCGACGCATGACCATGTATGTCCGGAGTGAAAGTTAGGGTTTAGGCTGGAGAGGTTAGGAATCTCCAAGAGGTTATGAGAGGAAAAATGTTAAGAGTTGTAGTAGGGGGAGGAGAAGACAAACTGAGATTATGTACTAAGTTGAGGGTAGAATTCTATTTTTGTAGAAGATATTCTCCATCTCGTTCTTAGTCTTAAGAGAGCCCGATAAATGAGCCTCTCCCTCTATATATAATCATCATTTGGGCCCCATGTCTTAATGGGCCACAAGTCCATATAATAACAAGTCCATAGTCTCAGTTAGGCTTTTGATTTGTCTATATAATATGGACAGCCCTCAACGAACTCTACTCTTCAGCCACCAAACCATAACCCGTAACATCAAACATGTTCCCAAATTATGCATTATTGGACCCATGACCTCTATGGGCCTTCTGCTATTAGCCCAAAGAGGTTAAAAACTATAAATATAATTGTTGACTAAGTTCGTCTTGAGATGGGCCAACAATGTCCACGGGCCCCAAGTTATCATTTCGAGTCTACATTGGGCTTCTAAGGCCCAGTTCTGAATTAACCTTTTGCTTCTATTTTGATGAGTGTCACGTGTTTTGATACTCTTCGTCCAGGTGCCTCATTCATATTTAAGGGTCTACATACCAAAAAAAGAGCAAATCTTTTAAACTAAAATAACATATTCTCATTTGAGACAATCTTGCATTTTTCATTTGTGTTTGTGCTCACCCAACATTTTTAATGTTTCAGGCGATCAAGATTTTGAATGATGAAATGCAGTGTGACATAATCAAGATTGGTGGCATGGTCCGAAACAAGGTGCTTATTACTTTAATTGAATCATCCTAGGTTTTCCATTTTGAATAATTTCTTTGGAATATGGAAAAAAAGTCGTGCAATTTTTAACAATTCGTCATGAAAATCCGAAGAACTTCTGTTTATGATTTGACTGTTGTTGTCATGTTAGAAGGACTAATAAGATATTTTTTGTGAAAATAATTTCACTAGCCAACAACTACTGTATGGCAGTTCCAAAAGTTTTCATACATTGGATGTTAAAGTTGTTTGAATGTGTTGTTCTTTGACTAGAAGGAACATCATCATATGCATTAGAATCATCATTATTGTGTTGTGCAAAAGCTATGCGAATGACATGAATAAATCTGGAACCTGGATCTCAATCCTTGTTGTTGTTGTTTCTAGGAGCGATTTGTCAAAAGAAGACAACGTCTTGTAGGTCCCAATTCTTCGACTCTTAAGGTTTGTGAACTGACCTTGTTACTTGTGTTTAAAAGTTCTTAGCTTGCTGCATAGTTGATGATGTTACTGAAATGCAGGCACTGGAGATTTTGACTGGCTGCTATATTCTTGTTCAGGTATATGATTGTTTAGCTCCTTCATTTGAACAAAATTTAGTGCATTCAATGTTATGTAAAATATTTAAAGAATAATTTTGATTAGGATATTTTTTCATCTCATTTAAAAGTTTTTTACGAGTAAATGCTTTTTGCTTGTAAATGAGTAGGGAAACACAGTTTCTGCTATGGGTTCATTCAAAGGTCTAAAACAAGTTAGGAGGATCGTGGAAGATTGCATGTATAATAAATTGTATCCAGTATATCATGCCAGGGTAAGCCGGTTTTGAGTTGTTTAATTGGACATTAATAATACTTTGCTTTGAAGATCTATTGATTTTTTTGCCCTTTCTGTTCCCCCCCTCTTGGGATAAGTAGATTCTCATGTTGAAGAAAGAGCTTGCAGAAAATCCTGAACTTGCAAATGAGAACTGGGACAGATTTCTTCCAAAGTTTAAGAAGTATGACATCTACTACCTATGTCAGCTTATTATATGCAACAGCGTAGCCATTTCTTCGCTGCGTCTTTAGTGCAACAGTTTTGCCGGTATATTCTGTTAATTAAACTCCATTTTCAGGAAAAATGTTAAACAAAAGAAAGTCAAGAGCAAAGAGAAGAAACCATATACACCCTTTCCTCCTCCGCAACCTCCTAGTAAGGTGAGTCGAGTTTGATTAGTTCCAGTAAGCTATTGGAGACTTCATTTTTAATTTTCTATTGGTGACTTCATTTTTAATTTTCTTATTGCTGTAATTGCTCGAGTTTGTTAGTCAAATATCAAACCTGGCACTTGATGCTGTTATCTGATTTGGTAGTACAATTAGTACTAGAAACCTCTTAACATATTTATACAATCACCTGCTTGGGTATACAGTTAGTACCACAATCTATTAATAATGTTCTTCACAAACAAGAATGAAGAATTCTGCTTCTTGTAGTATTGCAATCCATGGGTTCAGAATCAGGTGGTCTAAGTTATTATTTCTCTGTAGTGTGAATACGAATGATGTTAAAAACATGTTCATCGTAAAGTGTGTTGACGGAACGGTACTTCAGCAACTGACGACTACATTGTTTTCACAAGTTCATACCTTGGTTAGGTTTGGTCTTGAACACCCCCCCCCCCCAAACAAAAAAAAACAAAACGCATGCAGTATGTTTCTGTTTTGACTCCCTGAAAGGGACTGTGACGCCCCCAAATCCGGGTACCTCAAACCCGAATCCGGTGCTACACGGTACATCTCATTCCATACAACATAATAGACATGAATGTAATTACTATATTATTACAACACGTCTTACTCTCAATCCCAGGTTCTATTACCATGACATCATTCCAAATACATAATAAGTCTTAGTATTACAACATTTCTAATACAAATAAACTATGACGCCATCTAGACGTTCATCTTGCCCTTTCCCTTGTCCTTACCGGAACCTTCGGCCCGCTCGGACTTAGCTGCAATGTTTAATATAAAGCAAGAATGAGCATTCAATTGCCCAGCAAGTATAACAGTTGAATAACAACAATATTAAGAATCATATCACCTCTCTTTAACAACTGAACAATAGTTGTAAGATATTCCGAATAAACAGGAACAATACTTTGCTTTCGTTTGAAACATTTTCGAAACGACATACTGAGTGGTCGTAAGACCTTGAACTTTCTTTTGCTTTCTTGAAAAGGTTACACAGTTATATAACTGCAAACCGTCTTACTTACGAGCACTTCTAGGTGATCAGCCTATTGTACTCTATGTTGATCAACACTCTAGCTGGAAACGACTATATGCGTTTGTTTAGGCGCTCGATGCCTTGTCAGAATAACTGACTAAAAACTGCCCCTAATATTAGGGTTGTTCATCTCATTCATGTCTCGGAATCCTAACCAAAGCAATTCGGTTGGATAGCTCTACTTAATCATCAATAACATTTCAAGGATTTATTATCAAATCAATAAAACATTTCAATATCTGTCTAGCCGAAACAAATGGCATCGACGTTCTCTATAACAGTTCATATATATGTGAACTTGAAAGCTTCAACAATTTATGTCATAATATAGCTCGAATACTTGTGCAAATACTGAAAAATTTACATAAGTAAGGAATTCACACAACCATATATGTATTGCGTAAATCGAAACTTCAAACATCGCATGAGAGTCATGAGAATATAATCAAATGAATCAAATAAACTTGCCCAACACAAGGGTTAGACAAGCGTTAGAAAACTTGCCTTAAGCGCTTGCTACTACTTGACGTTAATCGTCCTTCAAAAATTCTACACATTTAAGTACGTATCCACATACCAATTAGCCACATAATTGATGTCAAATATTGGTTTACATTACACTATAATGTTTCATTCTAATTAGAAACATAATATCAAACAAGGTTACACACACTTGATACGACGTTTCGACGTTCGCACAACGCACGCCCGATTCGCCTCATATGCATAAGTTTAACATGCTTATACACTTGTCTAATCCATCATTGATTAATGCTAAGAGTCATTATAAACCATAATGTACAAGTTTTAGAACTTAAAACAATAACTCTTAGCGTTGGAAACATTACACGTTACATACATGCATGTACGACGCCCTCCTTTTGCTTTCTAATGCACAATAGTCCTAAAAATGGCCAATTTAGAAATTGATAAAGTCACTAAATTACAGTTCTAATTATTGGAAATTGTAGCTCTACTTCTTAGCTTTCCGAATCATCTTGAATCATCCAATTTGGAGTTCGTATGAGAAAGTTATGGCCATTTTAGTAAAGGAGGTCAGAGCTGTCAAACCCATGCGCCCAACGCGCGCGCCCGCGCGCGCCCAACTGCGCCCAGCAGCGCCCAGCGCGCCCGCGCCATGCCCCAGCGCGCCCGCGCCTGCCCCCTGGCCCCAAAACTTGATTTCCTTCTCGTTTTGGTAGTTTGACATACAAACTTCAAACCTTCATAACTCCTTCGTTATAAGTCGGAATTAGGCCGTTCCGGAGGCTATGGAAAGCTTGCAACATGAACTACAAAACCCTCATGGATTCATAATTTTATAGACTCTTTACTAAATCGAAATATTGGCTCCAAAGAGCCTAGTCCAACTAGTATTTAGCGAAACTAAGAGTTAGGCCAATTCATCCTTCCTCTTTATGTCTTAGCTATTATACAACAAGTCAATATGACTTAAGACATGTTTTTATTACTGAGATATGCATCAAAACATTCGTTTCATCAATTAATAACACTTAGTCCTCATGTTCTTGGAGAAATTCCTCTCTTAGACATTTTATCAAACAGTTTGTGGGCATAGCCTTAGAATTCAGAACTCATAGCTTTGCCCATATATGGGTGCCCCAGATTACACATTGAAATCATTTCTCATAACTTCTGGACATATACCAACAATACACAACCAATGCACATAATCAAACCAAGATGATTACCACTTCATTATTAACAAAACATGAATAACAGTCCACTAATGTTCATTTCAGTCCATTTCTTGATTCCTTATGCATAGGTTCTAATTCTCATTCATTGTTCCACTTTCATACATTATTAACAAGGTTTTAATATAGCTAATTAACATCCATACATGTTCATGAACTAATTAGCAAAAACAGTCACATAACTTCAACAAAGCAACCAACACAAAACTAAGAACTTGGAAATATTGAGGAAATGAGCTAAGCTCTATATTGCATACCTCTTGAGCTACTTCTAAGGATGCTAAATGGACTCAAATACCAGCTGCTACAACCTCCTTCTTCTTCCTCAGTTCACCCGAACTCACTCAACTCTTACACTCTCTCAATTTTCAGTTCCAACACTTGGTAAAATCAAAGGAATGGAGGCTAAGCAATGGGGAAGTATTTATAGAGGAAGAGCTGAGTTTCTTGGAGGTGGAGGAGCTGAGCATGCTCGGGCATGGCAGCTCCCCATGTATGGGCGACTGAGCCTTTGGCCCTCCCCATAGCTCGGGTACTCCCCACTCTTCTCCCAAGTTGTTCTTCCTTCACCAAATGCAAGGAAATTGAAGGTCCCCATGCTCTCCCACGTTCTTGGCTCTTCTTCCTCTCATCTCCTCTCCTTCTCCCGTACTCTTCTCCTCCTACAAATGTGACCAGCTGATTACATAACCCATTTCCCTCATGGGTCATGGGTTGTGGGTCATGGATGGTGGGTTTGGTTCATGAACTTGACCCATGGGTTTTGGGCTTCAACTTGGGCCACTCTTGGACTCCAATTTTAATAATCTATTGGGCTTCTAATAAAATTCAATTGGGCTCAAATAAAATCCCACACTTGAATTATTAACCCCTCTCATTAACGCTTTGGCGAAATTATGAAAAGTCATAAAATCGAAAAAGGCGTATTTTGCATAAATAACGCTTTAGCGCTATTTCTCTAAATGATTTAATCGATACTAATAAAAATAATATCAATCAAAAATTATCACCTACACATCATATGTAGTAATAAAATATTCAAACACATAACACAGAATAATATTAATAAAAGTTCAATTTATTCAATAAAATTCATAGGCTCGCGTTACAAAGCTACCCACGATCCGCGATCGTTACAGGGACCCCAGGTTCTTTGCTTGTATCTGTTGTTTTTACTTCCTCTCTGATTTGTTTGTTTTTAGGCCAGTATGAGAAGCATGTTTTAACCTCAAGTTGCTAGGCTTATTGGCTCTGTTCAATGTTATTTTGATAATTTTTGGGGTAATCTTCTTCAGGTTGATCTACAACTAGAAAGTGGTGAATACTTCCTTAGTGACAAAAAGAAGTCAGCAAAGAAGTGGCAAGAAAGACAGGAAAAACAGGCAGAAAAAACAGCTGAAAGCAAAAGGAAAAGAGAAGAAGCATTTGTTCCTCCCAAAGTATGATTTTCAGGCATCAGAACTCATAAATGTTTTTTTTTGTGTATTTGTTATTAATTTCCTTTTCTCATCCTATCTTTGTTTGGCTATTGTAGGAAAATGCAAAACAGGATGCTAGTGTATCTAATGATCAGAAGAATGATGTGAGTGCAATGGCCATGTCTTTGAAGGTACTTGAGATCTTGTGATGGGATATCCCACTGAAATGTATCCTTCTTTTGCACTACAAGCTGCTATAGAAAGGCTCGAGAAAATGTTTTATGTATTTTTCAGGTTCAGATTTATTTTAAATGTAAAATGACAAATATATATTTCGAGTTGTTGCAGAAAAAGGCAAAGGAGTTCGGGAAGAAAAAATCTGTTGAGAAGATTGACCCTGAATCATATATTGCTTCTTCGGGAGAGCCATCATCGCAAAAGAAATCCAGAAAATCTAAGAAATAGGTGAGATGCTAATCTTGAGGTAGTGTTTCCACCGACTCCATGGTCATCGGAAACTGCCTCGTTAATTTTGCTGGGGATTTGGCTAGGGAAAAGGGATGGGGGTTGGATGTTGTAGATTAAAACCTAGTTGCAAAAGCACTGGGTTACGTTTTGAACAGTGCAGATACTTTGTTAAGAACTTTAGAGTAAAAATGCCCTTATACTTGGACAACTATTTCTCATGCCATTCTTATATGAGACTTCAATGAAGAAACTTATTTGGCTTTGTTTTTGATTAGTCACTAGTCACGAATCAAAAATCGAATGATTATAATTCAGTCATGACTTGATGACTAGTTTTTTCACCCTACCTAGGCAAAATGTGATGGATTGTAGCACATTATGAAGGGAGGTGCCATTGGCCTCCACATGCCATGTTGGTAGGCTAGAAAATGTTTAAAGCATTTTTATATGTAGGCAGGCTAGAAAATGAAAGTTTTTTTTTTTTTTTTTATGTTGGAAGTTTGGATTTCTTCAATTTTTAAAAGATGCTCAAGTTTATTTATAGATTTTTCTTTCTTTGAAATACTTTCTTCTGATCAATAAACATGACTTGTTTATCCATCTATTGACTATCCTCTTTCTTTAAAATCCATTTAACAAAGCTGGCCAAAAGTTAAAAAATCACATCCAAATAATAGTATGTGCATCTCTACAGAAGTCATTAACAAATTTAGAATTCAATGATCTACAAATCTGTTACTTGACTGTTTTGTGCTCGAGTCCTGTTACTTTTTTTTTCTTTTCTTTTTTAATATTTGTAGCACCGTCCCTAGCGCTATACTTCAATATATTTGCATGAACGTCCCATACATTCTTATAGTTGCAATTGACTCATGTTTTATCTAGTTTTTATACTTTTTGGTATTCGGTCCAAGGTCCCTATACTTTCTATTATTAACATTGAGGTCCAAAACTCTTAGGTATTTGCATATGCGTCCAAAACTGTTTGGTATTTACACGTGCTTCCAAAACTTTATTTTTGTCTCAGTCCCTATATTTATACAAACTAGTAATAGTGTCGTGTGTGCAAAAAATATTAAATTAAATTATTAAAAGAATAAACATAAGAATTGAAATGTAAAAGAAAAGATTTATATATCAATAGCATATATGAAAAAGGGCTATAAATATCAATCATGAAAGATACACAACTATTCATGGAAGGATATGTGTGAAAGTGGGCAAGAAACATGGGAAGGTGTAATAGAGGTAGATGGAACCGACGATAACGGTAAAATCTCATTCTAGCCCTTTTGTTAGATAAATAAATTAATATAACTAAATTTGAAGGGTAAATAAGAAAAAAAAACTTCATTTTAGAATTAATACCAAAATAACAACCAAATTTCTCTTTCGTTTTATAATATAGATATGTATTACAATTATAGTTATTAGAATCGGACCGGATATTGAAC
This sequence comes from Aralia elata, assembly GCA_034770075.1. Classification (NCBI taxonomy): domain Eukaryota; kingdom Viridiplantae; phylum Streptophyta; class Magnoliopsida; order Apiales; family Araliaceae; genus Aralia; species Aralia elata. The sequence continues at coordinate 9,193,966 of CM068385.1, read as the reverse complement.
TGGACAAGGTACTGATTTAACGATTCAACCAACCTGTTGAACCGTTGTTTGAATCGGTTGAGTCGAAAATTTATTATTAAATAATTAAAATTTAATATTTTTAAAAATTAGTAGTATGTACTGTACATTAATAAATTTTCTTATAAATATATTATTATTTAGTTGAAAAACTACCAAACACCAAATTGAAACTTACATATTAGGCTTGAATTTAGTTAAATATTAAAATAGAAATTAAAGATAGCACAAACTACTATGCAAACCTCCCAAAACTTATACCATTGACTCATTGAACATTGACCAAGTAGCCCAAAGGTCATATATTATTTGATAAATTTAAATATATATTATTATTATTATTATTATTATTATTATTATTATTATTATGTTAAACATAAGAGGTCATGACTCGTGGGCTTCAACATAACAAAACCCTATGGTTTTAACTTCCCCCAAAAAATTTACTTGAGCAGGAAGAAAACAAAGTACAAAAAGTACATATTTCAAGAGTACGAAAGTAGGAAACGTATAGGACTTTAAAGCTTAAAACTAGGAGAAATTAGTTAGTCAAAAAAAGAAGAAGGAGAAATCTACAAAAAGTACAGTGTTTTCTCTCTCTTCTCCTCTCGCGAAGGCACTGCGATTGTATAGCACCATTATTACCATAGTTTATCTTTGATTTTTGTTTTTTCTCACTAGGTTCTCAGTTTAAAGGTTTTTGAAGTCCCAAAATTAATTTTGGTAATATGTGCATGTGAGATCTACAAAAAATGAAATTGATTTTGAGATTTTTTACATAATCAGAACTGTTTTTGAAATGCCGTCCAATTCACTGGTTATGGAATAAACTGGTCAGGTCAAACTAGTCTTTCCGGTCTTATTGCTTATTCGATATTTTTGACAAATTGGACCAATTACCGGTTAAACCACTTGAACTGGCCGTCCGATCCGGTTTTAATAACTATGGCACTTGAACCCTAACTTCCTAGTATCTTATAGATTTTGTTTTCTAGTACCCATAATTTATTCGTTTGCATTTGAATCCCTTTATTATTATCATATCTTTTCCTAAAGGTAAGAGGACATTGATAATTTTCAGATCTGGTTGATTTTGTGAATTTGGGTGTATGATCTGGTTTGACCCATTTTGCATGTGAACGGGTTGGGTTATACCCAACTAGAGGTTGAAGATGACATTTAATTTGGGATTTATAATCTTATTTTATTCTTTTGTTAATCTCAAGTGACAGCCAAGTCATTTATCTCAATTTCTTATTTTGTTTAAAATTGTCACGTAGGCAATAATTTGACGACTGTTCAATTAATTAGACGGAATTAATTACAAATTAATCACGTAATTATTAATTTTTAATTAGTTTAATAAGATAATTACATAAAATAAAAAGTTCAATGAGCTATTGTACAAATTGTACAAAAGTGATCAAATATAGTGGGTTAATGATTAGTTTTGTCTTTGTTTTATTTAATCTCTCAACTTTTTTTGGAATAATAAAATAGAAGAGAGAGAGAGTGGAGAAAAAAGGTATGTGGTTGTATCAAAGTTAATAGTATATGTCATGTTGTTTTCAATAAATTTTTTTAAAGTTAAATGAGAATATTATTAAAAAAATAAAGTCAAAAATAATATTAGAAAAGAAAAACGACAAATAGATTTTGACAAATTAAAAAGAAAATTAAGATAAATAACCTTGGACGGAGAGAGTATATAATACATGATGAGTTGATGACATTAATAAACAATAATAAAAATAATTTTGTTTACCACTACAATTTTCACACACACACACACATATATATATATGAGGATTGAGGACATATTATAATTATGTAAATATATAAGAGTATATAAATATAAAATTAATAAATATATAATTATTCGGAGAGGATTTGGGGCAAAGATTTGAGCCAAAAAAACAAGCAAATATCAACTTCTCCCATTCCCTACATGCACTAGTTGGTGATTCACTATCCGACCCCATTCCCAATTAAAATCACCGCTCCATTTAGGACGGAGCACAAGGATCACAATAAAAATGGAATTGCTACTCCTAAACACCTATTCTATAATGATAGTTTCTTGTGTAAAATTTCATAATATGCCCCTTCTCACAGTAGTACTAAATTGTACTCCCTCCATCCTCTCAAGGATGATAATGTATAATATTGTTGTCCTCAAAAATATAACAAATATATATAATAAAAGACAAATATATTATATAATTTTGTAAAGCCATTAAAAATACACTTAAAACATCTTTTTAATCTTTTCTCTACTTTATTTTTTTTAATTTGTGAAAAACATATTTTAGACATCTTTTATCTTTATTTTTTTAAATTTGTGAAAAATATATTTCAAACATTTTTGAGTAATGGGTACAAGTTTTTTTTTTTAATATTTAATTCTAGGAAGAGAGGGAGAATCGAACTTAAAACCCTCTTGTTTGACAAAAAACCATTCACATCCTCGATAAAAATTATGCCGACTAAAATACTACTAGTACTAATTCTCACGCAATATTAGAGGGCTACAGCAAGCCCTGCTCGACATTAGCAAAATATTACTCGTAGATCAAATTAACAAAGCTAAATAATTATAGAGAAAACATAGAGGAAATGCTATCCAGTGTCCTAAGGTCAAAACTACAGACACCCTAAATTCAGGGAAAAACACTTGACACAAATATTATATGAACTAAAAAATTCAAAAGTGAAAACCAAGACAAAAAGTTGCAGCAAGTAAAGTAGCATATTTCCAAAATCATTTCTAGTAAAGCATACCAAGAATCTAAACAGAGAATAATGAACTGCCAATGGACTAAAAATCCCGGTTGCATTTGGACAAAGTCCTGCAACAAGCAATCTATGGAAACAGGAAGAATAGAGGAGCTTAATATGCAGATTCTGCGCACAGCTATTAACAGAGCATCTAACATACTAGAACAAATAACTGGCACAACCAATTCCAAAACACAGACGACTAAACATAGAAATTTAACACAACATTCTTGTCCTTGTAACCACATCTAAAAAAAAAACAGAATAGAGTGCCTGGGCAACAACTCATTAAAGAAGAAATGAAGTACTGAGTACATGACACATTGGAAAATTGACTTTAAAAATGTAAACAAGCAAACGAGACAAAAATTATATTGCCCACCATATTAAGGTATCTGTCACCAAGTTGAGTGTCACCAATCAATGACTTACAGCTTATCCTCAAACTCGGATAGTGGTGTCATCTGCTGCTTCAAGCCCTTCCTCTTGCGAATATCAGCCACGAGCGTTGCCGCCTGGGATCCAGCCTCCAATGGATCAGAAGACATCATGTCCCAGTGATCAAAGACACACTGGGGGAAGGCTTGTCCTGAAGTAGAAGCTCGCAATTGGCCCGAGAATCCAAAAGACTCAACAACAGGGAGATATGCCTTGATGTTGTATAGAGGGGTTCCAGGCCTCTGCATCTCCTCAAACACGTGCCCACGTTTCTGATTCAGTACACTGTAAATTCCACCAAGTGCTTGCTCTGGTGCTTGAATTTCCACAAGGTATACAGGTTCCAAAAGACGGGGTTTGGCAGTTATCTGTGAAGCATAGATAACCCTCCTGGCAGTTGGGATAACTTGGCCACCACCCCTGTGAATAGCATCAGCATGGAGAACAACATCACACACCTCAAAACAAATTCCTCGCATGTTCTCTTCAGCCAACGCACCTTCCTTAGATGCCCACTGGAACCCAGCAACAACAGAATCCTTAATTTCATTAAGGTACTGCACTCCCTTGCACATATCAACCACCATATTGGGGCCAGTGGTCTCGGGACCAAAACACCAGATTTTCTTAGCAAGATCTTTGTCCCAGCCAAACTCCTCAGACAAAATCTTAGAACGAACCTTTGGGTCATCCCTTGGACCAATGCGTCCATCATCAATAGCCTCTGGAAGCCCTTCCTCAAGTGGCCTAGCTTCCATGTACAAACGATTATGCTTGTTCGGGGACTTGCTCATCACAGTACGGCAAGACTTCTCAAGGACTGTTTCACGGAATGAAACAACTGGATCCGATTGAATAATTTCAGCACCACCCATAAAATCATCCTGCAAATCCTTCAAACAGATCTCAAGATGTAGTTCTCCAGCACCAGCGATAATATGCTCTCCGGATTCCTCAATGGTACAGACAACCATGGGATCAGATTTGGCCAATCGTTTCAGTCCTTCAACAAGTTTGGGAAGGTCAGAGGCAACCTTGCACTGCACCGCAACACGCACAACAGGTGACACAGAAAACTTCATAGCTTTAATTGGATGGGCATCAACTTCTTTCTCATTTGTCAGAGTAGCATTTTTAGTGATGAACTGATCCAAGCCAACCAAGGCAACTGTATTTCCGCACGGTACATCCTCAACTGTTTCTTGCTTCTTCCCCATCCAGATAACAGTTCTCTGGACACTCTTAACATACAAATCTTTTTTCTCTCCAGGAACATAGTTGGGACCCATGATCCTGACCTTCAAACCAGTGGAAACCTTTCCAGCAAACACACGACCAAAGGCAAAGAATCTGCCCTTGTCAGAAGCTGGAATCATCTTAGAAACATAAAGCATAAGAGGACCATCAGGATCACAGTTTCTTATAGCATTTGCATAAATATCATCAAGTGGCCCTTCATACAAGTTCTCAACACGGTATTTCTGAGCCGTTGCAGGAGAGGGAAGATGAAATATCATCATTTCCAAGAGGGCTGTACTTGCTGGTAGCCAGGTCTGCATGACACGTTTCATCAAGGCCTTCCCCATCAAATCCTTCTCATCAGACTTCATGGTAACACCAAGTTTCTGCAACATAGGCCAAAGCTTATCTTTCTGATCGTTCATGCAAGTCTTGATGATCTGCTTAATGGGTTCATAACAAAATTGAACAAATCCACGCTTGCAAGTAGCAGTCCCAGTATTCTTGCTGGTCCACTTCTTGGTAGCAGGGTCGAAGAAATTTTCACCCCAGAGCCTTTCCATCATCTTAGACTCGTCAACACCAAACTTGGAGGCATACATTTTTGCAAAGTTGGTCAAGGTAAACGCCCAACCATGCAACCCGGCTGAGAAAGCAACAGTACCTTTCTCTGGGTAAACCTGAACATCACCGAGGAGGGGATCCTCGTAGGTTGCCATGATGACATTTGCATTTTCAATAACTCTTTGAAATGTTTGGTAAGCCTCCTCACCGTCAACCTGCAGCTCCAGGAAACACCTGTCCATCTTGTTCACAGTCAAGACAGGTCGAATCCTTTCTCCAAGGGCTTGTCTGAGAACTGTTTCTGTTTGGACACATACACCTTCAATGCAATCAACCACAACAAGTGCTCCATCAGTAATACGCAAAGCTGCTGTAACCTCTGAAGAAAAGTCAACGTGCCCAGGAGAATCTATAAGATTGATGAGGTACTCATTCCCTTTCCGCTCTCCTTTGTAGCTTTTCAGAGACTCATCTGACATCTCATAATAAAGAGAGATTCCGGTAGACTTGATGGTAATACCACGCTCAGCTTCATCAGCACGCGTATCAGTCATTCGGACATCACCAGCAGTTTCTTGCGCAATAATACCAGCAGCAGCAACAAGAGAATCGGTAAGGGTGGATTTTCCTGGCAGAAGAAAGAAATGGCATTAATACAAGCAGAGTCTTGGATCATGCTAAAAACACAGGGCAACAAACTAAATTTAATTAAACAAAATAATCATATGAATCTGGCCTTCAAAAACCCACATTAATTAAGCCAACGTTTGTAAGAGTCTTTGGCAGTTGGAGCACAGCAGAAATATCTATAGTAAATTTGTATTTCCCAAAAAAGATAATTTTTAATAACATTTGTGGACAATCAGGTTCAATTTGACCAGACAAAGACGACCACTCAATTAGAAGCTCACATAAGCTTCCTCCCACAGAAAACGTTAGATATCTTTTCTACTAAATTTCTCAGAAAAGTTATACATAACATCAATCCATGGGGTCCTACTTAGACCACCACCACCACCACCACAGCTATAACAGTTTAGACAGCTACTAACAAAAAGTTGAAAACATGCTAGTTGCTTCCATACCATGATCAACATGGGCAATAACAGACATATTACGGATGTTCTGTTTATAGTCCATGATCCTTCGGAGCTCATCAGCTGTGAACTTCACCTGTATGGTACCAGGCAAATTGCCATCAGAACAATATATTTGATCAACCAACCCAAAAAAAATAAGCAACAAGGAAAATGCACAGAAAGTTGAAAAATAACCAAAAAGAAGTTACTTACCATCTTGACAACTGCTTAAATGTCACAAATATAATAGTTCTGAAAGGTTCGGCTTTTGCACCTACAAAAAATACAAGAAAATAATAAATATTATTTAAGAAACTAAACCAATAGCCTCCACCACCTCCTAAATATGTATACCTAGTATAAAATTGCCAAGCTAAAAACATATCTACAACTTTAACCCCTAAGCATCAGCAAAGAATTAAGTTAACAAGTATAAAAAAAACTATCAAAACGCTATCTAGGTGAGTTCTCCTAATGTAACAAGTAGAAGCAGACATACTTTTTGAATAAAAATATTTAGGCAAAATATTAAGGTATGCATGGACGGAACAATTATTTTCTTTAATAGAAGATAATAGCAAATGAATAAGCCTGAGAGACTAATATTAAACAGAATATGTTTATATCTGGAAAGTAGCACTCAAAACTCACTGAAGAAGTATTTTCAGAATTTATTGTAAACAAAATCATTTTTCAGTTACAAGCACATCAGAGGGGGAAATGTTACTACTAAATTCAGAGTTAAAAGATAAACAATAAAATGACTTGCAATGAAAATCCATAAACAATATTTTGCCTAATAAGATGATACATAACTAAGTGTAAATAGCACACACAACTTAATCAGATTTTTATTGTTAAACTCAACAAAATAATGTGTAGGTCAACTCCTCATCAAAAACAAAATCAAATCTATTCTTCTAACATAAAATCAGAATAGCTATTTCACAATATTCAGATCTGCTCATCAATCACACAGCAAAACGAGAATTTCATTTCAAAGAAAAAATAAGACGCAATCGCAAAATTTATCTATATCATACTTAATGAAATAGAATAAGCAGACATGGCGAATACTTAATTAGATCTATCCAGCCTTCAGTTAACAATTAAGTACAAATAAATCCGATATAGATCTAAACATATATCAGACGAAACAAATCTAAATCAGAGAATTCAAAAACTGAACAAAAACAATAATACCGAGTTTACAACAGTAAAATTGATTAGCATAAACTCTAAGAAGCAAAGTTTACCACATATAATCAAAACCAATCGAGCATAATTCAGTAGAAATGATGAACAAAATGAAGAGAATCACAAAACAGATAAGATTACCAATATGAATTTACACATATAGATACATATAGGGTTTGAAGAAGAGAAAGGTCTTACCGAAAAGAGGCGGCGAGGTAAGAAGAAGAAGCTCTCAGTTATGCTTCACAGCCTACTGAGAGAAAATAAGAAATGATATGAAGTGAGAGGCGTTGGTTGCGTCTTCAAACCCTAATATACAGCTAGGGTATACCGTATGGTAGCTCCTCTACGGTTCGATACTGTGCGGTTCGACCAGGTTGATATTTAGTGGGACACGTGTGCAAATATTGGACTCCATTGGGAATATCCGGTAACATATTTGGGGCTTGGGTTTGGTGCAGCTAGTCAACACCAGTGATACTGTGGGATTACTTTCATGTTGGTTAAAAAAATGGATCCACAAAATAGCCGATCCAAAATGCTTACTCGAAGTCCAAAATGAAATACTCCATACCATTCGTTCTAAAAATAAAATAAAATATTTATAAGACTTATAAATACTCCCTCCTCTCTCCAATTCTAAGGTCAAAATTGACTTTTTAAAAATTAATATGAGATATTTTTAAATTTAAAATTAACATAATTTATTTATATTTTGAAAACAATAAATCCATAAACAGTAGTATTTTTAGGTAGTTTATGGTATTGATAATTGTATTGACATAAATTAAATAAATTTATATCAATTTTGACTTTAACAATACTTGAAATTAACTTGTAAAAGGTCAATATCAATTTTATAATTTAGAATAGAGATAATATTAAATTTTATTCTGATTTAATGTAAGGTGGGCGTAGTCTGAGAATTATTTCTCATACTTGTCCCGTCAATGAGTAGGTACCCCCATACCCGTTCAATCTCATACTGTTTTTTTTTTGAATTTTCTCTTTTAAAAAAATAAATAAATCCTTTTATATTATTTTTTTATATAATAATTTTTAATTCAAAATCAAACAATATACAACAATGCAATATTTTTATTACTAACAACATTTTGTATTAAAAAGTTTACGAATTTTAATAAAATAACCTAACTAAGTACATAATTATAAATTTAAAATCGGTCAATTATATATATATATGTGTGTGTGTGTGTGTGTGTGTAATCGACTCGATGGTGGGGGAGGAAGAGCATATCCTAAATCCAAGTATCCAACCCTATAAAATTTAAAAAGTCAAATCCCACTAGAATCGATATCCGGCGAACCTGTCGAGATCGGACAAACAAACTTATCAAGCCTATGTACATTTTTGAATTTTTGAATATGATATGATAAGTTAATAATTTAATAATGATACGTGATAATAAATTTTTAAACATCGTGTAAATTTATTATTTATTTAATTTTTTCAAAATAACTACATTCTAATTTTTTTCACAGTACTATTAGGATTTTGCATTGAGAATAAATTATATACGGATAACCTATAAAACTAGAGTTTTATACCCTCTAGTAATATCATGTCACATAGAGAATTTAGGAGAAAATTAAGGTGGTAAAATATTAAATACAAAATCTGTCAATACAATTCAAATACTTTGATTTTCTTCTAAATTCTTTACGTGTCATGGTGTTATTGGAGGGTGTAAAACTTTAATTTTACAAGTTGTATATAATTATTCTCTTGTGCATTATCTGCGCTTTGTATGAGTAGGGCTGTCAATCGGGCTATGTGAGCCGGGTTTAAAGTTATCCAAGCTTAGCCCATTTTAAAATTATCGGGCTTGAGTTCGGGCTTGGCCCATTCGGACTATAATAAATTTGTCCAAACTCGGCCAAAATAAGATCATGAGTTTCAGATTTTTTTCAGTTAAACCTGTATTAAAATATAAAATTATTAATATTGACTCGTAGACACAAAAAAATACAATTTAAACTAATTCATTTAAAACGTTTAATAAACATCATTTTTTTATATTCAAATTGAAGTTTAAATTAACATAAATAAGCTATTTTATAAGTATTCTAGTATTTATTATTTTTAATAGTTAATCTCAATCTTTTTTTATGTTATTACTATATTTTATTATGAAAATGATATAAGTGACCACTTTACAAAAAATATGATACTTAATTTTTAGTTGAGAATACTATATATAAATATAAATTGAGTAAATATGTAATATATATATATATATAATACATTTGTAACATTATAATTCGGTCGAGTCCATAATGGGCCGAACGACTTATTGACTAAGCTCGACCCGAATTTTATTTTTTATCCAAATTTGACTCGACTCACTCATAAATAAAATTCGAACGAACTTTAAATAAGTCGAATTATTAATTTGGGGTTTGACTGAACTAATTGACAGTCTTATGTATGAGTAATAATTTAATATGCAGTTAATATGGTTTATTTATTCATGGACAATGGAATTAAAGAAGAGTGAATTGATAATTATCAAAAGTACTTGCACTCCAAGTATATGGAAACTAGTCAACTTTGGCCCACGCAGCCCTTTGCTTTCGGACGTGGAGTTTTTGGTCAAATGCCAACACAAAATTGTGAAAGAGTTTTAATAAAAGTGTAATACCAAATTCCCTCGCCCTACCTTTTTTTACCCTGAAAATAAATAGTTCGAAAGACTAAAATATAATAAAATTATAATTTATTACAAAAAATAATTACAATAAAAAATAATAAAATAATAATCCTTTAGAAAAATAACAAATAATCATCAATCGTATCAATAGTGGATGCCATAATTTTAATCAAATTTTAAAAATAACATTAAAATTATACAAATATCAAAAGTTTAATTGCTATTATTATAGTTTTTGAACTATAACACATTTTATCCTCACAAAATTACGACAAAGCTTATAAGAAAAGGATAACAACCAGTATAATGTTAAGGAGTAAGAAATTAATTGCTATTTGCTAATGTAAGTAGGTGATCTTTTGCAAACTTATATTTTAATTAGAACTTCATATAAATCACTCAACAAAAAATTGGGAGCAAAAGTAATCTGTTATTTTGAAGGGAGAGGAAATTTTCTCAATAATCATAGGCAGTGACGGAACCAGGACCATATTACATAGGGTCAAAATCTTTCAGTAAAAAAAATTATTTATAGATACTTGAACTGCTTCTTTCGGCTATACGACTAAGAGGAGACAACTGTATTCTGCGACTCTGCATAGCTTGAAAACGTCTCAAAATTTATTCGTTTTCAATTGTTGAAAAAATATCCTTCTCAATATAAACTATCAAACTGTCATTCATCCACTCGTCTCCCATTTTATTACGCAAGTCGGTCTTAACAACTTTCATCGCAGAGAATATTCTTTCAACAGTAACAGTCGCAACTGGTAAAACCAAAGCCAACTCGATCAATCAATATGCCAATGTAAAAGTCATATTTCTTCTTGTTTCAATCAGCTTCTTAGCAAAACTTCTCGAACCTTCGATCCCAAAAAAATGATTATCGCATCGCATATCATAAATGTAATTAACAAGTTGATCCCCAAGTTTCATGCGACCAGTCACTGAGAAATCTTCTGGATAAAGCTCAGCAAGACGGAGTAATTTATTTTTGTCAAATTTAGAGAACAAATCACTTGGATTAAGGCATGATATGCATAAAAGTAACTGTGTGCTTGCTTCTGAAAAACGATTGTTCATCTCTTGAACAATTGAATCAACAACCTACATTGTAATAATGAAAAATCAACAAAAAAAGGATAAATTCTTGGATAAGAATAATAAAAAAAGATTTATAGAGATTATACTTATACCTAACAAAAAATCTCAACACGATAATGATGAAAATTAGTAATAATTTGACCATTGCACCTACTACGATTGCAGGATCTCATGTTGTCTTCCATATTAATTATTGAGATCATGTTTTTCTCGCAAAAAAATATTATCTTCCTTCAAAAAATTCTCCCATTCTGCCTCCTTAAAATCTTGTAGTCGAGCTTTCATTACCCCAATCAATCTCACAGCATGTACAATGTTTTGATCTTTTTGTTGTAAGGCAAGTGACAAATCATTTGTGATTCCTAATAAATATTTCATCAAATGCATCACAAATACAAATTCATAATTCTCCATCTTATCAATCAAACTTATGGCTATACCGCTATTATCATCCGAAGCACCATCATCATGCACATTTTCAAGTACTTGTAATACGGAAGTCCATATAGACATAAGACGGATTATAGTTATGTAATGTGACCCCCAACGAGTATCTCCTGGCCGTCTTAAACTCGTTTCTTGATTTTTTTTCCTTTACCACTAACTATCTCTCCCTTTTTCAAACACTCTACGATCCTATCATGTTCAAATTGTCTAAGTTTATCTTTCCTTTTACATGTTGTCCCAGCCACATTCACAATCATAGTAACATATTGGAAAAAATCACTCACAATACGGTTGCTCTTGGCAACAACAAGAACAACTAATTGGAGTTGGTGAGAAAAACAATGGATATATCTTGCACATGAATTTTCTTTTAAAATAAGAGCCTTCAATCCATTGAACTCGCCTCGCATATTTGAAGCCCCATCATATCCTTGACCTTTCAAACTCGATAATGACAATTTATGTTTTGCAAACAATTCATCAATAGCATTCTTCAAAGAAATAGATGAAGTGTCGGCACATGTACCACACCAAGAAACCTTTCAATCACATCTCCATGGTTGTTTACATATCTCAAAACAACTCCCATTTACTCTTTTATTGAAACATCTCGAGACTCATCAACCATAATAGAAAAGATGTTGTGTGACGCCCCCAAAATAGGTCCATACAACCCATTTTGAGTCGCCAATAACATTTCACAAAATACAAATACAAATATGAATTTTCCATTTACAACTAATAAGTGTTGTGCAAAATACGACAACACAATACAAATACATCTTAAATTCTCAATACACTTATTGCCACACTAATAATATTGTATTGAGATATTTCTATTGTCTCGGACCATCACTCCATTCCCCGGCTAGTCTCCGCTACACTCTCTTTTCCTGAGGAGAACAATGGAACAAAAAGGAAAAGGATGAGCACAAATAGCCCAGTAGGAAATATCATGACTAAGATAATGAAGAATAAAATTATCTTTAGCCTTCAACCAAAATAAATCAGAGATTTAAAGATATTATAATTGTTCAATAACAATAACTACAGCGGAACGAATAATCCATTAGAAGAGTCAATCAGATTATAATATCTACCATCTTCTATAAGTTAAAGAATCACCACCAATATTTTATCCCTGTAACACCAATCAACAGTTCCTGTTTATGAACATCCAAATCAATAATTTATATTCAACAACCTCTCTTTGCACTATGTGACAAAGATATTTATTTGTAACATCACCGGTCATGATCATGCCAAATGCCAGTTCATCTTTGCACTACGGGCCAAAGAGAACTTTCTCCATACGCCTTTATTTGTAACACCATAAGTCATGATAATACCAATACACAGTTTGGTCAAATCATGTCACGCCAGTTCGTCTTTGCACTACGGGCCAAAGAGAACTATCACCACAATTTAAGTATGAGGATGAGGATGATGACAATGATAAAGTGAGATTAAGGATAAGAAAGGCTTTGTAATTTAATCAGTATCAAAGATTGACCAAATTGCCAACACGATGACCAAATTGTGGAGTCAAATTCAAGAATGATATTCAAGAAATTATTTCATGCTTCAGCTATGACGTATAAAATGAAATAGAAAGATTCAAGTGAAAAGATATTAGATGAAGCACAAACTATTAAGGATATTCTACTAATTTTCAGGGATTCTCTCCATTTAAAAATAAGGTTTTGGAAACAAACAAAGATTTCTTATCGTAAATGGAGAAATGTGAAAGAAAAAGATATCCCTTAAAGAGTACAAAAGAAATGATACGTTATACGAGTATAACAGAATATATGAAACTGCAATTGAATTTTCACCTGACATGCGATAATCCGCGTAGACAGATTATTTCCACAACAGGTTAATAAGTAATTAATACAAAGGGTTATTCACCAGGTACGACACTCGTACATACATGTTATTCCCACAGAGTAATAAGGAATGAATACAGAAGAGTATTCACCAGACATGCGTCAATCCGTACGGACAGGTTATCCCCACAAATTAATACGGAATGAATAACAACCTTTCTGAGTATAATATCAATTACGAACAAGGAAACAAATGATATTACATAAGAGTATGAAAAAAATGATATCCCCTACCTTCGTTAACAAGTGTCTGGATGTTGCTTTCTATGAAGCTTACTAACTTGGACAATACTAGTATTCTCACAAATACTCACAATAGCCTAGCACACTTAGAGAACTTAAGAAATTTAGAGAGATAGGAAGTATATGCAAGGAAGGTATGAAGATTTCTTAAGATAATCACTCCTATTTATAGGAAAACCAAGTTTCATTAATTGCACAAAAAGGGCTCGACTTATTACACTTTAGTACCTCTATCTTTGCCTCTATTTTTAATATAATCCCTCAAATATTATTAATCTTGCATAACATCCCCTAATAGTTCCCACATGTGAACCAATAGTTCACATCATGTGAATTTTAAAATTTCAATTAGGTACCCCTAAGTTAGACTCCACTTTTAATTCGTCAATAATGCTAAAATATCATAACAAATAATATGAGTTACAGTGCCATGATAAATAATAAAAAGTATCATGCGGATGCTATTGTAATTATTGAATCAAAATACTGTGCAATTGCTAATTTATCAATTATTGAATCAATAATTTAAAATATTGTGCAATACCGTGTGCCTGTGAACTACCGCGTACTACTGTGGAATAACGCGTTTTACTGTTCTTTTTATTACCGGGTATTTCAACAGTTGCCGGTAATAATACTGTTGACAAAATACTGTCGCTTTCAGTATCCGACAATGGGGCCCACTATCGTTGACAATTTTGTCATTTGTGGGGCCCACTAATATTTTGATATTTCGGCGCCGTCGTACAGTACCGAATATAATATTCTCCGACAAAAAGAATATTTTCCAACAAAAGGAATATTCCCCAACATACAGGTATGACTTTTTTTTTGTATAAATGAATAGTATATTCGTATGAATAGTATTTTTGTATTTATATCGTATAATTTCGTATCCAGCTCATATAAACGTTATGACATAATTCGAAGGTCGAAGAAAGTGTAAAAACATTTTACGGTGAATAGTCTCTCGTGAATAGTGATCGTGTGAATAGTGATTTAACGTTATTACTAGACTTCTCATTTCACATTTCACTGGTAACTTTATCACTATCGATTTAACACCTTTCTGTTTTAAAAAAACAATAAGAAGAGAAAAAAAAATCTCTTTATTAAAATTTTCGGGGTCTTACATGTTGTCCCCAATATCATTGATGATGACAAGTGTAGTTTGCACAGCACAAACACTTGCTAGTTCTTTTTAAATTTTTGGAGAAGTCATTTGATTGTTTCCAAGAGCATTCCCATTAACTACTTTGCCTACCTCTTCATTTCGTAGGCTGTACCACTCAAAAAACTCAAGGAAATTTCCCTTATTTGATGAAGTCGATGACTCATCATGTCCACGAAAAGGCAAACCTTGCTTCAAAAGAAGACGTGTGACATCCAAAGCCGTCGTTAAACGGGTGCGATAAGCAACCTCCATCTCTTGCCCGTTTGCTAGTAGTATATGTGACACA
Organism: Aralia elata; assembly: GCA_034770075.1. Classification (NCBI taxonomy): domain Eukaryota; kingdom Viridiplantae; phylum Streptophyta; class Magnoliopsida; order Apiales; family Araliaceae; genus Aralia; species Aralia elata. The sequence continues at coordinate 9,178,838 of CM068385.1, read as the reverse complement.
CTCTGCCTTTGATTTTGAAAACCTCGAAGTCGTATTCTAGCATCATTATGAGCATTATTCGAAGCACCCACATGTTCTTGAAATTTTTTCATTGCCTTTTTCCAGTTGCTAAACCCTATTTTTGTAAAAGCATCTATTCTGTTTGAATTGCCGAATAGATAACAACAAAAGCAAAAGGCCGCATCCTTTAAAATGCTATACTTCAACCACTCAAAATTTTTAAACTAAGTGGGCCGAAAGTTTCTCTTCACATTAGAAAAGTTTTTTTGGGGATAATTATAGGCAATTGGTTGACATGGACCTCTAGTCAAATACTTTCTTCGAACTTGATTTCTAATCACAATATCAAATTCTTCAATTGATTTACGTAACCCCGGATCACTAACAATATCGTTCGGATTGAACTCCACACGTGAATTATTTATACCACCACTTGCTTCGAAACTTGGTAATTGACTATTAGAAGAATCAACAGTTCTTGGTCGCTTAATCAAATATTTATCCATAATCTAGAATAAATAAAAAATCAATTGCTGATCAATTACAGTATTTTACAATTCACAATAATTTTATCAATTTAAATATTTCATAATTTAATGGCATAACAATTAATAAACTTTAAATCTCTAATTTAATAGCAACATTAAGCACAAAATTCCTTATTTGTTGTATCAATTTTAACTAATGGCAACAATAACCACAAATCTCTAATTTTTAAAAACCCTAAATCAAATATTTAATTAAATTGACAACTACATAACTACTTACCCTTACCGGAGGGTGGAGAGTGACGCGGCAAAGGAGGGGAGAGCCGAAGAGGAGATTAACAACGTCGGCGCCCGACGGTCGACGACGATGACCTGTTGGCCTGGTATGAGTGAGCATTTCGGTTATATCCGAACCGAATATCAAAATATTCCTAATTTTACTATCTGAACAACTAACCGAATTTGACAATAACCGAAATATCGAATACCCGAATTATAAATTCGGGTATTTAGGTTAGTAACCGAACTTATGCTCCATGTAAAATATTTCAAATGGGCAATCTCTATGTTAGCCAGCCACTGTCGAATCAAACAATAAAAGGGTTGACTTCAGAAATCCATGAATGATGCTGAAGACGGAGTATTTATGCAATAGAACAAATAAGGAGGAAGAATATGAATAATCTCATTATAGTGTATTTATCAATTCATGTGTTAGAACTTACAAGAGGGAGCAGTCCAGTTACTCCAGTATTTATGGCATACATTGCCATTATAAATACAAGGAATCGACATTTAACAAATATAAGGACTACTTTAAAAACTTCAATCGAGTGAATGCCCATGCTCCACCTCCACGCCTCCACCAGTTGGACTACCCAAGACCAAGAGAGACACATGCTTCATAATATAAAGATTTTGGTTTATATTATCGAGTAATATATATATATATATATATATATATATATATATATATGTTTTATGTGGGATGTGGCAATGTGGGTGAAAGTAACACTTTAAATATACAAGCCTTGTAGTGCGAGTCCCACCCCCACGTGCTACTGCTCCCAACTACTGACTAATAGCCTAGTAGTGAGTGACTATTGAGAGTTAAAACTTAAGAGAGTTTAGGGCTTTAATTTTTTTTTTAATCTATTCGGGTATTTGGTTACCCGAATACTATTATTTCACTAATCATTTCTACACCCGAATACCGGAATAATAAATCGATACTAACCGAATTGAAGCAAATAATCGAATAATCGAATTAATTTGGTTAAAAAAATTCGGTTATGATCGGTTTTTTGGTTATATCCGTTTTTTGCTCAACCCTATGGCCTGGTGCCGACTGATGATGGGAGATGAGTCGGCTGTCTGAAGACTGGAGATAAGGATTTCAATTGTGTTGTGTTGACTGTTGTGCGCCTGTGGTTGAAGATAAGGTCATAAGGATTTTGCCCATTTTTTTTTAAACTTACTAAATGAAACGACGTCGTTTCATTTAGTAGGTTTAAAAAAAATGGGCCAAATCTATTTCTTTGCTGTTGTCGAGAAGGAGAAGGCGAGAACTGAGTTTCGAACTGTCGGCAATGGAGATTCGAATCGAGGGTCCAAAAGGGAGATTGGGGGGTCAAGAAAGGAAACTTCGCCTGAAGCTTAGCCTAAGGACCAGAGTTATCAGGGTTAGATGAACCCTCCTTTACTTCCGCCTCTAATCATAGAGAAAATACGTAATTTTGTTAGTATAAAAGCATCTTTTGTTGTGCAAACTCACATAATAAGTAAAATTCAACAAAATTCGTAATTTAATGCTGCAAGTAAGATTCAATTATGATAATTAAAGATCAATTTATATATATATATATGTATATATATATGTAAAACATTTATAAAGAATCAACTTCCCATAATAATATCGGCAAGAGACATAAAATTTGTGAGGAAGGCAACCATTCCACCTCTATTAATGTGATTTAGCTAACTGTCGTAGAAGATGTAATTGCTGGACAGCTCATTCATTTACTAAAGAGCGAATAAAATACACTCTTCGTTAAGTAAAATGATAAAGAAGAATATTGTATTATTATTATTATTTTTGTTTATATCAAAATATAGGTGGTTAAGTGATGATTTATTTAACCACAAGTGGTGATCATAAAAACGTATAAACAACATGTTATAAACTAGAAAAAGTCAAATATTTTTAGTGTTAAAAATAGAGTCCGGTTATGTATTGCGATAAATTTATGCCGAATTAAAATTGCGAAACTTATCAATATATGAGATTGGTAAGAATTATAGGAGAGTCCTGTTTATTACACATTTCCCTAAAAAGATTATCATTAATGCTCATCCACTTAACTGACAATCAAACAATCGACATAAACATTTGCAATATATATTATTTTTCTAAAAAAAATTATTTTCTTTTGAAATTCAAAATGGAGCACAACTCTCTTTAGGCCGTGCCCGAAAGCAAATCAGTTGCGGATTTTTTTGGGCCAGAGGGGTAAGTGTAAGAGGACGAGAGATATATTTAGCGTGGAAATGATATTCACTTTTGGACTTCTATTAACCCAGTTTAAATTTAGCGTGGAAATGATATTCACTCTTGTATTATTTATATTTTTTATATTATATTATATTAATTATTATAAAATTAAATATTATTGTTATCAAAAATATAAATTTTAAAAAACACCAACTAAAATAAAAAAAATACATAAAAATAAAAGATAATGGTAAGTAAATAATAATTATATAATAGTAAGCATGTAGTTGAAAAGATTTTGAAATCAAATAAAAGATGAAAAAATATTTTCTTTTCCTAAATTTAAGGGTTGAAAGATCATTCATAAATTTTAGGGTTGAGAGACCATTTTGTGTTATTAATTATCTTTTATTATAAAGGGAGAGAAAAAAAATTGCTTTTTGGTAAAGTTGTGTCACATCTTTACTTGTTTTTTTTTATTTCTTCCACTTTCTATCCCTATTTTCTCATCCATGTTTTTCAAATTTTATTTAAATATTTTAATTTTGTTGTTCAATTCTATGTCTTTAATAAATTTTGAAGAAGAATTAATTATTTAATTTTTTTTATATATTATCCTTAAATATTAAACTCAAATTTGTTTCTTTTTCATCTTTTCAAATAATTTAGTTCGATGAGATAACCTTTCCTTTTTTTATCTCATCTTTTCAATGAATTTTAGAAGGACAATATTAATATTTTATATCCAATTTAGTCAATTAAATAAAACACAAATCACATTTTTTATTCTATGTATTTTCCTCTTAAAAAGTCAATTAATTAAAAAGGAATGAAGTCTACTATATGTTTTGTGTTGACAATATTTTTTCTTTACAGTTTTTGTTTTTGCCCATAGAAAAGAGTATCGTAAGAAAAAACTCCAAAATGGATTTGATAATCTTCGATCTTTTTTCAAATACATCAAATAAACTTATTCTAAACGTAATTTATTTAACTTACGTAAGTAATATTTTGAATTTAAATACAATACACCAAAAATAATACGGTACGTTTAGATATCTAAATACATCAAACGCTACATCTGTAAACACATTAAATAATTGTTAACGCTCATTTTCTTAACCGAACAAACCCTAAATCATGTATAATACTCATAAGTTTCCGGAACCAGAAAAGAAAAAAACAGAGTCAATTGTCATTTTTTGATTCCACAAAAAAGAAGCATTTTTGTTCCTTGTTTATTCTTAAAAATAACATTTTATTAATTTACTAGTGATAAAATGATAATAAAATTATAATAACAAAATTGAGTACATAAATTTTTGAGTATTAACGACAAAGGATGAGATTACTGATCTTGATTTTCTCCACAACTACTTTCCAACAATTGAACTTCTTCTCAAAAATAGATTGATTTCTTTCCAACCAAATAGTCCACAAATTCACCCATAACTCTCATTTTTTTACTTCTGAAACTCCATTGACTCAAGAGTAAGATTCACTGAATTTGAATACACCCCTAAGAACTGTAGACAACACACCATACCTTCCATCCCAACCTGCAACTAAGTAAAACATGCTCAAATGTTTTTTTACACCAACAACACTGAGTATCGCATCATCACCCATAATCAAAAACTTTTGACCGGTAAACAATTTTGCACTGCCGACCACATAAAAATTTGGACTTTAGATGGTAAACCTCCTCTCTATGCCCACTTGCTCCAGTTTGATGTATACTAAAGTTTTTAGATTCCTCCAAACTCTTGATACATTTATTTTTTGACTATAAAGATGCCTGAAGAATCCCCAACCCACCCACAAAAGTGTATCTTCAACTTATTTTTCAATTTTAATCTTCTTCAACATATTTCTAAGTTCTTTTTTCCCCCCCACTCCCTCAACTACTCCCTTCTGAATTGAAATTCCCATTCCTATGCTCCTTGAAATACTCATTAATTTTGTAGTCCTTTTTAGTTGCTAGCAGATAAAAGTCTCTTAAACCTTGCACTGAGCTCCATGTTATTGCACCATCTATCCTCCCAAAACTTAATAGATTTCCCATTACCCACAGTCCACTTTCATTCATCTTCTCCAAAAATTGAACTCAAACCTTCTTGATCATCTAAATTAACAGTATCCTTCCAAACCGTAGAGCTCCGCCCTTCATTCAACTTTGAATTTTTACTTGTCAGTAAAGCTAGCTTCATCCCCCCATTTATACTTGCCACAAATAACACTCCATGTTTCTCTTACTTCTGCACACCTTTTCCCAGCTTACTTTTGCCATCCTTTTCCTTTCTAAATCCCCTCCTCCCCACAAAAATCATCCTGATTTGCTCGAGTTTTTTTGCCACCTTTACAAGGGCTTTAAAGAATTAACAACTTCAAACCAGAGGTTGTCTGAAAAGACCAAAGCAAAGTTTAGTAATTAACAACTTCTTCAATGCATCCTTGTACAAAAAAAAAGAATTGTATCATCTGCAAACTGTGCATGAGGCACTTTATCCCCACTGTAACTCCATTCATCTGACCCAAAACACCCTTTGATGATCATCAGATTTAAGACTTTCCCTCCCAACAATTAAAAATAAAAATATACAATTTCAGTCACCAATCTAGGGCACGACAACGATTTAGGGCACGGACAGCACCCCACCGCCACCTGCTTTCATTTTGCGCGCGGCTGGTATTGCTGGTATGTGCACTGGTTAACTCTTCCCTCTCTCTTCCCATCTCTCTTCATTGAAATTGTACGGATTAGGCTTATGCCTAAATTGAAATTAGTATTTGCGGTTGGTATGTTGATAGTGGCATCATTTGTAATTGGGCTTGGTTTATTGTTAAAGTTTGATGATTATGCCTAAATATTTTAGGGATTTGGTTTAATTTCTTGATTTTGTGCTTAATTATTGATATATTTAAAGTTGTCATGCTCAAGTTTTTAGGGTTTTTGGCTAATTTGAGTTATTAGCAGAAGACTTGGCCTCTTGTTGAAGCTTAAATTTGGACTGAGAAAATATTTTACTTCAAGTTTGAAAATTGGAAACTTTTAGAAGGACAGAGTAATTTTAGCTAGTATAATACTACTAAATTTTAGATATATTTTGTCTCAATACAATGTGGATGACCAGAACTAGTCACTGAAATTTGATGGAACAGAGCATTTGTAAAGTTGATCATGGCTCATTGTTGTTGGATTTGGTTGTAGATCTGTATGGCTTAGTTCAATGTATGTGTCCTTTAATGATTGTCCCTCGTCCTGAAGGGATTTCATTGTTATTGTATTAACTTTTTTCATGATTAATAACTGTTCGTTTTTATGAACAAGAGAAATATAATAATGCATGCATAGATTTTGAATATTTGATAGATATTGTACGAAGATGAAAGTAAATGGCAGTTTACACAGGTTAAGTGGCAGACCATAAATGTCATCAAGTATTGCATTGTGCCAACCTAAAATAGTTTTCTGATGACTACTAAGGGAACAAATGGATCATAGATGTGCGATAATTGCCTTTTTTGTTTGTTGTTTTCCAAAATGCTTTGTGAACTTCTTTATATACTGAGTTGGTAAACTAAGGTTAGGTCTTCTTTACCTTTGACTTAGTTCAATGTATGGCTCATTTGTAAAGAACTTATTAAAGTTAAAGGAGCTGAAAGTTCATAAATATAGTAAATAAATTAATAAAAATATAAAATAAATAAATAAAATTAGAAACTTAAATAAAAATCATAATACTTAATAAAGATAATAAAAAATAATTTGATCTTATCTTATTTGATTAGTTTCATACATTCATGTTTTTAATTCAAGAGCTTAGAAACCTGTTCGAGATTCACTAATTAGGAGTGAATATTGAATAGTCCCTTGTTGGGACTGTTCCTGGATGTTATGTTGGCCACTTAGGACAATGTCAATGACTTGAGTACGTTATTCTATTTTGAGGATTGTTCGGTTATACTTTCTTTACATGTTCTCTGAGTGCATATTTAGCTAATATTGTTGGACTATTTTGTGTACTTGGAGACCATGGGGAGGTGTTGCCGAAATTTCCTTAAACTGGAAGACGTGTTCAAGTTGTTGACACTAGTGGGGGCGACGCATCTAGGAATGGGATAAAAGTCTGACCCTTTAGATTGGAGATGAAGATATATAGGATTCATACATGCATGCATCATAACTTCTATTTGATTGTGTGTCGTGTTTATCAGATATCAACCTTCAAAAATGTCAGATGATCGAACTTGGATGTACAATAGGATACCTAGTAATAAGATAGGGTTGACTGATGAGTACCCTTTTGGGGTTGACAAGTTTATAAATTTTGCATTGGATTATGCTGAAGCGGATAGAAAGATCAAGTGCCCTTGTGTTAGATGTAAAAATTTATACCGGAAGTACATAGATATGGTAAAATTGGACTTGTATAGCCATGGGTTTGTGAATGGCTACACCTTATGGATTCATCACGGAGAATCGAGTAATGTGATGGACCACAATTGATGTAGGACAACTTTGTAAAATGAATTTGTTATGAATTGATAGATAAATAGAACTAGGAACTAAGCTCTGCGCTTATATTCTAGAGTTCAGAGTTTCAACTCGGCGTCTATTAACTCTAGAAAGATATCTCCACGATATAAGAAAAGCCAATAATAATCTCAATATTTGGAATGTTCTCCGTGTGAAGATTACATCGGTATTTAAACAAAAACAACCCTAAATTAGACTTGGAGACCAATAAAATAACAAAAGATAAAAATACCCCAACTAATTAAAACAAATCCATAATAATGAAATAAACAAAATAAATAAATAAGGGACTAAATCATCAATCCCCATCAACAATCATGAGGAATATTCAGATGATAATTATGATATTGTGGAGATGGTTTACCAATGCTTTTGGTCAGCCTAATATTAATTGGAGTACAAAGAGGGGAAGGATCCAGTATTGAACAACCACCAAATGATGCAACCTTCGCATTTTACAAGTTGTTAGCTAAATCTGGTGTGTTATTATACGAGGGACATGATAAACACTGTAGTTAAACTTCATTCTTAGCTCTACGAAGATTTATTTTACGATTCCAGAGCTAGCTCTACGATTCTTTCTTCTGCTGAACGATCTTGGAGTTGCTTTACTATTTGACCTTCACTTTGCAATTCCCTGAAGCACTCTACGTTCAGTCTTTGCTTAGTGAGCTTTGCTTGGCTTTACGATGCTGTTCACATCACGAACTTGTCTTTGCTAACTGAGGTGTGAACTTTACGATAGATGCAAAGGCTCTGCGATCTGTCTGATGCTTTACGCATTAAGAGTTAAGTCTGCGATATATCTTTTTTAATTTATAATTTTAGCAGACTAACTCATCAAACACTTATTACCTATTTACTATACATCAGATCAACTCAAATGGATCAACCTAACATATTTGATCTTTCTATATTCTAAGTTTTTGTACATTGAATCATTATTAAGGATTTTACAAAACTTACTGGTACAAATATACATTAAAAGGTTTCATCATCAAATCAAATCATAATAATCATGCAGACTCTAACACCCATCATTCTCCTCTTATTGGAGAAAACTTGACCTCGAGTTCTATAATACGAGAGAATAAGCCATGAACTCCTCTGTAACGGAAGAACATCTTGAAACACCTTTGACAATATCATCACGCGGTAAGGCTTAAATTTTTTTTGAAAGAGAATTGTTGAGAGCATTGCTTTTGTATTCAAAGGTGCTGAAAAAAAGCTTTCTGGAACAACGAAGTCAACAATGTCAACTTGGATTGGATTAACTTCTCGAATCATCCTTTCTTCGGTAACGAACAACTCAAAAAGCAACTTTAGAGTTTTTCACAATTTGTTGCTCATACACAATCTCTGGTTCAACTTGGATATGTCACAACTCACAATTGTCTGTAGGCCCAAAATTTGGAACATCCTCTTTTTCTTTCTCTTGCCTTAAAGATGTGCCCGCAAGTCAATAAGGCCTTCCTTTATAGAAGATATGTCATCTTTTAATAAATAGATGTTATCTTTTAAAAAAGAATATATAGAAACCATATCATGTGTAGCCTTTCGAAGTTCTTTTGCTCTAACTTGTTGACGTTTCCTTGCTTCAGCTTTTCTATGTTCATCTTGATATCGACGTTGCAATTTTCCAAGGTAATCTTGTGCATCAACCATATCCCATCTAAGCTCTTCCCGCTTGTGCTTCAAATATCTATGACCACATGTATTAATAAGGTAGTATTTTCGGTCACTTTCATTGTCAAGAAACCTAATATACTCTTTTGCTTCGGCAATCAATTCTTTAGTGACTTGAGACATTGGGTGTTTGGGACAATGGGTTATAAAATAAATAAATAAAATATATATATATATATATATTTTGATAATTTTAGGGCCTAACTGAAAATAAAATAAAAAACAGGGGCTAAAGTATGAATTCAGAAAGTGTAGGGGCTGATTTAGAGAGGATGAAAGGGTATAAGTGAAAAGTGTATAAACTACGAGGCTAAAATTTAAAAGGTAAGAAAACCATGAGATTTAAAATGCAATTTAGGAAAGATATTTATAAGATTAGGGTTACTTTCCTAAAGGCAGAGCAGCAATAGCGCAACACAACCAAGAGCAGCAGTAGCACAACATAGGAGCAAGGCAAGTTTTTTTCCTCAGTGAACAGTACTCCGGTGATGAATAGTAATTCCGGCGATAAACAGTACTCCGACGATGAACAGTACTCCGACGATGAACAGTAACTCCGGCAGCGATGAACAATAACTTTTTTTTTTTTAAAACCCAAGATCTCCCAAAAACTGAAAATTTAATGGAGAAACCTTAGGCTCTAATACCAAAAATGCTGTAGCACAACTTTGTAAAATGAATTTGTTATGAATTGATAGATAAATAGAACTAGGATCTAAGCTCTGCGCTTAGATTCTAGGGTTTAGAGTTTCAACTCGGCGTCTATTAACTCTAGAAAGATATCTCCACGATATAAGAAAAGCCAATAATAATCTCAATATTCAGAATGTTTTCTGTGTGAAGATTACATCGGTATTTAAACAAAAACAACCCTAAATTGGACTTAGAGACCAATAAAATAACAAAAGACAAAAATACCCCAACTAATTAAAACAAATCCATAATAATGAAATAAACAAAATAAATAAATAAGGGACTAAATCATCGATCCCCATCAACAATCATGAGGAATATTCAGATGATAATTATGATATTGTGGAGATGGTTTACCAATGCTTTTGGTCAGCCTAATATTAACTGGAGTACAAAGAGGGGAAGGATCCAGTATTGAACAACCACCAAATGATGCAACCTTCGCATTTTACAAGTTGTTAGCTAAATCTGGCGTGTCATTATACGAGGGACATGATAAACACTGTAGTTACAAAACTTTTACACTTTAAAAATGAACATGATTACAGTGAGAGAGGTTTTAATGAGTTGCTGGCTCTTATCAGTGAATTCTTACCTAAAGATCACACATTACCCTCTAATTACTATGAAGTGAAGAAATTGGTTAAGGGGTTAAATTTAGGTTATGACAAGATCGACGCATGTGAAAATGATTGCATGTTGTACTATGGTGAGAACAAATATAAGACGAAATGTGATATGTGCCGGAGATCTCGATACAAGACTAAATGTCGAGGAAAGGGTAAGAATGTGTCTAAGAAGATTTGGCGTTACTTTCCTCTTATGCCGAGACTTCAGCAACTATTTATGTCATCGCATACATCAAAATCTATGAGATGGCATAAAACACTGGCAGTCGTATTTGGTCAGCTAACTCACCTTGCAGATAAAGATGAATGGAAAATTTCGACAAAAATTATCCTGAATTTGCTGAAGATGCTCGTAATGTCAGGCTTGCTTGGCCTTATAACTGATGGTTTTAGCCCATTTAACAATTTTGGCCAAGCCTACTCTGTATGGCCAGTGATTATGGTACTTTATAATCTTCCATCATTAATGTGCATGAAGGATCCCTATTTGTTTATCAACGTGTATCTCAGGCCGTTAGTAGATGAATTACTCATGTTGTGGGAAGTGGGTGTTGAGACTTACGATAAATTTGACAAACAAAACTTTATTATGAAGATTGCTTTGATGTGGACTATTAATGACTTTCCAGCATTAGGAATGATAAGTGGATGGTTTACTCACGGGAAATTGTCATGTCCCGTATGTATGGGTGATGTTCAAGGAACACAGTTAAAGCATAGTGGTAAAACTACCTTCTTTGGAACTGCTCGTAGTTTTTTACAAATTCAACACAAATATAGAAGAATGTCTGTGCCGTTCAATCGAAAATTTGAGAAAAGAGGAGTAGATGGTCGTATGTTTGGTCGTGAGGTCTTGAACTGGGTTAAAGAGTTGAAATTCCCACTTCCAAGAAAGGAGTACAGCACGGTGAGAGCCAAAGGATATGGGAAGATTCATAATTTTACACACTTATGTATGTTTTTTGAGCTACCATACTGGGTAAAACACATGCTTCGTCATTGCATAGATGCTATGCATACCGAGAATAATTTTTTGACGTCTTTTACACTTGTTTGGATGTTGCCAACAAAACAAAGGACAACGACAAGTCAAGGTTAGATTTGCAGGCGATGGACATACGATGATAGTTGTGGCTGACGATCCCATTGTAGAAGAAGAAGATGAAGACGAAGAGGCAGAAGATGATGAAGATGTTGATTCAGATGGATTTAATGATATATAATAGGATATCGTTATTGTAATCATGTTTATTTTTGTCTTTTTAATAATTGAAAATCTTATTTAGTTAATGAGGATTGATATTGATATTCATTGTTATGGTATTCTTGTCCAATTATATATAATTGTTATTTCTTGTCAATAGATATGTCTAGACATCCAGGTAGAGGGACACGTGGAGGTGGCCGTACAGGTGGTCGCACTGGTGGTCGGGGTGATGACAACAATACTGATGACATTGGTATGACTAGTACTCCAGGTAAATAATTGCTCATTTATATATATTTGCCATAATTGTTATACTATATAGTCATATATGTTTATATATTATTTATAGGTAGCAGCAGACGGGTATGGAGTACTAGCCCCGGGATACAGCCTCCTACCGAGCCACTCATCGTGCCAGTGGCATCCATGCAGTATGTTATAATTAATATTGTAGGGTTTATTTTTGTTTTTTTTTTGTTTTTACACTCGTAGAATCATAATTTTTACATAAGTAATTAAATGCCCTGTTGTGGTGCTAAATTCACGTGGTATCTAAATATGATTGCATTATGCCCATTATTATCCCATTATCATTACTTGTTTGTTTTGAATGTCCATCCATTTATAAAAATATAAATGGATTTCTTTTCAAAGAACAAATCAAGCTGCAATTAACTCTTTCATAATCCATTATTACAGTTTAGTGTTTTTCTTTGGAAAAAGTACCTAATGTCAATTGTATGGTCTCTTATTGATTGTGATTAGACTATTTGATCATTCTTTCTACTGTCTTGTTGTAGCATTTTATGTTGTAGAGCTAAGAATACTCTACACTCTATTGTCATTGCGTTCTGGCCTCGTGGCATTTTAAAGTATTCGCAGATGAAGGAAGCTCAGAAAAATGCTTGGCTAGTGGATGTTTTGCAGGAGTGGCATGTAAGTGAACAAGAAGAGACTGTCTATTAACTAACAACACTGTTTACTTTTTTGTTTTACCTTTTTCTTTTTTCTTTCATTGAATTTTGGGTGATGGAGCTGACTTGTCTCTTACATATGCTTAATAGAATTGATGCTAACATGTCGAAGATTGTTAACAATTTAAATGTATTCTGCCATTCACAAAGCATATGTTTTTGGACTATTTAGTAACTGAAAATGGAATTAAAACTCTTGGTTTATGAGGTTTTGGTTTCAAGTCCATTATGTTGGTACAATTGGCACTCTGTTCTGTTTGCACATATCAATATATCAGGGGCAATTTTTTTTTTTTTGAAAACAAATTCAGACATCAGGAGCTCCTTGGTTTGTTTCTGAATGTCGGCTGGAGCCACAAGTTAATGGTTGTTTTAAAGCATTATATGCATTATCGAAACTATTCTCTAACTATTCTCTAAATACTTGAGCTTTTAGAGAAATTTGACATTACACCCTAGCACATGATTGCTTTCCTAAATATTGAATCTTAAATCTAACACGGATGATTGATGTGACAACTGTTGAAAAAGAGAGAAAAGCGATAGCTTGGTGGCTGGATTCCTAGGAAAAGATGTGTAAATTGCACTCTAAATAATTATGTGAAACTCCTTTCTCACTACACACGATACTAGATGAGTCCGGTTGATGGGTTTCAGTAGGTTATACTGATGTAAACTCGAAAAATTACAACATTCATATTCGAAAAATTATATCCATTTGAAGGGTGGAACCTAGATATATTAAATTGCCTTGATCACTTATTCTATTGTAATCTTGTAGAAGCATTTACACTTTCTATATTCTTTTTTTTAATAAGATGTTAAATAAGATTATGGTGGGTTTGTTTTGATGCCATGTGCTTTTCCTTATTGTTGAATTGTCTTTATGAGGCCTTTTTTGCTATTGCTATTGATTAGTCAAAAACCAAAACTGCTGACCTGCACAGTGTAAGAAGTGTAATTTTTCTTTGGTTTGTAGGGATTATTGACTTATTTGCATATTCAACTTGTATATACAACAATTAGTTGCATATATATATATATATTATTGACATTTATATTCTGGCTTGAGAAATTTCAATTAGGAACATTGAAACAAAACACGTTTAAAGCAGACTCTTTTGCTGATCCATTAGTAATACGAGGTCCGCTATGTGATGTTGATTGAGCTGGACCCTATTAGCATTTGGTTAGGAGAAGTGTATTTGTGTTGGCAAAGCATGTTAATGAATGAATGTCTAATTCTGGTCAGTGGTCACCATGTGAATAATATGCAATTATGCACGTCTATATGCTGCATATCATTTTCTTATGTTCTCAGAATAATCTAATCTTGCTGGATATATGCTAATTCCACGTTGTTAACGTTTTACTGATGCAACTGTTGTAGATATATTACCGATAAGAGGAGGGCACTAGTCAAGTGCAGGGTGATGGGGCTGTACGGCATCACATTGACCATAATTTTACGAAGTGGATGTACGAGATGAGGGAGAGGGCTTTTAGAGATGTAGGTGAGAACCCGGGGTCTCGCTTGAAAGACCACCAACCGGCACACTTAAAGGATGATATTTGGAAGATGATGTGTGACGATTGGGTGGGAGAACCATTCAAGACAAAGTCCAAGAAGATGAAAGAGAACAGGAGTAAGCTTAAAGTACACCACACTTCACTTCAGGGGCTATGTAATTTAATATGCTTTCCTGACTTATTTTAGTTTAAATATTTTTATTAAATGGACTAACTTAATTATATATCACGACAGGCCATGGCTGGGGAGTTAAAATGACCTCCTACCCTTCTTGAGTTGTGGGATAGGATCCACACGAAGAAGGGGTCAAAATGAGTTTATTTCAAAACCTGCAGCAGAGATACAGGTAACTATAATTTATATCTATATGTTTTAATTACATGTTATATATATATTATTGAAATTGACATCGTTTACTAATTAATGCAATTTATGTTCATATTGTAGGACTGATATAAACACTTGCGTGCAAAGAAGATAGCTGAGATACGAGCAGCTCGAGAGGCTGAGTAGCCCCTTTTTAGTCCTTTTTCCCTCAAATCCTCAAAAGACATGTTTACCATCATAGCTCCATCTAACAGTCATCTTCCACCAACAAAAGCTGAAGCCGACTGACTTTGGCAAATTACCTCTGGAATCACTTTCCTCAATCGGTTAGCTAACACCTTTGACAAGATTTTATACATAGAATCTAGCAAACTAATTAATCTTAAATCATTCAAACCTGCAACTTCTCTCTTCTTTTGGTACCAACACAACAAAGGAGGAATTAAAACCACTTGTAATTTTCCTCCTTCCCTCTTCTTTTTCCATAGATTCGATAGCAACATCCCTAGCTCTTCCAATATTCTCTATCTTCCAAGATGATATCCAATTCCTCCATCTCCTTTTCTATATGCTTAATGGATTCTTCATTCTACAAATCTATATATAAACCTCCACCTTCCATTTTTTAATAGTCTCTTTCAGGATTTTCAGTTTAATTTCTTACAACCTTATAGCCTCAATACCTTTTAGTATATATAATGAAACAATGATTTGATAAATTTCTACTATTACACTAAACCTGGAAATCTTTTATTGCCTGATCCAAAAACAACAATTGCTTTGCCCCATCAAGCTGCAACTTCAATTAGTTGCATTTTCCCATAACGAATACCACACCATAATTTCCAAATTTTCCTTATACCATGCATGATCCCCATCCAATTAGGATGAGGCCATTACCATTCTCTCTTTTTAACAAATTTTATTATTCCATATGGATGACATACCCCTCACATGCCTATGTATGGATGCACTATCGCTCCATTATACTTCATATATCATTCACACCTTTTGTGTGCAGGGAGCTTCACAAAAATTAATAATCCTAGATTGGATTGAACATGAAGGCAGGCATCAAATTAAATTAAAATCACGACACTCCAAACAGATCAATAAGAAATATGTAACTAGAAATTAATAATCTCATATGGCATCTAATGTGAAATAATTGCATAATCAAGATCATATAATATTTCTTACATATATATGTAATAGAAGTACTAAATAAACTATATCTAATATTAGCTAGCTAGCTGGGCTGGCCGGAAACGTATTTTCTTCTCTAACACAATACAATCATTCCATATATAAATAGAGAAGATGGTACGTACGTTTTCTTTCATTTTAATAACGGTATGAATAAAAGAAGAAATAAAAGAACCAGCCAGCCAGCCAGCCAGCAGTATTTGAATTTATAGCATCAGTAGGAGTAGTAATTAATTAATTATAATTAGAAAAATGTACCACCAGCAAACTCCGCTATAGATCTGAGCTCATCCCAGTTCCCGTATTGGGCCAATTCGTTCACTTCTGGGCTTGAGAAATTGGAGTATGATGTTGATGGAGCTTGATATATTGAGTCCAGACCTGGGCCCATTACCAAATTGTTCGATCCAATATTGACATGCAGCAGGTCATTAGAAAACAATATTGGCTTCTGCTCATCATGTTCGTGTAAATGTTTAGTTATGGGGGTAGTTCTGAAACAAATATTGTAACCTTGCCAATTATCAGATTCAACACTGCATGTTTTGGAGCTAGCAGCATCAAGAACTGGAATATTATTTCTAGTTTTAGTAGTGGATATCTCTCTCCAATCTGGTATGCCCTTTCTGTTTGATGTATTTCTCTTGAGAATTCGACATAGTGTCCATACTTCCTGCGAATTAAGTTCAACAAGAAATTAATATTAATTTGTTGTTTCAACGACAGGACAGGACAGAAGGAACGATGTTAATTATATATATATATATATATATATATATATATATATATATATATATATATATATAATGCATGCGTATAAATGAGATAAATTAAGAGTTTTAATTCGTTTCTTACAGCTTCTTGGTTGACATGAAGATGGGTGTGGTTGGTGGTATTTTGGTGAAGAGGATGATCATCAGGCGGAGGAGGAAGGCGAAACTCGTGCATCATCCAATCAGTTTTGGTGCCTTTGCCAGCGCTTCCACGATAGTACACTAAAGATTTCTTTAATCCAATAACGCCGGTGGAGTCGTCGCGGCGGCCTTCTGAGTAAATAGGTTTATCAATGCCAGTGGCTTTCCAAAATCCAGAGCCAGTCACCCTGTTAGGTCTTATGCTATTCCTATACTTTCTGCCTCTTCTACAAAAAAAGTACCACTCTTTTTCTCCCACATTGCTACCTTCTGCATGTGCAAAAGCCAACAAAAATTAAACAATATGAGAGCTAGGGTGTTAAGTTCTTATTGATCATGTCTAATTGCCTAGCTATAAGAATTTAATTTGTACACAAAAACGTCTAAGCTCAAAGTTGGACACTAATTTTTTGTTATATATATATATATATATATATATTATCCCATTATCGAATTAAAACAAATATGAGAAATATCTTGGCAATATTATTATTCGGTATTATTTTGACTACAATTGCTGGTAAAAAAAAAAAAACCAACCAAAAATAAGATGCGTTTGAAAGAATTAGCTTTTAAAATATTCTACCTCTGTTCAAAAATATAAGCCTCTAGTGATTTTATAGTTTGGAACGTTAACCATCATATAGAGAAATGATATTATCTCCTTTCGGAGACCCTTATATAGAGTGAATTAATAAATTGAGCAATTAAACGGAGAAAGGTTGATCAAAGCTTCAATTTATGACTTAAATCATATACTAAACTGAGCCATTACTACATAAAATGAGATTATATATAATAACTAATGGAAGTATATTTTATGTCATGAAACACTAGGAGCGATCCTCCATATGTAATTTTTTTTTTTTGAATCTAAAAGTTGGAAAGTATATACGATTTGGCTTAAGCGAAAACCGAAGGACTAACTTAGGATATGAGTGATTTGGTTGCAATTTATGCTCAATTACTAGCTTGTACTCTCCTAATCCTATGAATAACTTTTTCACATTTTTTGAAGGTAGACCGGAAAAAAAATATATAGTATTTGATTCAAATAACTATACTAATTTCTTTAAAAAACCTTCCAACAAAATCAATTGAAATTTTCTCCGGATTAAAACATGGGGCTTATGATCTTTGTTTTCAGTAATTTTATTTGTGAAAATATCAAATATAGATTTCAATGATCTGCTTGCCGAACCCCACTGAATCATCACTAAATATTCATTCATTCACTAAAATCCATAATTTTTTTTTGAAAGTACTAAACAAATAGCGAGTAACTTTGATAGAAATAAATGATCGTATATTTTAGAACAGATAAAAGAGATGTATTATATTATAACACGTACTTGGAAGATCCCAAGGGTCGTATTTGTAGATATCAATATGTTTGATGAGCTCAAGACTGATAGGTCTCTTCTCAACCTTCCGGCGAAGATAAAACCCTACAAGCTCTTCGTCCGTCGGATGAAACCGAAACCCCGGTAGTGGAACATCATCATCATCTTCATGCTTCTTACCACAACTATCTATGCTACTCATCTTCTCTACATCCATTATTAATTATAACTATATATATAAAAATATATATAAATGATTATCTTTCTCTATATTTATCTCTCTCTATATATAGCTATGTGGCCAGACATGTATGTATAAGGGCAAAATAAATTTTCAGATAGGTTGAAAATGGAAGAATCTTGTGGTTCCTCTTGTTGTATATATAGTATATGAACTGTGAAGGGTTGTTTGAAGATGATGGTGTGCTATACTATATGTTTAGTCAAGTCAAGAGTTTTGACTCTGTTGCTTTCATGACCCACAGATAGAACTTGAAGAAGTCCTCAGTCTTCAATAGGTTCATGACAAGTTATCATTCAAGACTTGGAACTGAACACATTTAAATAAAATAATGTGACAAGAAAGAACAAAAGATATGAGAATTATATATATAGTTAATAGGAAATATATTTATTGCAATTTAAGTAATAGGAAATATATTTATTTCAATTGGAGTATATTTTCTTACCTGCAACGCTTTATTTTTTTTATATTTACATTTTTGGGTACTGAGTTCACTTGGTTGCTATGACAATTTTTAACTTTATACCTTGCGATTGCACTTGATGTGGTTTGTAGTGTTTGAAATACATGTCCCCCACCCCTATATAGAACTAGGGAGGTGAGGGGTTGTACCAAGTCCCTAAAATTATTCTAGTAAAATGATAAATTAACATAAATGTCTTTAATAGATGAATTGTTTTCAAGGATTTACTAGGTACCATGTCACTCACCTCCGTTATATATATATATATATATATATATATATATATATATATATAATAACAAAATGCTATGCCACAAAAGTTGGACAAAAAATATAAACCTTGTAGGTAAGGGAATCATACCCTTGCTCGATTAAGGTTTCATATTAGCCGAGGAAGAAAAAAAATTCACAAAGAGTATAAGAAATAATCTAGAGTTTGTAAAGGGGAGAAGAATGAGTAGACAATTACTAGGACAACACGTGACAAAACTCTAGATAAAAAAGCCTTCTTGTGTGTCTTAGAATGTTTGAGAATCAAAAGTCCCTTCTATTGGAATGAATAGTGTATTTATTGGGTCTCTTGGTAAATGATCATGTGCTTGATACATGTCTGAGTCATGTGCCTGACATGTGACCTTAGGTGAAATTCTAGAAATATCCTTAATTGCCCAAAGTAATGTCCAAATCGTCCTATTCTTCTAGCCGCCAATCCAAATCCCTCAACCATTTTCCATTATGAGTTGTCTTCATAAGCCTTCTGCCATGGGACTCATGGAGAACTTTCTTAAGTCATCATTCTTGAAGGCCTTGTTGCTCAATTCATGTTGGTCCAGGCTTATTTTTTCATTCAAACAACATAGGATCAGAATTCATCGTCGAAATGCTCTGGAGGACCTCGACACGACCTCAAGGTGACCAAGCCCTAGGGGGTGAACCCTAGGGGGTGAATCTTAGGGGGCTAAACCCTAGGGTGACCAAACCCTAGGTTTGTGTCTCATTCAATATCTTTCATTCGTCTTGGCCTTTCTTACTTAGTTTTCATCATTTTCTTCTGATTCTTGATCTTGTAAGAACCTTCTCTTGTTATGGAGATTTTAAGGAAAATCATTTCTAAATTCTCATGAATTTTATTGTCTCTTTTCTTGGTTTCAAGCTTTTTATTCAGTCATTGCATCGCTTAAGACTTGTTTGATAACATTCAGAAATATGAAAAGGTGTGGCCCCTAGGAGGCCAACTTTTAGGGTGGCTGAACCTTAGGGTGACTAGGGGGTCGCCCCAATTTTCTTTGTTCTTCTTCCGTTCATTTTCTTAGCTTTGTCATTGCTTCGTTCCGGTAGTTCAAATCAAGTTCAATCAAAAAAGTTATTGCCAAAGTTTATCACAAGGTGGGACCACCTAAGGGTCGTCGAACCCTAAGGGGCTAAAACCCTAAGTGTTCCTCTTTTTGTTCATTTATTGTTTGTCTTGTTCATTTATTTCTAACTTTTCTGTTTTCATTCAATTTTTTAGGTCATATGTAAACCTTAATTTATACTTGGGTTCAAATTTGCTCACTGTACGTAAGTCGCACCTTTTGAGTGACGATCGTGCATAACATTTTCAGTCTTTGAGTCCTGCTTTAATTTTTTAAACAATTCCCGGAACCTGCTCTCGAGGACGTCAAAAAAATGAAGTCCTTAGAAGTGAATTTCCCCTTGGGGGCCGAACCCTGGGGGTGAATCCTAAGGGGCCGAACCCTAAGGGGAGAATCCTAAGGGGCCGAACCCTAGGGGGAGTCCCTCTTATGACCTTCCTTTTGATCTTGTCAAATCTTTCTAAATCCGGTTACATCTGGTCAAATCTTGTCAAATCTTCATGTCTCCCTTTATTTTAGAAACTGAATCAAGTTGAATATTTGATGGAGACAAAATATATATAATATATTTTTATTTATGGGAACTAAAGATTTTCATAGATTGAGGGAGATCTAATCAAATTCTTTTCCTTATGAAAACTGAATTCTTCCCTCTCCATATATACACATGTCTTCTTTGGTTAGTTCCCCTATTCACTTTCATCCTCTCTTGCTCTATCTTTTCTTCTTTTTTATCCTTTTCCTGAAGAAGAAGTCAAGCATTCAAGCAAGCCAACGACTGAAGCATGAAAAAGACAAGGTATGGAGGTGATTCCCCCTAGGTGGCCGAACCCTAGGGGGTGGCCGAACCTTAGGGGTTTTTCTCTTGCCCTAGGATTTTTCATCTTTTATTCACTTTTTTGTTGATTTTCTTGGTTTTTTGAATTCCTTTTTTTCTTCTTTTCCTGACGATCACTGCACAGACCCAAAAACCACCGGGAGTTCCCCTTCCTAACGGAATGGGAAAAAACTCATTTTTTCGGGCCATATGATGCTTTATGGGACCAAGTTAAAATTACGATATGCTTTTCCTCCTCTTGATAAGGAGGGTCTGTTTCTGTACGTTGTGACTTATGACAGTCTGGACAATTTTTTCCGTTCTGATAGTATTCCCGCATGTGTATTGAGAAACAGAAGTTCCCCTTCAGCCCGGTCCACCTCATATCTGACTCTTGCAATCGCCTCCAAGGATGACATCATTGGACTGATGAGATCCTTAAAAATTCTGGACATGTGAGGATGCTTGAGGATTCCGGTGGTCTCCACTGTATTCGGCTGTGTTGGGACCTTTGCATTTAACAGGATCACGATACCCTTATCCCCGTTGCTTTCTCGTTAATGCTCCTCTACCTACACTTTTGTTACTGTTCGAGGGGAATTCACCCCTACTTTAGAGGACGTCTATGCCATCTACAAGTAAGTTTCCTTTGCATCATATCCTTTACGAATTTTATTTCTCCTTTGAGTTATATACTTATTTTGATTTGTATCATGTAACCTTCCTATTGCCGCCTTCATTTCATGTGGTCTATCCAATTTGTCTTCTAGGGATGCCAAGTGCATAAAATATTTGACGAAAGCTTTCAGGCAGGCCTCTATCTATACCTCGCGGTTTTTGGGCGACATGTTTTCCTGACTTTGAGACCCCTAAACGACAAAAGATTTCATAGCTTTCTTGGGTGCACTATTTCTTTCGAGACTACAAACCTGGTCATTGGGATAACTTTATTTACAGTGAGTCGGTTCTTGCCCTTCGTGGGGAACAATATCCTTTCCCACTGGTTGCTTATCTGACCATGTGGCTATCTTGTTTCATTTTCCCTGACTCATCAGTAGATGGTCCCTCGCCCCGTATGTTCTGTTTTGCCGCTCTGCTAGCTCGTTGTATGCAGGTTCCCCTTGCTTCTGTCTTCTTGACGACTTTGTACCATCGTTTTGACGAAGCCACTCTTGCCATGAAGGAATCCGTCGAAAAGTACTCATTTCTAACTTTACTCATTCTTGCAACCATTATATTTTCACATTGTATTTTTCTTTCACTCATCACATTTCCTCGCTTGTTTAGGTATGACGTGAATTACTTTGTCCCAGGCTCCTTTTTACAAATCTTCCTTTTTGATCATTTTCGAGGCCACTCTTCCTCCTTGCATTTCTCTAAGAGGAAGAAAAAGCCTCCACCGCCTTTCATATCGCTGAACATTGTCCTTTATACTTCCTGCTGGATTGATCATAAAACTTATTCAGACTTGCAGCTCTATATCGACAATTTTTCATCCTTCATTGTTTGTAAATTGTAAATTTTAGAGGTAAAATGTAACTTGTCGGGTTCAAGGACTTAGAGTCAGGTGCCTCGGTCACTTTTATAGAGGAAATTATAACTTCTTCGATGACTATCTCATGTATAATATTTTATTACCCATTTCATGTTCAATGGGCCCGAGCTAGCTTTTGATCCTATACGAGATATCTTGCAATACTCGCTTTGGAGATCTCTTGCACCCTGCACGGGCCTTCCCATTTGGAGAAAAAAATTAGTGATTGGTGTTTCCCTCATGACTTGAGTCGCAGTCTTGAGTACTATGTCTCCCACCAAAATTTGTCGAGGAATCACTATATTGTCGTTGCAGTTTTTTATGGTACCGTTCTAAATTTTTTGAGTTTTGTCTCGGAAGTCAGCTAAGGCTTCTAGAGCAGCCGGTCGGTTCTCTTCCTCAACTAAACTTCGAAGTTTTGTCTTGGCAGAAGAATTTCTATTTTTGCGGGCAAGACAACTTCTTTACTATACACCAAAGCATACAAGGTTTCACCTGCGTGTAAGACCCCGACTTTTATGAAATAAAAGTTTATTATTTTTCTTTATGATTATTATTCTAAACAGTAAAGTGCTTAAATGGTATAATATTATAGTTAAGAGTGTTATATGCAAATTATCAAATAAATAGTATGTCAGGAAATATTTGTTTTGTCGGAGAATATTCTTTCTGTCGGATAATATTATATTCGGTAAAGTACGACGTCGCCGAAATAACCAATCATTAGTGGGCTCCATAACGACTAATTGTCGGATACGAAAAACGACAGTATTAATATTTTTATACAAATTATCAACGGTACTATCACCTGCAACTGTTGAAATACCCGGTAATAAAAGAATAGTAGCACACGTTATTCCACAGTAGTACACGGTATTGCACATTAATTCATATTATTAATTCAATAATTGATATGGTAGCAATTGTACAGTATTTTGATTTAATAATTGTTAAAGTAACATTTGCATAATATTTTATATTATTTGTTACGACATTGTAACTCATATTATTTGATATAATATTATTAGACCAGTTAACATTATTGACAATATCTAGAAGTTCTGTCAAGGAAATGAGTTATTTAATTGCGCGCCATTTTTACAGAAAGTCCCCTCTTTCCTGAGAATGATCTAGTTGTCAATATTGTGAGTCTATAATATTAATGGCGAATAATTATTGAAAGATTGAAAATGTGTTGATTAAAGATAAGTGATATTTGGTAGTTGGGTTTGTTATGAAGCGTTTGTTGTAAGTTTCGTTGATTATTCCATGGGACCCACCACTTGCCAAATCGTCAACCGTCGGCATAAATTTTCTATATAAAACAGAAAACTTTTATAAAATTATTTATTTTATTAGAATATAATTAGAATATATTATATAATATATAAAGTTATTTGTTTTATTAGAATATAATTAGAATATATTATATTATATATAAAGTTATTTGTTTTATTAGAATATTTTATTGTATAGTAAAAATCAGACGAATTTCGATTGTTTCGTCTGTGATTTCTTCTTAAACAGTACGTTGCCATTACCCTATAAATAGGTTGCTTAGTTGAGAAATAAAAATTACACCAGAATCAGAAAATTCTTCTTCTATAATTTTGAGCGTATTTCTTTTGAGTCTAAGGATGCTTTGAGTGTAGCTTATAGTGCAAGATTTTTTTAAGATAATCTCCTTTATACCAATCAGATCTAGTCTTCTATTAAGGTAAGGGATATCATTTATTTTATACTCGTATGTAATATTATTTTCTTTCACATTCATAAGTGATATTATTTTACTTCATACTTATAAGGGTTGTCATTTTATTTCATGTATTAATTTGTGGGAATAACTTGTCTACGCGGACTACCGCATGTTTAGTAAATAACCCTTTGTATGCATTCCTTATTAATCTGTGGGAATAACCTGACAACGCGGAGTACCGCATACCTGGTGAATAATCCTTCGTATTCATTCCTTATTAGTCTTTTGTGAAAATGATCTATCTACGCGGATTACCGCATGACGGGTGAAAATTAATTTGCAGTTTCGTACATTCTTTCATACTCGTAAGTGATATTATTTTCTTTCATACTCGTATGAGATATCATTTCTTTTGTACTCGTCAAGGGATATCATTTTCTTTCATATTTCTCTATTTATGGTAAGAAATTATTGTTCGTTTTCATAACCTTATTATTAAATGGTGAAAATCCCTGAAATTAGTAGAATATCCTCAATAACTTGTGTTTCATTTAATATCTTTTCACCTGAATCTTTCTATTTGGTTTTACACGTTATAGTTAAATCGTGAACTTTATTTATTTTATTCTTGAGTTATAATCAAATTTCTGGATATCATGTTAGCAATTTGGACAATCTTAATCTCTGGATAAATTAAATTACAATCTCTAATATTTATTCTTATTCTTGATCTCATTGTCCTTTATATCATTACTATAATCCTCAGAATTAAATTGTGGTGAAAAGTTCTCTTTGACTTGTAGTGCATAGATGAACTGGTGATGGGTATGATTATAACCAGGAACTGTGTATTGGTATAATCCTGACCTTTGGTGTTACAAACAAAAGCTTGTGGTGAAAGTTCTCTTTATCCATAGTGCCAAGATGAACTAGTGTTTGGTATGATCATAACCAAAAGCTGTTATGAGGTATGATCATGACTATTGGTGTTACTAATGAATATCTTTGGCCCATAGTGCAAAGATAAATTGTTGATTTGGATGAGCATAAATAAGAACTGTTGATTGATATTACATGGATAAAATATTGACGGTGAACTTTTAAATTGTAGAAGATAGTAGACATTATAGTCTACCTGACTCTTCTAATGGATTGTTTGTTCTGCTGCAATCATCGTTGAAAACTTGTATTATTTTTAAATCTCTGATTTATCACTATTAAAGGCTAAAAATAATTTTATTTTTCATTATCTTAGTCATGATATTCTTTATTAGGCTATTTATGCTACCCTTTTCCTTTTTGTTCCATTGTTCTTCTCAAAAAATGAGAGTGTAGTTGGGACTAGCCGGAAAATGGAGTGATGGTCCGAGACTGTAGAAGTATCTCAATACATTATAAAATAGTGTGACAATAATTGTATTGAGAATTTAGGTTGGGTGTGATTATTGTTGTACTAGTTTAGGTACAATATTTGTATTGAAACTCACAGTATATGTGTTGTCGTATTTTGCACCACAGTTTAATAGTTGTAAATGAAAAAAATTTGTATTTGTATTCGGATTTTGTATTATGTATTTTGTCGACTCAAAATGGGTTGTGTGGACCTATTTTGGGGGCGTCACACTGTGGACTTTTTTTTCGAAGTTCAATAAGCCCACAATGCCATTGGTAGTTGTTCCGCCCATGTCTTCAGATCATCCAGGGTTTTTGAGAGAATTTTGATCAAGGTTTTGTTCCTGGCCTCTGCTTGTCCATTGTCTTTTGGGTAATATGGTGATGATTTGTAATGTTTCACCATATATCTATCCATCAGATCCCTGACTTCCCTATTTATGAAGGGAATTCTATTGTCTGACAAGATAATTTTCGGGATCCTAAAATGGCAAATGATGTTTTCATTGTTGAAATTTTCCATTGCTGGTCCTGTTGCCCTCTTCAAGGGTACCGCTTCCATCCACTTTGTATATATCTTGGTGGCGGTGAAAATTCAGCTGTTACCCTTGAAATTAGGATGAATGGGTCCTATAAGATCCATCTCCCATTTATGAAAGAGTTATGGCGTTGCTAAAGTTCGCAAGTCCACGACAAGAGCATGAATTAAATTCACATAGATCTGACAGACATGACATTTCTTTACAAACTCCAAACAGTCTTCTTCCAACCATGATTAATAAGTTATTTATATAGTTTGGCTCTTCCTTGGTGTTCATCTTTATGTATCTGATAGACCAAATCATTGGCCTCGCCTATCTCCAAACACAGTAAGGGTTTGCCATTGAATTTTCTTTTAAATAACTCCCTTTTATGCAGGTAGAACCTCTGTGCCTTCCTCTTAATTGTAATTGCGTCCTTCTTTTTGGTAGGAAGATTGTCATTTCTTAGAAATTCCACATACGACATTCGCCAATCTGGGACTTCATCAATGAAGGCACATTCCTCCTTCTCAGGGTATTCTTGGCATGAAAGATATTATTATTGTAGCGTATCTGCTTCCTTTTTCATTTCAGGCCAATAATACCCTTGGCGCTGCAATATCTGATATAACCCAATGTCTGCCAATCTGTAAATTTCTTCATGTACTTGATGTAAAACTGCAATAGCTTCTTTCTTCCCCAAACATCTTGTCAATACACCATCTGTTTCCTTATGGTATAATACACCCTTAATTATGTTGTATTTTTAAAGCTCCACCAATGATATTGTCCATTCCTTTGTTTACAATTGGTGAGAGATAGCGTGTCTCCAATCATCCGTTATATCTTTGGGGAATAATTATACCATCATGGTCGGGAGAGTTCTCTTGATCACACTTACATCCAAGTTATCTCCTTTTACATATACCTTGGATGCCACCGTGGCTAATGCATCGGTCTGTTTATTCTGTCCTCTTGGCACATATTCAATCATTACCTCCTGAAAGCTTCCATCACCTTTTGTGTTACAGTTCAGTATGGTGCCAAGATAGGTTCCTTCACTGTGAACTGGCCTCATACTTATTGCACTATTAAATTTGAATAACCCCTCACCTTGAAGTGCTTGCCTCCTAGCTCTTGAGCTTCCAACAATCCCAAAATAAATGCCTCATACCCTGTTTCATTGTTCTTGCAAGTGAAATCTAAGTTGTATGACAATGCCACCTCGTTTCTTCTTCTAGTGGTCAACACTACTCCTGCTCCTCCTTTCCCATCTACAGACGACCCGTCAAAGACTAAGTTTTACCATTCCAAGTCTTCATCCGCCTTATTGTCTGTCTTTACCTTTCCTCTGTGAAGGTCCTCAAAGGGTGGTATATTCTCCATTCGGGGACTGAGCGAGCAAGTCCGTCAAAGCTTCACATCTGATTGCTTTCAGCGTTATGCACTTGATGTTATATTCAGAAAGTATCATCATTCATCTCACAGGCCTTCTTACTAATGCAGGCCTAGTCAACAAGTATAGAATTGGATCAGTTTTTGTTGCAAGTTTCACTTCGTGTGTCAGGAAATAATGTCGTATTTTCTATGCAATAAACACTAATGCCAAAAGTGTCTCTACATGCGAATATCTGGTTTTGGGTCCCCTAATGATTCGACTGATGTAATACACAGGTTTTTCTTTTCCATCTGCCTTTTATGTAATCAAGCTTCCTACAGTCTTTACGGTAGATGGGATGTATAGTTGTAAAGCTATCTCCTTTTGTGGTACTACCATTGTTTTTGTCGATGCCAATATCTTCTTTACTTTTTCAAAAGCCCGTTGTTGTTCTTTCCCTCTGTCTCATTCAACCTTTCCTTTTAATAGCTTCCTAAAAGAATCCGTGACTTCTGCTAATACTGGCATAAACCTCCTTAGGTAGGAAACTTTTTCTAGGAAGCTCTTCAACTATTTTTGTGTCTTCGGTTGGGGCATCCCTATGATAGTATTCACCTTACCGGGATCCATTTTTAAACCTCTATTATGCACCAAGAAGCCTAAATACTTTTCGGTTGTCATCCCAAAGGCGCACTTCTTTGAATTTATCTTTAGCTTATACTTCTGGTACCGCTCAAACACCTTCCTTATATCCTTTACATGGTTATCTCCTTTTTAGATTTCACTACTATGTTGTCCACGTAATCCTCCACTATGTCATGGATCATATCATGGAAGATGGCGTGCATTGTCCGTTGATAAGTTGCCCTGACATTCTTCAATCCAAATGGCATTACTGCATAGTAAAAATTTTAGGTTCGTGCCTCCTTCGATATCTTTCATTCGTCTTGGCCTTTCTTGCTCAGTTTTCATCCTTTTCTCGTCTTGACAGTTCTCATGGAAGTTTTAAGGAAAATTATTCCTAAATCCTCATGAGTTTTCTCGTCTATTTTCTTAGTTTCAAACTTGTTATTCAGTCATTGCACCGCTCAAGGCTTGTGCGACATAACATTCAAAAATATGAAGAGATGTGCCCCTTAAGAGGCCAACCCCCAGGGTGGCCGAACCCTAGGGTGACTAGGGGGTCACCCCAGTTTTCTTTGTTCTTCTTCCGTTCGTTTCCTTGGTTTTGTCCTTATTTTATTCCAGTAGTTCAGATCAAGTTCAATAGAGAAAGTTGTTGTCAAAGTTTGTCACAAGGTGGGACCACCTAGGGGTGACTGAACCCTAGGGGGCCGAGACCTAGTGTTGCGTTTGGATTGAAGGAATAGAATAGAAGACGGAATGGAATAATTTTAAGGTATTTTAAGTGTATGTTTGGTTGTTGTTGGTGGTGGGTGTTGTCATATAATGACAAAATTATCACATATATCTATTCTATTAGAATGAATTTTAATTATTCCACCTTCTCTACATGGAATAAAAAAGCAAAGAGATGAAATGAATTTTCATTCCATTGGAATGATTTATCCTCCAAAATAATTATTAAATACATTATTTTTATTTCATTCATTCCTCTATTCCATTCCTTCAATACAAACGTAACATATGTGTTTTCCCTTTTGTTCATTTATTGTCGTCCGTCTTGTTCATTTATTTCTATTTTCATTCAATTTTTTAGATCACATGTGAATCCTAATTTATACTTGGGCCCACAAACCTCGAATGCAAAACTTCTTTTCTTTTTTTTTCTTTTTTTTTGAGTAGAAAAAGTTGCATTTAACAGTTTTTATATAAAAAGTTTTATTCAAAAGTTAGTAATTGAATAAAAAGTTTTATTCAGAGGTTTATTATTAGAAGAGGTTTAGAGTATGCTGATATAATTTTAACAAGTGGAGTGTTTTCATGCCTCCACATTTATAGTTGGGTTCTTATTTTCCTTTTCATGCCAAATTAGTGCTTATGTACTATTTTTAAATGGTACTTTTAGTTGGAGGCTAATTTTAGGGTCTGTTTGGTAATAACTTATTTTAAAATAACTTTTAAGTTCAAACTTAAAATAAATTATAAAACATTTTTAGTTGTAACTTATAAGTGAAAGCGTTCGACATTAGTTTGATTTATAAGTTAAAAATTAAGTTAAAGCAAGCTTTTAAGGTGATTGGCTAGTTAATTATGACTTATAAGTTCATATAAATTATAAAATTACTAAAAAAGACATAAATAAAAAGAATTACGTTGATTCAACATTTCTTTATAAAAATCACCATTTCAACATTAATAAAACATTAAAAAAAACCATAACTTCAATATCCACGAGTTCTTCTTTTTTTTGAAATAATATCCATAAGTTATTAATCAATATTATTATTACTATTCTTTTAGGCATTTTAATATAATATTATTCTCTTATTATTATTATTATTATTATTATTATTATTATTATTATTATTATTATTATTATTATTTCTACATTTTGAGACTTGCAAAAGTCAAAATAATTGAAAGAAACAAAACTTAAATAAACGTTGAGAAAAGAATTATCCTAATGAATGCAGATTTAATTATTAATTTTTAAAAGGCCAAATTGCAAAATTATACCTCTAAGTTGCCACTCAATTTTGACATAACCCCTAAAATTTTAAAAGTCTCAATACGATCCAAAATCGAAGAACTCAGGTTCATTTAAGTCCTTCAACTGAGTTAAGACAATTTTCAAAGGGCAAAATGATAAACTCATGTTTATTATTTGCAAAACAAATAATAAAATAAAAGAAACAAAAATTATAATAAGTAAAGTAACAATTAATTAATATAATACTAATATAAACTAACTAATACAATAAATTTGCTCACATGAATCGAAAAGCAGATCTACTCAGTAAAACAATAATTCTAAATCAATCGAACAAGAAAAAAATCTGTAACTCCAAATCGATCGAACCAGATAGAAATTCGACGCCGAACAACAGATCTACTCAGCAAAATTCCTCTGTTCCGCCTACTTATATATTGATCCACAGAAATTTTAAAGTTTTTTTCCCAACTAATCTCTATGTGCTAAACAAACAGTATATATAATTATGATCGATAAACTTTAGCTGTGATTGTAGAAGTATTATGATGAGGACATACCTAGCTTGGATAAGGATGGGAGTCACGAAGGGCAAACGTGGGTGGATCCAGTTCAAGTGCCAATTGGTTTAGTTACGAGGTCGCGAGCTAAACGATTTAAAGGACTTAACGGATTAATTCAAGATGTTTGGAATGTAAAGAATTCGTGGTCAAAGGATGAGTCTAAGTTCATTATGTTATTGAAAGAAATTGGTTCAAAATCAGTAAAACAAAACGGATTGGACAAGAGTTCCGGGCCGCGGTGCGCCATTCTCGGGGCCGCGACGCGCGCATGAGCCACGATGCGCTTATTTATGGGCCGCGATGCACAAGTTCTGTGGCGCGTTCCAGATTACTTTTAAGCGCGGATTTACACGAGATTTTAAGATTTTTAGTTATGATTTTGTTTTCAATTCTAATTAGAAGATATATTAGATAAGATTTTTGAAAGTCCAATAATAATCTAGAAGGGGGGTTGAATAGATTATCACTGTTTAAAAAATTTATCTTAGCCTTTTTCAATTTTTAGTTAATTAATTTGTAGTGTAAGAAATTAATAATCAATACAATCACACAATGCAAAGAGATTTATCTGGTTCACAACATACAACCCGGGTATGTTGCTACGTCCAGTCTCAAGCTCCTCTACAGGACTTGAGATCCTATTACTCTCAGTAATAAAATACTCCTTCAATAGGCGGAGAAGCCTTTACAAAGTTTTAGAGATAAACTTACAACTATTCACAACTAACTCTATTGGACAGCAAACTCCCAGTTCCCTCCTCAAGCTTAGTTGCACTTTTTCTTTAGTTTAGTTCTACTCTATGATCTGGTTTTGAAACGACAGCCTCTTCCTCACCTCACAAGTACACTAGAGACCCAACTCCCAGCTGACCTCTCTATGACTCTGGTCTTGGTCAAAGAATTACTCGTCTTTCTCACAGGTACATAAAATAAACTAATACTACTCCTTTTCTTTTTACAAAAGAGTTTGACTGAGATAAGCTTCTTGAATAAGCAGATATATAATGTTAATGCTTGTTTATAAAGAAATATATATTCTTTATAATAAAGAATGTGTTTCTATGGATTTAAACACATATAACAGTTCAATCAATGCAACAAGTATTATATGAATATGAATATTAGATCAAATACTTGTAATGACAGAAATCAAGTATAATAAATTAATTAGTTAAGCAATACTTGATATTTTATCTATGATGTGAATATTAAATAGGATCACTTAGAACTTCAAACACCGTTCAGATAATATTCTTGTTTAAGGAATATTTCCAAATATCGGTATCTATAGTTGACCAAATTTAAAGATTCACAATTTATATTTATATAAATATTTTCGATAGATCACTTAGAACTTCAAACACCGTTCAGATAATATTCTTGTTTAAAGATTATTTCCAAATATCGGTATCTACAGATGATCTATTTTTCGATATTTATATAAATAACTTATATCAATAAGGATCACTTAGAACTTCAAACACCGTTCAGATAATATTCTTGTTTAAGGAATATTCCTAAATATCGGTATCTACAGTTGATCCTTAAACTGATAAGAATAGATGAAATATAGATATAAATATAAATATGTATAACAGTTGATATTGGATATATCTATAATTTCTAACAAGTATGAAATAATGTAAATACAACAATTTGATAACTTATATCAATAATACTTGTGACCAATTTTTCTCTTCTTTAGAAAATAATATCTTTGATAGAAGAGAGACTGAAAGCTTTTTGTTGTAGAGAGAATGTAGGCAAGGAGAGTATAAGCTTTTCTATTCTTTTGGAATTGGTAAATGAAAAGTGAAGAAAAGCCTCCTATTTATAGGATTTTGAAGGTTTAGGGCAAAAAGGTAATTTGGAAATCTGATTTAGAATTCAAGGATCCGGATTGCATGATAAAAGTTTGAAAGGCTCGGATCAAAAGTGGAGCACACGGATTGGCCAAGGAAATGAGCTGACTGTTAGTTTGAAAATTCAACTTTTAGCCCGTGTACATATTGCCAACAGTTAACATGCAAAAGTTAAAGAACCTTTACATTTTTTTTTCTTCACAATCACATGCGGCAGTACACACACACACATGATATCTATACTTATATTATATATTATATAATATGAATCCATCTTTTTGCCCACTTACACACACACGCACAGTATATATATATATATATATATTTATTATGTATTTTTTACATAAATATACTCGGTATATAATATATATTTATTTTGTAATTTTTCTTTTTGCCTGAAAAGAATTTATATGTAAAAAGAAAAGGAATCTCCTTGCCTTAGGAAATGTTACTATTTGAATTACTTTCTTTAACACTTGATATTAAATTATCAAGGTCAATAAAGTGTATTCAATTTTTAAGATGAAAAATATTTTTGGTTAAAGTAAATAGGATATATTAAAATAATTTATATAAAATCCTATGGAGAGGATTCTATCTTTTTAATCCTATTTACTAACTTTGTTATCATCAAAATTAACTAAATGATTTGGAGACCTATCAATCTCCCCCTTTTTGATGATGACAACTTAAAAAATATTTTTGTATATAACTGCTCCCCCTTAGTATATGCAACTGCTCCCCCTTAGTATATGCATATAAACTTTTTGTTGAATAAATTTTAAAACATAATAATCATGGCAGTTTGTATCAGCAATGTATATTATTATCACATGCACAGCAGTATATAAAATCCATTCATCACATGCAGTTATATTTATATTTCTTCTCCCCCGTTGTCATTATAAAAAATGGGGAAAAGAAAAAAAATATTCAGAACCTGCAGAAATTGTTAGTGACAAAATATCCTGCAAGAAAGATAAAGTGTCAGAAAAGAAATGAACCTGCAGTAGTAGCGTAGTAACTAGGTTAGTATTTAAGTACAGTTATCCCAAATTGTTAGTATAAGTATAGATATATATTATGAGTACAGTCCTCCCAAATAGTTAGTTCTCGCCTAGATCAACAGGAGAGAAATGTAAGCCCAAAGTTGGAAGGATGTCATCTGGAGCTGAGCTCGTGCTGGCAGGGAACTGATACGGAGGAATTGAAACCTTCTGATGTTCCATCAAGACATATATCATATCTTTTAGATGATGTATGGACTGGTGTAAGATTTCAATTTGACTGAGCATGTTACTGTGATTTTGTAATGAAAGTTGGTGCATGCTTTGTAGAGTTTCTAGTTGTGAAAAGAGATTTAGATGAGCCTCGATGGACTCATTGTCATTAGGTTT
Organism: Aralia elata; assembly: GCA_034770075.1. Taxonomy (NCBI): domain Eukaryota; kingdom Viridiplantae; phylum Streptophyta; class Magnoliopsida; order Apiales; family Araliaceae; genus Aralia; species Aralia elata. The sequence continues at coordinate 9,144,973 of CM068385.1, read as the reverse complement.
GAAAATGATGAGTGGTTTAGGTGGGATAGTGAGATGAGAGACTATATTACTGTTTTGCACAATTTGGCCTTTTTGATCGAGAAGGTTGAACTCAAGGTATTTAAAAACAGAAGTCAGAAGAAGACCATAGCCCAAACAATTGTTATGATAGCAAAACTCAAAGGATGTCAATAAGAAGTATGGAAGATTATAGGGCATGCATTTATTCAAAAGACATTTCATGAGTTCGAGATCAAAAGGATGGAGAAGTTTATCTTCTCGAACAGGCATAACATTTTGACGAAACAGTTTTCCCATAAATTGACAAAGTGGTGTCAGAAATTCCAAACCAATCTTAGAAGGAAAATCAAATACTTGTGCAGGTACAAGTTGATCAGTGACAGTGGACAAGTTATGCTTGAAGGTGATGCAATTACTTGTAGTCATGCTTATGGGACATGTATATTCATTGAGTCTTGGTAAATCTAGCATACATGGTGGCAGTTTTAATGCATGTAAGAGGAGTAATTCATCAATGATATACTCTTGACCTTGTATACTAGTGCAGATACCAGTTAAAAGATTATTTGAGTCTTTAAGGAAAGTCATGTGAGAGTAGAATTCTGCAACAAGTGGAGGAAAAATAATTTTCTCAGGAAAAATAACAAGACACTCCCATCCTACATGTTTAAAAAATTCAGGTACCTCAGGAAAGCTATTGAAAGAGGTTCCTATACCTGGGATGAGATTATGTCTCATATGTTTATACTTAATTTGAGCAGATTGAGTAACTAACATGGGTTTATAAGTATCAGGATGTATCTCAGAGCTTAGTGACGTTTTCTTTCTTTTTGGGGAGAAAACTAGTTCCATGAGAGAAGAATATAATGCAAACAAGAAAGTAGACCTATGAAACTGTGAAATGTGCAATTTAGAAGCAGATTTAGTATGCAATTTAGTAAAGATACCAGTAATTTATAGTGGTAGATAAATATAAGTTCAGTAAATGAGTAGTGTAGGCACTCATTGAGCATACAAACTAAGTGTATATAGGGCAAACAGGTCATAAGTGAGACTGCAGTATATGCTAAGAGAATAAAAGATTGGTTAGCCGAAATACTATCACTTCTATTAAATGCTCTTGAAAGTTTTAGGTTTAAGAAAATAAACCAGAGAGAGACAGTCTGCCAGGTAGATAGATTAAAGACTGGTTGTTATTGTATATTTTAAGTCAAAGGAAAAAAAATATCCAGTTTGGCAAAGAGAAATCTCAGCGACCCAAGTCTTATCAGATAAAGCAAATAGCCAGTAAATGAGGCGAGATATATCAGATATAGCCAGATATGGCATATCAGATACTCATGACTATTGCCCAAAACAGATAGCAGAAAAATGGGGCATTAGCATGGCCAATCAAGCATTTAATGTACCACAACCATAAAAAAATGAAAGGTTTTATCCCAAATAGTTGAAGAAGACGAGTGTTTAAAAAAAGAAGTTGAGCTTGTCTAATCAAAAAAAATTTGATAGCTCACAAATACTGCAAGTTGTTAAAAAAAATATTCAGATACTCATGACAGTATCCAAATACAGACGGCTGGAGATTTGAAAAGAAACAACAGTACAGCAATATAAGAAGAGAATTGCAACCGATCTCAAAGAGTCAAATATAAGGAGTGACCCCCTTTTTTTTTTAAAAAAAAATTCATAACAGTTGAGAGTAGAGTCTGAAAATAAGAAACACCCATTTCAATAAAACAAAAATTTGTCCTAGGCTCAATACATGCATAGAAGAGATGAAATTTTTATTTATTTTTTTTATTATTTTTTTTTTTTTTTTTTTTTTAAGAAAATGGCAGTTTCAGCACAGAGGAAAGAAAAACACTTAGCATAGAAATTTCTTGACTATCAGTAGTCAAACCCAATCAATCACTTATGTATAGAAAGGATGGGAAGTAAACTTTATTCAGTCCCATCGCATTAAACCAATATGCATAAGAAAGGATGAAAGTTAAGTATACCTTAGCATAGCCTTATATTTATATTTAGATTGTGTGTAGCTTTTCAATGTCATTCCTCACTGGTCGTTCGTCAAGGAGCCTCTAGGACACTTCATGCTGTATTCTTTTACTAACACATGCAATAGCAAAGCCTGATGAAATATCGGGGATATATATATATATATATATATATATAATAAATCATATGAAGAAATATTTTTAGGGTAAAAGATTTGTGATTTAATACACCCAAAACATCTTTGAAGAACATTGGAATAATCTGTGAAAACATATTTTTTTTAAAAAAAAAATTCTATATATAAAAGAAATCTCAGATCTGTAAGATGAAAACATTTAAACAAAATGAGGTGGAGATTTCAGAGATGTTGAATCGATTAATCAATGTAGATTTTCGAAACTGAAACTAGAACGACTAATTTTACTTGAGAAATTTCTAGGGTTTTTAATTTTTTTTTTAAAAAAATCAAATTTTGGGGAAATTAATCGGTGGAAGTATGAAATCGATGATATAGATTCGATTGATCGGTTTAGATTTCGCAAGAACAGAGTGTAGAACATAGATTTGAAAAAAAACTTAGGGTTTGAGAGAGTTTAGGGAGAGAGCAGATGCGGCGGAAGAGAGAGAAAGGGAGAAATGAAAATGAGATTAAAAAAATTTTAGATATTTATATTTAGGGTTAAGCAGATGATCCAATGGCTGCGAATTGATCTTAAAATTGATCAACGTTTGAGATCAAATTTGAGTTTTAAAAACATTGGGGCTGACCGGTTAACCTTGATCCAACGGCTGATATGGATTTGTGCTTTCTCGGTATGATCGAACGGTCTCCATGCTTGATCCGTGTGACTTGCTTAGGTGGCTGCTGATTCGTCCAGACGGAATGACGCGGATGGATAAGATTCTTACCGTTAGATCCTTTTGTTTTAATCCAACAGCTCAGATTGAATCTGATAAATAATTATATATATAAAAAACTTATATTTATATATATATAACGATATATACATATATTTATATATAGATATATATATATATATATTCTTAAAAAAATAAACTATATTAAAGTAATATAAAATTTTTTTTTTTTTTTTTTTTTTTAAATTTTAATTATTTTAATAGTGGTAAAAAAAATTGTTATAATAATTTTTTTTTTAAATACATAGTTATATATTAATAACAAGATGATAAGCACTCATGTATTTTTAAATGCATAGATAATTACGAAGAACAATCTAGCATTCCTAAATCCATACGAAGTTTACAAAATCTGTCAGCGCTTAATGGTTTTGGTAAATATATCAGCAATATTTAATTCAGTATCAATGTGCTCTAACTTAATAATTCCACTGTTTACATGATCACGTAAGAAATGATGTCTAATATCTATATGTTTTGATCTAGCATGTAAAACAGTATTTTTTACTCAAATTAATAGCACTTGTGTTATCACATAGTATAGACACACAGTTAAATTTTATATTGTAGTCAATAAGAGTCTGTTTCATCCACAGTATTTGTGCACAACATCGTGCTGCAGCTATATATTCTGCTTCAGTGGTTGAAATAGATACTGAGTTTTGTTTCTTAGAAAACCAAGAAACTAGACATCCACCGAGAAACTGACACGTGCCACTAGTGCTTTTTCGATCAACATAATGACCGGCATAGTCAGAATCTGAAAAACACACAAGATCAAATGGTTGACCTTTTGGATACCATAGACCTAAATTGGTAGTTCCCTTAAGATATCGAAAAATCCTTTTTACCGCAATTAAATGTGATTCCTTAGGGTTTGATTGAAACCTGGCACATTTACAAACACTGAACATAATGTCAGGTCTACTGGCAGTGATATAAAGCAGACTTCCAATCATTCCTCTATACTTCTTTGTGTCAACACTCTTACCAGTTTCATCAGCAATTAATTTATCAGTGGTTGACATAGGAGTATTAAGAGGTTTCACAGACTCTAAACCAAATTTCTTAATCATTTCCTTACAATACTTGGATTGAGAGATATGAATACCTTTTTCACCTTGTTTGATCTGTAATCCTAGGAAGAAGTTTAATTCTCCCATCATGCTCATTTCAAATTCTTTACTCATACTTTCAGAAAATTCATTGCACATAACAATATCAGTAGAACCAAAAATGATATCATCAACATATATTTGAATAATAAGAATATCATCATTTTTATACTTAGTAAATAAAGTAGTATCGACAGTACCTCGTTTAAAATCATTTTCAAGTAGAAATTTACTCAGTCGTTCATACCATGCTCTCGGGGCCTGTTTTAATCCATATAAAGCTGAGTCCTGTGACTAATTGTACATTGGAAATTGTTATGTGTTTATTCCCAACGCTTCCAATTCCAATTACTTTACCTTTGTTATTATCTCCAAAGGTTACCTCACCATAGTCTGTAGTTTGTATGTCGATCAATTTTGATTTGTCTCCTGTCATGTGTCTTGAACAGCCACTATCAAGGTACCACTTACTTTTACTAGATTCAGCTGCTAGACAAACCTGCAACATACATTACTTTCACGACTTGGTACCCTTTAATAAGAAGGGTCCTTTGGGTGAGTTCTCCATTTTGTATGAGGAACATTTGAGTTTTTCCTTACAAAACTGGGTACAGGATAATCATTTTTATTAGATACATGCATTCTATGAATGACAGGTCTATAGGATGTATAATTTATTTTTCCTGAAAAACCTTGACGATAGTTTTTGTAGGATCTTTCATTATAAAGCTCTTTTCTTGTATTCTTTACGACAACAGGTGCAGTGTAAGTTCCTTTTGGTACCCAAATCATTTTTCCTTTATAGTTTCCATTTTTAGCATTGCATGTATAAATAGAATGACCATTTCTATTGCAGTAAGAACATTTAGTGAAGGGAGATATATGATCTTTTTCTGTACTTTTAACATGATAGAGCCCTTTATCTTTTGTTTTACTAGATTCTCCAATATATCCCAGTCCTTCTTTGTTAAATCCACATCTTTGTTGATTGAGCATGACATCAAGATTTTCCTTTCCTTTTGTAAATTTAAGAATTGTAGTATTTAAATCATCACGTTCTTTGGTTAGTATATTAATTTGTTCTAATAAAGAAGAATCTTCATTTTGGGTTTTTGATTTTATCTTTAGAGATGAGTTTTCGAGCATGAGATTTTTAATATCCTCAGTTAACATTTGATTTTGAATTTGAGTATCTTCATTTATTACAGTCAGTGTTGAATTCTCAACTTCAAGATTTTCAATAGAAATAATAAGTGTTGAATTTTCTATCTCAAGATCTCTGTTTATTTTTCTTAATTTTTCTAATTCTTCTTTTAGAGATAGATTTTCTGAAGAATCATTTTCTAGTTTCTCTTTTTCTTCTTTTAAACTTTCATTAACAATAATCAAACTTGAGTTTTCTATTTCAAGATTTCTATTGGTCTTAATTAATTTTTCAAATGAAATTTTAAGTTTAATAAAATCTTCCTTAATTATTTCATTATCTTCATATAAACAATTATATGCTTCTTGTAGTTCATGATGTTCTTCATTTATATTATCTAAAGAATGTGTGACAAATGAAGTGCTAGGTAATTGATGTTCAGAATTTACCTCGGATCTTGGTGATGAGTCATTATCTGCCATTAAACACAGGTTTGCGACTTCTTCGGTTTGTTTAGTAATTGCTTCTTCGTCGCTTAGATCCCAGCCTTCCTCAGCTACTAGCACTTTGTTGTTTGCTAGTTTTGGGCAGTCCTTTTTGAAGTGTCCAGGCTGGTTACATTCAAAGCATGTATTCGAATTTTCATTAGCATTTCTGAAGTTGCTGTTGTTACTTGCTTTGAAATTTCCTCCTTGTGCTTTTGGCCGAAAGACTTGTTTGCCTTTGAAGTTGTTGAAGTTGTTATTTGTTTTCAGAAAACCTTTGCCATATTGTCTGGCCTTGCTTTGGATTACTCTCCTAAGTTGTCTAGATAACAGGGCAACTTCATTAGTATCTAAACTCAAGAGTTCTTCATTTAGTTCCTCATCATCGCTTTCTTGATCTACAAGCAGAGCTTTGAAAGCAATTCCTTTCTTCTTGAGGTCTGTATCTGATCCTGCTTTTTCGACTAGCATATCAACTTCATGAGCACGAAGATTTCCAATGAGGCTGTCAAGAGAATAGATAGTTAGGTCTTGCATTTCCTTGATGACTGTAACTTTCATTTTCCATATGGATGGAAGGGCTTTGAGAATTCTTCTGTTTTTCTCATTAGTTGTGTAGGTTTTTCCTAGTTGATCCAGTTCATCAATGATTCTGGAAAAACGTGTTTCCATATCAATGATTTTTTCACCTTCTTCCAGCTTGAAACTTTCATACTCTTGGATTAGAGCATCTTTTCTGGTTTCTTTGATATGATTTGTTCCTTCATAGGTTATAATCAATTTTTCCCATATTTCTTTCGCATTCTTGCAATTGCTAACTCTTTTGTATTCTTTTTCAATGAGAGCACTGGTCAGTACTTGTTCGGCTCTGGAGGCTATATTCATAGTCTCTTCATCTTCAGTGGTAAACTCATCGGCATCTTTTTCCACGATCTTTTCATCTTCAATTTTTGTGGGAATTTTTACTCCTCGCTCTATTGCAAGCCAAACTTTGATTCCTTGTGATTTGGCATAGATTTTGAATCTATTTTTCCAGGTGGCAAAGTTTGTGCCATCAAAAAGTGGAGGCCTGGACATTGATAGTCCTTCTCCGCAACCAGTAGCATTGTAGGCCATAGATGGATCTACTCTTAGATATGCCTGTATTCACTTAACAAACAAGTTAAAGAGCACCGCTTTGATACCAATTGAAAGTCCAATAATAATCTAGAAGGGGGGTTGAATAGATTATCACTGTTTAAAAAATTTATCTTAGCCTTTTTCAATTTTTAGTTAATTAATTTGTAGTGTAAGAAATTAATAATCAATACAATCACACAATGCAAAGAGATTTATCTGGTTCACAACATACAACCCGGGTATGTTGCTACGTCCAGTCTCAAGCTCCTCTACAGGACTTGAGATCCTATTACTCTCAGTAATAAAATACTCCTTCAATAGGCGGAGAAGCCTTTACAAAGTTTTAGAGATAAACTTACAACTATTCACAACTAACTCTATTGGACAGCAAACTCCCAGTTCCCTCCTCAAGCTTAGTTGCACTTTTTCTTTAGTTTAGTTCTACTCTATGATCTGGTTTTGAAACGACAGCCTCTTCCTCACCTCACAAGTACACTAGAGACCCAACTCCCAGCTGACCTCTCTATGACTCTGGTCTTGGTCAAAGAATTACTCGTCTTTCTCACAGGTACATAAAATAAACTAATACTACTCCTTTTCTTTTTACAAAAGAGTTTGACTGAGATAAGCTTCTTGAATAAGCAGATATATAATGTTAATGCTTGTTTATAAAGAAATATATATTCTTTATAATAAAGAATGTGTTTCTATGGATTTAAACACATATAACAGTTCAATCAATGCAACAAGTATTATATGAATATGAATATTAGATCAAATACTTGTAATGACAGAAATCAAGTATAATAAATTAATTAGTTAAGCAATACTTGATATTTTATCTATGATGTGAATATTAAATAGGATCACTTAGAACTTCAAACACCGTTCAGATAATATTCTTGTTTAAGGAATATTTCCAAATATCGGTATCTATAGTTGACCAAATTTAAAGATTCACAATTTATATTTATATAAATATTTTCGATAGATCACTTAGAACTTCAAACACCGTTCAGATAATATTCTTGTTTAAAGATTATTTCCAAATATCGGTATCTACAGATGATCTATTTTTCGATATTTATATAAATAACTTATATCAATAAGGATCACTTAGAACTTCAAACACCGTTCAGATAATATTCTTGTTTAAGGAATATTCCTAAATATCGGTATCTACAGTTGATCCTTAAACTGATAAGAATAGATGAAATATAGATATAAATATAAATATGTATAACAGTTGATATTGGATATATCTATAATTTCTAACAAGTATGAAATAATGTAAATACAACAATTTGATAACTTATATCAATAATACTTGTGACCAATTTTTCTCTTCTTTAGAAAATAATATCTTTGATAGAAGAGAGACTGAAAGCTTTTTGTTGTAGAGAGAATGTAGGCAAGGAGAGTATAAGCTTTTCTATTCTTTTGGAATTGGTAAATGAAAAGTGAAGAAAAGCCTCCTATTTATAGGATTTTGAAGGTTTAGGGCAAAAAGGTAATTTGGAAATCTGATTTAGAATTCAAGGATCCGGATTGCATGATAAAAGTTTGAAAGGCTCGGATCAAAAGTGGAGCACACGGATTGGCCAAGGAAATGAGCTGACTGTTAGTTTGAAAATTCAACTTTTAGCCCGTGTACATATTGCCAACAGTTAACATGCAAAAGTTAAAGAACCTTTACATTTTTTTTCTTCACAATCACATGCGGCAGTACACACACACACATGATATCTATACTTATATTATATATTATATAATATGAATCCATCTTTTTGCCCACTTACACACACACGCACAGTGTATATATATATATATATATATATATATTTATTATGTATTTTTTACATAAATATACTCGGTATATAATATATATTTATTTTGTAATTTTTCTTTTTGCCTGAAAAGAATTTATATGTAAAAAGAAAAGGAATCTCCTTGCCTTAGGAAATGTTACTATTTGAATTACTTTCTTTAACACTTGATATTAAATTATCAAGGTCAATAAAGTGTATTCAATTTTTAAGATGAAAAATATTTTTGGTTAAAGTAAATAGGATATATTAAAATAATTTATATAAAATCCTATGGAGAGGATTCTATCTTTTTAATCCTATTTACTAACTTTGTTATCATCAAAATTAACTAAATGATTTGGAGACCTATCAATTTTGTTCCCAAATCAATTTATTTATTCCTTATCAATTAGGGTTACCTTTTGGGTAATATAAATAAGGATTGACTGATGTTATTGAATAACAATTATTATTCGGAGTTTTATACAATTGAGAGATATTTTTTACTTTTGGTCCTTTGAAGGATTTCTAAGTTATTATTTTTAGTTTTTCTTTTGAGATTCATAATTAACTTATCATACAACAAATCACAGTTATATGTGGCGTTATTCTACTGCATCATACAATCGTACGGAGATTATCATTTACAACTAAACGAGGGTCAACGTGTTGTTGGTGTTCTATCCTACACACATTCAATTGCTTGATCGATTATACCGAAGTTTATTGTCTACATATAGGCGAGGGGTTGAGGTATCGAAAGAGTTCCATCAAATTTGCTTATTAGAAACGATCTAGGCGACGACCACCACAAACAAGCATGCCGTGGAGTCTATCATTTGGTATCAGAGCCGCGTTCTCTAGCTAAGTATCTATCTTCACTTTATTGTTGAGTTATTAGTACAAAAAAAATATTTACTACAAAAAAAAAAGAGAAGAGAAAGTTATTATTAATATTCATCGTATTGTGAGTAATTTCATATATTGTGCGATTAAGTAGAGTTACCTATTCTATATGTGTTTGTGATAAGTTACTATTGAATTTATTGGGAAAAATGTGATTGTTACTTGGTTAATTCGATAAGAACCTATTAGGGAGAATATTTTGAGGTAAAAGGCCTAGTGGTGAGATCATTAGAGGGTAAAAGCCTAGTTGAGTGCATACACGAGAGATTCATCATTGTTGAGCAAAACACGTGAGGGAGTGGTAAGGAAAATTATTGTTTTATTTTTTACTAACCTTTGTTTTGCAGCTAATAATGTCTGGTATGAAGGATAAAGGTTTGTTTGGAGAGGGATATTCCACAAAAGGACAAAGGGAAGGATCAAGTGTGGACTTGGACGTTTTACTACAACAAGTAATTTAGAAGTTAGATCTCTTTGATAATAGATTTGAGAGGATAGAAAGTATCCAAAGAGAGTAGTCACAAGTGATCATGAGTTCTCAAAAGAAGGAGAAAGTGCAGAAAAATGGGACTAGGGACAACGATGAGGATTCCTACGAAGAAGAGTTTGATCCAATTATTGGAAGGCGATTTGAGGCCAGGAATAGGAGACACATGGATGATAGAGACGATCAGAGGAATCGGGTGGATGATAACTTGGGAAACATTAAATTGAAGATTTCGTCTTTCCAAGGGAGAAGTGATCCTAAGGCTTATCTTGATTGGGAGAAGAAAATCGAATGGGTTTTTGAAGTTCAAAACTATTCAGAATGCAAAAAGGTACAATTGACAGCTACAGAATTTACAGATTACACCGTCACTTGGTGAGATCAATTGAAGACTAGTAGGAGGCGATGCAGAGAGTAACCGATTGAGACTTGGGCTGAGATGAAGGCGGTTATGGAGAAAAAATTTGTACCAAGCCACTATCACCGAGATTTGTTTCAGAATTTACAGACTTTGAAGCAAGGGGGTAAAAGCATGGAAGACTACTATAAGGAAATGGAGATGCTAATAGCTAGGGCTAGTATTGATGAGATAGCGAGGCGACAATGGCTCGATTTTTAGCAGGTTAAATTGGGATATAGCTGATTTGGTGGAGCGACAACATTACATGGCCTTAGAGGATATGGTACACATGGCTACCAAGATTAAGAAACAACTTAAGAGGAGAGGTGGTCAACGGACAACGCCTAACTCGGGTTCATCATGTAAATCTAATGTTGCAGAGCGAGAGGAGAAGCCAATTGTGAACAAGTTAAAAGTGAAGCTTAAACCAAATGTGCCTAATCGGGGAAAGCAAGGTAAAAATGAGCAACCTTTTTTTAGTCGAAATCGGGACATCGTGTGTTTTAAATGTCAAGGTAAAGGTCATATTGCAAGTCAATATCCAAATCAACGGACCATGGTATTACATGATAATGGGGAAGTAGAAATCGAAGAGGAGGAAAGTGACACTGATTCGATGCCACCGTTAGAGGAAGCAGAAGATAGGGAAGTTGCAGTATTTGGGGAAGTCTTGGTTACCCGAAAAGTACTTAGTGCGCAGGTGAAGGAAGAAAGCAACGTATAGCAGGGAAATTTATTTCACACTAGGTGTCTTGTGAATGGGAAGATTTGTTGTGTCATGATTGACGGGGGTAGTTGCACGAATGTAGCAAGTAAGGCTATGGTAGAGAAGTTGGAACTCTCCCCAACTAAGCATCCTCAACCATATCGATTGTAGTGGCTTAACGACAGTAATGAGATTAAGGTGATTAAACAGGTGTTGGTGCCATTTACTATTGGAAGGTATGTTGATGAGATTTTGTGCGACGTGGTTCCAATGCAGGCGGGTCACATATTGTTTGGTCGACCATGGTAAATTGACAGGCGTGTGAAGCATGATGGCTTTACAAATGAGTATTCTTTTGTTCACAATAAAAGGAAAGTTACTTTATGTCCTATGTCACCACAATAAGTGCATGAGGATCAAATTCACTTACAGAAAGATCATGAAAAAAGAAAAGAGAGTGAAGAAAAGAAAAATAATGAGGGGAAAAATAAGAGAGAAAAAGAAAGATGAGGAGCGAAAAACAAATATCTATGCAAAAAAGAGCATGTGAGGCGAGCTTTAGATGCTAAACAGCCGATGATCATACTTCGGTATAAGGAGACACTTTTGAATACTAATGCTAACGATTCTTTATTGCCTAGTGTTGTTTCTTCTATCTTACAGGAATATAAGGATATATTTCTCGAGAAGCTTTCACAAGGATTACCACCAATTCGGAGAATTGAGCATCAAATTGACTTCGTACCCGGCGCTACTATTCCAAATCGTCCAGCGTATCGGAGCAATCCCGAGGAGACGAAGGAGTTGCAAAAGCAAGTTGGAGAATTGATGAAAAAAGGGTTCGTAAGAGAAAGCATGAGTCCATGTGCAGTTCCGGTTATCTTAGTGCCCAAGAAAGATGGGAAGTGGTGTATGTGCATCGACTGTCGAGTGGTAAATAATATTACGGTAAAATATCGACATCCCATTCCTCGTTTAGATGACATGTTAGATGAATTGCATGGGTCATATATATTTTTTAAAATTGATTTGAAAAGTGGTTATCATCAAATTATAATGCAAGAGGGTGATGAATGAAAAACTGCTTTCAAAACAAAATATGAGTTATATGAGTGGTTAGCGTTACCTTTCGGTTTAACTAATGCTCCTAGTACTTTCATGAGACTAATGAGCCATGTTTTGCGATCATTCATTAGAAAATTTATGGTAGTTTATTTTGATGATATTTTGATAAATAGCAAAAACTTGGACGAACATGCATTGCATTTAAAATTTGTTTTAGATGTTCTTAGAAAAGTGAAGTTGTTTGCTAACATGGATAAAGGCACGTTTTGTACGGATCGAGTTGTGTTCCTTGGTTTTGTTATTAGTGTACATGGAGTACAAGTTGATGAGGAGAAGATACGTGCAATCCGAGAATGGCCGAGTCCGACAAATGTGAGTCAAGTTCATAGCTTCCATAGACTTGCGAGTTTTTATCTGCGATTCGTGAGTAATTTCAGCGAAATAACAGCACCGCTTACTGAAGTGATTAAGAAAAATGTGAGTTTTAAGTGGGGTGATGAATAGGAAGAAACATTTAATTTAATTAAAGATAAATTGACTAATGCTCCTTTACTTTTATTACCTAACTTTACTAAAACTTTCGAAATTGAGTGTGATGCTTCAGGGTTAGGGATTAGAGCTGTGTTGATGCAAGAAGGAAAACTTGTGGCATACTTCAGCGAGAAGTTGAATGGTGCGACTTTGAATTATCCGACGTATGATAAAGAGTTGTATGCATTGGTTAGAGCGTTGGAAACGTGGCAACACTACCTATGGCCGAAGGAATTCGTGATTCACATGGATCATGAATCATTGAAGTATTTGAAAGGTCAGCATAAGTTGAACAAACGATATGCACGGTGGATGAAGTTCGTTGAGACATTTTCATATGCCATCAGGTATAAGCAAGGTAAATAGAATGTCGTTGCTGATGCTTTATCTCGAAGGTATGTGTTATTAAATACTGTTGATACAAAATTACTTGGGTTTGAACGCATTAAAGAATTATATGGTAATGACCTTGATTTTGGTGTAGAGTTTAAATCATGTGAAAAGAATGGTGTAGGTAGATATTTTAAAGTTGATAGTTTTCTGTTTAGAGAAAATAAATTATGTATAACTACATGTTCTTTATGTGAGTTGTTGATTAGAGAGTCACATGAGAGAGGTCTAATGGGTCATTTTGATGTAGAAAAGACTTTATTTGTTTTAAAAGAACATTTTTATTGGCCTCATATGAAACGAGATGTGAAAAGAATTTGTGATAAATGCATTACTTGTCGATAATCTAAGTTTTGTGTTCAACCTCATGGATTGTATATACCAGTGCCAATACCTAATGAACCTTGGGTTGATATATCTATGGATTTTGTGTTGGGTTTACCTAGGTCTAAGTATGGTCATGATTCGATATTTGTGGTCGTGGATAGGTTTTCGAAAATGACACATTTTATTCCATGTCACAAAACTGATGACGCTTCCTATGTAGCCGATTTGTTCTTTAGAAAAATTGTTAGATTGCATGGTATGCCTAGAACAATTATTTTTGATAGAGATACTAAGTTCTTAAGTTATTTTTGGAAGACCTTGTGGTGTAAATTAGGTACTAAATTCTTATTTTTCACTACTTGTCACCCACAAACTGATGGTCAAACATAAGTAGTTAATAGAACTTTATCTGCATTGTTAAGGGCTATTATCAAGAAGAATGTTAAAGTTTAGGAAGAGTGTTTATCGCATGTTGAATTTACATATAATCGATTCGTTCATTCTGCTACACAATTTTCACCATTTGAAATTATTTATGGTTTTAATCCTTAGACACCGTTGAATTTATTGCCATTACCTGTTTCTGAATTTAATAACATGGATGGAAAGAAAAAGGCTGAATTTGTTAAGCAGATACATGAGAAAGCCAGGCTAAACAACGAGAGAAGGACGGAGCAATATGCGAAACAGGCTAACAAAGGTCGTCGACACGTTATTTTTGAACCAGAAGATTGGGTGTGGTTACACATGCGGAAGGAGAGATTTCCGACTCAAAGACGATCAAAATTGCTTCCAAGGGGAGATGATCCTTTTTAAGTTCTCGAGCGTATAAATGACAATGCATACAAATTAGATTTACCTGGTGAGTATAATGTTAGTGCCACATTTAACGTTACTGATTTAAGTCCGTTTGATGTAGGTGATGATTTGAGGACAAATTCTTTTCAAGAGGAAAGGAATGATGAGGACATACCTAGCTCGGATAAGGATGGGAGTCACGGAGGGCAAACGTGGGCGGATCCAGTTCAAGTGCCAATTGGTCCAGTTACGAGGTCGCGAGCTAAACGATTCAAAGAAGGACTTAACGGATTAATTCAAGATGTTTGGAATGAAAAGAATTCGTGGGCAAAGGATGAGTCTAAGTTCGTTATGTTGTTGCAAGAAATTGGTTCAAAATCAGCAAAACAAAATGGATTGGACAAGTGTTCTGGGCCGCGACGCGCCATTCTCGGGGTCACGGCGCGCGCATGAGCCGCGACGCACTTATTTGTGGGTCGCGATGCACAAGTTCTGTTCCGCGTTCCAGATTTTTTTTAAGCGCAGATTTGCATAGGATTTCAAGATTTTTAGTTATGATTTTGTTTTCAATTCTAATTAGAAGATATATTAGATAAGATTTTGTTTCCAAATCAATTTGTTTATTCCTTATCAATTAGGGTTACCTTTTGGGTAATATAAATAAGGATTGACTGATGTTATTGAATAACAATTATTATTCGGAGTTTTATACAATTGAGAGATGTTCTCTACTTTTGGTTCTTTGAAGGATTTTTAAGTTTCTTTTGAGATTCATAATTAACTTATCATACAACAAATCACAGTTGTGTGTGGCGTTACTCTACTACATCATACAATCGTACGGAGATTATCGTTTACAACTAAACGAGGGTCAACGTGTTGTTGGTGTTCCATCATACACGCATTCAATTGCTTGATCGATTATACCGAAGTTTATCGTCTACATATAGGCAGGGGTTTAGGTTTCGAAAGAGTTCCATCAAATTTGTTTACTAGAAACGATTCGGGTGACGACCACGACACACAAGCGTGTCGTGGAGTCTATCATATTTACTTGTTTCATATGAATTTAAGTTCTGTGGGTATCAATTTTGGGGAGCCACTGTGGCTAATTTTGGGGAGTACAGTGGCATTAATTAATTTTGTAATTTGGTTTTTCGTTAGCTGATTTTCAATTTGGATTATTTTAATTTTGTTATGATTCTGGTTGCTTGTACAGGTTGCAATTGCTGCAAACTGTTTTGAGATTTTTGTTTTCAAAATGTTCTAATCTCGGGAAGATTTGGGGAGGATGAAGATTTGATAGTCGAACTCCTCATCATCGGGAGATCTAATTCAACAACCTGCAGGGGATCTAATTCAACAACAAAAAAGATTTTTTTAATGGATTTAATTAATTAAAAAGGATTTTAGTTTAAAATGATATCTTAATTAAATTTAACTAATTTTCATGTTCTTTTGAGATTTTTTATTTTTTATTTTTTGAGTTTTTTTTATTTTTTTATTTTTAATTGTACTAGGTTTTATTTTTTCTCTTTTGAAAATAATATAAATTAATATATGAGTTATTATTATATTAGATAATCAATTAGTTACTATTTTAATTATTTTGATATTTAGTTGTTTCATTTTATTAGTTAAAATGAAACTATTTTAGTGAGTTTGCCATTTCGCTCCTAAAAAAAGTCCCAACTCAGTTGAAGGATTGAAATGAACCCAAATTGTTCAATTTTGGATCATATTGAGACTTTTAAAAATTTAGGGGTCATATCGAAATTGAATGACAATTTTGAGGGACAGTTTTATAATTTGATTTTTTAAAATTTTATTATTAACTAAAATATTTAAATAAAGCATAAATGGAGGGAGAGAGAAAAGGAGATCTAGAGGGAGAGAGAGAGTGTGTCATTTATAAAAAAGATAGAGGGTAAAATAGTAATTATATTTAATCAAACTTACTATTTAAAATGACTTATAAGTCATTATTTGAGAAGTAAAAAATTATTATTTCTAAAAAATAACTTATAATTCAATTTATAAGTTAAAAATTAAGTTACAAATAAACAACTACTCAAATAATATAAAATAATATTTAAAATGACTTATAAGTCATTCTTTAAGAAGTAAAAAAATTGTTATTTCTAAAAAATAACTTATAATTTAATTTATAAGTTAAAAATTAAGTTACAAATAAACAATTACTTAAATAATGAAAAATAACTTATAAAGTGGTTTGACCAACTTATAAGTTGTGTGCAGTGTTTCGGTGTCAAACAACAAATACCTACTCTTTGTTTAAGGCTGTCTTCATTTGGGAATACTTCAAGGGTGTCAACATGATTTTGAGGTTATTTTGATGGGAGCAGTTGGAAGGTGGTCTTGAGTAACGTTTGGGCATATGCATGAGAGGATACAGGGGTTTTAATAGTAGGTTTTGATCTTGTGTCATGTTGTAAAATATTGAAGCTTTCTACTTCAAATTTATGATGCATTGTGTTTTATTGTGACCCTATTCATATCTTTTGAATTTGTTATGGTTGTAAAACTTTAGGTTTTAATAATTTTTTTTTTTGTAGATTAAAAAAAAAGTTTTATTCAACATTAACTGTAGAAAAAGTTGCATTCGTATAGAAAAATATTGCACTTAAGGTCTATATGGTATAATTTTTCGTGAGACATAATCGTACTCCTTGGGTTGAAATTGAAACTATTTAGATTGAAAGCCATATTGCTGATACCTAAAGCAGTAAACCAACTACCTACTATAGGCCAAATAGTTAGGAAGAAATGTAAAGAATAAGAGTTGTTGAAAGTAGTATATTTGAAAATGAATTGACCAAACATTAACTATAGAAATGTTGCATTTGTATAGAAAAATATTACATTTGAGGTCTATTTGGTATAATTTTTTGCGGGACATACAATATTCTATTTTTTTTAGATCGGCAAGTTTTTATTTATTTATTCAAACTTAAAGTTTTACAACCGTGACAAATCCAAAAAATATGGATAGAACCGCAATGAAACATGGTACTTCACAAATTTGAAATAGAAAGTCTTAAACATTTTTACAACATGATAGAAAGATCAAAACTTACTATTAAAACTCCTGTATCCTGTCATGCGTATGCCTAAAACGTTACTGAAAACCACCTTCTAACTGCTCCATCAAAACAACCCCAAGCAGTACTCTATTTAGTAAGACAACAAGAAGTTCATTGGTTTTAGTTTCGTCCTTTAATTTGATCTTGATTCGTGTTCTTAACACAACGTTTGAGTTTAAATGCATTACATCAAAAATGGTACTACTGTTTAGACATTCTAACGTCTTAACGCTATCGTTGCTTCAGATGCAAGTAACCGAACACACTAGTCTGATCACTTGTAAATTTCTTAAATGGATAAATAGGTCATAACTTGCGAAAGTATGATTAAAACTGGAATATGTATTTACTTTAATTTTAGAATGATAGAATCAAACAGGAGTGCGAGTAGTGCAAAACCCACCTCCAATTCATACTGTTAAATTTAGGATCCACTATTAGATCCTATCATACATAAATTAAAGAAGAATTAATATACAGTAAATAACACATGATATATTTAAATTCACCAAATTATGACTAGTTTTGCATGTCTGATGTATTTATATATGTCTCACATACTTTATAATGATCCACACACCAAATATTATTTTTATAATAATTAGAAAATCTTAACTATTATAATATGAGTTCAAACTTATTAGGTCCAAAACATTAAATAAACACTAGACCGAATTGCTAATGCTCCAAACCCAAATACACATGTTTTCAAGGGCGCTACCCCCTACGAGCCTCGCTCGCTCAACAACGAGTCGGGTAATCGCTCACTCACCAATAAATAAGACCCCGACTATCTTATCGTAATGACTATTAATAATCACACTAATGTACGAGTTAATTTCAACATGTAATAATTCCCTACTCTCGCATACAGTACAGTACTTAAACGCAAGAGCTAGAACTGCTTGGTTGTGTTTGAAGATATATGAGCCCAAAAAGTGTGCAAAGAAAATACAAGAAAAAGACAACAGGAGTACAACATATATCATTTCAAGTGATTTTGACAATACGTATCATAAGTATTGAACTATTGATGGATTAGAAAAATGATGCAAAAATGTTGAAACTCCATGCAATTGTATGAAATAAGTCCATGCAAAACCCTGAAATGTCAGACAGGTTCCAAATCAAATCAAAAGCATTACCATTTCAAAAGTGATTTGAATATAACTAAAGTATGATCCTCAGTTTTTTTATTATTTATTTTAATTTTTAATTTTTTTTATGGTATTGCTTTTGGGACATCTCAACTGCTTTCGTTATTCAAAGACAAATTCAGTATAATTAGGAGAAACCTTCCAGAAGGAAAATATTTTGATTTTTGACCATGCCACTAGTCGTAATTAAGCTTAGTAAGACCATATTATTCCTCTCGCATGATCATATGCTTATAAGAGACTCATTCAGTAAATTAATTTTTTAAAATAGACATTCATGAACAAGAAATAAGGAAATTAATTAAATAATCAACATCCAATGATGATGAGATGTTGAGCTCAGTCTTAATTCATCAGAACAACAAGCTTGACTTACCTTCATTTGAAAGTTGGCCATCCAATTCTAATGGAGCTTGCTAGCGCGTGCATTTCAATGCGTTTCAATTCTTCTGTACGTCTTACTGTCTTATATAACGATAACGTGGATGCTTTAGTATGATATTAGAGCAGATAATTTTATTTATGTTTTAAATTCTAGTAATCTATATATGTGTATTTATAATTCTAGTAATTTATGTGTATTTATATACGCCACACCGAAGGTCGTATTGAGATCACCAGAGTTCACATCGGACACATTAAGTTTATATTTGATTATACAATGTTTGGAGTGTTTAATTAGTGCATTTGAAAATTTAAACGTATGACTTAAAAATCTTGTTCGCTCAAAAACAATTTATTTCAAGCACAAATTATTTAATTCGAAAACAATATTTTAGGTTTACACGCAAATTACCAAAAAAATGCGATACATTTATAGTACCCAACGCTATCGCTACAAACTCTGTAAATACTAATAGCCAAACTATTCTGGGAGACTCTTAATTTATTCATTGTGATTAATTTGTGTAGGATGTATCAATAGGGCTAATATGCAAGATCATAAAGTATAAATTCTCGTGTTGCTCAATTTTTTTAAAGCTTATTGATCATTTTAATCTTTAAGTTGTTCAAACAAATTAATTATCCTTTACAACTCCTCATAATTCATATAATTTATAATCCAAAAAACTTACTTGCCTAATATATATATGTCTACACACACCACCTCTCAATGAGTAGCATAATAAACAAAGAACTAGAAATTTGTATCCGGATGGAAAGAGGGAGTAGTATGACTTAAGTTCTAAACATCCTTAAATAAATATATATATACACACACACCTCTCAAAGAGTAGCATTATAAACAAAGTACTTGAACTTTGTATCCGGATGGAAGGAGGGAGTAGTATGACTTAAGTTTCAAACATCCTAAAATAATTAAAATTTTTAAATAGATGAGGTAGAATCACATGCACGATGAGAAGACTAATGGCTGCGCCGTATTATAATAACAATGACTTCGTTGGAGTTATGTCCAAAATTAAATAAAATCTTTGAAGTCTCAAGAAATTAAAAAACAGTATATAGGTCCAGGGCAACATCAATTACGTACCAGGGTGGGGTCCATGTCTTTGACAATCCTATTCTTCAATACAAAAGGTAGACATAAGAATTATTATATGGATATGACCACAGCATCTTTGACTATTTCATTGTCTAGGCCTTGTTTTCTCCACAATAATAGATTCACTCAAATATCTCTGCTCCTGAAATTTAGTTCAAATCAAGCAGTAAAGAATTACCAGGAAAAACATGGCTGCCTTCGAATTCATGTCCAAAGCAAATGTATGTGATTTTTTTTTAATTTTACTTTTTTATAATATTTTGTCATTTGTCCAGTTTTTGTAATCCCAACCCCCCCCCCCCCCCCCAAACAGTCTCATCATTCATCGTGCTTTGCGCAAAGGTAAAATTTGGCCATCAAAAAAATTCATTGGTCATTATGCATTTGTCAATTTCTTATATTTTAGCTTTTTATAATAAAAAAAAATCAATTTTCAACTAAGTATTGCCGAAAGGGTTCTAGTTTTGGTGGACGGATCGACCTTCATTCTCCTTCGTATGTTATATATTACGTTATCAACGTTTATAACGTTAATTTGTAGCAGTAGCATTAAGTCTAAAACACCATATTTATAAATTACATAAGTTATTTTTTAAAATAAATTATTTTTAGACAAATAAAATTTTCAGATGCATTTAAACTTACAAACTTTTTAAACGCACTAAATGTTAGGATACACATGCAAGTGAGTTGAAGACACACATTAGAGAAATTATGAACTATTCAAATTTTAATATTTATGAATAGGCCAAAAATCTAATAGCTTAAGTTTTTGTGTCTAGTTAAATTTTAAACATGTGTATTAATATTTTGTATATGCGCACACAATGCGTGGACTTCCTGATTCTTCCCATCTTCCCTAACAATAGGTACCACAGCTACAATTGTTGGTATTTTTCCAAAGGCTCTAGCTGAAATTAAGACTTATATATATATATATATATATATATATATATATATATATGAATGAGTTCAAGAGCTAACGGTTTAAATTCTTACCAAACACTAAATGCTCTTAACGCTATGTAACCAAACATTCAATTACTACCCACTTCTGCTCTTAAGTCTGCATATGCACAATGAAATGCTCATAGGGGATGTTTGTTTATATCTGAATGAGTCTGAATCTGATTGATTAAGTCATTCAGACTGTTTATTTTATAATTTTTAAACTCTAAATGTGTCTAAACAATTTATCCAGAAAATTGTGGTTGAATCAGTAAGAAGTAGCCTTGAATGATATTTTTACCTACCTATCCTCATAAACAATTAAAAATTACATTTAATATCCATCTTTTTTTACTATTGTAAACAAATTTTGTTGTTTACAAATTATTTTTAAATTTTTTTTTAACAAATTGATCAATAATCAATTTAATGAATATTGTCGTAGTCTTTTATTTTGGTTTTATAAATTAATAGAATGTTATTAAAAAAATTTAGTATTTATTCCTAAAATTATATTACTAATAGTAAACTGCATCAAAGATTGTTCACAAGTTTATATTTATTTTTTCTTAAATAACATTGTTTATTTATAATAACATAATAAATTTGTTCATAATAGTACAGAAGGCTAAAATAGGGAAATACACTTATTCAGATGTTTTAGACAGACAATTATCAAACGGATCATTTCATTCTATATTCAGAGCTCCTACTTTATTCAGCTCATTCAGATTCTCTTATATATTCAGAACTTTTCATTCAATTTTATCAAACAACACCTTATTTAGACCCATTCAAAAATAAACAAACAACTCTTTGGTTTCAATATCTAAAGTCTGCATATTTCTTCAAAACGAGCAGAGATTCATATTCCAATTTCCAAACGCAACATTACATGCAAGTACTTTTCTATAAGGTTTGGTCAGGAGACAGAAAAGGCTCCTAAAATGGACTACTTCTTCCCACGGGCTTTCGGCTTAACTCCCCCATTATAGATATGGAAGGTCGTCAAGTTGACAAATATCTACTTTCTAATCTGCAATTTAAGTCCTTTATATTATTCTTTAGCTTTTTGGTTTTTCAAACTTGTGTTTGTTGTAAATATGACTTGGTTTCAATAAATTGTGGAGCTAAACAAAAGAAGCTAGTCTAGGCCTATGAAAAAGATACTCGCGATCCTCGCTTTTTTAAAAGTCAATTTATGATAAAAGCTACATGATTTATTTAAGTTGCATTTTGAAAAATAATTATCTTTTAATTAGAAGTATATTTTAGATAATTTATAAAACTTATATAGACTAAAATTAAATCGATTCTAATCAATTTTGATTTTAAAAATATTTTCAAATTGACTTTTAAATTACCAATATCAACTAATCTTATATTTTTGAATACATTTTCTTCTAGTTTGGGTTTGAATCTCTGTTCTTTTTCCAATTTTATGGAGACATTTTTCCCCTTTTGGAAACTCTGATTCTCTCCACATAGAGAGTAATTTTTGTTAGTTAGTGATGAGTAATTGTAGATATGCTCAAAATATAATTTTGGATGCAGCATGTCTTTGATATTTGTTTCTCTATGTTCTTTTAATGTTCTTCTTAATTATATCATGAAAGATAATGCATTTAATTTTTGAAATTATATATTGTGGGCCCAAGTGCATATTAGGGTTCACATGACCTAATTGAATTAAATGTACAAATTAGGGTTTATAAAAACCTAATTAAATGTACAAGTTAGGGTTCATGTGACCTAATTAAATGTACAGATTGGACAAAAATAAATGTGCTAGACCCGGGTAAGTCTTCACGTGTTCCAAGGCAGAAGACTCGTGGATGCGACCCATTTTGAGAATTGATTGAGGGATTGGATTGGTGGCTAGAAGAACAGGGCAATTTGGGCATTACTTTGATGATTAAAGGACATTTCTGGAATTCTCCCTATAAAACATGACTAAAGGGTATTTCTGGAATTTTTCTTAAAACATGTGCCTGGCATGTGACTATTTCCCAAACAAGCTCTATAAATAGTCCCTCTATTCTAAGAAAAGGGGATCGCTCTCAAGACATTACACTTAAACTCTTGGAAGCTCATTACACTTGGAACTCTCTCCCAACTCGAAGACTCAAGAAGGCTCTTGGAATCCCTGCTACCCTAACCCGGTTTCAGGATTCTAGGAGTTCTGCCACGTGTCATTGGAGTAATTGCCCACATGTTCTTCTCCCCTCTTCAATCAATCAAACAATTCCATGCTCTTCGTGGATTTCTCTCCTCTCCAGCTAACACGAAACCCTAACCCTAACAAGACACAATTTCCTTGCCTACATTTATTTGGCGACTTTGCTGGGGAGGTGTAGAATTCGTGAAGGGTATGCCCACAACTCGAAGTGGGAGAATTACAGGAAGAGTTTCACCGACAACAAGCATCACTTCACTGGATCCGATTTCAAGGCAAGCAAATCCAGTGTTCCAAAGCGCGAATCTGGATCTTGATCAACCCATCTTAGAAGACGTTTCAGAAGGAAGTTCAACATCACCTCAAATGGCTGATCAACAACAAACCAGTGCTAGACAGACAAACACGGGAAGGCAAGGTGAGGAAATAACTAGAGCGCAGACAACTGCGAATGCTGTGCAGATGGAGATGCTCAAGGCATTACAGGAGGCACGAGAAGGCCAAGGGATGATGATGACCATGATGCTGGAAATGCAGAGGAAGCAGGAAGAGATGGGGAATTTCCGCCAGCAGTTAATGCAAATCTCCACTTTCAGGGCTATGGTCCCAGGAAGTTCGCAGGGGGAACGAGCAGAAGTGGAGGACAACAGTAACAACAAAGAGAATCAGACTGTACCTCCAACAACGGAATGTCAGCCAATTCCAATCATCAACTTGGAGCCCCAAAATAGCGGTGATGTGCCATAACTCATATTAGAAGCAAGTCAGTCTCAGCCCAACATCATCCCAACCACTCTCCCAGCATTTTCACAAGTGCAGATACCGACCATCCCGAGCCACATCCAACGAACAAGCCAACAAGCACCACCGATACAAATTGTACAGGATGCAAGTGTACACTAGCCAATTTCTTTACCATACACACCACCTATGTATCAATACATCACAGCCCCTCAAAGAGTCCATACCACGAGCCAGTATGTGATGAAGAATGATATGATCGATGTGATCAATCAACTTCGCAAGCAGACATCCCGACCTTCAGAATTGGACTTTACTCCACCCTACCCGACACACGTTCGGAGACAACCTTACCCGGCAGGGTATATTGAGCACCCCCCGTAGTTCCCAAAGTATAACGGGGAGAAAGGGAATGCCAAGGAGCATATTGCCAGGTTCGTGGAGTCGATGTCTCCATGGTTGGGTTATGATGAGGTGAATAACCACAATTTGTTGATGAGGGAATTCAACAAGACCTTGACGGATAATGCCTTCAGTTGGTACTACAATTTGGAGAAGGGATCAGTCCATGATTGGGATGATCTAAAATTATAATTTTTTAAGATATTCTTCTATGTGCAGAAACAGGTAACTATTGTAGAGCTGATGCGATTCAAGCAGAAGCCGAATGAGGAGCTGTCAGATTATGTGGACAGATTCAGGGCTCAAGCACAGAAGTGTGCCGAGCCAATTGAGGAGAGAAATTTGGTTAGCATATGCAACAATGGTGCTCTAGACTCCTTCAAGCCCCATCTCGTTACAAAGGCCTGTGATTCATTTGCGACCCTCTCATCCTTCGCACAAGATTTGGAAGGAATCGTGACAGTGCCCACTAGCCATGCGATGGTTACACAGAAGGGTAAAAGAACAACAACTGTGGCTTTGGCTGATTCTCAGTCAAACCCACAAGGGGGCAAGAGGGAGAAAAATGAGCGAAATTTGGAACGAAGTAAAGAAAAACATGGAGACAAGTATACCAGGATGCCAGTTCTAGAGGCTATCACATGCAGTGAGAAGGCATTCAGGGGCCTGTACGAACAATGGTCGAGCACGGAGTGGTAAAACCCCCAAGGCCTAGATTTGTGGTGACGGAAGAGATGAAAAGAAAACCGGACTTCTGTGTGTACCACCAGTACGCGGGACATTCCACTATGGATTGTTACAGTCTGCGGAGGATATACCATGAGAAGCTGGCATCCAGAGAAATTGAACTGTGAAAAGAAAGCACCGTGTATGAAAAGCTACTTCCGAATCACAAAGGAAAAGAAACATACAACATTATTACCCATGGTGTAGCCCCAGAAGTCGAAAGGATGGCAAATTAAAAAAAAAAAAACCTCAAAAGGTTCCCCTCCTAGGGTTCGGCCTCTAGGGGGCACACTCCTGTTTAATCTCCGATGTGATTTCCCGATCGAATCTTGGTTATCGTGATGATCAAGACTAAGGAAAGTGACGAAAAATACATGGAGGCTTAGGGATAATCTTCCTCAAGTCCTTCGAAACATAGAAAGCTACCCCAAAAGGCCAAAGATCGTGACGCCATGACAAAGGCGTGTGTGACGTCAATCCAAAAAGAACATTAAAGCCTTGATTACTTCCTCCACGACTGTTGGCAAACGTTCATTTACTGCAGCTATGCCTGATGTTATGCTAAAGCCGCATGAAGGCAAGAAGGATGGAGGCTCATACTAGATTTCAAGAAACACGATCAAGGGCCACAATAGCTTATTCAAGACAACAGGCTTTAGTAGCATACAACAAGCAAGCATCAAAAATCAATAGTTGGTGCTCATGTCGAGACTATGAGAAGTTTTGTTATGCAAACTTTATCAACACAAGATGATAAATAACCCAAATACTGGCTCTATCATCGAAAGATCTCAGAACTGTAAGACAAGAATATCAAAAATCCACCCAAGATGGTGGTCCACTAGAAAATGGTGGTTGAAGTACTCAAAAGTATCCCTTGCCAAGAAATTGGATGACCAAGGGAGGAGACACAAGAATTGATGAATTAAAAATCCACCCAAGTTGGTGGTCCACTCTAAATGGTGGCCAAGTCCTCTAGATTGCACTTGCCAAGAAATTGGATGACCAAGTGACGAGGCATGCAACTTAAGCCCTTATGAAACCCTATACGCCAAACAATTGGCACGACATACCAAGGGATAAGGCACAAGTTATACTTTCAACTTCAAAAGTAACCGAAGAACCTGACTTTACAGCCCTCAGAACTGACAAGTTATACTTTCAACTTTAAAAGTAATCGAGGCACCTGACTATAAGTCCTCAAAGTTATACTTTCAACTTTAAAAGTAATCGAGGCACCTGACTATAAGTCCTCAAAGTTATACTTTCAACTCTAAAAGTAATCGAGGCACCTGACTATAAGCTCTCAAGCCCGAGAAAGTTCCACTTTATATCTAAAAGTGGCGAACGTTATGCTTTATCCGGCAAAAGCAAAATCTATTATTATTATCTTTATGAAATTTTTTTGAAACGTTGTGCTTTTTCGTTAAAAGCAATATGATTATTAATAAAAATGTCAAACTTTCACTTATACTTGAATATTCTTTGATTTTAAAAGTATGGATTCAAGTGTTAGTTTGCGAGAAATCGAAAAATTGCATATTTACTCTCACTATTATGAATATTGTTGTCTTGGAGTATTAATTTGAATAACTTATGATTCAATGCTAAACATTGGGTCTTAAGGAAAAAAATTTAAGTTAAAGACAGTCATTAATGCTAAAGAAACTCAAATATGATAAATGACATATAAATGAGTTCTTTGATACAGGAAATAACAAAAATCTACAGAAAGCCATACCTAGAAGTAAGGAGATCCAACCCAGCACGAAAAGGAGAAATGTCAAGGCCAACAAGTTATCAACCTTACAACTCAGATATCTAAGTCCTCTATTCATAGAAAACGGAGAGAAAGACTGTGCATCTCAAGAATAAAAACTTACAAGTTGAGCTAATAAGAGGGTCTAGAAGGAGGCCTCACGAATATGTAGCCGATCAAGTATCTGTGGGAACCAAACTAGGAGACGCGTGAGACTTTCCTGACTGGAGGAAGAAACTTGGAAATCCCTTAAAGGAACAAGCTCTCCGGTTGGATTGAAAGAAGCTATAGTAGGAGCCACTTGGGAAGCAATCATGATATTCATCGGGAGAGGGGTTGCACAAATCACAGGCTTAGAGAATGCCTGTAGCTCCATGACATCTTTGTTTTTGGGTGGATAGCCGAGGCCACTAAAAGGCGAGGTGACAGAATCAAGATGAAGAGAGTCAAATAAGGCGAGCCCCTCAACGGGCAAAGAAAGTAAAACATCGATGCCCCCACCTAAAGAACTAGCAACTGTACCCTCCCTGTCAGGTGAAGCCTCGGGCGAATCCTTCTGAGGAGGATGAAAATCAACAATACGTTTTGAAGGATTCCCCCTCGGGGGAGGAGGATTAACTGTAAGCTGTCATAAGAGGATGTTATATGTGGGCGTGAAGATGGAACTGTATTAACCACAGTAGGAACTAAGCCTACGTCAGACATGGAATCATCAATATTAAGGCTGACACGATCATCATGAGGTGAGGAGGACTCGACAACAATCATGTTATGTTAGGGAGGCTCACAAGTAGTGGAGGTTGCCACCTCACTTGCCGTACCCATAAGAAATCCAATGGGAACATCATCATCATCATCATCATCATTCTAGGCAATATAATCACAAGGATCCTCGGCTTTACTCTAGAGCAAGTAATTCTCATTTCCCCGACAGCAGAGGATCCCGGGGGAGGAACTCGAGGAGGTACCCGAGACGAAGTCTAAAAGGATTGTGTCACCAAATATAATTGCCAACCTGCTTGAAAGCCTCTATCAAGTATGCAACGCACTCGGTATCGCTACAAGAAGCCGAAGCAACAACAGGAAGACTGTAAGATATATATAATCTAGAATAAGAACATAATTTGAAAAAAAAAGAAAGAAAAGGAAGCAGACATCCTCTAGAGTATGGGTGAATTCCCCCCAAACAGTAACGAATGTGCATGAAGAAAAGCACCAACGGGAAATTAACACAGTAAAGGCGTTATGATCCTGCTGGATACGTAGATCCCTACATAGCTGAATGCCCTACATAACTGAATGCCCTACATAGTTGAATGCCCTACATAGCTGAATGCCCTACATAGCTCAACATTCCCGAGGATTTCCTCAGTCCAATGTTGCCATCCTTGAAGACAGCCAGATGAGTCAGACAAGATGCGAAAGGGACTGAAAGGATATTCTTGTTTCTCTATGCACATGCGGGGAATGCGACCGGAATGGGGGAAGTCGTCCCAACCTCCGCAAGCCGCGACATAAAGAAACAAGCCTTTTTTCTTTGGTGAAGGAAAAGTTGTGCGATCGTAAGTCCAGACTTGCTCCAAAAAAAGTGTCAAAAGGCCCAAAAAAGGGAGCCTTTCCCCAATCATTGACGAAGGGAGTTACCCTGGAAGTCTTCAAGTCTTCAGAGCATCCGGTAGACGAGGCCTGCAAGTAAGGAAGACTCCACATAAGGGTAATAAGGATGTCAAGTAAAACATATGAACTTGAGTAGGCTTACCATGACAAGGAGAGAATCTGAGATTTTCACTTGAGAATACCTGAAAATAAGAAGAAATGAAGTAAGGGAAGGATCAAAATCACAATTTTGAAAGAAAAACAAGATTTGAAAAAACTTCGGACAGCCAAAATGCATCATTCGGAGCCATTTTTTAGGTTATTTTGATATGTGTCATAGCCGTTGGTGATGACTTTTGAAGTACTCGTCGATACGGTCGTTTTGATATATTATGGGCCCCGAGACTCCAAACGGAACAAAAGTTATGATCAAAACAGCGATCACGATTCCCAATGTTCAAATTTTGACATTTTTTTCTAGGGTTCGCCCCCTAGGGTTCGGCCCCCTAGGGTTCAACCTCATGCAAAAAAAAATAAAAAAAATTGTGTGGCTTAATTTCCCCTATAGGGTTCGCCCCCCTAGGGTTCGGTCCCTAAGGTTCGACCACCTATAGGGTTCGGCCCCCTAGGGGGATTTCTTTTGTGTACCTTGGAAATTCTGATGCTCCACAAATTAATTTTTTGGAACGGATGCTTCTTTGT
Source organism: Aralia elata (assembly GCA_034770075.1). Lineage (NCBI taxonomy): Eukaryota > Viridiplantae > Streptophyta > Magnoliopsida > Apiales > Araliaceae > Aralia > Aralia elata. The sequence continues at coordinate 9,115,958 of CM068385.1, read as the reverse complement.
CGCAATAAATATTGTATTTTTCTTTATTATCCAAGGAAACCCTACCGAGATATAATCCAAGTAACGTGGCTCGGAAGACAAAAGAAAAGCTACAATGACCTGAAAAGAAACGTAAGAGAAGCAAGTCAAGAAGAAGTTCGGAAGAAAGTACCCAAATAAACTGAAAAATTGAAAGAAAAAGAAGGAAGAAAGATGACCCTATAGGGTTCAACCCTTAGGATTTGGCCCTATAGGGGCGGAATTGCTTTTTTACCTCTTTCCCAAGATGAGGAACGATTGCTTGACGACTTCTTGGTGATCTTCAGACTTGAAGGAGGAGAGAAAAAGCCAAGACAAAAAATTGCACGATGAAAAGAAAAGCCTAAGTGACTTGGAAGATGCATATATTCAAACTGCATGCTTGCAACAACAAAGGAGGCAACCTTTATTTTCCTCTTAAGGAAGTTTTCGAAATATAAAGATAAGTTTGTTTGAGCTTATTTTTTAAATAAACATATATATTTTCGAAATTTGTTTAGATTTGGTATTCTAATGGAATTTTGAAATATATATATATTTGATATCTGATATTTTATTCCTAACAATAGAAAATTTTCGAAATTGGTATATATATATTATATATATTATATATATATATATTGAATATTTGATTTTCTTAAGAAAAAAGATCTTGCTTTATAAAATTCTAATAAAGGAAGATTATGTTTCCAAATAATAAATTAAGATTTGATTTTATTTAGTGATATCTGATGATCTTCCTTGTTTTAATTCTTAGAAAATAAGGAAATAAATATTGAACATAATGAGGAAGCTTTCAGATGATCTACCAAGAGGTTCAAGGAAGAGCCCTTCTAGGTCTTACCTCCTTAGGGTTTAACCTTAATGATCTGGTCCCTAGGGGTTCCCTCTTTTAGAACTCTTGTGTTCAAAACTTGAACAAGTGGAGTCACACAAAATCATTCGAAAGCTTGGAGTATTTTGCACGAGCGTCTCTCAGGAATCGTGACTCTCGCGCAGGGGCAAATGTGGGCCCAAGTGCATATTAGGGTTCACATGACCTAATTGAATTAAATATACAAATTAGAGTTTACAAAAACCTAATTAAATGTACAAATTAGGGTTCATGTGACCTAATTAAATGTACAGATTGGACAAAAATAAATGCGCTTGACCCGGGGAAGTCTCCACGTGTTCCAAGGCAGAAGACTCGTGGATGCGACCCATTTTGGGAATTGATTGAGGGATTGGATTGGTGGCTAGAAGAACAGGGCAATTTGGGCATTACTTTGATGATTAAAGGACATTTCTGGAATTCTCCCTATAAAACATGACTAAAGGGTATTTCTGGAATTTTTCTTAAAACATGTGCCTGACATGTGACTATTTCCCAGGCAAGCTCTATAAATAGTCCCTCTATTCTAAGAAAAGGGGATCGCTCTCAAGACATTACACTTAGACTCTTGGAAGCTCATTACACTTGGAACTTTCTCCCAACTCGAAGACTCAAGAAGGCTCTTGGAATCCCTGCTACCCTAACCCGGTTTTCGGATTCTAGGAGTTCTGCCACGTGTCATTGGAGTAATTGTCCACCTGTTCTTCTCCCCTCTTCAATCAATCAATCAATTCCATGCTTTTCGTGGATTTCTCTCCTCTCCAGCTAACATGAAACCCTAACCCTAGCAAGACACAATTTCCTTGCCTACATATATGTATTTTGAGTAATTTTTATTTAATTAATTAATCTTCCCTATTATTTTATTCGATATTTTGTAAAAACAATATATAAAAAAATGGAGGGAGGGAGTATATATGTTTGAGAGAAAGACCAAACAAGCTTATGCTCAATTACTTGATTTGTATCTAAAAGTTTACAAAGATTACTATTTGTGTGCCATAAAAAAGTCTTCTTATTCATAAATTTATAACCTTTAAAAGATATATTCTTGTTGTTCGATGTGTATTGTCAAATTTATTGTTATTTTGTTGGTTAAGAAAATAGTGAAATGATTTAAACTTATGAGGCCTAAAAGTCTCGTACAATTAATTTTTTCCAACTATTAAGTACCCTTAAATTTATTGAGGGTTTAGCTTAATGATGACAAGATGATAAAAATGATATAATACATTTAATTACATTAAAACATAATTATTTGGAAAAATTTACAATTGTGATGCTTTGTGGAAGGGGGGAATATAATCTACATAGGAAAAGTGTGGTTATATGGTTGTGGAATGGAGGAATATAATTTACATAAGAAAAGTGTGGTTATATGGTTGATTGTGATAACAAATAAACAATCCAAAACGAAGTAGTTTTATATAATAAGATAGTGAAATGTTAAAATTATGTACCATTAATAAAAGTTGTGAAATGACAATATTAGTGTTTATAAGAACTAGTCAAAACTTTTATTTATTTATTATTTTTGTCTAAGCAAAAAGTTTTTATTTATATCTCCAAAAATTACATGATTATATCTAGGCAAACACTTTTGATCACATAGTTGAAACTATATCGTTTAGAGTTATTGTCATAGTCAAATTGTTCGTAACGATGTAGCTTTGATAATGAATGTTGAAATAATAAAATTTTCATTGAATAAATTAATGAAATAACAAAATTATTATTTATAAAATGTATGTATATATCACACCGCCTTAAATATGATTGTCACAACTCAGCCATATGGTAAGTTGATAGACTCTATGACACGCTTGCGTAAGGTAGTCGTCGTCCGGATCATTTCTAGCAAGCTATATGAGTGGAACTCTCTCGACACCGTAACCCAACGCCTATAAAGAGACGAGAGCCTTGGTACAATCGATGAAGCAATGAATCTGCGTTGAATGGAACACCAACGATACCTAAACCCCATGTTTATAAAGAAACAAGAACTTCGGTACAATCGACGATTGATGCGGTAGAAGACGCCACATACAACTATGTATTGTTGTATGATAAGTCAATAATTAAATCTCAAAGAATAAACTAAGAACTTACTTAGGAATTCTTCAAAGAACCAAAAGTAGAGAATAATCTCACAAGAATTATATTCAATAAAATCTGATAATAATAATTATGTTTACATCAGCTAATCTCTTATTTATACTAAACAAAAGAAACCCTAAACTTATAAAGAAAAAATAAATCAATATGGAATCAAATCCCTAACTAGTAAGTATTCTAAATACATTAAAATTGAAAAAAACTAGTAAAATCCCTAAAATTCTGTGCATTTCTGCGTACAAAATCTGCCAGAAACGCGCTAATGTGCCGCGACTCAGCAATGGAGCATCGCGACCCAGATTGTTCTGTCCTGTCCGTACTGCCTTGCTGAATTGATGCCTTTAATTTCCAAATTTGATTCTTTACTCCTTTCTTGCTTCCGCCACCAAACATGAAATTTTGTATGGACCAAATCATTGAACTTAGAAACATATCCCATAATCAATGCTTTGTCATGAAGCTTGAACACCCACAATGTCGCGTGATCGCTAATCTCTCCATGAATTGAAACATAACTTTGTCAAAGATTAGACGACACAAATGAACACGAACTCGATGACTTGACTTGTGTTGATTTGGTCTTACTAAATAGATTATATCTAACAATTTCAAATCATATAGTTGATCTTTCTCTCGTAGTCCGCTTGAATTCAGCCTCATTTTGAACATTCTTGAATAGATTTCAGCCCAATTAATTAAGATCATTTGTTGAACCCTTGACACTCGAGTCGATAGATTGATGAAAGTTTTTAACCCCCTCATGCTCGTGTCATTCCCCTCCTCTTTAAAAGGATTTATCCTCAAATCTGGCATCTCCTCCTCTCGAAAAGGATTGGTCAACAAATCTCTTCCTACAACAAAATAAACCAAGTTAGAAACCAAAACAAATATGCAAACGAAATTCCTGCCTAGTAAAATAACCCCATAGGTAATAAAATAAACACAAGAAAAATTATGAAAAGTTCCATCCCCTTCTGGATCAAATATTAACATGTAGAACTCTTTATGTTGCATTTTCACCAATTCACGAATTTCTGGATCAAAAATCAATATGATGATCTTGATCATTCGCAAATATACCCATTGACGAATTCCCGGATCAAAGGACAATCTAGTGAACTTATCCATTCATAAAATCAAGCACTTCACTGCACTTGGGTCAAATACCAATCTTTGCCACTTTGCACATCGTATATGCAAATACATATGAATTTTGGGATTAAACACAAAACAAAATAAATTAACATGTATCTTTTGTTTAACCACTAAGAATTCACAAAACTCAAAATCATATGCATAGTCTACTAGAACAAAAATTAAATCACTTCCCGTTAAACTCTATGCATTGTTAAAATGGATTTACCCAATGATTCATGCTTCTCTCCTCAATGAGTACGATTCCATCCCGAATCTACAAAACAAAATTAACCTTCCATTTTTCATTGGCATTAGCACATTCAAGATCACGTAATAGTATCAATGGAATTGAAAGAGCACATCTAACTTCACAAGACGAAAACTCAATAGCATATTTACGATGATCACAAACAAACTCAATAAATGCTAAAGAATATTTTCGAGTGTTGATAACAATCGGAATATCATCAAAAAAAATAGTATCAAATTTTCTTAAACCTCACTCTATTTTGACGATTAATACTTTTCAAATCAATTTCAAATGATAACAAATCATGCAACGAAGATTGCTCTAGAGGAATGATATGATTACTACCACTACCAACTAACGACAAACCATGTAAAGATTGATCAATGTAAAAACAAAAATATGGACAAGAAACATGGTAAGTTGTCGTTAAGCAATCCAAAAATAAACCTCACTTTACTCTACAAATTCAAATAACTAGCACAGTAGTAAGTAAGGATCGATTCCACAGAGAATTGATATTATTTTGAGTTTATTTTAATGTTTCTAAATAAAGCAGTAGTTAAAATTTGGGGGAAATTTTGAATCAATTATAATTAACTAAGAAAAACAGAATTAAATTAATAAAGGTGATCAAATATGTAAAAGCTTCAGTTCTTCAGTTCAGCTTCACCAATTTACAGTACTAGAATAATCAAGTTAATATTACTTCTTCCTTCAATGAAATTAACAACCCTAGATGATCAGCAATCGCTCAATTATCTGAAATTCTCCTTAGATTTTAAATCTAATGTGACAATCGCCCCCATTAGACTCTAACTGTTATATAACCTAAAACTATCAGTTTAAATTTAATATGATAAAAGCATTAAGAATTAGAGAATTAGTTTGTTCTAAGCAACAATCACACTATCATGGATTATTTAACTTACCTTCTGATAATCTTAATAATACCCAAAAGCTTGTCCACAATCAGATATTACTAAGTACTACCTGTGATCAGATATAATATCGTTTGCTTAATATTATACCTTAATCTAGCAGATGATAACAATTCACCAATTTAATCCTGCAGAAACCAAATTAGTAAATTGAATAACATATAAGAAATTCAACCGGATTATCAGAATAAATTTTACACATGAAGGAATCAATAATATAACTTAATTATCATATTAACTGTAAATATGGTTCCACATCCCTTCAGAACTGAATAAAAAAACTAAGCTAGCATGCTGATAAGTAAAGTATAATCTAAGATCAAGAATAATGGATGATGAATTGTGTTTAACTGATTACAAGTGATAGGTATTTATACATCATCAAAACCCTAGAAGAATTCTAATCCTACTCTACTTTGGAAGTTTTCAATCTGTAGATATGGTAGTATTCTAAATCCTTGTCAAACTCTGCAATCCAACTTTAAGTAGTTTCATTATCAAATTATATTTAAGTTTCCAAAACCAAATCTTCTTCAGTTTCCTTTTCCAAATTTCAGTTCAGATTCAATTTCTTTATTTGATTTCAGATTCCATATCAGACTCTACTTCCCATGCTCAGAGATACTTTCCATGTAAGAATATAATTCCATCTCCAAATCCTCATACGAATCGGACTTAATCATTCTATTACTTCAAATCCTACTCAAAATAGAAATCCTGCATGACAATCAAAATCGTAGAGTAAACATGATATCGTAGAGTGAACTGGGACGATCGTCGAATTGACAGCACCATCATAGAGTCAAACATCGCAGAGCATGCTAATCGTCGAACAGAAATCTGGTCGTAGAGTGAATCTTAGCAATTATAGAGTTCAACCAAACTTCACTCTAACACAACGAACATAGGACTTCCACTCAACGATTGTAGAGCATCAAAACTGATCGTAGAGTACTCTATAAAACAACACGAAATCCAGCATTAAACTACATTTTTGTAGAATCACATCAAATTCTTCTGTAAATCAATAAATACCTTAAATCAACTCTTATGACAAATAACATGTAACTAAACTAAGCATAAAGGAATGAAAATAATCAGATATTATGTACCTATCAAAACACTAGAATGAATTGTATGACAATAAGAACAATGAAAACGAGAATAAACACTATGATCGTTGTAAGAATGTAATCTCTCTTATATTTCCATATGTGAATTGCTATATTTATACAAGAGGTCTAGGAATTAAATAATGAAAATGAGGAAAACAAGGAAGTTTGTTTTCCTTAATACAAGAAACATGTTTCCCTGTTTTCTGTAAATGGCCACTATTTTCTAACACCCCCCCTCAAGTTGGTATGTAGATGTCTTGTATACCCAACTTGAAACACAAAGGATGAAACATCTTACTAGTAAGACCTTTTGTCAAAATATCAGCAAGCTGGTGTTCTGATTTTACAAAGGGTAAGCAAATAAGACCACTGGTTAACTTTTCTTTGATGAAGTATCTGTCAATTTCAATGTGCTTCGTTCTATCGTGTTGTACTGGGTCGTTTGTAATACCAATGACTGCCTTATTATCACAAAATAACTGCATAGGCCTTTTAGTTGTAACACCCAAATCTTCTAACAGGGTTCGAAGCCACATTAATTCACATATACCCAAGACGATAGCTCGATATTCAGCCTCGGCACTGGATCTTGCCACCACAGACTGTTTCTTACTACGCCAAGTAACAAGATTACCTCCAACAAATGAATAGTAACCCGTTGTAGAACAACGATTCTCTATAGAACCAGCCCAATCTGAGTCGAAAAAAGCTTCAACTTTTATATAACCATGTGGTGCAAATAATAATCCTTTTCCAAGAGAAGACTTGAGATACCTCAAAATTCTGTAAACAATTTTCATATGGCAATGTCGAGGGTTATGCATATACTGACTCACTATTCCCACAACATAAGATATATCGGGTCTCGTATGAGAGAGGTATATCAATTGTCCCACCAAACGTTGATATCTTTCTCTATCAACTGTAGGTCCTGTGCCTCCTACTAGATGATGATTAACTTCAATAGGAGAATCATCAGGTTTACATCCTAACATACCAGTTTTAGTTAGCAGATCAAGGACATACTTCCTTTGAGATAGAAAGATGCCACTAGAAGATCTTGCAACTTCAATACCAAGAAAATATTTCAAAGGACCAAGATCTTTAATCTCAAACTCTCTGGTCAGTCTCGCTTTGAGATTAACTATCTCTTCTTTATTATCCCTTGTCACCATAATGTCGTCAGCATAAACAATAAGAATGGTAATCTTACCTTTCATCTGTTTGACAAAAAAAGTATGATCTGCTCGACTCTGCTTGTACCCAAACCTTATCATTGCTCCGTGGAGTCTACCAAACCAGGCTTTAGGAGATTGCTTCAGACCATACAAAGCCTTTTATAGATTATAAACCTTACCCATAGTAACAGATGAAACAAAACCAGAAGATATGTCCATGTACACTTCCTCCTCCAAGTTACCATGAAGGAATGCATTTTTTACGTCTAATTGTTGAAGATCCCAGCCGAAGTTTGCTGCACATGAGATTATGGTACGAACAGAGTTCATCTTCGCTACAGGAGAAAATGTCTCCTGGTAATCAATCACATGAGTTTGAGTGTACCCTTTTGTAACTAGTCTGGCTTTGAGTCTTTCAACCGTTCCATCAGAATTTTGTTTGACTGTATATACTCACTTGCATCCAACTATATTTTTTCCGTAAGGAAGAGTGACTAGTTCTCATGTATCATTTTTTTTAGGGCATTCATCTCCTCGATCATAGCTTGTTTCCAATTCTTATCACTAAATGCTTCTCTCCACCCCTGAGGAACATATATTGAAGACAAGGAAGAAACAAAGGAGTGATATGATGCAGATAATTTGCTATAGGCTAGAAAATTAGAAATAGGATGTTGAGTACAAGCTCTAACCCCTTTTCTAAGAGCAATATGAATGTCAATATCATCAGAAGAACAAGTAGGGATGTCAGTATCTTTAGAAAAACAAGTAGGAATGTCAATATCTTTAGAAGAACAAGTAGGATTAAGATTCTCACTATTACCATTATCAAGACTAGGTCCAGAACAAAGTTGGTGTAGTGGTGCAGAAACTGTAACCTTATTCTTGCCTTTTCGTGCATAGGTTCTCAACTCAGGCTCAGACTCATTCTGTTTAGTACACTGTAACTCCCCCTGTGTAGAATTATCAGAAACAGGAAAAATAGAGCTTGTGATACTAACAGGAAAAATAGAGCTTGTGATACTAGCCTCATGAAGCTTCTCCTCATTAATAACATTCTCCCCTGAGGAGAAGGTGAAGAAGAATAAAAATGTTCCAATTCTCAAAAAGTGACATCCCGAGTGACAAAGACTTTGTTAGAAGAAGGATGATAACATATATAACCTTTTTGGGTTGGAGAATAACCAATAAAAACACACCTAATAGCTTTGGGATCTAATTTTCCCCGAGTGAGAGACTTATCATGAACAAAGCACACGCAACCAAAAATTCGAGGTGAAGGAGAAGAACTGGTCGTGTGTTGGAGAAAAGAGACGGGACTCTTGTTCCCAAGATTTCTAGAAGGAAGGCGGTTTATAAGAAATGCAGCAGTCAGAACTGTATCTCCCCAAAGAAATTTAGGGGTTGACATAGTGAATATAAGAGTGCGGGCTACCTCTAGCAAGTGTCGATTTTTTCTTTCCGCTACTTTATTTTATTCTGGGGTTGAGACACAGGAGGTTTAAAGAATAATGTCATGCTAAGAGAGATAAGATGCAAAAATATTATTACTATATTCACGACCATTATCACTATAGAGAATTCTGACCTTAGCGTCGAATTGGGTTTGAATCATTTTATGAAAGTCTAGAAAACAAGCAAATACCTCATTTTTGGTCCGCAGAAGGTAAATCCAAGTGACACGATAATGACAATCAATAAAGATAACAAATCATCTATGACCAGAACGGGAGACAACTCGAGAGGATCCCCACACATTAATATGGATAATGGCAAAAAGTTCAGAATGTCGATTCTTAGTAGCAGAATAAGTAGAATGTTTGTGTTTACCCAATTCACATGGTTCACACAAAAACTAAGTTCTGTTATAATGCTTAACTAACGATGGAAATAAAGATTCCAATACTGAAAAGGAAGGATGTCCTAAACGTTGATGCCATTGATAGAGAGAGGTCAGACATGGCTGAAGTAGAGTGAAGAGCCTGAACCTGAGTAAAGGGCATGTTAGACGAGAAAACATCTAAATAATAGAGACTGTTAACTGCACTACCACTGCCAATCCTTTACCCTTTCACCAAGTCCTGAAAAACACAATGATTTCCAAAAAAGGTGATAGTAGGAGCAACAAAAATATCTAAGGAAATATCAACAAGGATATTATAAAGGCTCAAAAAATTAGCAGAGAATAATTCTAGAAACCAAAGGGAGTGCAATTACTTGTAATACAATAAAATCATTTTAATTAGCAGTACAAGAGATGGAGCAACAAGAATTATCCAAGGGAATAACAACAAGGATAATTAACAAGCGCAAAGATAGAGGATAGATAAAAACAAACATTGTAGGTGGATTAGACCAGACCTGAGTTTCACTCAAAACAACCATTGTAGGTGGAAAGAGAAGAGATAAAAACGATGCTGGAAAAACTCGCCAGAAAAAGTCACCGAAAAAGTCATCGAAAAAGTTGCTAGAAAAGTCGACCACTGCAGATGGAAGCAGGAGAGAGAAAAGACACGCTGAAAAAAGTCGTCAGAAAAAGTCGCTGGAAAAAGTTGCTTAATAAAGGATCAGAGCTCTGATGCCATGTAAGAATGTAATCTCTCTTCTATTTCTATATGTGAATTGCGATATTTATACAAGAGCTCTAGGAATTAAATAATGAAAAGGAAGAAATCTAACACATAAACTAACTCAACAAATATCAAATATCCTCCATAATTTATGATAAAGATGATTCTACCATCAAAATAGTTAACAACAAATTTATTAATGGAAGCATGCAAAACATGTTTTAACAAAATCATAAAAATACTAGATGCATTATTTAATCTAATAGAAATAATTAACCATCTATACAAGTCACATGTTAACACAATTTTCCATTTACCACATTCTCTCATACTACTTTGATTAGGCATTGTCATTACATGGTAATCATCACATGTAAATAAAATATAAGTACTATGTAATTTATCAAGCATATTATCTAAGCAAAAAAAATAACAATGATCCTTGTTTACCAATCGAAAATCAACGCACAAGCTCAATGTCCCATCCTCCTTAGGTATTATGATCTCATCAACAACACATGAACTCATGTCCTCATCCACGATACCTCTCTCTATCAATTCTCCAACCTGCCTCGGTGACTCATTCGTCTCCTCAAAAACACCATAAGCTGATGAGTATGGAATGATAGCACTGGGTATGCATTCACTCACATGTATAAGAGAAATAACAGAACTAAACAAAACAGAGTTAATCTGGTTAGTATTTAAAAGCGTCGTCTTGTAAGAATGTGTTGAGAATCTGCATGCGATCATCTAATCCATCATCATAGGGGGAGAATGTTATACGATCTGCATGTGATTACCTTTATTCATTATATGTGATTTGATTGATGGCAAAATGATAAGAAGAACATTCATACTATTAAAAGCCTTGTAAAGTCCTTAAATGAATATGATGTACAAGGACTTAGTAGATCAAATATGTTAGGTTGATCTGAGCTGAATGAATATCTATCTGATCAAAACATGTTTGTGAGATTAGGCTTTGTAAAGTCCTTAAATGAATTTGATGTACAAGGACTTAAAATAGAAAAAGATCAAACTTGTTAGGTTGATCTTATATGCTGTAATGATATATGTACAAACAAGAGGCCAAACTGAACGTAGAGCACTGCACTGACTAAAGGATCGTAGAGCAGTCAGTCAACATCGTAGAACTAAGTATGCCATCACAGGGTTTGCCGGGAAAACATAGAGTAAAGCTCGACAGGACGTATAGCTGCCTCGGTCGGACGTAGAACACTCTCGGCAGGACGTAGAGCTGGCTCGGCCGGACGTAGAACACTCTCGACAGGACGTAGAACCGCCTCGGCTGGACGTAGAGTTGCCTCGGCATTACAGTGCTAAAATCCAAGATCGTAGAGTCTGCCAGGCAAGAATAGTAATAGGCTCGGCAGATCGTAGAGCTTACTCGGCAGCACTAACTAAGCATCGTAGGGCTACACATGTCAACGCAGAGTTTGCAAGGCAATCGTAGAGAGTGACTCAACAGAACAAGGAGCTCACTCAGAATCGTAGAGTATGCAATACAAAGAAGAAAACAGTAAGCTAACATGGGAGCGTAGAGTCAGTCCAAGTCAGCCACTGTACGACTCCTATGGACAGTCTGAAATCGAGCAACAACATAGAGCAGGCGCCGCTGAAGTACTCAAAGATAAAGTGGCAATCTTCAAGACTGTCAAGCAAGCTGAGCATGAGCCATCAGACATAGCAAGATCTCTGAGCATAACCAAAGCATCAAACCATAACAGAGATCTAAGGACTTGTCAAGTGATCACTCTACGATCCATCAAGGCTCTAGACCTGCATCAAAGACAAAGGTCGTAAAGTATGAAAGTTCAGCAAGATCAAGTGATCGTAGAGCTAGGTCTAAAAATAAATGGAAGCACTCAAACAGTCTCAGCAAAACAAAGCGAAAAGATCATAGAGCAGCACTCTATGACAAAAGGAAGAATGTTTGAAGATTAAGTAGAGCAGTCATCTACACCAAAGATGCCACAGCAAACAAGTAGATCATAGAGCAGTCCTCTATGACACAGCAGCAAAGCCAAACACCTAAACGACATAGAGCAGTCCTCTATGATAAGCACATTGCAGCAATAGCTCAACGAAGATCATAAAATGCTATGCTCTGGAACAAAAAGCTAATTGGAAATCAAAGAGCATAAGGAAGGATAGACTGCAGTATAGTGAGAAGCACATCAAAGGGCAATGCCAGTACAGTCAGCCACTCTACGGACTACAAGATATTACAAGGCCACAACTAAAGGTAGCAGCCAACTCTACGATCAAAGACAACAGTCTTCAGTCAGAAGCAGGCAAACAACTCTACGAACAGAAGCAACAGGCTATATACCCAGATGATCATAGAGCAAAGAGGAAAGTGCCAGCTGGATTAAAGATATTAAGCACTCAGGGTTGCTATTTCAAGATGAGCGGCTAAGCAAGAGTGTAATATTTAAATAAGTTGAGTGGAGCACAAACAGTCATATCTACAGCAGTCTACAGACAGCGCATGTGACTCCACCACATTGGTACCAGCTAATGGATGCTGACTCAGCCATCACTAGCAGACTTAGGGAAGCAAAATGCTCAGTGGTATAATACACAAATCTGCAGAAAGTTAGTCTCCAACGGAAAGAAGTGCAACGGGAAGATATCAACGACAAGCTTCCAACGGAAAGAAAATAGAGAACTACAAAAGAAATAACAACACTCGAATATGAGTGTGTGTTGGTATGCAGTAAGCAAGAGAGCAAGAACACCAACTATACAATCAGCTAGAAGCTTCACTGCAACAAAGAGGTATGTTAAAGGGCTGGCATATGAGCTAAGAGTCGAATGACCAAGAAGCCAAGATCTAGGGTAACCAAAATTCAGAATGGACAACTCTATGATCAAGCAAGGAACACTATGTGCTGAATAGATAAAGAAATGACTTGGACAAGTCAACCAGTGTTCAACGTAAGTGATCATCTGCATCTGTTATATACCAGAAGAAAGAAGGGCCTCAATGATCATCATAAGCAACATCCAGAAGAAGATCATCAACAGCTGCCAAGTACCTGAAGATGAAGGAGATCAAAGTTCATCTTGGCAGCACAACCCAACAAGCAATTAACACACCAAAGAGGACGGGGCGTCCTTGTCTTAAGTGACTAAACAAAGTCAAGTCTGCTGGACTTGCTAAGTACCAAAGGGTACAAGAGATTCTAAGGCTGCTGGCTTTAGTCTACAGGTTCCAAGGCTGCTGGCCTTGAAGGGTTCTTTGTGAACCAGGTTTCTAAGTCTGCTGGACTTGAAGAGGGTCATTGGATCCTTGTCCGATGGACTAAAAATAACTCAAGTCTGCGAGGCACAAGATGGGTCAAAGGATCCGTGTCTGCAGGGGTTAAGGAGGGTCATAGGATCCTTGCCTTTGTGGCTAAAAACAACTCTTGTCTGCTGGACTTGAGGAGGGCGTAGAGTCCTTGTCTTTGTGACTAAAACATCTAATGGATTCCTACTAGTTATAGTAGAAGAGTGGAGTAGGAGTTATTACGTCTCCGAACCACTTAAACTCTCATGTGTCATTTATATTCTGTCATTTACTTTATGATCAATGAATTGCTATATCTGATATCAATCATATTATTGACTTGTAAACTGATCAGTGAATAAGCTTGAATCTATGAAGGGGTTATTAATGATTATTCCGCTGTGCATGAATTGATTCTTTTCTTCATAACTGTTATTTTCATTGATAAAAGGAAAAAGTTTTAAAGGATCTATTCAACCCCCCTTCTAGATCCACATTGTGTCCCAGGGAACCAACAGAATGTACAGTCACTGACTTTTCAAAATATAACTCTCTTTCGCTTTCACTCTCTTTTTCATAGTCATTTATTTTTCTCTTTTCTTCTTTTTGCTCACTTTTTCTCTCAACCATTTCTTTCTCTCGTTTATTTTCAATCTCTCTTTTCTTTTCATTCTCTCTATTTTCAATCTCTCGTTTGTTTTCGTCCTCACTCTTTTCAAATTTTTCTTTTTCACACTCAATCTTTCGAACAATTTCTTTTGGTCGTTCATTTTCTTTTTATACAAACATTGATTCTTCATGGACTTCATCTTGCACACTGGAATCTAACAATTCTCCTTACTGCATGTTCTTTTTTATCTTCTTCCTATCTCAGTTGATCTCGCTCCTTTTGCGCCTTAAAGATGTTTTGTAGTTGCATCCAACAATCCTCTATCCCCTTACGAAAGGAATCAATGATGTCCTCCCTTGCCCCATTTGAAAACAATTGTTCCCTATACACCTTAGGAACTTCTTGTGGCTTTCTCCAATACGACTTCTCATGCATTTGAACCTTCTTTTCATCATCCCAAGTTGAGCGCCTTGAAGGTTGTTCTACATGTGTAGGAGATGCATACTCATTCCTCCTGTTAAGATGTACTAGAACAAACCGCTTCCTCATCACAGTTTTCAACTCTTCCCATGTCTCGATTGGATACTCTCCACATCTTAGTCTGCTAAGCACAAATTGATCCCACCATATAGTTGCATGATCAGAAAAATCTTGCACCGCAAGTTTGAACTTCCTCCGCTCGGAATAACCATGATAGTCAAACTCTCGCTCCATCTTTTTCTCCCATCTCAAATAAGCATCTGGATCATTCTTGCCTTGGAAAGGATTCTTTCGAGACCCATAAGCACTTTCACAATTATAACCATCATGGCCGGTCCTAAGAATTTGGAGGCCTGTGCGAGAAAAAAATAGGGGCCCTCTCGCGCATATAAAAATACTATTTTTTTTATCAACACCAATATAATCAACACAATTTATATCAAAATTTATCATTAATTAAAATAATAAATGTCAACGACGAGTAACAAAATTATCAATTAGAAAGAAAATATAGCTAAAACTTCAATAAATTATCAAT
The DNA here is from genome assembly GCA_034770075.1 of Aralia elata. Taxonomy (NCBI): domain Eukaryota; kingdom Viridiplantae; phylum Streptophyta; class Magnoliopsida; order Apiales; family Araliaceae; genus Aralia; species Aralia elata. Next base: position 9,100,837 of record CM068385.1, on the reverse strand, counting down.
TAAAAAGAAAAGGTAGCTAAAACTTAAATGAACAATAAATTTTACACGATCACTAGTATCATTCACAAAAACTCCATATCCGTGAACGGTCCCGTACTTCACTGTCAATTGAAATTGGTTCTTCTTGTATTTTTTGCTGCAAAATTATCAATCAAACTTTCATAATCAATTTTCTATAGTAGTTCATGTTCAATTGAAATCAAAGCTAATCCATTTAATCATTCTTGCGACATGGTTGATCGCAAGTAAGATTTCAACAACTTCAATTTCGAGAAGCTTCTTTCTGCAGATGCAACCGTAACAGGTATAGTCAACAAAATTCTGTATGCAATGCTTGCATTCGGAAAACAAGTAAAACTTCTCAAAAAATTTAATATATCCCCAGCTGTCAATTTCCCTTTTGGTAACATCTCTCGAACAACTTTTAGCTCTACAAATAATTCATTCCCATCAACATCAGATTTATCGTCATGCCTTAGAGAGGTATCAAGATGTTCACAACAAGTTCTCAAATAATTATCATCCAATGAATTTAACTTATCAGAAGTAAACAAAAACTTGAAAATGTTCTCATAAGTTTGATATTGTTCAAACCTCCTCTTCAATGAACCAATAACTTGATCTACTATAAATAAGAAATAATCAATTCTAAAAGATTCCTCGGCTAGTTGAGGAGCTGGTTGTGATGTCTCACCAACATTCTCATCGAAATGCCTTTTCCTATGAATTTGACATCTTTCAGGAACACTGTATTAATCTCCATTTCACTAGAAATTTCTTTAGCAGTAATCATGGCCTCAATAAACCCAGTTTTTTTGTATTTTTCAAAAAAAACAATCAACCCTTTTACTTCATTTATAGCAACATCAATAAGCATATCTGCAAATTGTAGGTCTTTGCTAACACTGTTAACATCAAGTAATATGTCATACCAAATAACCATGGCCAATAAAAATTCAAAATTACCAAGCTCATATATTGCTAAAGAATTAGCTTTACTTTTTACCTTCGACTCATTGTCACTTTCTGCTAATTGAAGCAAAGCTTCTCTTATGTCTTCAGCTTGGAATCTTATGGGTTTAATACTTTCTATGCGACTTTCCCAACCCTGTTACATTGTCTTTCAATATCTGTCATCGCTTTGTAGAATTAGTAAACAACGTATAAATACGTTGTAACACTCCAAAAAAATCTTTTGCTTTGCCACAAGAGTTTGCCATATCACAAAGTGTTAAGTTAAGGCTATGACAACCACATGGAGTGTATAATGCTCTTGGATTTATATCTAAAAGTCTTTTTTGTACCCCTATGTTTCTTCCTCTCATATTTGACCCATTATCACATCCTTGTCCTCTCACATTATCAATATCAAGGTCAAGAGTTTTCAACACAGTTCGCAACTCTTCAAAAAGTCCTCCCTCTGATGTATCCTTCACATTTAAAAATTCTACAAAGTACTCATGTACTTTTGTTGGACTGCTAGAGACATCCACACATCGTAGTATCAAAGACATTTGTTCTTGGTGACTAACATCAGGAGTACAATCAAGTATCACAGAAAATATTTAGCTTCTTTAATTTTGTTAATGATGGTACTTTTGATTTCAAAAGCTAACATACGTATCAACTCATTTTGAATTTTATGGCTGAGATAATGATGATGAACCTCACTTTGTAGAACTCGTCTAACATGCTCTTTCATCACTGATTCACACTCTGCCATCATTTCAATCAGGCCCAAAAAGTTCCCATTATTCTCTTCATACAACCTCTCGTTCGTTCCACGAAATGCGAGGTTATGCTTAGCAAGATATTTCACAATAGAAATTATTCTTCGTAACACCTTCCTCTAATGTTCTTTCTCTCTCCTAATTTGATCCTGAACAGCTTTATCAATTGTTTCATTTCTTTCCAATCTAATACGCAAATCAATCCAATTGCTCATGTGATTAACGTGCTCATAACTTGACTCATGTTCTTTAATCCTAACACCAAGATATGCCCAATCTCTAATTCCGTCATGTGCTAACTGACTTTTCTAGGGTCCTTTTTTAAACAGCTCACAGCAAAAACAAAACCCTTTATCAAGTTCCTTTGAATACACTAACCACTCTCTGTCATGTTTCTCTCCATTAGATAAATGTCGAGTATAAACTTTGAAGAGAAACATCTAGAGAGATGATCTTTAGGACCTTTCTCCATTAATTGACCTCTAACAGGACCCTTTTCCACTAAGAGATCTCTCAACTTGCTATCAAGACTATCCCAATTTTTGGGATCATAAATGTTCAAAGGGATGGGCTGACTTGGTCCTTCATTAATGACATTAGTAATATCATCACCACTTTCATGATGTTCAATATCATCAACATTTGCATCACTGTCATCACTTTCATCATCACCAACCCCTGGATCAGTCACATATTTCTCTACATTATTTTTATTATTGTTTAGTTCCTCAACATCGTTTTGTTGATCATCCAATAAACCTTCAATTGAAGATTGTAGTTGTGATTCTTTAACAATAAACCTATTAAGAGCTCCTCTTTGAGATTGACTCAATTGTTTATCTTTTCTCTTTTTTGCTCGTTTTTCATGTCCAGATAGGTATTTTCTTTTTCCAACCATTTTCACAACACACAAAAATAATAAATTATAATCATAGAATTGTAGAACAGCAGAACCTGGAAGCAGCGAAGATGTGGTGTTTCTTTTCCTCAATGCTAACTAGTCCTCTGTTGCAGCATGCTCTATGAATCTTTCTTGCTTGGCTTAACTTGCTTGACGCCTTGGGCCCTTGACTAATATCAATTTAAATGGCCTGTGGTGAAATAAAAAAATAACACTAATAAGGATTAAAATGCGGCTTAAATCAAGAAATGGACTTGTTCAATTTCTGAATAAAACTTAACTAATCCGACAACATAAAGTATAAATGAATTTCTTAGAAGAATAGGGGCAGACTGTCAAAAGGTCCTCAAAATCACATATAAGATAATTTCTTGTTTTAATTAAAGATAAGCCTCGGAAATAGTCAAATAGATAAGCTTCAGATTTTTGGAACTACAGAGTTTTTATTGAAACAAAAGCTCAAAGCAAGCACTTTTTCCGGAATGAAATTTAACGCAATATGGAAGATACGAGTTGGTTCATTTAACGCCCCAACAAAAAGATAGGAGTTCAAAAGTAGCGTATAAGTGCCCAAAGTATATATTCAGATCAGATCAAGAATTTAACCAACTGATCATCATTCATCAATTGATTCAAATTATTCAATTCATCAGTCATCAGTCATCACCAAAGGTCCCAAAAAAATTAATCAAATCTCAAAACTTATTTTTGGGTAAAATAAATCAAACATGACAGATGCTAAATCATTGATACACTCATACATATGCATACACACATACCTAAAAATTAATATGCGTTTAAATCACTAACTAATTATTTGAAATGCTTCAATTGAATTAGGAATTGGGATTTAGGGATTTCGCTTTTTGGTTGTGTTGTGGTAACTGGTAAGGCAAAGCCACAGAGATTGAAGAGGAGTAGACTCAGTAGAGTCCAAAGAGGAAGAGGAACGGTCTATAAACTATTGAAAAATAAAGCGTGCGATTAAAGAAGATTAGAGTTGTAGATCGAGACCAAGGAGGAAAATGAGTGATTGATCGTGTTTCCTTTTTGTTTCTTATCTTACCCTTTTCTGATTCTGACTTAACCAAAAAAGGGCTTTCCCTTCCTGTTTCAAAAAGAAATAAACGAAAAAAAAGAAGAAGCAAACAATGGGAGTCGAACTCGTTACAAGTAGTTTGGACTTTAAAAGTCTTAGCCAACGCCTTCAAGGTAAGTTTTGTGTATAAAAGTCACATTTTCAATATTTATATAATATATACATATACACAAAAAATTTTGGGGCCCTCCGAATTTGGGGGCCCTGTGCGATCGTCCCTTCTGCACCTCCTCAGGGTCAGCCCTGATAACCATACATATTTGCTGCAAAACAAAGGTTAGTAGATAAAAACAATTTCTTCACACACTCCCTTACGTGTTTCGCTCAACAATGTATCGCACAATTATGAAATCGCTCATGTATCACTCAATATACATTTACCCTTGAATGATCTCACTACTCTTGCCTTTTGTACCACTCAATAATCCCTCTAATATGTTCTTTTTGAATTCACCAAACAAAAATCAAAGTTTACTATTCAATTCAACAAGAACTTATCAAAAAGTAAAATATAGTAAGATATGACTTATGATAACCAACGCAAAATAGAGGGTTTTGCTCTTTCGAAATTGATGATGTATGCTCAAATTTTTGCTGCGAAATTCATTAGCAAATAATTCGAAACAAATAAAATTTTTCCAAACACTTTTTTTTTCTCTAACTCATGATTTTTTTTTTGTTTTCAACAAAAAAATAAAAGATAAGTAACCTGCTAGGAACTTTAGCTCTGATACCAAATGATAGACTCCACGACACGCTTGCGTGAGGTGGTCGTCACCCGAATCATTTCTAGCAAGCTATAAGGGTGGAACTCTGATCTCGACATCGTAACCCAACGCCTATAAAGAGACGAGAACCTTAGTACAATCGATTAAGCAATGAATTTGCATTGAATGGAACACCTAAATCCTGTGTTTATAAAGAAACATGAATCTCGGTGTAATCGACGATTGGTGCGGTAGAAGACGCCACACACAACTATATATTGTTATATGATAAGTCAATAATTGAATCTCAAAGAATAAACTAATAAGTTACTTATGAATTCTTCAAAGAACCAAAAGTAGAGAATAATCTCATAAGAATTGTATTGAATAAAATCTGATAATAATAATTCTGTTTACATTAGTTAATCTCTTATTTATACTAAACAAAAGAAACCCTAAACTTAAAAGGAAATAATAAATCAATATGGAATCAAATCTCTAACTAGTAAGTATTCTAAATACATTAGAATTGGAAAAAACTAATAACATCCCTAAAATTCCGTGCATTTTCGCGTACAAAATATACCAGAAACGCGCTAGTACACCGGGACTCGGATTGGAATGCCACGACCCAATGAAGGGAGTGTTGCAGCCTAGATTGTTCTGTCCCATCCGTGCTGCCTTACTGAATTGATGCCTTTAATTTCCAAATTTGATCCTTTACTCATTTCTTGCTTCTGCCACTAAACATGAACCTTTGTATGGACCAAATCGTTGAACTTAGAAACATATCCCATAATCAATGCTTTATCATGAAGCTTGAACACCCACGATGTCACGTGATCACTAATCTCTCCCTGAATTGAAACATAACTTTGTCAAAGATTAGATGACACAAATGAACACGAACTCAACGACTTGACTTGTGTTGATTTGGTCTTACTAAATAGATTATATCTAGCAATCCCAAATCATATAGTTGATCTTCCTTCCGTGGTCCGCTTGAATTGAGCCTTATTTCGAATATTTTTGAATAGATTTCAGCCCAATTAATTAAGATCATTTGTTAAATCCTTGACGCTTAAATCGATAAATTGATGAAAATTTTTGACCCCTTCATACTCGTGTCATAAGTTGGGCTAGAAATTAAGCGAGTGGTCGTGTAGGGCGGAGAAGTCATAAGGAAGACTAAATAAGGTGGCCCGTGGTTCTAAAAAAAATAAAAATAAAAATAAAAAACATAATAAATAATAAGGTGGTGGCTTGAAAGTAAGTCACAAAAGCTTGCTGGAATTAAAGACTACATAAACAAATTAGATAGATACATATGTACACTCCCCTGATAATAATGGAGAAGATATATAGAGGAGAATGAATGTATGCAATTGGACCACGTGCCTAGACTATTTGTATTTCCATCCATTTCGAACAAGCACTATATGATAATAATGGAGAATATATATATATATAAATTGGACCACGTGCCTATACTATTTGTATTTCCATCCATTTCGAACAAGCACTATATGATAATAATGGAGAAAATATATATATATGATAATAATTGATAATAATTGGATCACGTGCCTAGACTTTTTGTATTTCCATCCATTTCGAACGAGTCAATATTTCAACCAGCATATACATTTCTGGAATTTACTGGTGAAAACTGATGGAGAGAGATGGACAGATGAGATCAAAAGGCCAAGTCAAAGTCTTGAGTCAAGAAATATGACAGTCCAAATACTATTAATTACTCTTACTTTACTAATAATACTATTAATTACTCTTACTTACTCCAAATAATAGAGGAGCTAATCGTAATAAGAACTCACATGCTTTGCGCTACTTATATATATACGTTGTTAATGTAGGAATCTGTTAAAATTCATAGTTTCACATGGGATAAATTAAACTTGAAAACTCATAAAAATCTAGATATAGACTTATTACTAATTAATTTTAAGTTGAATGATTGAACATCTTATTATAATTACAATTTTCTATATATTTGTGTGTTATGGCCCATGGACTTAATAAAGTCTCACATACTCTACGCTATCCATATACATTGTTTAGTTCACGTAGTAGGAGTATTGAGATTCAAAATTCCACATCTGATAGATTAAGTTGTATGTTTTAACATAGTATCATGTGACCTAAGGATGGATAAATTAATTTAAATATTTTAAAATGGTATCATGTGGCTTAAGAGTACATATTTCAACATGCATTTCAACATGCATTTGCTCAGTATTTGATGTTTTCGCCCGCACGTTAAGATAGAACTTGTGTGTACTAGATTAAAATTTCACATTGATTAAATTTGACCTGTGAACTCATTATGTATACTTGAGAGGCCTATTTACTTACTATCAATTTATTATTATTATTATTATTATTAAAATCTTATTATTATTATTTTAAGATTGATTTTCTTTTTTAACTTAATTTTAAAATAAGAGCGAGATTTGAATCATGAATAATTGTATTGTAGTGTAAAATGAACTTAGCTACTTCATCTCGGATGGTTTGGGTTATCATAGTTAAAAAAATGACAAAAGGAAAAAATTGGTACTCTTTTAGTTCCAAAAAAAGAGTTTTTATTTAGGATTTTATAATCTTAAGAATATATTTTTGAATTGTGTTTACTTTGAGAAGTAAATTGTTAATTTTGTATTGTAAGTATTATAATGACAAAATTGAGGAGATTGAGTCATTTTATGATAGTACCTTTAAAATGAGGACTTTTTTGGTGAACAACAAAATTGAGAAGATTGAGTCGTTTTATGATAGTACCAATAAAATGAGGACTTTTTTGTTGAATAAATCTTTTTTGCAGATGCAACTTTTGTGTGTGCGTGCGCGGAATATGTGAGTAATAGATGGATATATTCTCTCTAGCAAAAGCTAAAGTCATAAACGAATAACAATCGTCAAGAATAACATAATCTTAGCATACATTTTCAACAAGAAGAATAACAAGAAAAAAATATATATAAAATCTCATCAACACTTGCAAAAAAAACACAGCAGCAATGTATAATAAAATCTGATGCTAGAAGACTCTAATATTGCTCAATCCAATCGTTCAAATTAAAGACCAAAAAGTTACGAAGTCATCCACCAATCGGATGACGAATGACCTTCTAATCAAAGAGTTAAAAATTATTGAACAATTTTTCACGCCAATTAATTTTTCCTCTTCTATTTAGTTACTAATTATTTTTTTTCTAAAACCTATGTTATATTATTCATAATAAATCTTCTTTTCAAATGAAACTTTTGTGTGTGTAGAATATGAGAGTAATGGATAGATTGGATATTTAATACTAATCCATACTAATCTATTATTATATATAAAAGCAGGACAAGCTATCTTATCCACTTTCAATTTAAAATCAATTGAAATCAATTTGGAATCAATTTGGAAATTGACTCGGTTCAATTGTCAATTAACTCGGTTAATTTACAAATTGACTCGGTTCAATTGTCAATTAACTCGGTTTAATTGTCAATTAACTCGATTTAAATTCCCAAAATCATCGTGTGGATAAATTTATATACAGCAAATTAACTGTCTTTTGTTTCATCTTCCAAACACCCATCATAATTAAACTTCCTTTTGTTTCATATTCCAAACACCAACATGCATATACAACTTATATTCACATACTTTTGTTTCATATTTCAAACACCCATGATAAATTAATTGCCTTTTGTTTCATATTCCAAACATCAACATGCATATACAACTTATATTCACATACTTTTGTTTCATATTCCAAACACCCATCATACTCCACTGCCTTGAACCCATTCGATACCAACTAACTGTGTGTAAAAATGGCTTCTGCAGATCTCTCTCATCTTCATTATCATCTCTGAAACTCATTTCTCTCCCATCATTTCTGATGTTAAACTTTTGTGAAATTGTATGTGGTGTTTTTTTCTTCCAGGTTATCCTCTTTAGAATGTTGTTTCTTAATGAAATTCATATTACGTTGTAGGTACTTTTTTGGATTCAATGCACAAAAGGTGTGCCGCTAGAGGCAAGAAGAAAGCTTGCAGGAAGAAGCGGAAGTAAGCTTCTTTTCTCATAATCAGTTTTAGAGTAATTTTTGGTTATATACAACAGATAGATTTGTAATCTTATATCCCATTATTTAATTCTTATAGATTTTGGGATATATTTTCAGTAATATTTTAGCCTTTTACAAAAAATAAAAGGTTCATGTATATATCAGTCATTAAAATAAAATGATCAATAGCCTACTTAATACGATGTATTTAATATAAAATTTAAATTATATTTTAAAAGATTATTAATCTTAATCCATATAAGAGTCTCCATCCATTTTTATAATCTTCTTATACAACTTAATTTACTTAACCCCGAATTTATCAAACAGGACCGTGTTTTACACGGCTACCAACCTAGTAGTATATAATAAGTTAAGAAGCTATTCACTCTTCAATTGAATTAGATTAAGTTACTTAGTCGAGTTAATTCAAATTAAGTTAATAAATTATTATTTATTGAACTTGCATTAATGAATTGTTCATTGAACTTTTATTTTTAATTCCATTCACATTCTCTAATACCATATTAATTATTTCTCTTCTTTTTCTCTTTCTTATTAAGTAACAAAACCCAAAATTATTTCTAAAAACTTTTAACTTCATTAATCTGTAACTTCACAACTTTAATAGTATAAATTAAATAAAAAATATTTAATTATACACATTTTTAAATTCATGTAAGTGTATATTTTTCTTTATACTACTTATACATATTCACTACAAAAAGATACATACATACATATATAAATATATATATATATATATATATATGGATAAAAGATATAAGTACTCATTCACTACACATAAATACATATAATTAATATTACTTATCAATATATATAAGGTATAAGTACTTTTTCACTTTTCTTAATTCCTTTCTTTTAGTAAAATTAATTTACCATTGCGATGTAACTTAACACCACCACTTTGTGTGTGTAAGATGGAATTCTATAAAAATAATCAATATAAATTCTTTGATTCTTTTTTTTTTGTCCTTATTTTTTTTTAATATTTACGAGTTTAATTTCTTCAAATTTTGAAAAATGTACTCCCTCTGTCCCAAATTAATTGCTCAGTTTTGACTTTTTAAAGTCAAATTGACCATTTTTAAAAATAATTTTTTTACTATTTTTGCTAAAATATAGGTGAAGAGATTATAACCAAAAGAAAGTATATATAATTTATTACTAACCCCAATTTTTATAATTTTAGAAATATATTTATATATGCTTAAATATTAAATTAAAAATAGTTTTGTTTAATATGCTAATTTAAAAATGTCTATAATCTCGTAATTTCATTGATGTAGTTATAGTTTGTTGCTTAATATGATCTGATTGTAACATCATATCATTATGATAACATGGTATCACTATTATGTTAAATATTATTGAACAAAGTTTCAAATTACTTTTAATTTTTAATTATTTATTATAATGACTAAATTTAAATAAATTATGCATTCATCATTAATTTGTTTATTTTGTTGCAACGATTGTAATAAAAATAGAACCAATAACATGATTAAAAAAAGTTCATAATATCACTAAGCTTCTCATAAAACATGATACAACAAAACAAAGTAGACACCAGCCTAACAGCTGAGGCCTAGTGTTTAAAGGATTATTGAAACATAATTAAAAACATCATAACAATCATTAAAAACCAGAATTATTTTTGAGCAAAATCCAATGACTTTTTTCCTTCATGAGCTTTCCCAAAAAAGTTGGTCATGTATTCCTCAAACATGAACTCTCTATAATGGGCCACCCCACCCCATCACGCTCCACCAGCTCGGGCAGCGGCCGATTTTCTCCACTGGCCTTGGCGTCGTAAATATCGGGATTGACACTCTTGACTGTGTGCTTGTGGTTCGCACTCTATGTTCTGCACTTTTGTACCTTCCATTGCGTAGGATCTAACCAAAAATAGATCAAAAATATGAGAAGCTTATAGTGAAAATTTTTGTAACGTGTGCCAACAAAACAAATAAGACTTTCATTTTTAATTGGAGCTATAAATGTATCGAGTCGAGTCAGATTTAATTTGTCTTGCTGAGCTAGCTCAAGCTCGTTAAAAAGAAACCGAGCTGAGTCGAGCCGGATTTAAAACGAACTTGAGATTTGCTGTACATACAAACTCAATCCGTTAGTAAATGAGTTGAGTTCGAACTTGAGTTGGGTTTAAGCGAGTCGAGTCTAGTGGAGTTTAAACCCAACCTATTTAACTTTATTTTTATAAACATATAAAAAATAATTAATTAAATACTAAATACGTAGAGCTTACTCGAGCCAGACCTAAACAAGTCGAGCTCAAGTTGAACACCCCATTGTTCAAGTAGGACTAGTTTAACACAGATGAACTTGTTCGAATTCGAGTCAAGGTTTGAACCAGATTTAGTCGAATTGAATCGGACATAACTCCCAGACAGTCTAGTTCATTTACAGTTCTAGAGCTAGTAAACTTCTCATGCACGACAATTAATTTAAGCTCTAACCTGTAATGTGTCACCAACATTAATAACCAAAGCACCCGGGACGGGTGGAATCTCTAACCACTCTTCTTTCTCTTCTGCATTTGTATTTCCTTCCATTTTAACATATAAACCACCAATGTCATCTTGTAGTAACACTGTCAGTGTTCCCATATCCGAGTGGCGCCCCACACCCACAATTAGGTCTGGGTTAGGGCATGTTGGATAAAAGTTCATGTTAACCATCCTTAAGCCCACAAGCGCCTCAATTTTAGATTCTTCTAATGTCACTCCCAGATTTTCAAATAGAATTTTCAAAATCCTCCTCACCATATTTGTTGATGTCTTTAGGTACTCTAGAGCCATTTCCCTGAAAAATAAAAAAAAATTAACCTTCAGCATCGCAAATGATAATAAATTACAGTACTTTTATGCGCATTAACAATTGTACACTAATAGAGAAAAAATAGTACATGCATAAGTCCATTCAAATAATAGTACCCACATACTATTATCTCTTTATTAGTGCACAACTGTTTATGCATAATTATTGCACTAATAAAGAGAAAATAGTACATGAGTCCATTCAAATAGTAGCACAGATGTACTATTTTCTCTTTATTAGTGCACAATTATTGCAGAGAGTATTATTCATACTATACTATATGTCAATATGTGATGAATAAAACTATCTATGAATAATTTTTTTTTGAAAGGTATCTTCTTTAATTACTTGCATTCCTCGGGCCAAAACTCAAGAGCATCTGAATCATTGGTATAAACCATGCTTATATAGTCCTTCCACTCCAAAGCCTGCTCTTTTTCAGGGACAAAGCTAGTCCCATACTTGACAAAAGGGCTAGGACTCACCCCTTTGAGATAAACAGCCTTATTTTCAGTGGGCTGCCCAAAAAATTTGTGCGCCGCATCTTTAAGTGACTCTAGTAATTCCACAGGCACATCATGGCTCACTACTTGGAAAAATCCAAGTGTCTCGGCAGCTCTAGCAATATCATTCACCACTTGATCATGGTTAGGTCCATCGAGTTTCGATAAATCAATGGGTGAATTTTGATTTGGGGATGAATTTACTTTGTCGATCCGCTCGCGTGGCGATTGAATGTACCTGTCTGGTACCTTGGTTAGCCCGGAGTCCACCAGGCCTTTGACACCATTACCTTCTCGGACAACAAAGTTGAACAATGAATTTTCATTATCAAAACTTAGAGCCATTTATGAATATTGAAGGTTTCTTTTTTGTTGGTCACTGCGTGCATTTGCATGCCATGGAATCTTTTTAGCATGCAGGAATGAGTAATTGTTCAAAGTCAAAAGTGTCCCTTTTGCGTTTTATTAATGTTTTAAAATCTCAAAATAATTGTATTTTGTTCACCTGTAATAGAATGCAAATGTTACACTTCTTGTCAAACGGAGGGAATGCCTAGGAAGTAGATTATTAACTCGAACAAGTCTACATACATTACATGGATCACTACATTGCACATCCAACTAGGACTGAGCAAGTAACCAAATCGCCTCCGAAACCGCACCAAAAATCGCACAAACCGCACCAATTAAAACCGCACCAACGGTTCCGGCGTATGTTGCGGTTTTAGGTGGGTTAAAAACCAAATTTACGGTTCGGTTTTGGTTACTGGTCAAAACCGCACGCATAAAATCGAAACCGCACCATGTGTGTATGTATGGTACATGTATGCAGGGCAGATATATATATATATATATATATATATATATATATATATATAAATAATATATATATATATATATATATATATATATATATATATATAATGCATTATATATATAGTGAAGTTAGGCATTTTGCATTCATTACATTACATACAATGATATAAAATGTACTACATACAATATGCATTATATATATATATAATGCATATTGTTATGTAGTACATTTGTCCATGTGAACATTGTTTTAGTTCATTTCTTCTTCTGACTGAATTGGGTGGTGGGCTATATATATATATTTAGAATTGATATGTCCATTTGTTCAAGCTCATATCAAGGATATGGTTGATTTAATTTCAAATAAGGAATACTAGAAAGACTTTAAAAGATTGAAGAATTTATTTTTCATTCTTAATTTAAATTGTATAAAAATTTGTTGCCTCAATTGGTTTTGTAACCGAAACCACACCAAATGAAACCGCACCGCACATTTTAAAACCGCACCAAACCGCACCATGCGGTTCCATGTGCGGTTTTGGATTTGTGAAACCGCACCTAAGCAGTTTCGGGTGTGGTTTGAGCTTCAAACCGCACCAAACCGCACCATGCTCACCCCTACATCCAACCATTAAAAAGTGGGACTTGACGTGGATTTCCGTGTCAGGTCCCACTTTTTAATGGTTAGATGTGCAATGTAGTGATCCATGTAGTGATCTATGTAGTGTACATAAACTTATTCTATTAACTCTGATGTTATCAAATACTCTCTTTATTTTAAAATATAAGATTGATATTAATTTTTTAAAGTTAACTTAAGATATTTTTTAATTTAAAATTGATATGAAATTTTTTTAGCTTGGGTCCATACAATAATGAATATTATAAATTATCAACAAAATATTATTAATTATAAGATTTATTATTTCTAATTTTTAATAAATTATCTTTAGTTTTAGTTTAAAAATATTTAAAATTGACTTTCAAAAGTCAATAATGATCTTATAATTTGAAACGAAAATAGTATTTGAACTTCAAACAGATCAAATTGGGCAGTCCTTTTAATTAGTTGTATAAAAATGAGTTGTATTCATAACTTTTATATTTACCCATATATATTATTCTTGATTTTAATAAAAATTTATTTTTGTTGATAAGAAGAATAACAAAAATGAGTTGCATTTGTCTACCAATGAATTGTAATGGTATAATACTTCAATAACAAAGATAATCCGAAAATATCTACTTTCTAGTATGCTGTTTAAGTCCATTACTCTTTAGCTTTTAGCTAGGTTTTTCAAACTCGTGTTGTTGTACATATGACTTGGTTTCAATAAATTAGGTGGAGTTAAACAAAAGAAGCTAGGCCTATGAAAAAGATACTCGCTCACCGCATGAATTAGTAGACAAAATTAAACTAATATTTTCATAGGCCTAGCTTCTTTTGTTTAACTCCGCTCAATTTATTGAAACCAAGTCATATGTACAACAACACGAGTTTGAAAAACCTAGCTAAAAGCTAAAGAGTAATGGACTTAAACAGCATACTAGAAAGTAGATATTTTCGGATTATCTTTGTTATTGAAGTATTATACCATTACAATTCATTGGTAGACAAATGCAACTCATTTTTGTTATTCTTCTTATCAACAAAAATAAATTTTTATTAAAATCAAGAATAATATATATGGGTAAATATAAAAGTTATGAATACAACTCATTTTTATACAACTAATCAAAAGGACTGTCCAATTTGATCTGTTTGAAGTTCAAATATTATTTTCGTTCCAAATTATAAGATCATTATTGACTTTTGAAAGTCAATTTTAAATATTTTTAAACTCAAACTTAAGATAATTTATTAAAAATTAGAAATAATAAATCTTATAATTAATAATATTTTGTTGATAATTTATAATATTCATTATTGTATGGACCCAAGCTAAAAAAAATTCATATTAATTTTAAATTAAAAAATATCTTAAGTTAATTTTAAAAAATTAATATCAATCTTATATTTTAAAATAAAGAGAGTATTTGATAACATCAGAGTTAATAATCTACTTCCTAGGCACTCCCTCCGTTTGACAAGAAGTTCTATATATTTCGGTCGTAGTACCCTACTTGCATTGCACAATTAATTCATTGTTAACAAAAAAACTTGCACACACACTTTAGACCAAAAAAAAAAACCTTCAATATTCATAAATGGCTCTAAGTTTTGATAATGAAAATTCATTGTTCAACTTTGTTGTCCGAGAAGGTAATGGTGTCAAAGGCCTGGTGGACTCCGGGCTAACCAAGGTACCAGACAGGTACATTCAATCGCCACGCGAGCGGATCGACAAAGTAAATTCATCCCCAAATCAAAATTCACCCATTGATTTATCGAAACTCGATGGACCTAACCATGATCAAGTGGTGAATGATATTGCTAGAGCTGCCGAGACACTTGGATTTTTCCAAGTAGTGAGCCATGATGTGCCTGTGGAATTACTAGAGTCACTTAAAGATGCGGCGCACAAATTTTTTGGGCAGCCCACTGAAAATAAGGCTGTTTATCTCAAAGGGGTGAGTCCTAGCCCTTTTGTCAAGTATGGGACTAGCTTTGTCCCTGAAAAAGAACAAGCTTTGGAGTGGAAGGACTATATAAGCATGGTTTATACCAATGATTCAGATGCTCTTGAGTTTTGGCCCGAGGAATGCAAGTAATTAAAGAAGATACCTTTCAAAAAAAATTTATTCATAGATAGTTTTATTCATCACATATTGACATATAGTATAGTATGAATAATACTCTCTGCAATAATTGTGCACTAATAAAGAGAAAATAGTACATATGTGCTACTATTTGAATGGACTCATGTACTATTTTCTCTTTATTAGTACAATAATTATGCATAAATAGTTGTGCACTAATAAAGAGATAATAGTATGTGGGTACTATTATTTGAATGGACTTATGCATGTACTATTTTTTCTCTATTAGTATACAATTATTAATGCGCATAAAAGTACTGTAATTTATTATCATTTGCGATGCTGAAGGTTAATTTTTTTTTTATTTTTCAGGGAAGTGGCTCTAGAGTACCTAAAGACATCAACAAATATGGTGAGGAGGATTTTGAAAATTCTATTTGAAAATCTGGGAGTGACATTAGAAGAATCTAAAATTGAGGCGCTTGTGGGCTTAAGAATGGTTAACATGAACTTTTATCCAACATGCCCTAACCCAGACCTAACTGTGGGTGTGGGGCGCCACTCGGATATGGGAACGCTAACAGTGTTATTACAGGATGACATTGGTGGTTTATATGTTAAAATGGAAGGAAATACAAATGCAAAAGAGAAAGAAGAGTGGTTAGAGATTCCACCCGTCCCGGGTGCTTTGGTTATTAATGTTGGTGACACATTACAGGTTAGAGCTTAAATTAATTGTCATGCATGAGAAGTTTACTAGCTCTAGAACTGTAAATGAACTAGACTGTCTGGGAATTCTGTCCGATTCAATTCGACTAAATCTGGTTCAAACCTTGACTCGAATTCGAACAAGTTCACCTGCGTTAAACTAGTCCTACTTGAACAATGGGGTGTTCAACTCGAGTCCGACTTGTTTAGGTCTGTCTCGAGTAAGTCCGACGTAGTATTTAATTAATTATTTTTTATATGTTTATAAAAATAAAGTTAAATAGGTTGGGTTTAAACTCCACTAGACTCGACTCGCTTAAACCCAACTCAAGTTCGAACTCAACTCATTTACTAACGGACTGAGTTTGTATGTACACTAAATCTCAAGTTCGTTTTAAATCCGGCTCGACTCAGCTCGGTTTACTTTTTAACGAGCTTGAGCTAGCTCAGCAAGACAAATTAAATCCAACTCGACTCGATACATTTATAGCTCTAATTAAAAATGAAAGTCTTATTTGTTTTGTTGGCACACGTTACAAAAAATTTCACTATAAGCTTCTCATATTTTTGATCTATTTTTGGTTAGATCCTGAGCAATGGAAGGTACAAAAGTGCAGAACATAGAGTGCGAACCACAAGCACACAGTCAAGAGTGTCAATCCCAATATTTACGACGCCAAGGCCAGTGGAGAAAATCGGCCCGCTGCCCGAGCTGGTGGAGCGTGATGGGGTGGCCCATTATAGAGAGTTCATGTTTGAGGAATACATGACCAACTTTTTTGGGAAAGCTCATGAAGGAAAAAAGTCATTGGATTTTGCTCAAAAATAATTCTGGTTTTTAATGATTGTTATCATGTTTTTAATTATGTTTCAATAATCCTTTAAACACTAGGCCTCAGCTGTTAAGCTGGTGTCAACTTTGTTTTGTGGTATCATGTTTTATGATAAGCTTAGTGATATTATGAACTTTTTTTAATCATGTTATTGGTTCTATTTTTATTACAATCGTTGCAACAAAATAAACAAATTAATGATGAATGCATAATTTATTTAAATTTAGTCATTATAATAAATAATTAAAAATTAAAAGTAATTTGAAACTTTGTTCAATAATATTTAACATAAATTATCATAATGGTATGGTGTCACAATCAGATCATATTAAGCAACAAACTATAACTACATCAATGAAATTACGAGATTATAGACATTTTTAAATTAGCATATTAAACAAAACAAAAATTATAATTGTTAGATTAACTAAGTATAATTGAGTTGTGATATTGTGTCTACTTTAATCACCGTTGTATATTTTCTCTATAATGTGACCGTCCAACAATCAAGATTAATGTGATCCAACACCAATATACTAATCATCAATAAATTATGTGTATTAATTAAATTTAAGTACTAGTGTCAAATGATTCGAATCTTAAATCAAACACTAAATATGAGTCAAGAAATAGAATGAACCAAAAGCCCAAAATATAAGCCCATCTCATGTAGGCTGGCCTTTTACTACAAAGCAATTAATGTGGTTGGGAGGACAACCAACAAATCTATTTAGCAGTCCTCATGATTACAAGATTAACAAAATGAATTTGAAAGAAACAACAAACAGATTTTATTGTTGATTTTCTTTATTTGTACGACCCGTGCGAGGCTAGTTTTTAAAATATTTTTAAAAATATTTTATTAGTATTATGTTCTATTAAATCTCTATTAAATGTTAAAATTATAAAAGTATTTTTGTTAATCCTATAAGCTATATATCAACTACTCCCTCCGTTCCAAATTAATTGCTCAATTTTGATTTTTTTAAGTCAAATTAACTATTTTTAGAATTAATAATTAAGCATATATAAATATATTTCTAAAATTATAAAAATTGGGGTTAGCAATAAATTGTATATACTTTCTTTTGGTTATAATCTCTTTACCTATATTTTAGCAAAAATAGTAAAAAAATTAGTTTTAAAAATGGTCAATTTGACTTTAAAAAGTCAAAGCTGAGCAATTAATTTGGGACGGAGGGAGTACATTTTTCAAAATTTGAAGAAATTAAACTCGTAAATATTAAAAAAAAATAAGGACAAAAAAAAGAATCAAAGAATTTATATTGATTATTTTTGTAGAATTTCATCTTACACACACAAAGTGGTGGTGTTAAGTTATATCGCAATGGTAATTAATTTTACTAAAAGAAAGGAATTAAGAAAAGTGAAGAAGTACATTGCTTTTTGGTCTTTAATTTGAACGATTGGATTGAGCAATATTAGAGTCTTCTAGCATCAGATTTTATTATACATTGCTGCTGTGTTTTTTTTGCAAGTGTTGATGAGATTTTATATATATTATTTTCTTGTTATTCTTTTTGTTGAAGATGTATGCTAAGATTATGTTATTCTTTGTTGGTTTATGACTTTAGCTTTTGCTAGAGAGAATATATCCATCTATTACTCACATATTCCGCGCGCACACACACAAAAGTTGCATCTGCAAAAAAGATTTATTCAACAAAAAAGTCCTCATTTTATTGGTACTATCATAAAACGACTCAATCTTCTCAATTTTGTTGTTCACCAAAAAAGTCTTCATTTTAAAGGTACTATTATAAAATGACTCAATCTCCTCAATTTTGTCATTATAATACTTACAATACAAAATTAACAATTTACTTCTCAAAGTAAACACAATTCGAAAATATATTCTTAAGATTATAAAATCTTAAATAAAAACTCTTTTTTTGGAACTAAAAGAATACCAATTTTTTCCTTTTGTCATTTTTTTTTAACTATGATAACCCAAACCATCCGAGATGAAGTAGCAAAGTTCATTTTACACTACAATACAATTATTCATGATTCAAATCTCGCTCTTATTTTAAAATTAAGTTAAAAAGGAAAATCAATCTTAAAATAATAATAAAAATAATAACAAATTGGTAGTAAGTAAATAGGTCACATGATACTATGTTAAAACATCCAACTTAATCTATCAGACGTGGAATTTTGAATCTCAATACTCCTACCACGTGAACTAAACAATGTATATGGATAGCATGGAGTATGACAGACTTTATTAAGTCCATGGGCCATAACACACAAATATATAGAAAAATGTAATTATAATAAGATGTTCAATCATTCAACTTAAAATTAATTAGTAATAAGTCTATATCTAGATTTTTATGAGTTTTCAAGTTTAATTTATCCCAAATGAAACTATGAATTTTAACAGATTCCTACATTAACAACGTATATATATGAGTAGCGCAAAGCATGTGAGTTCTTATTACGATTAGCTCCTCTATTATTTGGAGTAAGTAAGAGTAATTAATAGTATTATTAGTAAAGTAAGAGTAATTAATAGTATATGGAGACTGTCATATTTCTTAACTCAAGACTTTGACTTGGCCTTTTGATCTCACCTGTCCATCTCTCTCCATCAGTTTTCACCAGTAAATTCCAGAAAGGTATATGCTGGTTGAAATATTGACTCGTTCGAAATGGATGGAAATACAAAAAGTCTAGGCACGTGATCCAATTATTATCATATATATATTCTCTCCATTATTATCATATAGTGCTTGTTCGAAAGGGATGGAAATACAAATAGTCTAGGCACGTGGTCCAATTGCATACATTCATTCTCCTCAATATATCTTCTCCATTATTATCAGGGGAGTGTACATATGTATATATCTAATTTGTTTATGTAGTCTTTAATTCTAGCAAGCTTTTGTGACTTACTTTCAAGCCACCACCTTATTATTTATTATGTTTTCTGTTTTTTATTTTTTATTTTTTTTAGAACCACGGGCCACCTTATTTAGTCTTCCTTACGACTTCTCCGCCCTACACGACCACTCGCTTAATTTCTAGCCCAACTTATGACAGAGTATGAGGGGGTCAAAAATTTTCACCAATTTATGGATTTGAGCCTCAAGGATTCAACAAATGATCTTAATTAATTGGGCTGAAATTTATTCAAGAATATTTGAAATGAGGCTCAATTCAAGCGGACCACGGGAGGAAGATTAACTATATGATTTGGGATTGCTAGATATAATCTATTTAGTAAGACCAAATCAACACAAGTCAAGTCGTTGAGTTCGTGTTCATTTGTGTCATCTAATCTTTGACAAAGTTATGTTTCAATTCATGGAGAGATTAGTGATCACGTGACATTGTGGGTGTTCAAGCTTCATGATAAAGCATTGATTATGGGATATGTTTCTAAGTTCAACGATTTGGTCCATACAAAGGTTCATGTTTAGTGGCGGAAGCAAGAAAGGAGTAAAGGATCAAATTTGAAAATTAAAGGCATCAATTCAGTAAGGCAGCACGGATGGGACAGAACAATCTAGGCTGCAACACTCCCTTCATTGGGTCGTGGCATTCCAATCCGAGCCGCGGCGTACTAGCGCGTTTCTGGTATATTTTGTACGCGAAAATGCACGAAATTTTAGGGATGTTATTAGTTTTTTCCAATTCTAATGTATTTAGAATACTTACTAGTTAGAGATTTGATCCCATATTGATTTATTATTTCCTTTTAAGTTTAGGGTTTCTTTTGTTTAGTATAAATAAG
This sequence comes from Aralia elata, assembly GCA_034770075.1. Classification (NCBI taxonomy): domain Eukaryota; kingdom Viridiplantae; phylum Streptophyta; class Magnoliopsida; order Apiales; family Araliaceae; genus Aralia; species Aralia elata. The sequence continues at coordinate 9,080,139 of CM068385.1, read as the reverse complement.
AGATTAACTGATGTAGACATAATTATTATTATCAGATTTTATTCAATACAATTCTTATGAGATTATTCTCTACTTTTGATTCTTTGAAGAATTCATAAGTAACTTCTTAGTTTATTCTTTGAGATTCAATTATTGACTTATCATATAACAATATATAGTTGTGTGTGACGTCTTCTACCGCACAAATCGTCGATTGTACCGAGGTTCCTGTTTCTTTATAAACACGGGATTTAGGTGTTCCATTCAACGCAGATTCATTGCTTGATCGATTGTACTAAGGTTCTCGTCTCTTTATAGGCGTTGGGTTACGGTGTCGAGAGAGTTCCACCCTTATAGCTTGCTAGAAATGATTCGGGTGACGGCCACCTCACGCAAGCATGTCGTGGAGTCCATCATTTGGTATCAGAGCTAAAGTTCCTAGCAGGTTACTTATCTTTTATTTTTCTTGTTGAAAAAAAAAAAATCATGAGTTAGAGAAAAAAAAAGTGTTTGGAAAAATTTTATTTGTTTCGAATTATTTGCTAATGAATTTCGCAGCAAAAATTTAGCATACATCATCAATTTCGAAAGAGCAAAACCCTCTATTTTGCGTTGGTTATCATAAGTCATATCTTGCTATATTTTGTTTTTTGATAAGTTCTTGTTGAATTGAATAGTAAACTTTGATTTTTGTTTGGTGAATTCAAAAAGAACCTATTAGAGGGAATATTGAGTGGTAAAAGGCAAGAGTAGTGAGATCATTCAAGGGTAAATGTATATTGAGTGATACATGAGCGATTTCATAATTGTGCGATACATTGTTGAGCGAAACACGTAAGGGAGTGTGTGAATAAATTTTTTTTATCTACTAACCTTTGTTTTGCAGCAAATATGTATGGTTATCAGGGCCGGCCCTGAGGAGGTGCAGAAGGGGCGATCGCACAGGGCCCCCAAATTCAGAGGGCCCCAAATTTTTTTTTGTGTATATGTATATATTATATAAATATTGAAAATGTTGCTTTTATACACAAAACTTACCTTGGAGGCGTTGGCTAAGACTTTCAAAGTCCAAACTACATGTAACGAGTTCGACTCCCGTCGTTTGCTTCTTCTTTTTTTGCGTTTATTTCTTTTTGAAACAGGAAGGGAAAGCCCTTTTTTGGTTAAGTCAGAATCCGAAAAGGGTAAGATAAGAAACAAAAAGGAAACACGATCAATCACTCCTTTTCCTCCTTGGTCTCGATCTACAACTCTAATCTTCTTCAATCACACGCTTTATTCTTAAATAGTTTATAGACCGTTCCTCTTCCTCTTTAGACTCTACTGAGTCTACTCCTCTTCAATCTCTGCGGTTTTGCCTTACTAGTTACCACAACACAACCAAAAAGTGAAATCCCTAAATCCCAATTCCTAATTCAATTGAAGCATTTCAAATAATTAGTCAGCAATTTAAACGCAGATTAATTTTCAGGTATGTGTGTGTGTATGTGTATGAGTGTATCAATGATTTAGTATCTGTCATGTTTGATTTATTTTACCCAAAAATAAGTTTTGAGATTCTATTAATTTTTTTGGGACCTTTGGTGATGACTGATGGCTGATGAATTGAATAATTTGAATCAATTGATGAATGATGATCAGTTGGTGAAATTCTTGATCTGATCTGAATATATACTTTGGGCACTTATATGCTACTTTTGGACTCCTATCTTTTTGTTGGGGCGTTAAATGAACCAACTCGTATCTTCCATATTGCGTTAAATTTCATTCCGAAAAAAGTGCTTGCTTTGAGCTTTTGTTTCAATAAAAACTCCGTAGTTCCAAAAATCTGAAGCTTATCTATTTGACTATTTCCGAGGCTTATCTTTAATTAAAACAAGAAATTATCTTATATGTGATTTTGAGGACCTTTTGACAGTCCGCCCCTATTATTCTAAGAAATTCATTTATACTTTATGTTGTCGGATTAGTTAAGTTTTATTCAGAAATTGAACAAGTCCATTTCTTGATTTAGGCCGCATTTTAATCCTTATTAGTGTTATTTTTTTTATTTCACCACAGGCCATTTAAATTGATATTGGTCAAGGGCCCAAGGCGTCAAGCAAGTTAAGCTAGCCAAGCAAGAAAGATTCATAGAGCATGCTGCAACAGAGGACTAGTTAGCATTGAGGAAAAGAAACACCACATCTTCGCTGCTTCCAGGTTCTGCTGTTCTACACTTCTATGATTATAATTTATTATTTTTGTGTGTTGTGAAAATGGTTGGAAAAAGAAAATACCTATCTGGACATGAAAAACGAGCAAAAAAGAGAAAAGATAAACAATTGAGTCAATCTCAAAGAGGAGCTCTTAATAGGTTTATTGTTAAAGAACCACAACTACAATCTTCAACTAGAGGTTTATTGGATGATCAACAAAATGATGTTGAGGAACTAAACAATAATGAAAATAATGTAGAGAAATATATGACTGATCCAGGGGTTGGTGATGATGAAAGTGATGACAGTGATGCAAATGTTGATGATATTGAACATCATAAAAGTGATGATGACATTACTAATGTCATTAATGAAGGACCAAGTCAGTCCATCCCCTTGAACATTTATGATCCCAAAAATTGGGATAGTCTTGATAGCAAGTTGAGAGATCTCTTAGTGGAAAAGGGTCCTGTTAGAGATCAATTAATGGAGAAAGGTCCTAAAGATCATCTCTCTAGATGTTTCTCTTCAAAGTTTTATACTCGACATTTATCTAATGGAGAGAAACATGACAGAGAGTGGTTAGTGTATTCAAAGGAACTTGATAAAGTGTTTTGTTTTTGCTGTGAGCTGTTTAAAAAAGGACCCTAGAAAAGTCAGTTAGCACATGACGGAATTAGAGATTGGGCATATCTTGGTGTTAGGATTAAAGAACATGAGTCAAGTTATGAGCACGTTAATCACATGAGCAATTGGATTGATTTGCGTATTAGATTGGAAAGAAATGAAACAATTGATAAAGCTGTTCAGGATCAAATTAGGAGAGAGAAAGAACATTGGAGGAAGGTGTTACGAAGAATAATTTCTATTGTGAAATATCTTGCTAAGCATAACCTCGCATTTCGTGGAACGAACGAGAGATTGTTAACACCAAAGATGACTGTAGGACCATCTTTTTCTTCAAAATTTGATAAAAGAGCCTTGTTGCCTGTCATATATCTTGAGCATCCACTATCAAGGTACCATATTGATTCAGTGGAGCTTTGTACCTGCAGAAAGGATCCACTTTCATTTTGGTACCCAATATTGCTTGGGTCCATATTCATTAGTAACTTTGGGAACCCAAATCTGTTTGATTTTGGGTCTGTGCAGTACAGGATAATTGAAATAACATTCTCCAGCTTTATGACCATGTTTTTGGCAAGTGAAACATCGAATACAATGCATGCTTATGTGTGAGTAAGAATTCCTTCTAGTTTTAAACATGCGTGAGTAGTGGTGGCTCACGGCTTCTCCTTTTGACTTAAACTCCTTATGCATTCCTACAACTATATGATTCAAGGCTTTCGTCAAGTGGAAGTTAACTCTATGTTTCCTGCCAGGTTGGTTCATAGAGTGAGTTTTGCCATACTCTACGATTCTTCGAGACTTGAATGCAGATGCTGACTTACTCTTTGATTTCTTGAATCCTAAATTTGTAGGGGATTCAACAACTTGATTTGCATAGTTTGGATTAACTGTATGTGAGGATTTAACAAATACAATTCCCTTATTAAATTTAGGAGAACTGTTATTATTTGTTTCCATAGGTTGGACCACTGAGGTTTCTGAAGGAGGATTGCAGAAACCTAGTCCTGTTAGCCACTGATCTTTAGCTAGAGATCATGGTATCTATAGACAGAGAGGACTTGCTTCATGAGGAAATAGTCTTTTCTAGTTCCTGAATTTTGGAAACTAGAACTAACTCCTTCTGAGTGCTAAGCTCATTTATCTGTCTCAAGTTAGCATTCTTAGCCTCAAGATTGGTAAAAGAGTTAGCAGTTCGTAGAGCAGCTTCCAACTCTACGGCTGCTTTCTCTTTTTTCTCTTGAAGAAGAGAATGATCCTTTGATAGAATTCTAAACAGTTTCATATATTTATGCAGTTCTATCATAGAGTCATACATTCCTTCTCTAAGATCATCAATAGTTAAATTAGGAGAATAAAAGTCAAATATCTCATCAACATTGAATTCTTTCTTGCTTTTTCCTTCTTTGGCCATTAAGCATAGGTTGGCTTTTTGAGGTTCTTCATCTTCACCTGATTCAGGACTTGAGTCGTTGTCTGAATCACTCCTTGGCCTTGTAGTGGCTTTTGAATTCTGACTTTTTCTTGTCCTTCTTTGGACCATTTCTTGGAGGCTTGGGACAATTTGTAATGAAATGACCTGGTTGTTTACAATTGTAGCACAAGTCATTAACTTGTTCTTTAGAGCTGCTGCTGAACTTCCTTTGTCTGTTGTTTCTACTTATGAACCTTTTGAAGTGTCTGACCAGCATATCAACTCCTTCATCATTGAGTTCATCATCATCTGAGTCAGTTGTCTTTGAAGTAGATGCCTTTAGTGCAATTCCTCTTTCTTTCTTCTTTCCTTCTGACAGAGTTTCTGCTCGTTGGGTCAGCTCTAGTTCATAAGTAAGAAGATTGCCATATAGTATCTGAACAGTCATTTCATGAAGATTCTTTGACTCTCTAATTGCAGTGATTTTGGCATTCCATTTCCTTGGCAGTGCTCTCATAAACTTGATGATGAGATCTTTATTTGGATAAGTCTTTCCATATGCTCGAAGGGAGTTGAGTAGTACGTTGAATCTTTCGTATGTGAAAGTGATGTTCTGTCCTGAGATGTGAGTTAACATTTCATACTACTGAGTGAGCAATGACTGCTTGTGATGAGGACATCCTTAGCTTAGAAGCCCATGACGAAACCCAAGCGGATCCATTATATATACCACTTGGACCCATTACGAGGACTCGGGCTAAACGCCTCAAAGAAGGACTTAACGAGATGATTCATGAATTATGGAACAAGGTTGGAACAAGTACGGAGATTGTAGAGATGGGATACAAGTACTCGAAGATCATAAACACATTAATAGCAAGTGTACCCAAAGCACCGCAATAGATTTCACTGTTGCTGAAAACTGACTTTCTTGGATTGCGGGATTCCTTCCCCAAAATAGGGTTCCATGTTTTAGGTAATGGTATTTTTCACCAATTGTTTCATTCCCTAAAACAGGGTTCCATGTTTTAAGTAATGATGTTTTTCACTAATTGTTTCTTTTCCTAAAACAAGGTTCCATGTTTTAAGTAATGGTGTTTTCCACCAATTGTTTCCTTTCTCAAAACAGGGTTCCTTATTTTATGTAATGGTATTTTTCAGTAATTGCTAGGGTTTGTTTGATTCTAGATTGTTCTCAAGCTTAGTATAAATAGGCTTCATGATGTAATGGTTTAAACAACCAATTGTCAGATTATCAATATTATTGTGAGTTTGTTTCTCTACTTGTGGTTCTTTGAAGAATTCCTAAGTGTTCCTTAGTTCTCTTTGGAGATTCATAATTGACTCATCATACAACCATTCATAGTTGTGTGTAGCATCTTCTACCGCATCAATCGTCGATTGTACCGAGATTACCGCTTCAATATAAGCGAGGGATCGAAGTGTTGTTGGTGTCCATCCTACGCAGATTTCATTGGCAAGCAATTGTACCAAGATTACCGTCTACATATAGGCGAGGGGTTAAGGTGTTGCAAGGTATCCGTCCTATCAACTTGTTGGAGAGTTGAGGAAGTACTTAATCTATTCAACAATTAAATATGTTATCTTTCATGATCTAATTAAGAAGAAAATTAAAAGAACATAAAGAAATAAATGTCAAAGATATGTCTCATTCAAAATTCAATTTTGAGCACGCATATCTACAATCATTATCACCGCATACAAAAATTATTCTCTACGTGGAGAATATTCAAAGCTCCCGAAAGGGAAAAAATGAACCCATAAAATTGAAGAAAAAAAATGAGAGATTCAAACCAAAACTAAGAGAAAATGAATTCATAAATATATGATTAATTAATATAGATTTTTTAAAAGTCAATTTAAAAATATTTTAAAATTCAAAATTAATATGAATCGATTTAATTTTAAAAACCTAGCTAAAAGCTAAAAAGTAATTAACTAAATAAAACTTAGTTTAATTTCATATTAGCATAAGTACTATTTAAATTTGCATTAATTAAATATTTTAAAATTTAAAAATATTTCTATCTTTTAAAGGAATACAATATATATATATATATATATATATATATATATATATATATTTATTTTTCTTTAGTATTAAAATTAGTATAAGTACTATACAAATTTATAATAATTAAATATATACTATCTAAATTTATATTAGCATAAATATTATTCAAATTTGTATTAATTAAATATTGTCTAAATTTAAAAATATCCTCATCTCTAATAGAAATAGAAAATAGGAATATTTTTTTATTTCATATTCAAATTGTTTTAAATACTATACAAATTTCTATCAATTAAATTATAAATTCACTCATAACAATTCACTTTTTATTAAACCTCGATGGATTCCACGAAAAAGAACAAAGAAATTTCATGCAATGGAGATATTATCGAGATATGCATGAAAACATTATTGAGATAAGGTTGAGAAAGAAATATATTAAGAATGTGAGGCCAAAAATGTTTGAAAACGAGAATAATATTGTTTGAAAAAATAACAAACACATATGAACACTGAATATTCAATGAAATTTGAAGTTGGCGGCTTAAAAGGTATATATTTAAAGCTTACAAGGTCTAATATTTATAATGTGTTTGTCATTGTATTGAGTTTAGTACACTATTTTTTATTTTATTTTAAATTTGACTATTTAAAAATTGTTTTATTACTTGAATTTATTTATAATTAATATTGTATTTACTTTGTTCTCTCACTTTTCATTAAGGATGCATAGCCTGCATCGGTACCATAAACATAAATATAAAAAAAATCAAAAAAATCACTGATCAAAAACATTATCAAGCAATGCTTCAGAAAGAAACATTCAAGGAATGTGAAGCTAAGAATGCTCGAGGACGAGAAGATCGCCTAAAAAATAACAAAAAAAAAAAAGAGTTTGCAACAAAACCAAAGAGGTATCTATCAATAATTATTGCATGTATTCTTTTTAATAGTTTTATTTAGTTTATATATCTTAACAAATTTATAAAGGATAATTTTATTGTTACAAATTTATTAAAATATTAAAAAAAATCTTAACGTGATTTAATTATATTAATATTAGTCATGAACTTCATTACTAAATTAATATCCTAACTAAATTAAAATTTATTAAAACTTGAGTTTCATAATTCTATTAGTATTAGAATTCAAGCAAATTTAATCGATATAAACACTAATATAGAATTCAGTTGCAAAATTAAATAAAATTAAAAGAAATATTTTTTCATAATTATAACTAAATAAATCTACAATAATCTATTTAAATATTTAGTTTAATAATTGATTAAAAGAATCTACAATATATAATTCAGTCATTAGTTATTTGAATAAATATTTAGCTATTTAATACTTACAATTATGTTCTTAAAATCACAATTAATTTTTTTTAATTATTAATATAATAAATTATTATCCATATCATCCGTGTGAAATTAGCACAGGGTTGGGGAGTTTGTTCATATGTTCGCCAATTTATTGAAACCAACAATTTTATTAGTTTAATTTTGTCTACTAATTCATGCGGTGAGCGAGTATCTTTTTCATAGGCCTAGCTTCTTTTGTTTAACTCCACCTAATTTATTGAAACCAAGTCATATGTACAACAACACGAGTTTGAAAAACCTAGCTAAAAGCTAAAGAGTAATGGACTTAAACAGCATACTAGAAAGTAGATATTTTCGGATTATCTTTGTTATTGAAGTATTATACCATTACAATTCATTGGTAGACAAATGCAACTCATTTTTGTTATTCTTCTTATCAACAAAAATAAATTTTTATTAAAATCAAGAATAATATATATGGGTAAATATAAAAGTTATGAATACAACTCATTTTTATACAACTAATTAAAAGGACTGCCCAATTTGATCTGTTTGAAGTTCAAATACTATTTTCGTTTCAAATTATAAGATCATTATTGACTTTTGAAAATCAATTTTAAATATTTTTAAACTAAAACTAAAGATAATTTATTAAAAATTAGAAATAATAAATCTTATAATTAATAATATTTTGTTGATAATTTATAATATTCATTATTGTATGGACCCAAGCTAAAAAAATTTCATATCAATTTTAAATTAAAAAATATCTTAAGTTAACTTTAAAAAATTAATATCAATCTTATATTTTAAAATAAAGAGAGTATTTGATAACATCAGAGTTAATAGAATAAGTTTATGTACACTACATAGATCACTACATGGATCACTACATTGCACATCTAACCATTAAAAAGTGGGACCTGACACGGAAATCCACGTCAAGTCCCACTTTTTAATGGTTGGATGTAGGGGTGAGCATGGTGCGGTTTGGTGCGGTTTGAAGCTCAAACCACACCCGAAACTGCTTAGGTGCGGTTTCACAAATCCAAAACCGCATGGAACCGCATGGTTATATTAATATAATAATTTATTATATTAATAATTTAAAAAAAATTAATTGTGATTTTAAGAACATAATTGTAACTATTAAATAGTTAAATATTTATTCAAATAACTAATGACTGAATTATATATTGTAGATTCTTTTAATTAATTATTAGACTAAATATTTAAATAGATTATTGTAGATTTATTTAGTTATGATTATGAGAAAATAATTGTTTTAATTTTATTTAATTTTGCAACTGAATTCTATATTAATGTTTATATCGATAAAATTTGCTTGAAATTCTAATACTAATAGAATTATGAAACTCAAGTTTTAATAAGTTTTAATTTAATTTTGACAATTAATAAGGAATAAAAATTATTATAATTTTTCAACTAATGTTACAACTATTATGTTTCAATTCACATATATTACTAATACAATTAATCATGTAATTTGATAAAATTTTAAGTTTTAATGAAGTAAATTAGTTAAGATATTAATTTAGTAATGAAGTTCATGATTAATATTAATATAATTAAATCATGTTAAGAGGTTTTTTAACATTTTAATAAATTTGTAGCAATAAAATTATTCTTTATAAATTTGTTAAGATACATAAACTAAATAAAACTATTAAAAAGAATACGTGTAATAATTATTGATGGATAACATAGATACCTCTTTGGTTTTGTTGCAAACTCTTTTTTTTTTTTTTGTTATTTTTTAGGCGATCTTCTCGTCCTCGAGCATTCTTAGCTTCACATTCCTTGAATGTTTCTTTCTGAAGCATTGCTTGATAATGTTTTTGATCAGTGATTTTTTTTTTGATTTATGTTTATGGTACCGATGCAGGCTATGCATCCTTTGTAATACCTGACACAAAAGAATAATAGAATAATAATAAATACAAACCTTTTGACCAAAACAATTGCAATAGTAGACATGCATGTGAATGGTTTCATATTATTATGTTGCACTATCTGAAAATTTGATGGCAGCTATCACTTTTGGTTCCCATGAGTTGGCCACTTTCTTTTTTTTTGGACCTTAGTTGCCTCACCACTCTGTCCGAACAATTGCATTTCTTTTACTTCCTCATTTATTAGTACATCTGAGAAGCCTAGCCTTTCACTTCTCCCTCTTTTCTCTCTCATATCACTGATACATACCGAAGAAAGAAAGAGGAAGTGAACTCAGTAAGGTATGTAAATTTATTTTCTTTAATGTAATCAATTGTAAAGATTATGTATGTATATATATTTAAAGCTTTTATCCTCATACATATAAACAGATGATGAAATGTTGTTAATGGTTTTAGTATTATTAATTGTACTGCATAATTTGGTAGAGGATGGAGTATATATAAATGATTATTTCTTATTATTAAAATATGGCAGTAGTAAATTGAAGTATGAGAAAGCTTGTATGAAATGCAAGAGTTGTTATGCTAATAAATTGTAATTACTATATGGAATGAATTAATCTTAATATTATTAGTAACTATATTTTGTAATCTATATCATGTATGCATACTACATGAATTTGGAGAGCATGCAATGAGTTTAATTGAATTGATTGATAGTTATTTATTAAAGTTTACCAATGCTTCTGTCCGATTTCTAAACTTTTAGAAATCACTAAATTGTATAAACTATATATTTATAATATGTATATATATATATATATATATAGATCCGTGTGTGTGTGAGTGTGTGTGTGTGTGTATATATATATATATATATAATATATATATATATATATATATATATATATATGTCCCTGTGTGTGTAAGCATATATATATATCCGTGTGTGTGCGTGCTAGTATATATGTATATAATATATATGTTAAGTAATCTTACTTTTATATGTATATATATATATATATATATATATATATATATAGTACAACACCAGAAGCTAAGTTTACACACACACACATGTGTTGTTAATTTTGTTCTTTACAAATGAAATCACAGACGGTGGATTTTTAAGCATGTAAAATATATTGATTAATTGACTTTAATTTGGGCATATGATTTTGTCGAACAATAAGTTACCTTCAGGGACATTGTTATATATATTATATAACTCTTTAAATTTATAAATTATTTATTCTTTTTGTTTAGTTTGGACGGAAGGATTTTTAACAAGTTATATTGGAATATAAATTTGGGTATTACATTGCTTAATCCAGGTACGGATTCCGTACTCCTTCAGCAATACTCTTGTGAACTTTAATTAATTCGTTTTGTTCCTCGTTTCAAATTCTGTTATTATTTCACATAATTGTTTCTTGTGAAATTAATATAATAATTTTATTTTAGCGTTGATACATAGAACTCGTAATTGTACTCTTTGAGTTGGATTATCATTCTAGTATTATTTTGATATTTATAGAAATGTATATGTCAATATATTTTGGAGGCTTGTATCGATGATTTATTTGTTTTGACATATACATATTAGAACCCCTTGTTTGTTGATATTATGTCGCATGTGTTGTGACATCATATTTTGTTAGAATATACCGTAGGGTATACTTGAGCTATAACCACCTGTGGGGGTACCACAGGCATGTCGCCTTGGCACGAGAGACATGACACTTCCGTGGCAGTGTGATTAGTCCACGGCGTCTCTGTTTTGTGCTCCGATGGGAGTTGGCCATTTGGTGATTTGTTGTGAGAGGCGTATGGGTCGACCCTAGTTTTCTGTTCTGTTCTGCGGATTGGTGATGTTGTGCCGAACACGCCTTCCGATTTTGCATGCATTTGGATTCGCGGTCCAATGTGTGATTGCCTATGTGGCATTATTGACTTGTCTATGTGGCAAGCTATATTTCTGAGCTCGGTATGAAATAACACCCAGCCAATTGATTCAGCCTATTACTTCGTTGTGTTAGTTCTGTTCGGTTCAGTTCAGTTCATTAATTGATTTTATTAATTCAGTTCATTATTTTTGTACTATATATTCGTACTGGGCAATTGGCTCATGCTGTGTTTTTCCTTCCGGCAGGTAATCAGGGGGATCAAGGGCAAGTGTGACGAGAATTTCCTTTTATCCAAGTGGTTTAGATATTTTGTTTAGGCTTTGGTATTTTGATTTGTGTTATGGAGATATTCAGTTATTGGAGCTGTAATAAATATTTTTAAATTGTGGTTTGATCCAGTTGACTTTTGGAGATTATTATTATTGGAGTTTTATTTTGAGGCATTGAGCTATTGATTTATTTTATTAGTTCTGTTGTGCTTTGCACGTGACCTCCCTTTCCTATTTTTCGGGAAGGGGGTGTTACATCCTTAATGAAAAGTGAGAGAACAAAGTAAATACAATATTAATTATAAATAAATTCAAGTAATAAAACAATTTTTAAATAGTCAAATTTAAAATAAAATAAAAAATAGTGTACTAAACTCAAGACAATGACAAACAATAAATATTAGACCTTGTAAGCTTTAAATATATACCTTTTAAGCCGCCAACTTCAAATTTCATTGAATATTCAGTGTTCATATAATCATATGTGTTTGTTATTTTTTCAAACAATATTATTCTCGTTTTCAAACATTTTTGGCCTCGCATTCTTAATATATTTCTTTCTCAACCATATCTCGATAATGTTTTCATGCATATCTCGATAATATCTCCATTGCATGAAATTTGTATAGTACTTATACTAATTTGAATATGAAATAAAAAAATATTTCTATTTTCTATTTCTATTAGAGATGGGGATATTTTTAAATTTGGGCAATATTTAATTAATACAAATTTGAATAATATTTATGCTAATATGAATTTAGATAGTATATATTTAATTATTATAAATTTCTATGGTACTTACACTAATTTGAATATGAAAGAAAAAGATATTTTTTTTGTATTCCACTAAAAGATAGAAATATTTTATATTTAATTGATGCAAATTTAGATAGTACTTATACTAATATGAAATTAAACTAAGTTTTATTTAGTTGATTACTTTTTAGCTTTTAGCTAGGTTTTTAAAATTAAACCGATTCATATTAATTTTGAATTTTAAAATATTTTTAAATTGACTTTTAAAATATCTATATTAATTAATCATATATTTATGAATTCATTTTCTCTTAGTTTTGGTTTGAATCTCTCATTTTTTTCCTTCAATTTTATGGGGTCATTTTTTCCCTTTCGGGAGCTTTGAATATTCTCTCCACGTAGAGAGTAATTTTTGTCTGTGGTGATAGTGATTGAAGATATGCGTAATCGACATATCTTTGACATTTATTTCTTTATGTTCTTCTAATTTTCTTCTTAATTAGATCATCAAAGATAACATATTTAATTGTTGAATAGATTAAGTACTTCCTCAACTCTACTATATATGTAATTTGAGTTTTTCTGATTTAATTAATGAATCTTCCCTAATATTTTATCTGATATTTGTTGATATCTAAAGTCTGCATATTTCTTCAAAACGAGCAAAGATTCATATTCCAATTTCCAAATGCAACATTACATGCAAGTACTTTTCTATAAGGTTTGGTCAGGAGACAGAAAAGGTTCCTAAAATGGACTACTTCTTCCCACGGGCTTTCGGCTTAACTCCCTATTAACGCTAAAATCTGTCTGTCTGTAAAGGGAACAAAATACTACATTGAAAAGCTAGACGGTCGGTGCCATCAGGGTATAGCTCCGATGTGAGAATCAGAATAGGCCAAAAACGTCAACAGTGAATGAATATATATAAGTGCTTTAGTGTATAAAAATAAATAATGTGTAAGGTACTTGGAACCTGAATTATAGTCGTGTATTTATAGTTGATCACACCTCCTTAATTTTTTATACCCTTCTCCGAGTAGGAATAGGAGTCCTACGTAAGAGATTTCTTATAACTGCCAGCTTCATAATTGAATTAGATTTGATTTCCTTAAAAGTAGGAAGCTAAATTGAATAAGAGAATTGCAAATCATTTAGGATTGTAAATTCCCCTAATGTTAAGCCCCCTGACTACAACATACCGCTATGTGAAAAAACTCCGCCACGTGATATAGGTCCCGCCGAATCAACCGGGCCCACAAAATTATGCCTTAACATTGCCCTCCACTCTCGTGTTATAAAGAATTTATAATAGGAGAGTAATGCTAGAAAATGTTACGCTTCTTGTCAAACGGAGCGAGTGCCTAGGAAGTAGATTATTAACTCTGACGTTATCAAATACTCCCTTTATTTTAAAATATAAGATTGACATTAATTTTTTAAAATTAATTTAAGATATTTTTTAATTTAAAATTGATATGAAATTTTTTGAACTTGGGTCCATACAATACTGAATATTATAAATTATCAACAAAATATTATTAATTATAAGATTTATTATTTCTAATTTTTAATAAAGTATCTTAAGTTTGAGTTTAAAAATATTTAAAATTGACTTTCAAAAGTTAATAATGATCCTATAATTTGGAACGAAAATAGTATTTGAACTTCAAACAGATCAATTGGAGAGTCCTTTTGATTAGTTGTATAAAAATGAGTTGTATTCATAACTTTTATATTTACCCATATATATTATTCTTGATTTTAATAAAAATTTATTTTTGTTGATAAGAAGAATAACAAAAATGAGTTGCATTTGTCTACCAATGAATTGTAATGGTATAATACTTCAATAACAAAGATAATCCGAAAATATCTACTTTCTAGTATGCTGTTTAAGTCCATTACTCTTTAGATTTTAGCTAGGTTTTTCAAACTCGTGTTGTTGTACATATGACTTGGTTTCAATAAATTGAGCGGAGTTAAACAAAAGAAGCTAGGCCTATGAAAAAGATGCTCGCTCACCGTATGAATTAGTAGACAAAATTAAACTAATAAAATTGTTGGTTTCAATAAATTGGCGAACATATGAACAAGCTCCCCAACCCCTAATTTCACACAGATGATATGGATAACAATTTATTATATTAATAATTTTAAAAAAATTAATTGTGATTTTAAGAACATAATTGTAACTATTAAATAGTTAAATATTTATTCAAATAACTAATGACTGAATTATATATTGTAGATTCTTTTAATCAATTATTAGACTAAATATTTAAATAGATTATTGTAGATTTATTTAGTTATGATTATGAGAAAATAATTCTTTTAATTTTATTTAATTTTGCAACTGAATTCTATATTAATGTTTATATCGATAAAATTTGCTTGAAATTCTAATTCTAATAGAATTATGAAACTCAAGTTTTAATAAGTTTTAATTTAATTTTGACAATTAATAAGGAATAAAAATTATTATAATTTTTCAACTAATGTTACAACTATTATGTTTCAATTCACATATATTACTAATACAATTAATCATGTAATTTGATAAAATTTTAAGTTTTAATGAAGTAAATTAGTTAGGATATTAATTTAGTAATGAAGTTCATGATTAATATTAATATAATTAAATCATGTTAAGAGGTTTTTTAACATTTTAATAAATTTGTAGCAATAAAATTATTCTTTATAAATTTGTTAAGATACATAAACTAAATAAAACTATTAAAAAGAATACGTGTAATAATTATTGATGGATAACATAGATACCTCTTTGGTTTTGTTGCAAACTCTTTTTTTTTTTGTTTGTTATTTTTTAGGCGATCTTCTCGTCCTCGAGCATTCTTAGCTTCACATTCCATGAATGTTTCTTTCTGAAGCATTGCTTGATAATGTTTTTGATCAGTGATTTTTTTTTTTTTGATTTATGTTTATGGTACCGATGCAGGCTATGCATCCTTAATGAAAAGTGAGAGAACAAAGTAAATACAATATTAATTATAAATAAATTCAAGTAATAAAACAATTTTTAAATAGTCAAATTTAAAATAAAATAAAAAATAGTGTACTAAACTCAAGACAATGACAAACAATAAATATTAGACCTTGTAAGCTTTAAATATATACCTTTTAAGTCGCCAACTTCAAATTTCATTGAATATTCAGTGTTCATATGTGTTTGTTATTTTTTCAAACAATATTATTCTCGTTTTCAAACATTTTGGGCCTCACATTCTTAATATATTTCTTTCTCAACCATATCTCGATAATGTTTTCATGCATATCTCGATAATATCTCCATTGCATGAAATTTGTATAGTACTTATACTAATTTGAATATGAAATAAAAAAATATTTCTATTTTCTATTTCTATTAGAGATGGGGATATTTTTAAATTTGGGCAATATTTAATTAATACAAATTTGAATAATATTTATGCTAATATGAATTTAGATAGTATATATTTAATTATTATAAATTTCTATGGTACTTACACTAATTTGAATATGAAAGAAAAAGATATTTTTTTTGTATTCCACTAAAAGATAGAAATATTTTATATTTAATTGATGCAAATTTAGATAGTACTTATACTAATATGAAATTAAACTAAGTTTTATTTAGTTGATTACTTTTTAGCTTTTAGCTAGGTTTTTAAAATTAAACCGATTCATATTAATTTTGAATTTTAAAATATTTTTAAATTGACTTTTAAAATATCTATATTAATTAATCATATATTTATGAATTCATTTTCTCTTAGTTTTGGTTTGAATCTCTCATTTTTTTCCTTCAATTTTATGGGGTCATTTTTTCCCTTTCGGGAGCATTGAATATTCTCTCCACGTAGAGAGTAATTTTTGTCTGTGGTGATAGTGATTGAAGATATGCGTGATCAAAATTGAATTTTGAATGCGACATATCTTTGACATTTATTTCTTTATATTCTTTTAATTTTCTTCTTAATTAGATCATGAAAGATAACATATTTAATTGTTGAATAGATTAAGTACTTCCTCAACTCTACTATATATGTAATTTGAGTTTTTCTGATTTAATTAATAAATCTTCCCTAATATTTTATCTGATATTTGTTGATATCTAAAGTCTGCATATTTCTTCAAAACGAGCAAAGATTCATATTCCAATTTCCAAATGCAACATTACATGCAAGTACTTTTCTATAAGGTTTGGTCAGGAGACAGAAAAGGTTCCTAAAATGGACTACTTCTTCCCACGGGCTTTCGGCTTAACTCCCCGTTAACGCTAAAATTTGTCTCTTCGCAGAATCACCAAATAACGAGCGAAAAACCTGTAAAGGGAACAAAATACTACATTGAAAAGTTAGACGGTCGGGGCCATCGGGGGATAGCTCCGATGTGAGAATCAGAATAGGCCAAAAACGTCAACAATGAACGAATATATATAAGTGCTCTAGTGCATAAAAATAAATAATGTGTAAAGTACCTAGAACCTAAATTATAGTCGTGTATTTATAGTTGATCACACCTTCATAATTTTCTATCCGAGTAGGAATAGGAGTCCTACGTAAAAGATTTCTTATAACTGCCAGCTTCATAATTGAATTGGATTTGATTTCCTTAAAAGTAGGAAGCTAAATTGAATAAGAGAATCGCAAATCATTTAGGATTGTAAATCCCCCTAATGTTAAGCCTCCTGACTACAATATACCGCTATGTGGGAAAACTCCGCCACGTGATATAGGTCCCGCCGAATCAACCGGGCCCACAAAATTATGCCTTAACATTGCCCCCCACTTTGTGTTATAAAGAATTTATAATAGGAGAGTAATGCTAGAAAATGATCCACTCGCCTTGTTTCGCCAAGATCTTAATCCTGGTCCCGAGACCTGACCCGCCTTATATTGCCATTATATGGCTCCCGACCCTTAAGGGGAGGCTTTTGATCCAAGTTTTTAAAAAATTGTCCGACCTTATATCTCTGTAACAGCTCTCCCGATCCCCTAGGGAGGCTTTAAATAGAGGTTCCAGAGAACCGTCCAACCTTATATCACTATAACAGTGCTCCCGATCTCCTAGGGAGGCTTTAAATAGAGGTTTTGCAGAACCGTCCATCTTAGAAAACGTTAGTATGTCCAAAGGATGTTAGTCCGTTCGGGAGGATGTCCGTCCGTTCCGAGGAACGTTAAGTCCATTCGGAAAAACATTAAGTCTGTCCCGAAGAACGCTGTCCATTCGGGAGGACGTTTATCTGTCTCGAAGCATGTTAGTTCATTCGGGAGAACATCAAGTCCGCCCCGAAGAACGTTGTTCGTTCGGGAGAACGTTTATCCGTCTAGAAGAATGTTAGTCCGTTCGGAAGAACGTCAAGTCCGTTCCGAAGAATGCTAACCGTTTGAGAGAACATTTATCTATCTCGAAAGATGCTTAACCGCCTCGAAGAATGCTTTAACCGCCCTAGAGGATGCTTGGCCGCCCCGGAGGATGCTTTGACTGCCCTAGAGGCCGCCCTAGAGGATGCTTGGCCGCCCTAGAGGATGCTTTGACCTCTTCAGAGGCTGCTCAACCACCCTAAAAGATGCTTTGACCGCCTTGGAGAACGTTTAATCCTTCCCGAAGAACGTTATCCATTCGGGAGAACGTTTAGTCCTTCCCGAAGAATGTTGTACGTTCAAGAGAATGTTTAGTCCTTCCTAAAGAACATTGTCCATTCGGGAGAACTGTCCGACCTTATAACCACCGAAGGTAAATAACTAACCTTATAACCGCCGAAGTCCGAATTGGAATGGATGGCAGCACTGTTAGTGTTTTTTATCCGAAGATAAAGTTCTATGCTTGGTGAAATTAGATTGTGAAGGCGACAATTTGGACTAGCCAAAAGCATAATGAAAATGGCCAATGTAATGTAATCCGAAGTGAGCTGCCATCATCCGAAGTGTTATAGATGAACATTTCGGAGCGTTGAAGCTTATACCAGGCTTGTATATCCTGCCCCTAGTCAATTTAGCTTGAACAAAAAAAGAAGCCCAAATCTAATATATACAGCGCCGAACAGATACTAACCTTATATCTTGCCCAAAAATATTTTCTCCTTCGTTAACTGAAGACCATAGAAGACTACTAATAGGAGCGTCGAACATGTTATGCTGATATGTTTGCCAAGAAATTAGATACTGCCAAATATTGTGGTCGAACATGATTTTTCTTTTTGTTGAAGGAAACCAATCTGAGTGTCGATCGAAGCCTGTCCATTTAATTCTGGGCATGATGTTGCCAAAGGCCAAGTAATTTATCGATAGAGCCATGCTACTTCCCTTTTCTTCTCTTTTAAATTTTGATGTACCATGGTTAGACATTTCGAGGATGTGTAATTTCTTTCTTGCCTCCGTTGGTGGACAGAGATTAATCGAATCTATCCCACATTGGAGTCGTGCTGAGAATAAAACTAAGCTTCTGCTGCATTGATTCCTTCATTTCTTTTTCCCCACCACCAAATGTGTTGGAGTTTGAATATTTAATTTGATGATGAATGTGATTAATGTATATTTGTACCAGTAAGTTTTGTAAAGTCCTTAATGATGAATTGATATTTAATGTACAAGGACTTAGAATAGAAAGATCAAATATGTTATGTTGATCTATTTGAGTTGATCTGATGTATAGTCAATAAGTTAAATTTGATAGCTAAGTTACTCTGCAAATTCGTAATGTCAATATGGATCGCAGAGTTAACTTGTTTTCGTAAAGCATCAGATGCACGATCGTAGAGCTCTTATATTGGTCATAAAGTTCACTTCAAATCGTAAAGTAAAGATCAATTTGTAGAGTGAAAAGAGAATCGCAAAGCCAAACATAGATCGTTGTATGAAGACTGAATGTAGAGTACTCTCTGAAATCGCTGAGTTAAAGTTCAAATTGTAAAGTATCTCAAGGATCGTTCAATAAAGACAAGATCGTAAAGTCAGCTTTAAAATCGTAAAGTAAATCTTCGTAGAGCTGATCGTTGAGTTCAATCGTAAAGTACTATTATATTCGTAGAAGAGCAGGACGTAGAGAAAACTCTACGTTCCATCACCTTCGTAGAGTAAGTCAGGTCTGACAACATGATTGACATGGGAGCATTATTGATTAAAGGTCCCAATGTATACACTAAACATCTTTGGTCAAAATCGAAGATCAGAAGAAGTGTGTCTAACAGTTAGTTTGCTGAAAGCAACGTGTCAAGGTGGTAGGTGAAGTTGCAGGCTGATGTGACAGGAACCAGCCGTAAAGCAAGTTGACATACTAACATAAATGTCAACATCAAAGATCTGGGAGTATCTGAGCATTCCCAACGGGAACCTAGCAATGGGAAGATTTTTCGGCAAACTATAAACGGCAACCAATATTCAAATTTAATAAGAGAATGCTCTGATCATCAAGCCTACGTTCTGTCAAAGTCTAAGAAGGAACTCTATAAAAGTTAAACATCTAGTTCAAGCTATTAAGTACCTGAGGAAAAGATCATATTGCCAACTTAGCAGCACATCTCAACAACATTAAATCAACTCTTCATTGTCTAAGTTATAATCTTCTAAGTCTAAGTGACTTGAAGAGATCTTAGTGATCTAGGACTAAGTGTCCACATACATTCTGTGACTTTGTGAGTCGAAGGAACCTTAGCGGTTCAAGTTGTAAAGATCCGTGTAATCAATATCCTTAGTACATTTCCTACTCGCTGAGTAGAAGAGTAGATTAGGAGTTATTCAGTCTTCGAGCCATTTAAATCTTGCATATGTCACTTAACTTCTTACATTTACTTTTTGTTACTATATTATCCTGTCTGTGTGACTTAAAACCAAATACACTAAATTTAGAATTGAGAATTTTTCATTAATCTTTAAGGGAGGTTTTCCAAATCTTATTCTGTTGTGCATAATTAATATTGATTAATAAACTAATTGGTAATATTTTTTAAAGGCAAAACTAATGAATTACCCACTGTAGTTGGCACGTTTTACTGATTGCACCATTGAACTTTTAATTTTTCAAATTACCCCACTAATCTAATTATTATTTTAAATTGGGCCACTCCGTTAAAAAAATTAAACAGGCGTTAATTTTTATCTACGTGGCTCTGAAAAAGAAATACAAAAATAAAAAATATTGCTTATGTGGCAAAAAAAAAATAAAAAACTTAAAAATGAAAACAAAAAAATAAAACATCTTTTTGCAAAACAGATTTAACCAAAACAGATATAAGCATCTTATTTATCTAGGTTCCTTTTATTCTTCATCAAAACAGATCTAACCAAAACAGATCTTCATCAAAACAAAAGAAATAGATCTCAGATCATCATCATCATAATCTCATCCATGGCCTAAACCCAAACACCCTTCGTCTCATCTTCTTCATCAAAACAAAAGAAATAGATTTGCATCTCCTTAGATCATCATCATACTCTCATGATCCATGGCTTAAACTCAAACCCCCTCTGTCTCATCTTCTTCCCAAAGCTCCTCAACTACGACGTTTACGATGTCGATTTGCGGAAAGTCGCTGATGATTCGGATCTGAAAATGCTCATGTTACAAACGACGAACAAGTCAATGATCGTGATCGAAGATCTGGACCGTTGCTTGATTGAGAAATCAATGGCGAATCGACGTTCATATACAGTTCCCTCGGTGCGATTTCTCCGTTTTCCAATAAATAGGTATATGTATACGTATATAGCCCTTGCACCTACCTAATTCTAAATTGAAAGAGAAGGGCTTATGTACTTGTCTGGGTTTGGAGCTCTACATTTGTATTTGATGAGAATCTCTGGTTCTTTGATATTTGTGCCCTTCTCCTCTTCAAGTATATTGTCCGAAAGGGTAATTGGGTATGGGATCTTTGGTGAAGAAAAAAAGGGTTTGAAAAATGAACTATCTTTGATTACATCATCGTATTGTTTTGTGGTATTAAACAACTTCAAGATTTGAGTTCAATCTGCTAGCTATTGGAGATTTGCAAAAAAGACTTTCCATAAAGAGGAATTGGCTTGTTTCTGCTTTAGTTATTGGCTGCAATTTTTTTGCAGATTCATATCAGTTTGATTTGGATGTTGTTTATTTTTAAATTTTGGTTGATTTGGGTTTGATTTGATGTAGATTCATATCATATCAGTTGACTTGGGTGGTTGATAGTGGAGGGTTGATGGCGGCGGTAGTGGTGTTGAAAATCAAGATGGTGATGAGGATAATTAGGAACTCAAAATTGGTAATTAATTGATAATGAGGATCATCAACCACGTAGGCATAGTGACCCGGGTCATTTTCTTTTCTTCTTTTTTTTACCAGCCACGTAGGAAAAAATTCAAAACAATTTGACAGAAGTTTAGTCAATTTAACAGAATGGTCCAATTTTAATTTTTTAATTAATTCAATGGGGTAATTTGAAAAATTAAAAGTTTAGTAGTGCAATAAGGAAAAGCTGCCGACTATAGTGGGAACATCCTTAGTTTTGCCATTTTTTAAATAATCAAATTTTCTAAAGATCAATTCAACCCCCCTTCTAGATCACTATAGTGCATTTGGGAAACAACAAGTGGTATTAGAGTAGGTTCTCACGAACACAAAACATACACTTTGAGTAGATCCATGACACTAAACAAAACCAGTTCTGAGCTTGGTGGTAGAAATAAGCTACCTCTTCTTAATAGAGAAAAATTTGTCAAATGGAAAGTACGTATGCACGCATATATAGACGCTATTGATGATGATTTATTCGATGCAGTTCTGAATGGTCCATACATTCCTACCAAACTGGTTCCGACAACAGATGATCCCAATAAGGTAACTGTCAAGCAGCATGCAGAGTGGACCGAGAACGAGAAGAAGCTAGTGCAGCTAGATAAAAGGGCCAAAAACATTATGTTTATGGCTCTAGAAGACGAGCTCTTTGAAAATGTTGTCAACTACACCACTGCCAAAGAAGTATGAGAATCTCTACTAGTGATGTATGAGGGTACAAAAAAAGTCAGAGAGAACAAGCAGTTTGTCTTGACTTAACAATATGAGATGTTCTCTCATGTCCTTAGAGAGAATATTACGGCAACATATGAAAGATTCAACGTCCTCCTCAACTTCTTGAGATCATATGGCAAGGTCTACCCCAATAAAAATCTGAATATAAAGTTCATGCGAGCTCTACCAAGCAAGTGGGATGCCAAGACCACTGCTATTTGAGAATTAAAGAATCTGCACGAGATGACTGTGTAGAAGCTCTACGGTAATCTCCTTACCTACGAGCTTGAACTAAATCAAAGAACAGAAATGCTTTTGGAAAATAAGAAAAAGGATAAAGGAGTAGCTCTCATAGCTTCTAAAGCTGCTTCATAAGTTCTAGTTGAAGATGATGATGATCGTGATAAAGCTAATAAAGATGAAAATATAGCCTTGTTTGCTCGAAGGTTAAGAAAGTTTATGAGGAAAAGCAGCAGCTGGAGACCAAAGAAGAACTACAACAAGGGCAACAGTAGTAGAGATCAAAATAAGGATATATGCTACAACTGTAAGAAGTCAGGACATTACATCGCAGAGTGCACCAAACCTCTGCGAGAAGAGCTTAACAAGGATAAGAAGAAATCATATTCAAAGAAAGAGCATAAAGGCTACAAGAAGCATCATAAGAAAGAAAGAGGCTTTGTAGCTGAAGGATCTTGAAGTGATTCTGAGAATGATTCCAACTGCGATAATGAAGAAGTACAAATAGCCAATCTCTGTTTGATGGCAGTAAAAGAAGATTGCAACATAATCACTGATCGTCGAGAGATCGGCATCAGTGAGGTATTTGACTTTAATTCTCATGATGTTAATATTTATGATCTTAGATTATCATTGCATGATATAATATCTAATTTGCATTAATATATGAAGTGGTTCAGAGTTTTATCAAAGGACCATTCTCTTCTTCAAGAGGAGAAAGAGAAAGTGCAAGTAGAGTTGGAATCAACTCTATGAAACACTGTCTCACTATCCAAGCTTGAGACTGAGAATGAGAATTTAAGAAAGATAACTGAGGCCAATGCACTGAGAGAGTCTGCTCTTACCTCTAGAATAGAGGAGCTAGAAAAGATGATCTCAATGTGGAATCGTTCTTCCTCATTCATGGATTCACTGATCACAAGTCAGAGGGTTGTCTCTGATAGATCAGGATTAGGGTTTAGAGATCTGTCCTCTACCCCTAGTGTGAAAAAATCAGTGGAGAATAACAATGATAATGTCTCTTCTTCCTATAGAGGTATTATATTTGTGAAATCCAAAGAGATTGCAGAGCCTATTATTCCAAGTTATCCAATCTCTGTCGACTAAATGGTTGTTCTAAAGGACAACAAGTCAC
This sequence comes from Aralia elata, assembly GCA_034770075.1. Classification (NCBI taxonomy): domain Eukaryota; kingdom Viridiplantae; phylum Streptophyta; class Magnoliopsida; order Apiales; family Araliaceae; genus Aralia; species Aralia elata. Next base: position 9,056,351 of record CM068385.1, on the reverse strand, counting down.
ACACTGGTCTGGGTTTTGTAAAACTACAGAGTAAATCTAAGTCTACGATCGTGCCTCGAAGGATCGTAGAGTATAGTAAATTTAACTCTGCGAAGTAACTTGACGCAAATCGTAGAGTAGGTTCTTACTCTACGAAATTCCAAAATCGTAGAACTGTGTGGAAATAGAGAGAGGTTCAACCAAGAAGAAAGATGCATCCTCCACATAAGTTCCAAATGAGAAGATATCCACACACACTCACATATACATCATATTAAATGTTATAACTGTCATGAGTATGGCCATAAAGTTGCATATTGTCATTATGATTATGAGCATGTTGCATGTCGTAGACTCAAAGTAAGACATATTTGGATCTTTAAGGGAACTAACAAAGAAGGACCCAAACAAGTATGGGTGCTAAAATAAATAATGTTTATACTTGCAGGCATTAAGATCCACATAGTCCATATGGTATCTTGATAGTTGATGCTCAAGGCACATGACTGACAATAAGGTTCTCTTGTCAGATTTCAAAGCAAAGGAAGGTCCAGCAGTTATCTTTAGAGATAACAACTCTAGAAAAACTAGAGATTATGATTCGATAGGCAATGGAATAGTTCATTCAGTAAGGTAGCCTATGTTGATAGATTGAAACACAACTTGTTAAGCATAAGTCAGCTTTGCGATAAAGGCCATCAAGTCATCTTCCTCAACAACTAGTGTCAAGTTCGAGACCTGGAACCCAACTCTTTGAAACTAATTGGATCAAGAGAAGGAAACGTTTATGTAGTCAATCTCGATGAACTAAGTTCTTCAGCATCAGTTTGCTTCTTCGCTAGAGTTTCAGAAGATGTAAGCTGGTTATAGCATCGAAGATTGTCCCGCATGAATTTCAAAAGTATGTTAAAACTCGTATCAAAAGATCTAGTCAAAGGTCTACCCAAGCTAAGTTTTGTCAAAGAAAGACCTTGTAAAGCATGTCAGCAAAGGAAATAGACCAAAATCTCATTCAAAAGCAAAGCAGTCAACTCAATTGAAAGGCCCTTACAACTTCTTCATATGGATTTTTTTGGGCCTATTTCGGACAGGGAGGCACAAGGACAGACATTCCATCTGGAAGAAAATGTGCAAGAGATCATACTCAGAATCTGATCATCGAAGATCCAAATGCTAGTGTCAAGATAAGATCAACCGCTCAAAATGAATGCTTCTATCTTAGTTTTCTTTCTCAGATCAAGCCTAAGAAGGTCGAAGAAGCACTCGGAGATTCAAGCTAAATTGAAGCTATGCAAGAGGATCTAAATCAGTCTGAAAAAAAATAGAGTTTGGAGGTTGGTCCCAATACCAAATGATCATCCAATCATCGGCACTAAATGGGTCTTCAGGATGTTTCTAGCATATGCAACCCACATGAAGTTCAAGGTATTTCAAATGGATGTCAAGAGTGCATTCCTCAATGGTGAACTTCAATAAGAAGGCTATATTGAACAACCTCTAGGTTTTATCAATTCTACTCGTCCTAATTATGTTTATAAGCTAGATAAAACATTTTATGATTTAAAGCAAGCACCGAGAGCATGTTATGAAACTCTCACTAATTATTTTTATTGAAAAAAAATTCACTAGAGGTAGGGTAGATACAACTCTACTCCTTAGGAAACACAAAGGTAGAATATTATTGGTTCAGATCTATGTTGATGACATTATTTTTGGTTCTACTAACGAAAAACTATGTTAGAGATTTGCTAAGTTAATGGAGAGTAAATTTGAGATGAACATGATGGGTGAGCTGAATTTCTTTCTTGGACTTCAAGTGAAGCAGACTGATGAAGGGATCTTCATCAACCAAGCCAAGTACATCAAGGATATACTTAAGAAATATGACATGGAATCAACTACTCCTATGAAGACTCCAATGGCTTCTGCAACCAAACTTGACAAGGATGAAAATGGTAAGAGTATTGATATTACTCAATACCGAGGTATGATTGGATCTCTCCTATATTTGACTACTAGTAGACCAGATATTATGTTCTCTACTTGTATTTGTGTTAAATTTTAGGCTAATCGTAAGAAATCTCATCTTATAACTGTAAAAAAGATTTTCAGATATCTCAAGTGTACTCCACATTTGGGACTGTGGTATCCCAAGGATTCTCCTTTTGATCTAAGAGATATTCAGATGCAGATTTTGTAGTATGTAAGATTAATAGGAAGAGCACTTGTGAGATTTGTCGATTTTTAGGCAACAAACTTGTATTATGGTTCAGAAAAAGTAGAACTCAATATCAATCTCAACTGCAGAAGCTGAGTATATTGCTGCTGGTAGCTATTGTGCTCAAATCTTATGGATGAAGAACCAATTGGCTGACTATGGGTTTAATTTCAAGTTCATTCCCATATTCTATAATAATACAAGTGTTATTTCTATTACTCATAATCATGTCATGCATTCTAGAACTAAACATATAGACATTCAATATCATTTCATTAGAGATCATGTACAAAATGGAAATATCTCTTTACATTTCATTTCAACTAAAAATCAGCTAGCAGATGTGTTTATTAAGCCATTAGACGAATCTAAGTTTAATAAGTTAATAAATGAGTTAAGTATGCTCATTTTTCATCATTAGTACTATGTTTTTGGAAGCCTCTAACAAGTGTAGGAAAGAATTGTAGAAATGTCTAAGAATAGACACGTTCGTAGAGCCATTCAAAGATCGTAGAATAAAGCAAGTTCGTAAAGTAAGAAATTGATCATAGAATTAAGGAAAGTTCATAGACTAAAAGCTGTCCAGAGAAGATCATCAAACTGAAAGATCTTCGTAGAGTTAAAAGTCTCTTCAAAAGTTACTTTACGAAAGATGAATTAAAGGCGGTTAGTTCGAAGGCGCGTTTAGCTCATGTTCAGGAAATGCGAGTGGAGTGAAGAAGTTATTACGTTACAACTGTAAAAACGTAGAACTAAAGCGACGTGTAACCAGTTACATCTTGCCACGTGCCCCACTCAGCAAAATTAGAGGGAAGTGATATAAAATCATTTCATATTTATTTTTTGACATTTGTGCTTTCATATTGCAGTATGAGTTTTAGAGCTTTCAGTTTTTTAAGAGCGTTCGAACCCTAGTTCCTCAAACTCCCAGAAAACTTAAACATTTGTGTGATCGTTTCAGTCCAAATCGAATCCAAATGACAGAATATCAAGTCGTGACCGGTATTCAACTTTGCTTTGACAAGTTCATCGCCTCAGAGAAGAAGTTCAAAGATATGCTTAAACTTGTGCAAGAGGCTAGGTTCTCTGAATGTCTGGAGACCAACACCAAAATCTACATAGAACTTGTTAAGTAGTTTTATCTCAACACTGCGTATGAAGGCAACATCTTGGTCACTAAAGTTAAAGGAGTCGTGCTGAAGATGGGAGCTACTGAAATCAAACACTACTTGGGTTTTCTCACTCAATGCCTTACTTCATTTGATGAAATTGATACGAAGGAAGGACTGAAGATGATGGGTCATAAGAAGAACCCCCGGCTTAAAGGACTAAAAAAGAAGGAATTTCCTCAAGAATACGAATTCCTTGTTGAGATTGTGGGCACGTGTATTCTCTGTAAAGACACTGCTCATGATTCAGAAAGTAAGTTGCAGGTAAAGTTTATGACTTCCATTGTCATGAAGAAACAGATCAATTTTAGCGTCATTCTCATCGATTGGCTGGCCAAATGGGTTGAAGACTTCAACAAGAAGAAGGCACTAGGCAAACCTGCTCCCAAGATGTTCTATGGGAAGTTTGTAAGTATAATCCTGAAGAAAAGGCTGAAGAGAAGGATTTGTGATGAGGAAGGGGAATCTCTGAATGTCAACAAGAGGATCACCCCCAAATTGTTTGATAACTGGAAGAGAAACCCTCTGGAGAATTTATGATCAAAGCAATCTAAAGGAGGAAGTGAGCGCACAATCAGTGAAGTTCAGAAGCCCACCAAAGCCAAGGACAAGCTAAAGGTGGAAGCGATTATAGAAGAGGTTTCTCAAGGGTCAGTTGCCCCTAAAGTTCGTAGAGTTCTTGACTCTACAACCGACCAGCCATCAAAGAAGAAGAAGGAAGTTTAAAAGGAAATGAAGGAAGTTCCCAAGGACTCTTAGAAGAGTCCCTCAAACTCTGAGAAGAGGGAAGAAGAAGATGTTAACACACTTCTGTCTAAGATTGTTCCAACAAAGAAGAGTGTGAGGCTCCATCGATAGAGAAAGGCCCCTGCTCAGCTTGAAGAACAAACAAGAGAATCTATTCCCCCTCCGGTCGTAGAGCTTGAGGATAATGATGAAGAAGATGAAAAAGAAGTGTTTGAGCTTATAAAAAAAATCAAGGAAAAAGGAAATCTACTTCGACTGAACCAAGAAATGAAGGAGAAGCTATGAAAGTTTCTGTACTCGAGCCATAAATTGATGAAGAAATGGCTGAGATAGCCTTAGTGCCTGAGCCTCAAGATGAACATGTTGTGAAGGATATTACTTCAAGCAGGACGCAGCTCAACGATCGATCCATTCATCTGATACCTCTCTACGACTGACCCAAGTCATTGAGAATGTCGTAGAAGATATGAACAAGGGTTTTGACCCAGTGATCGTAAAGTTCGAAGATCCTAACTCTGAGGGGGAGCAACCCATTGGTTATCAAGTCCCTCCTCCCTCTCTTCCATCTACATCTCAGTAAGAGCCTGTAGAGATCTTCATGCCTCAACCAAGGGAGTAACAACCTGGTCTTCGCAGGATAATTCTCACAGGCAGAGAGATTCTAGAAACAACTCATCTTCTTATAAATGAGTTTGAAGGGATAATGGCAGGCAGAATGAGAGTGCTGCATTCTACGGATCCTTTGTTCACTCTATTCTACGACTTGGAGATAGAAAGAACCACCATAGTGGTATAAGCCTGATGGTGATCAAACTATTCTACTTCATGTCACTTATGCCTCTAGTTCGAGCAATCATGCAAGGACATTAAAGTTTCATCAGATGGAATTACTCCAAGTATCCAAATCTAAAACTTGCTGCTCAGAACTTCCCTCCAATTTTAAGATATTGCTACAAAGAAAATATCTTATAACAATTCTTCTTCTTGCTCATTTAATAAGGTAACATGTATTCTTCATACCATTCGTTTACCTTTTTACTTATTTCTCTTTAGTGACGTGTACGTAGAGTCTTCCTCTACGTTCGTTGAACCACCTTCTATTCCTGATTTCTATATACAATATTACCCTAACTCTCCGGTCGCAGAGTCTCAACACTCTACGGTCGATTTAAATAAAACTAGTCTTCCAGTCGTAGAGTCTCAATACTCTACTGGCCATGTAAATCTACCCAACTCTCCGTTCGTAGAGCCCCTACACTCTATGAATGATGAACAAAAAATAAATTTCCCGATCGTAAAGTCCCAAAATCCTACAATTGATGCACAAAATCCTAACTCTCCTACACACACCTATATAAATTCATACAGATTCCCCATCTTCCATTCAAATATCTTTTATACTAGCTACACCTCAAACATCTCTTGTCCATTCTAATTCTTCTTCCCCATGATCTTCTCCAAACGTAGAGTCTCAAAACCCTACGTTTGATAAAACTAAAGCATTTATTCTTGTTCCATCTAAAGACTCACATGTACATTCCCCGTCCCCCATACAAATAATAAAACACTTATCCAACCCATCTATTCCTTCAAATATTCCTTCCTTTTTGGGAAATGAATTCTTTGATTTACCATTTGCTCTTTTAAATCTGTCCCAAGGCAATAAGGGAATTTCAGAAGCCACTTTCGTTCAAATCTTAGAGCATCTTGTGGTCATTCCAACAAATGAGAAAATGACCGATCTTGCCGCTCATATGACTCAAGACATTGATGAAAAGCTTAAACAAAACACAACTAAGCTTCGTGATTGAATGGAAAAGATTACCACTGTTGCAAGTCATCTTTTTGGCGATATGGGTAAAGAGCTAAACAAGCAATTGAAGTCTATTCTCAAAGATGTGTCTCATCGTCTTCATGACGAGATCAAATTTTTCTTAAGAAGATTGAAGAACATAAGCAGGTTGTCCTGGCTCTCTAGAAGTAAAATGAATGCTCTGTCAAATCTCTAACTGACAAAGTTTTTGAGCTCAACTCTACACTGTCTCAATTTAAGAATGTTACGACTGTTCGAACCGACAACACAATGGCTTTGGTTTATGAGCAAAATGACCAAGCTGTTGTTCATCAACAAGAGATTAGAGCTGATATTACTATGTCTTCCTCCCAGATTTAAGAACTAGTCGATACTGTCAAGCACTTCTCAAGAGTGACTGATGACAAAAAGGGGAGAAGCAGAAGGGAAAGCAACAGTCTCAAGGGGAGAAAAGAAAAAGAAATCAAAAGTAAATATCCATAACCCCTCCGATCTATAGATCAAGATCTCTTCCTCCTCCAGTAGCCATTCCCCTTGATCGTGGCTATTCTTTCTCACGACATGATTCGAGTAGAGTTACTCCAACTGGCTCACGAATTCCATCTGGTGATCCCACTTATCTTAATAGAAATCTTCAAGGGATTAATATCGTGGGAGAAGAAAGAATAAATATGTCTGATCATTGCCCAATGGATTCAGCTAAGGAGATTAGAAGAAAAGAAGTAGAAAACAAGGCCAAATATGATCGTAGAGTAGAAAGCGAAAAGAAAGGGCTGTCAAAAGAGAAGAGGGGCAGAAGGTAGAAAATATTAGCATATTAAGTATATATATTTCCTTTGTTTTTCTGTCCTTTGTAAGTCTTAATGATTTGTACAAATTACTATATGTCAATAAATTCATCATTTTTGCTCTAGCAATACAATGACTTACTATATTTTAAGTCATGTTTATATTTCAAGCAACTGCATTATAGAATTGATGAATGTTATGAAACTGCTGGTTTTTTCATCATCAAATAGGGGAAGATTGTTAGAGTTTGCATATTTAATTTGAAGATGAATGTGATTAATGTATATTTGTACCAGTAAATTTTGTAAAGTCCTTAATAATGATTTAATATCTAATATATAAGGATTTAGAATAGAAAGATTAAATATGTTAGGTTGATTTATTTGAGTTGATCTGATGTATAGTCACTAAGTTAAATTTGATAGCTGAGTTACTCTGCAAATTTGTAATGTCAAGATGGATCGCAGAGTCAACTTGTTTTCGTAAAGCATCAGATGCACAATCACAGAGCTTTTGCATTGGTCGAAAAGTTCACTTCAAATCGTAAAGTAAAGATTAATTTGTAGAGTGAAAATAGAATCGCAAAGCCAAGCATAGATCATTGTGTGAAGACTGAACGTAGAGTACTATCTGAAATCGCTGAGTTAAAGTTCAAATCATAAAGTATCTCAAGGATCGTTCAATAAAGACAAGATCGTAAAGTCAGCTTTAGAATCGTAAAGTAAATCTTCGTAGAGGTGATCGTTGAGTTCAATCGTAAAGTAATATTATATTCATAAAAGAGCAGGACGTAGAGAAAACTCTACGTTCCGTCACCTTCGTAGAGTAAGTCAGGTCTGGCAACATAATTGATATGGGAGTGTTATTGATTGAAGGTCCCAATGTATACACCAAACATCCTTGGTCAAAATCGAAGATCAGAAGAAGTGTGTCTAACAGTTAGTTTGCTGAAAGCGACGTGTCAAGGTAGTAGGTGAAGTTGCAGGCTGATGTGACAGGAACCAGCCATAAAACAAGTTGACACACTAACATAAATGTCAACATCAAGGATCTGGGAGTATCTGAGCATTAAATGCCCCAACGGGAAGATTTTTTGGCAGACTATAAAAGGCAATCAGGATTCAAATTTAATAAGAGAATGCTCTGATCATCAAGCCTAAGCTCTGTTAAAGTCTAAGAATGAACATTACGAAAGTTGAACATCTAGTTCAAGCTGCTAAGTACCTGAGGAGAAGATCATATTGCCAACTTAGCAATGCATCTCAACAGTATTAAATCAACTTTTCATTGTCTGAGTGATAATCTTTTAAGTCTAAGTGACTTGAAGATATCTTAGTGATTTAGGACCAAGTGTCCACATACATTCTGAGACTTTGTGACTCGAAGGAATCTTAGTGGTTCAAGTTGTAAAGATTTGTGTGATCAATATCCTTTGTGAATTTTTTACTCGCTGAGTAGAAGAATGAATTAGGAGTTATTCAGTCTCCAAACCACTTAAATTTTGCTTGTGTTACTTAACTTCTTGCATTTACATTATGTTACTATATTATTCTGTCTGTGTGACTTAAAACCAAATACACTAATTCCATTAATCTTTAAGGGGGTTTTCCAAATCTTATTCCGCTGTGTATAATTAATATTGATTAATAAACTAATTGATAATATTTCTTAAATAATTAAATTTTTTAAAGATCTATTTAAACCCCCCTTCTAGATCTCTATCGTGCCTTTGGGAAACAACAAAATGCACCCTTAGTTCAACCAATAAACATGTTCCATCGCTCATAAGTGATGACCTCACATGGAAAGTTTGATCGAATTGTACTGAACTTTGGGTTAGGACATATAACTCTGCAAGAAATGTAACATACTGGAACAATAACTCCCCTCTGTTCAATATATGACTCAAAAATTGTAATTTTTTGTTTAGTCTCCACTACTGGGTTAGGATGACGTTCTGTCTTGCGCTTACTTGCACCACTAGTGCAAACCCAAGTTCCATCCGCACAGTGGCGAAGCTATGTGAAAAATATGGGGTCAATTGACCCCACTCATTTTTGAAATTTTTTTTTTACTTATGATGTAATAATTTTTTTTGATATTACTTAGTAATTTGACCCCATTCATTTTTAATTTTATTTTTATACTTATGATGTAATAAATTTTTTAGGCATAACTTAGTAATTTGACCTCATTGAAATTTATACTTGAACTCTTTTATTTATAAAACAAATGTAGAATAAGATTGCATTGTTAAACAATGTGGGACTTCAAAAGTTCAAGTAATATTATACTTTTGTTCTATAAATAAAGAAGAGTTCAAGCTTTAAAGAGTAATTGACACAGAAGTGTAAAAGTAGACATTGGGCTGGACTTATCTTTTATGTTTTAAGAATATTTTGTTTGTCCAAATACATGTTTTACATATGTAATCGGTCGAAAAATATATAATTATTTAAAAAAATTGGCTCGGGGCCGCAGCCCCTGAACCCCCGCTAAATTATTTGTAGGATCGCCATTTTTTGACCCCACTCGCTTGGGGTTCTGGCTTCGCCACTACGCATCAGTAGATATAACCCCTGAAAAATTCTTAACAAAAATTACAATCGCCTCCATTACCCTCTGCTGACAAGAACTATATCAATATTTTACCGGGAACTCGTATCAGCATCAGGAATTCGAAGCCCTACGTAAGGCCTAGATTTTCAAGCTTATCGGGGACGACGAAGATTACACCGGAATTGGAAAATCCGACTTCGAGAACCTCTTCATCATATCAACAATAGTAGGAAAATAATTGCGTTTTCGGGAAGTCTGCCACGCGCTAAAATGCTTGTAATCACATAACATGGGTATGATGTATTACCTTTTTCATTTTTAATTAGCTATGGAAACATAACTTCAATGGCCTAGCTAATCATGCTTTTGATGGGGAATGCATATGCTACACAGAACATGACCCTTCAATCCAATACTATGTTTAGTATTGTCCCTTGCGCCTTACTGTACCCATGCAACGTGAAAAGTGACAACACCCATGCAAAGAAAAAAAGAAAAATAAATAAAATTATCAACTGAAGGACTTACTCATTAACTCACCCCTTGGCCTAATAGTCTATCACTAACTTAACTAACATCAATGTGTTTCATTTGATCACTTTTCACTATAGCTTTTGAATTTAGAAAAATTAATCTCAACCAAATCACATAATTCCATTCTGAAATTTCAAATACCCCTTATAGAACTCCAATTTATTACCAAAAACCAGTATAAACGCCCTTGAACTCAACCAAAAAATAAAAGTTTCAGTCTTTTTGAATTATTTTTCCGTTAGTGTTAACTTGGTCATATTTCAACCTTAGATTTTGATGATGACTTTATTATTGTATTAAATGTTTGTTCATGCATTTACAGGATATTAAGTGAGACAAAACAAAAGATTTCTTGAGGTCTTGGTTTTGCAAAAGATTGAAGACATGAAGACTTGAAAATTTGCTTGAGTCATTAAGAAATCAATGTAAGATCCTAGCTTTAACTATATCTCAATCAAGGCTCTAGAATTTTCATTGCAGGGAAATAATTATGGTAGTAATTAATTAATAATAGAAACAATTAATTGACCTTTCAAAATTAATAAGGACTAAATATTTGGTAATGGTATCTAATTTTGAAAAGTTGATTCTTAAATAATTCCCATAATTAAATGAACTAATAACAGATTTTGGGGATATTCCTAAAAGTAATCTGTTGCCATATATCTTGAAATTGAACTGTTCATTATTAAGCTATTTGAATTTTTCATAAATCACTAAATTAATTGAGTTGTCCATTGTTTAGTATAATATATTAAAGTTGTCCATCAAATTGGTTCAATGGAATAAATTAATTGGCTTTCAAAATTAATAAGCGAATGTTTTAAATGCTGAAATCGTAATTATCCCTAATTTAAATAAGCTGCCCATTCATTTGATAAATGGTCAAATTAATTGATACCTTCTTTCCATAATAAAAGATGTTGATTAAATTGATTCCATAAATAAAGGTGTCTAATTGATTGGAGCTATCTAATTGATTCCATATTAATGCTGCCCATCCAATTTGAAAAATGAGCTAATTAACTGATTCCTTAATGTGTTGTTCATACCATTGGTTAAAAGGAATAAGTAATTGGTTTACCTCCTTTTATATTAAAGGTACTTATCATGTGATTAAGAAAATCTTGCTTGATATTATAACTGATGAATATACATTCGTTAAGAATCCTTAAGAAGTGTGATTCCTTTCTTATCATGAGTGGCTAAAAATTAGTTAGTGACTAAGCTTAAACAATAACATGATTAGGCAATTAGATTCTTGCCTTATATCTTTCCTAATTGCTTATGGACTTCATCATATATTATAGCATAATTAGCAAATCAAATTGTGGCTTAATAGTCCAACGGGTATAAAATCAATTAGCTTTCTGATTGGACAAAACTTTCTCTCTAATTGATTTTTCTTCAAACGGCTATAATATTCCTCTCTTATATAAATGAGTTCAGCTGTGAGTTGCAATAGAGAAGCAAAACAACAAAATATATATTCTGAAAAATCATCTCTTCACATACACTTTATAAGGGTTGCAAATATTTCAATTGTGAAGTATTAAAAAGGCTACTGCACACTTCAAGTTTATTGCTAATTTCAGCTTCAATACATTGCGCTTAAACCGGTGATATCTTTATATTTTATATTGTTCATTGCATATTAGTTGAGCCTTGAATTGTTATATATTTATTGTTTTGATCATAGTTCATATAGTATTCATATTGTTTCAAGGTTATTTAATAGACTAGGGTTTTTAGTCTATTACTTGCTAATTCGGGTTGGGTTAGAGTTTGTTACAAACAAGTCTAAAGAAGCATAAGTGCTTGCGGTACATAAGTGTACAAGATGAGCCAAAGTGTTCAAGTGAGTATAAGTACTCAATGGGTGCATAAGTGCACAAGGTGAGCAAAAGTGCTCGAGTGAGTATAAGTACTCAAGGGGTGCATAAGTGCACAAGGTGAATAAAAATGTTCGGATAATTTATAAACTTGTTATGTAACACTGTTATATTGATTAATAAAGTGAGTTTCTAATACTAGTTGGTATTGGATGTGGATTAGGCCACTAGAGTAGAAGTTAGGGGTCGAACCACGTAAAAATTTCTTGTGTTTGGTGTGCTGTCGCAGGCAACCAAAAATAAAATCTCACTGCGAACAATAATTATGTAGTAGTGCAAGCAAGAGTCGATCTCACAGAGAATGATTAATCTATTTTTATATTTTGTATACCAGAAAAGGGGGTTTTGAATGTGATTACTAAAGTAAACTAAAAATAATGCAAAATAATTTATTAAAGCAAATCAGATAAAATAAACCTTGGATTTGATCAACTTCCACCTCAAAAACTTACACTGATCATTGACTCAAGCATAATCAATTAATATTTTAAATATTCACTGTTAGAATCAATTCACCATTTTGAATTATTCCGTGTTTTTCCTTAATTTAGTTAGATAGAAACAAGCGATCTAAATAAGCATAACTACTAAATAACTTCAGACACGCGCTAAAAGTTTAATCTAATAGATGCTTTAAAAATTAGAAAAATCGATAAAGCAAAACAACACAAACACAAGCGGTTGCATTTAATTTAGTTGGGTATTCTTCCTAAGATATAATAATCTCATGATCTGCAATCAATTATTAACCTTAGTTGCTTCACAAATTAGAGTGACCAAACAATTACGGATTTGATATCTAATTTAGCAGTAGATTTCTACGAATAATAAACTAGCGTGCACTCTAGTAATTAAACATATCAATCATTGAATTCAAGCACAGAAGAATAATCAATACTCAAAATAATAATTGAACAATCAAAATTAATTAGATCTCACAGTATAATACTTCTGAGGTTTCCGTCTCCTTAATCCAAGAACAAGAATTTTGTTGCTCATAGCCATGAAAATCTCCAAAGAATAATAGAGAGAGAAATATTTTATTTATTGAATGAAGTGTTATGTCCATTACATCAACCTTGACCCCTTATTTATACTACTTAAAAGTAATCATAACCTTAATAACAAAAGAAACAAATTACATTACAATCCAACTTAAAATTGGAATTGAAATCCTAACTAAATAAAATCCTAATTACATTAATATTAAACTTAATCTTCTAGAATCTACTTCTTTTTGTTCCTTAAAGAAATCAGATTGCCAAGATTGAATTCCCATAATTGCCGTGTACTAGATTCCTTCCTTGCCGCGTTTGGAAATAAGATGAATTCAAATCTAGTTATGGTACCAATTGTTGAATCCTTGAGCTACTAGGAATCCCGTAAATCTCCTCCAATTTGAAAAGGAATCCGTGAATATAAAAATACCATGTAGGTCCACGTGCTTGCTTATTTAATGTTTCTTTCCTTTGCATGCATGAATAAATAGGCTCGTGAATAACCTTTAGCCATGATATATTATGGGGGTGTACTTGCTAAATATATTAATTTATAAGGCCCACCTCCTTTTAACTTGAATAACCATATAGAATCCGCGAATGGTTGCTGAACATGAATGTAATCTATAGCCTACATGAATAACTTGTGTATTATTACAACTTTGCCCCTCCAAAGCACTTCTAAAGTCACGAACTCCTTTAATTGTACCTAAAATAAAAATATAAGAATAATGAGTATATTTAGGTACAAAATAAATATAAAAGATAAAGTATTAAGGGATAAAAATATAACATATTTTATTTTCATCAAATTCTTCCACACTTATCTTTTGCTCGTCCTCGGGCAAAACAAAAATAAACTATAACACTAAACTTCAACTAAACAAACTAATCAACTTGACAAACTTGAGCCACAAATTAATATGAACTTCAACATTGACCTCAAAGATTCAAAATAATAACTCTTGAGAAATTTTAAAACAATGTATTATCTAAAATTTGGGCTTATTTATCAATCTTACTTCACTCTTAACCCCTCGCGTGTGTGTGAATCCAAATGTACCAACCCAATCAGAACTCAGATAAACTTATAAATCAAAACCTTGAAGGAAAAACAGAAACTCAAGCATTTATTTTCATACCATTCTTAATTAACACAGGTAATCAACATCAGAGGATCAAAAGGCTTTTTTTTTTCCTTCGGTAAGTGAAATTTATGCTCCATCTTACTAGCGAATGCGTTTTACACTCCATCTCAACCCACCACATGAATCATATTTTTTTTCTATCACTTTTCTTTTTCTTTTTTCATTTTTTTTAAAACTTGCAAAATTTGCCTAAATCATTTCCCCTTCTTTAAATAACACCTCATATTAACATCAAAGTATGATCAAACATGTAATAAAGTTCCAAAATTTCTCCTTCAATTTATTCAATTAAATCAATTTCTTCTAAGTTAAAACTAGGTTGACCAAATGGACATGCATTGAAAACCAAATCTAGACTACCTAATGTCTATCAATCTTCTAAGAAGTTATCAAAAAGAAATCAAAATTTTATCATTCGTTGAAAATTAAAATTAAAATTAATTTATTGCTCAAGTGACACATCCTAAAAAATATCTCATTTTCGTAGGAAACACGATTGCACTTAGCATGTGCAATAAGCCTTTAAACCCCAAGGTTATCCTAAGTAGACGAGTTTTGTTTGGTGAGGGTTTGCGGTGAATATATCCACAAAATTCAAAATAACAAAAATAATCAACCTAAATAAAATAAAAAAAACAAAATAACAAGTAATCAAATATATAATAAAATTAAAAAATAAAATAATAAGTACCCTTAAATCCTCCCCCCTCCCCCACACTTAAAACTTACATTGTCCTCAATATAAAGTAAAAGACAAAGAAAAGTAAAAAGATACTCTCCTATGGGTTGCCTCCCATGTAGCGCCTTTATTTATCGTCTTTGGCTCGACTCAATGCTTGTTGGTGTTAATCAGTATAAATCGGATCCGCAAGGTCCGCAGTCTCCACTCTTTCTTCTCGGAAACCCTCATAGAAAGGTTTGAGTCTATATCCATTCACCTTAAATACTTTAGAAGTTGTTAAACTTTTTATTTCAACTGCACCATGAGGAAAAACATTAGTAACAACAAAAGGTCCATTCCAACGAGAACACAATTTACCTGGAAACAAACGAAGTTTTAATTGATAAAGAAGAACTTTTTGACCAATTTGAAATTCCTTTCTCAAAATATTCTTATCATGAAAAGCTTTTGTCTTTTCCTTGTAAATCCTCGCACTCTCGTATGCCTCATTAGGACTTTCTTCAAACTCTTGTAATTGTAACTTCCGATGCTCTCCACTTTCATGCATCCTCATATTGAAGCTTTTGATAGCCCAATAAGATTTGTACTTCAATTCTACAGGTAGGTGACATGGCTTCCCAAATACTAATTTATAAGGCGACATACCAAATGGGTGTCTTGAATGCAGTTCGATAGGCCCATAACGCATCATCCAAATGCAAGATCCAATCCTTCCTACTCGGGTTAACCGTCTTCTCAATAATGACCTTGATTTCTCTATTTGACACTTCAGTCTGTCCATTGGTCTGTGGATGATAAGCAGTTGACACCTTATGAATCACATGATACTTTCTCAGCAGTGCTCCCATAGTTCGATTGCAAAAGTGAGTCCCTCGATCACTGATTAGAGCTCTCGGAATGCCAAACCTAGAAAATATGTTAGACTGAAGAAAATCTGCAACCACTTTAGAATTGTCAGTCCTGGTGGCCTTAGCTTCGACCCAGTTTGAGACATAATCAACAGCAAGTAAAATATAAGTATACTTAAAAGACATAGGAAACGGTCCCAAGAAATCAATGCCCCAAACATCAAAAATTTCATAATATAAAATGGGGGTTTGCAACATCTCATTTCATTGGGAGATATTACATGTCTTTTGACAATTATGACATGACTTGCAAAATAAATATGAATCTTTGAATGCAGATGGCCAAAAGAAATCACTTTCTAACACCTTTCTTGCTGTCCGCTTCGATCAAAAGTGACCTCCACAAGCATGAGAATGACAAAAAGTGAGAATAGAAGTGATTTCGCTCTCAGGAACACACCTTCTTATCACTTGATTGGCACAATATTTCAACAAATATGGATCATCCTATACATAGTATTTGGCCTCACTTTTGATTCTATCCTTTACAGCTTTAGACAAACCAGAAGACAATTCGTTAGTAACTAAATAATTCACAATATTCGCATACCAAGGCATGGATGTGTTTGCAGAAAATAGTTGTTCATCGGGAAACTCTTCTTTCAGCCGGAGTTCATCATTTAAATTGACTAAACAACTCACATGATCTGCAACTCTATTCTCTGTTCCTCTTTTATCCTTAATCTCCAAGTCAAATTCGCTTAAGAGAAGTATCCATCTTATCAATCTTGGTTTTGCTTCTTTCTTCGTCATCAAATAACGAAGAGCTGCATGATCAAAATAAATAATAACTTTAGTACCAAGCAAATAAGATCAAAAGTTTTCTAAAGCAAATACAACAGCTAAAAGTTCTTTTTTAGTAGTAGAATAATTTCGTTGGGCATCATTCAAGGTCTTTGACGCATAGTAAATGGCATGGGATGCTTTTCCAATTCTTTGACCCAACACAGCTCCTACTGCATAATCACTTCCATCGCACATTATCTCAAAAGGCAGGGTCCAATTACGCGGTTGAATCACTAGCGTAGATGTCAATAATCCCTTCAATTTGTCAAATTCTGTTTGGCACTTCTCATCGAAATCAAAAATCGTATCTTTTTGTAGTAGCTTGCACAAGGGTTCTGCAATTTTGGAAAAGTCTTTAATGAATCAAAACTCAGATAAACTTATAAATCAAAACCTTGAAGGAAAAAGAGAAACTCAAGCACTTATTTTCACACCATTCTCAGTTAACACAAGTAATCAACATCAGAGGATCAAAAGGCTTTTTTTTTCTTCGGTAAATGCATTTTATGCTCCATCTTACCAGCGAGTGCATTTTACGCTCCATCTCAACCCACCACGTGAATCATATTTTTTTTCTCTCACTTTTGTTTTTTTTCCTTTTTTCATTTTTTTTTCAAACTTGCAAAATTTGCCCAAATCATTTCCCCTTCTTTAAATAACACCTCATATTAAAATCAAATTATGATCAAACATGTAATAAAGTTCCAAAATTTCTCCTTCAATTTACTCAATTAAATAAATTTCTTCCGAGTTTAAACTAGATTGACCAAGTTGACATGTGCTCAAAAATGAAGGGTCTCAAATAAAGTAAAAATCAAAAATGAAAACCAAATTTAGACTACCCAATGTCTATCAATCTTCCAAGAAGTTATCAAAAAGAAATCAAAATTTTATCATTGGTAAAAATTAAAATTAAAATTAATTTATTGCTCAAGTGACACATCCTAAAAAATATCTCATTTTCGTAGGAAACACGATTGCACCTAACATGTGCAACAAGCCTTTAAACCCCAAAGTTACCCAAGTGGACCAGTTTTGTCTCGTGAGGGTTTGCAATGAATATACCCACAAAATTCAAAATAACAAAAATAATCAACCTAAATAAAATAAAATAAAAACAAAATAACAAATAACCAAAAAATATAATAAAAATAAAATAATAAAATAATAAGTACCCTTAAATCCTCCCTCCACACTTAAAACTTACATTGTCCCCAATGTAAAGTAAAATGCAAAGAAAAGTAAAAAGATACTCCCCTATGGGTTGCCTCCCATGCAGAGCCTTTATTTATCATCTTTGGCTCGACTCAATGTTTGTCGGTGTTAATCAGTATAAATCGGATCCGCAAGGTCCACAGTCTCCACTCTTTTTTCTCGGAAACCCTCATAGAAAGGTTTGAGTCTATGTCCATTCACCTTGAATACTTTAGAAGTTGCTAAACTTTTTATTTCAACTGCACCATGAGGAAAAATATTAGTAACAACAAAAGATCCATTCCAACAAGAACACAATTTACTTGGAAACAAGCGAAGTTTTGATTGATAAAGAAGAATTTTTTGACCAATTTGAAATTCCTTTCTCAAAATCTTCTTATCATGAAAAGCTTTTGTCTTGTCCTTGTAAATCCTCGCACTCTCGTATGCCTCATTACGAATTTCTTCCAACTTTTGTAATTGCAACTTCTGATGCTCTCCACTTTCACGCATCCTCATATTGAAGCTTTTGATAGACCAATAAGATTTGTGCTCCAATTCTACAAGTAGGTGACATGGATTCCTGAATACTAATCTATAAGGTGACATACCAATGGGTGTCTTGAATGCAGTTCGATAGGCCCATAACGCATCATCCAAACGCAAGCTCCAATCCTTCCTACTCGGGTTAACCGCCTTCTCAATAATGGCCTTGATTTCTCTATTTGACACTTCAGTTTGTCCATTGGTCAGCGGATGATAAGCAGTTGACACCTTATGAGTTAATATGATACTTTCTCAACAGTGCTCCCACAGTTCGATTGCAAAAGTGAGTCCCTCGATCACTGATTAGAGCTCTCAGAATGCCAAACCTAGAAAATATGTTAGACTGAAGAAAATCTTCAACCACTTTAGAATCGTCAGTCCTGGTGGCCTTAGCTTCCACCCACTTTGAGACATAATCAACAATAAGTAAAATATAAGTATACCTAAAAGACATAGGAAACGGTCCCATGAAATCAGTGCCACAAACATCAAAAATTTCACAATATAAAATGGGGGCTTGTAACATCTCATTTCGTTGGGAGATATTACCAGTCTTTTGACAATTATGACATGACTTGCAAAATAAATATGAATCTTTGAATAAGGATGGCCAAAAGAAACCACTTTCTAACACCTTTCTTGCTGTCCACTTTGATCCAAAGTGACCTCCACAAGCATGAGAATGACAAAAAGTGAGAATAGAAGTGATTTCGCTCTCAAGAACACACCTTATCACTTGATCGGCACAATGTTTCCACAAATATGGATCATCTCATACGTAGTATTTGGCCTCACTTTTGATTTTATCCTTTACAGCTTTAGACAAACCAGAAGACAATTCATTAGTAACTAAATAATTCACAATATTCGCATACCAAGGCATGGATGTGTTTGCAGAAAATAGTTGTTCATCGGGAAACTCTTCTTTCAGCTGGAGTTCATCATTTACATTGACTAAACGACTCAAATGATCTGCAACTTTATTCTCTGTTCCTTTTTATCCTTAATCTCCAAGTTAAATTCGCTTAAGAGAAGTATCCATCTTATCAATCTTGGTTTTGCCTCTTTTTTTGTCATCAAATAACGAAGGGTTGCATGATCAGAATAAATAATAACTTTAGTACTGAGCAAATAAGATCAAAATTTTTCTAAAGTAAATATAACAGCTAAAAGTTCTTTTTCAGTAGTAGAATGATTTCGTTGGGCATCATTCAAGGTCTTTGACGTATAGTAAATGGCATGGGATGCTTTTTTAATTCTTTGACCCAACACAGCTCCTACTGCATAATCACTTGCATCGCACATTATCTCAAAAGGCAGGGTCCAATTAGGCGGTTGAATCACTGGCGTAGATGTCAACAATCCCTTCAATTTATCAAATGTTGTTTGACATTTCTCATCGAAATCAAAAACTGTATCTTTTTATAGTAGCTTGGACAGGGGTGCGGCAATTTTGGAAAAGTCTTTAATGAATCTTTGATAAAAACCTGCATATCCAAGGAAAGAACGAATTTCCCGTATGCTAGTAGGATAAGGGAGAGATTGAATAACATCAATTTTTGCTTTATCTACTTCAATGCCTTTAGAGGAAATAACATGACCCAAAACTATACCTTGTTTAACCATAAAATGACCCTTTTCAGAATTTAAAATAAGGTTAGTTTCTATGCATCTTTGAAGAATAAGTGTAAGATTATGCAAACAAGTATCAAATGAATCTCCATAAATCGAAAAATCATCCATGAAAACTTCCATGATATGCTTAATGTAATATGAAAATATGCTAACCATACACCTTTGGAAAGTAGCTGGGGCATTGCACAACCCGAAGGCCATGCGGCGATACACAAAAGTACCAAAGGGGCATGTAAAAGTCGTCTTTTCTTGGTCCTCCAGAGCGATGGCAATCTGAAAATAACCTGAATAACCATCAAGAAAGCAGTAGTAAGAATGACCAGCTAATCGTTCAAGCATTTGATCAATAAAAGGTAAAGGAAAGTTATCCTTATGGGTTACAACATTTAATTTTTTATAGTCTATACAAACCCTCCACCCATTTTGAACACGTGTAGAAATTAACTGTTTGCCTAAATCTATACTAGCAAAATATGCAAGTATACACAGTCCACAAGTAATAAAGTGAAAGTAGAGTATCGTCCCACAGAGAAGAATTGATTCTATAATGACAATTCCAAATTTAAATCAAACCAATTTTAGTAAACAAATAATTGATGATTTTTGAAGTTTTGAATTTATTAATTAATTATAAATTAAATTACTACCACTAGTTTGAAAACAGATTTTTAAAGACTTAAGACTATAACTTCACTTAATGCTTTATCTTGTTCAACACACTTCCCTTCAAATTATGCTAGTTGTTTTGGATTGTTAACCAGGAACTCATCTCTATTTATAATCATCTCTCAATGTTTTATAAATAACTTAACTCAAATCCACAATTAATAGACTCAAGTTAATCACCCTAGATAACTAATTCACTATATTTCTATGTGAATTACAATTAAAAAGGATTTAAAGTCCAGGTTCCCTATTTTGATTACATGCGGTGAATAGGTATATCTCTATCCTAAACACAAATTATGAATTCCATCGACAGCATAAGACACAATCACATACTATTATGGTCAGATCTAATTCTATACTTCATCTTTCAAGTTCATATAGAATATCCCAGTAATTATTGGCCAGATAATTAAGCAATTCCGCACAAACCATAATAGACAATCCAAAAATAACTAATCATACTATTCAAAGAAGCATGATATTCAAGACTACACATTAAGATCCATTATAGCCTTAAAAGAAATTTAGTTCATAACTAAACGAAAATTCATCATCCAAAAGTTTAATAACATCAAAAGTTTAGAGTAGAAAGAAAAGAGAAGAAACACTGTAAGCAATCCTTCAATTTTTGCCCTGCTCCTCCTTGCTATCAACTTGCTTCAAGTCTTCTCAAATTGCTCAAACTAGGGTTTTCTAATAGATATCTCAATTACCAACTAGAAAACACCTATTTATAATATCTGATAAAACCCCTAATTAATTACACAGTTTCAAATCCAAGTTCCAATCAAAACCAATTAAAACATCTGAAAAGTCAAATTTGCCCTCACTCGAACCGGCGCGGCCGTGCCTGGATTAAGCTTGAAAGGCGCGCGACCGCGCTACTCTGGCAGCAATTTTTTTTCTAAGTCTAAAGTCAGGCACGACCGCGCTGCACCCTAGTTCATTTTGGGCGCGGCCGCGCTGCGCTGCTACTCTGCAATATCAGCAACTCAACAACAGCAATAACACAATCCCACCAATTCTCGCCAAACTCAATCCCAACATGCGCAACCTACAAAAACACATAAAAATACATGAAAAGTAACTATATACCATGGAAATAAACAATAATTCGCATTCATTGGCATCCGATTCGTAGGTATAAAACCTACTCATCAAATTCTCCCAAACTTAAACTATTGTTTGTCCCCAAGCAATATAATGCAATGCAATATAACTAACACAATGCAACACAATGCTATGAATGCACACATAACTACCATGCCTAAAAATCCAACCAATAGCCAGTATAAATGTTAACTGTATGCCTCAGAGATATCACCAACTAATTTGAACAGTAAATCCAGTCAAAAGGAACTAATAATCTCAACCAATCAAACAATATACACCTATCATTAATCAAGTTAACTGACCAAAGTTCAAAATAAAGCCACATAAGCAACTCTATAACAAGAATACTCTAATTTTACTTCAATTCAAGCAAATACAACAAAACCAGCCAAAATCAAGCAAACACTGAGCATGAAGGTTCTTAACAAGGCTTATTCCTAACTTTATTCTTCTACGAGTGCGTTTTACTCTCCATCTCGTATTTATGCTTAACTATGCAATGTCAAGTTCTCTTAGGCGTTTCAGAATCACCCATGTAGCGAGCGTTCAATCAGTGACTCCCAAATCAGACGACTTTAGGGCACTAGGTGTTAAGACACCCCTAAGGATCTAATTACCCGAGTGATAGAGGCCACAAAACCCAACTAGTCAACATTTATTGTATATTTTTTTTATTCAGCCTTAAAGAAACCCCCAAACTCAGCTTTTACCCTATTCAGCCTTCTTTATTGATTCACCTAACAATGTTTTTCTCAATTCTCATGTAAAAATTAGTTATGCAACCCTTTAAACCCCAGCAGTAAAATTAATCAAATTATTCGTGTTATCTAATAACTCAAGTTATGACAAGCATAATTACTCTCATGATCAAAATTATGTTATCCCTAACGACTTTAAAACTGTCCAATCTAACACAATAATACCCATCTCATCATTGGCCGAGCCTAAATCATACCAACTAATCAATTGGATTCATGCGCACAAACTAAATGCACCTAACACAACCAAACTAAACTATACAAAATTCACAATAATCACAATGATATGCCAACATACTAACAAATATGATGCACAAAACCAACAAACATGCTAAACAAAAACCTAAAAGAACTCCCCCAAACTTAAAACAGACAATGCCCTTATTAGATAAAACAATAAAAGAAAAGGAAAAGTATAAGGAAAGAAAAACTTCCCTAATCCGAAGTAGCATCATCTGCCTCCTCCCCATCTGAAGGTGTGTCCGGAGGCGGATAAGTTGAGGCTGCGCCAAATGTTGGGAATTGTACTTGAACGCCCAACTGAGAAAAGGCCTACGAGAAACTATCTGAAAGCTGAGTGGAAAAAGAATGAAGCTCGGTCATACTCGAGTGTATAGCATCCATCCTCCGAGTCATACGCCTCTCCACGCGATCCAATCGAGCCTGGGATATATGAGCTGGCTGTTCAGGTTCGGGCACCGGCTGATCAGCGGCCTCCTCACTCTCATTGTAGTCCCCCAATAAAAATCCTGCTCCCCGGGCATGAGAAGGAGCTCCTTCCCACACCTTATACTTAGCAATCGTTACATGGTCAATCGTGTTCATCGGGAGTTGCACAGGCTCACTATCAGCCCACTCCACCCCCGCAGCCGAGCATAGACGTGTAATCACTAACGCATGAGGGATACCACCGGAAGTACCACCCTGAAGGTATCGGCGAATAGACTGATGGATAACATAACCCACATTAATTGATTTCCCTTGCACAATACCATATAGCAAAATCGCCCGATCCTTAGTCACGTCGTTTTGGTGCCTGGTTGGCATGAGATTGGCACAAATAAAGTTGTACCAGGCCTTGCCATAACGACTCAAGGCAGTGTGAGGGAAGTGAAGCTTCTGATCTGTCCCTTGCTTTGTTGTCCATTCGGTACCAGGCTTGCACAAAATATTCTTGATTCGCTCCAATTTAGTATCCCAATTCGTAGAGTGAAAACCTTCAAGATCAGAGTGATGAACAGAAGGCAAGTGATATATGGCGTTGATACTATTGCTATCATATGGCACCTGACAACCCCGCACAAAAGCAGTCCCGTCCTTGGTAATCTTCGCGTTAGCATAGAATTCTTGCATAACTGAAATCGGGGCTGCCAATGGTGTTTCAACAAACAACAACTAACCCTTCGCTCGGATCATGCTCATTATTTGACCATCCAAATCCGGATCGGGCTTTAGCCCACGTTCCAACACAAAAGTCTTTCCCAATAAAACCCTGTGATAAAAATCCTCAGCTTCAGCAGATACAAACCGACTCCTATCAAAGTCCACCGATTCAGCCTGTGCATGAGAACTAGAAGATTCCCCTCGTGGTCTCTTAGAAGCCATATCAAATCAGTCCCAATACACAATAATAAAAAGTCTCCCCCAAACTTGACAAACACCACACTAGGATTTATGCAAGCAATACCAATCCAATATACTTGCTTGCACAGTATAATCACAACCAATAATCACAATACACAATAATCCCTATTCTAAAATCTGACAACTAGATGTAATACCTTAGTACAAAGTAAAACCCTAAATTGAATGTACTTACTTCAACCAGACCCACTGCAATTCCTTACTTTCCCATTGTGATGCACTAAAAATCTTCTTGAAGAACACTGAAATAGATGAAGGATTCGAACTTTGGGGTTTAAAGGAAGAAGTCGGCTACGTGTGGTTTTGGGTTTGGAGAGAGAATGGAGATGAAGAGAAATAGAAGTTAGGGTTTGCAATTGGTAGTGTTTGATTTGGAGAAGGAGTTTATAATGGTAGGAATTGGTTTGGATTCGGATATGGAAGAGAAGAATGAGAGAGAGACCGGTTCTAATAGGAATAGGTTCTTAAGAATGTGATTCCAAGCGGGAAAAGAAAATAAGAAGCAAGCAATGGGTCGGGTTTAAACTGGGTTTTAAAACCTGGGATCCGATCACGGCGCGGCCGCGCTGGAATTTGACTTGGGTTGGGCGCGGCCGCGCTGGTGTACCAGAATTTTTTTTTTTCAACTCTGAGATGCAGCGCGGCCACGCTGATTTCCTTCACAATTTGGGCGCGGTCGCGCTGGTGTACCAGCTACACATTTTTGATTTCTGAAGCAAGGCGCGGCTGGGCCCGCGGCCGCGCTGGCCTAAAAATCTGGAATTGCACTGTTAAGCCTTTCTTGATGATTTCTTCACGTGCAACCTTGATGTATGACCTGTAAGCAATAAAAACCAAGAAACAAAGCATCAATTACTACAAGATAAAATAAAAACTAAGTCTAATAATGAGTCCTAAAAATTATAAAATTTTAACTAAAAAGCAATTAAAAATTGGGTTGCCTCCCAACTAGCGCTTGATTTAAAGTCTTTCAGCCTGACTACTCCCTGTTTCAATTTCAATCGGTAAGAGTGATTGAGGTTTTCTGGCGATGAACACCACCACCCCAATAATGCTTTAATCTTTGACCATTGACTTTAAACGACTCTTCCGGATTGTTTGCAAAAACTTCAACGGCGCCATGAGGGAATGCTTGTTTGACGATGAAAGGACCCGACCACCGAGACTTGAGCTTCCCTGGAAATAACTTCAGTCGAGAATTGAATAGAAGCACTGCTTGTCCCGGCTCAAACGTCCTAGCGATGACTTTTCGATCATGCCACTTCTTGACTTTTTCCTTGTAAAGCTTTGAATTCTCATATGCTTGTAACCGGAATTCATCGAGTTTATTAAGTTGAAGTAGCCTCTTTTCCCCAGCAGCCGCGAGATCAAAGTTCAACTTTCTGATGGCCCAGTATGCTTTGTGTTCAAGCTCAATTGGTAGGTGACACGCCTTTCCATAGACTAATTGGTACGGTGACATGCCAATGGGTGTCTTATAAGCTGTCCGATAAGCCCAAAGTGCATCATCCAATTTTGCTGACCAATCTTTTCTACTCGAATTGACGATTTTCTCCAGAATTCTCTTCACTTCTCTGTTTAAAACTTCAACTTGACCACTGGTTTGGGGATGGTAAGCTGTAGCAATTCAGTGGTTTACCCCATACTTAGCTAAAAGAGTCGTGAAATACCTATTGCAAAAATGGCTCCCTTCATCGCTGATAATTGCTCTTGGGGTGCCGAAACGTGTGAAGATGTTTTTCCGCAGAAATTTAAGAACCACCTTGGCATCATTAGTCGGCAACGCACTTGCTTCCACCCATTTAGAGACATAATCGACCGCTAAAAGGATGTAGAGATTGTTAAAGGACGATGGGAACGGTCCCATAAAATCTATTCCCCAAACGTCGAAGACTTCAACTTCTAAAATAGCATTCAAAGGCATCTCATGATGCTTGGAAATATTTCCCACCCTTTGATATCTATCACATCTTTGCACGAAGTGGTGGGCGTCCTTAAACAACGTTGACCAGAAAAATCCTGCTTGTAACACCTTGGCCGCTGTCTTCTCGCCTCCGTAATGACCTCCGTATAGCGAATCATGGCAATGATGTAAAATACTCTCTACTTCACTTTGTGGCACACATTATCTAATCATCTGATCGGCACAATGTTTGAACAAGAACAGCTTATCCC
This sequence comes from Aralia elata, assembly GCA_034770075.1. Lineage (NCBI taxonomy): Eukaryota > Viridiplantae > Streptophyta > Magnoliopsida > Apiales > Araliaceae > Aralia > Aralia elata. The sequence continues at coordinate 9,030,395 of CM068385.1, read as the reverse complement.
ACATGTACCTTTTTACATCATGCAGAAACTTTTTCTTTTGTTGACTGGTGAAATCAGGAGGAAGTACATTGCTAACCAAATAGGTGACAAAATCGGCATACCATGGGACTTCTGAGTGGATCACAAACAACTGCTCATCCGGAAAGAACTCATTGATCACCGTTTTGTTTCCCTTGACGTGGTCATTGTTTTCTAATCTCGAGAGATGATCTTCCACTTGATTTTCCGTCCCCTTCCTATCCCGAATTTCCAAGTTGAACTCTTAGAGTAAAAGAATCCATCGAATCAGCCTTGGCTTGGCATCCTTCTTCGAAATCAGATATCTTATGGCAGAATGGTCAGTGAACACCACCACTTTAGTTCCAACTAAGTACGATCGGAATTTGTCAAATGCATACACGATTGCTAGCAACTCCTTCTCGGTAGTCGTGTAGTTGAGTTGGGCATCGGACAATGTTTTGCTAGCATAATAAATGGCGTGAAAAATCTTTTCCTTTCGTTAGCCCAAAACAATCCCAATAGCATAGTCACTAGTATCACACATCAACTCAAACGGCCTTGACTAATTCGGTGCTACAATTATTGGCGCTGTGGTCAATTTCCTTTTCAACAAGTCAAAAGCCGCAAGACACTCATCATCAAACTTAAAGGGAACATCTTTCTCCAATAGGCTACATAAAGGCTTAGAAATCTTAGAAAAGTCCTTTACGAATCCTCTATAAAATCCAGCATGTCCCAAGAAACTCCGTATTCCCTTGACTGTAGTTGGTTGATAAGTGCATAATACTCATTTATTTTCATTCCTTTATATTTAGTTTATTGCATGTTTTATTGTGATTATGCACTTATTAGATTGTTTATTGATTTTAGGAGGATTCAGAGTCAAAAGTGGAAAAAGATGGAAAATCGGAACCAAAACGAGAAAAGTTAAAAAATTGGAAAATTGTGGTTCTCGCCCCGACGAGAACTTTGTACTGGAGTTTCTCGCCTTGGCGAGAAACCTTCTGCCCATCTTCGCCCCAGCTGATCCAGAGCTCGCCCCAGCCCAACACCATTCTGGAGTTTCTCGCCCCGGCGAGAAACTCAGTGCAAAAATCCTCGCCCCGGCGGGAGTTTGCCCCGGCGAGAAAATCAGGCATAAAATCCTCACCCCGGCAAGAAAGGCGGCGTTGACCAAGTTTGACCAGCTTTGACTTTTTGTAATTTTTGAGGATTTCTAATTCAGATTGGATTCTTAATTCTTAAGGACTTAGGATATTATCTTAGGACTATAAATAGATGTTTTTAATTTATTAGAGGGGGATCTTGACAACTACAATTGTAACCTTAATTGGAGAAGATTGAAGGCATGTCAGGCTAGACTCTTACTTTCAGTTCTAAGGGATGTTGAACCTTTTTCATAATTAATGGTTTAATCAGGTTTTATTTATTTTATTCCTTCTTGCATGAGATTTATTCTGATAATCTGTTTTAACTGATTATATGTTATTTAATCTTTTAATTTGATTTGGCCAATTGAATTAATTTGATTAATATCATCTGCTAGATTAAGATATAGTATTAAGTAAACGATATTATATCTGATCATAGGTAGTGATTAATAGTATTTAATTGTGGACAAGCTTTTGAATATTATTAAGATTATTAGAAGGCAAGTTAAATAATTCCTGATTGTGTAATTGTTGCTTGGAATAACCTAATTCTCTAATTCTTCATGCTGCTGTTATATTAAATCTAGACTGATAGTTCTAGGTTATATAATAGTTAGAGTCTTTTGAGGCGATTGTCACATTAGATTTACACATAAGGAGAATTTCGGATAATTAGCGATTGCGGTTATCTAGGGTTATTAATCTCATTGAAGGGTAAATATTATCAAACTTGACTTTTCCATGATTGTGATGAGGTGATACTGAACTGAAGAACTGAAGCTTTTTATTCATTGATCATTCTTAATTACCTGTGTTAGCTTAGTGAAACAAACTCAAAACCCCTCATTAATAGAAATAATAGGAATATTAGAATAAGTAAAAGACTAATTCACTTCTCTGTGGGATCGATCCTTGCTTGTCATTATACTGAGTTTTGTGCTAGTAGAGTGTTAGTAAGGTATTAATTTTGGAGTGTAAAACGACAGCTCCCAAATTTTGGCGCCATTGCCGGGGAAGTGTTATTTATCTTTATTTATTCTTTATTTTACTTTATTTCATTTTATTTTTGTTTATTATTGTAGTTTATGACACGATCCTCTCAATACGGTGATTTGAATTTTGATCCAGAAATTGAGAAAACTGCACGCAGGCTAAGGAAAGAAGCTCGTCAAGCTCGAGGCATCACTGCAGAGTCAGACGAAATTCCATCACCGGGACTCAACATAGCACTTGAATTACTGTCGAATACATCATCCACCGATTCAGAGGAAGAAGAAGAAATGGCGGTGCCAAATAACAATAGAACACTTAAAGAATTAGCCACTTCTAATCTCAATCAACAACCCTTATGCATTGAATATCCTACATTAACTGCTGCTTTTGAACTTAAATCGGGACTAATTCATCTTTTGCCTACTTTTCGTGGTCTCACAGGTGAAGATCCGTACATGCACTTGAAGGAATTCCATGTGGTGTGTTCCACCATGAAGCCACATGGAATAACAGAGGATCAAATCAAGCTAAGGGCATTTCCATTCTCATTGGGAGATCTAGCGAAGGACTGTCTGTACTATCTTCCTTCAGGGTCAATACAGTCATGGAATGACATGAAAAGGCTATTCTTGGAGAAGTACTTTCCTGCTTCAAGAGTTACCAACATCAGAAAGGAGATATGCGGCATTCGACAGTTCAACGGAGAGACACTGTATGAGTATTGGGAAAGATTTAAAAAACTGTGTTCCAGTTGTCCTCCCCATCAAATAGACGATCAACACCTGATTCAGTACTTTTATGAGGGATTATTACCAATGGATCGGAGTATGATCGATGCTGCAAGTGGAGGAGCATTAGTGGATAAGACACCGGAGGCTGCAAGGACTTTAATTGCAAATATGGCTGCTAATTCTCAGCAGTATGGGACAAGGAATGATCGTGCACTTGTAAAAGTGAATGAGATTACCACGAGCAATCTTGAACAACAAATTTTTGATTTGACTGCGATGGTTAGACAATTGGCTATAGGAAATACACCAGCAGCAAAAGTTTGTGGGATTTGTTTAATGAATGGTCATAGTACTGATTCTTGTCCGACATTACAAGACGATGAAACCGCACAGCAAGCTAATGCAGTGGGAAATTATCAAGCACACCCGCAGCGGAAGTATGACCCATATTCAAATACTTACAATCCAGGATGGAGGGATCACCCTAACCTTAGTTATGGAAGAAATAGGCCACCAGCGCAGAGCATGTATCCGGTTAGACAACAAGGGTTCCCACAAGACTCTCAACCAGCTCCACATCAATATCAACCTAGACCGGCAGCTCCTGCAAATTCTGGAACATCTTTGGAAGACATGTTCAAGACATTCATGAGTCAGACACAGCAATTCCAGCAGGAAACGAAAAATTCTGTTCAAGACTTGAGAAATCAGATAGGACAACTTGCCACCACAGTGGGGAGGTTGGATGCTCAGGGTTCAAGAAAATTGCCCTCCCAAACAGTTGTCAATCCAAGGGAGAATGCTAGTGCGATTACACTAAGGAGTGGAAAAGAGTTGGAAGTACCTAAAACAGTGACGAAAATTGAAAAGGCGAAGGCTAGTGATGAGATAGAGACACCGAGGGAAGCTGTTACCCCATCTACTCCAGTTAAGACCCCACCGTTGCCGTTTCTACCTAGAACACACAAGACTTCAAAGAAGGAGGAAAAGGACAAGGAAATCTTGGAAACCTTCAAGAAGGTAGAAGTCAATATTCCTCTTTTGGAGGCCATCAAACAAGTGCCCAGGTATGCAAAATTTTTGAAAGAATTGTGCACTAACAAAAGAAAATTGAAAGATGATGCAAAAGTCACTGTAGGAGAGAATGTGTCAGCAGTGCTTCAAAGAAAAATGCCTCCTAAATGTAAAGATCCAGGAATGTTTACAATCCCATGCAGAATAGGTAATACCAGATTTGAGAAAGCCATGCTAGATTTAGGAGCGTCAATAAATGTCATGCCATTATCTGTATTTTGCTTTCTTTAAATCTAGGACCTTTGAAACAAACTGGTGTTATCATTCAACTTGCTGATCGTACTAACACTTACCCTCAAGGGGTAATTGAAGATGTCTTAGTGCAGGTGAATCAGTTAATATTTCCTGCAGATTTTTACATTGTGGATATGGAAGATGACAGATCTCCAAATCCCTCGCACATCTTACTAGGAAGGCCATTCTTGAAAACAGCAAGGACAATGATTGATGTGCACAATGGGACCTTGACCATGGAATTTGATGGAGAGAAAATTCAGTTCAATATATATGACGCCATGAGGTACCCTAGTGATGTTGATCATGTTTTTGCCATTGACATCATTGATTCTATGGTGCAGGGATCTTTTGAACAAGACCACAGGGAAAGCTTGGAGACGACTATTGCTAACAACTTGGACATGGATAAAGAGGAAGAATTTGACCAGAATCAAGAATTGAAGGAAGTTGTGGTTGCATTGCACTCTTTACCAAAATTCACAGATAAGTATGCAGTTCAATCAATTCAATTGCATATTTCTCATAAAAAATTGTTACCATCTGTGGAGCAAGCTCCAATCTTAGAATTGAAACCCTTACCTGCTCACTTGAAATATGCATATTTAGGGACTAATGAAACTTTACCTGTGATTATTGCTAGTAATCTAACCAAAGTGCAGGAAGAGAAATTGTTGAGAGTTCTAAGAGATCATGTCACAGTGTTTGGTTGGACGATAGCAGATATCAAAGTTATAAGCCCCGCGATGTGCATGCATAAGATTCTTTTGGATGACAGAGCAAAGCCCACGAGAGAAGCACAGCGAAGATTAAATCCACCCATGATGGAGGTAGTCAAGAAAAAGGTGATTAAATTACTTGATGCAGGCATAATCTACCCCATCTCCGACAGTCAGTGGGTGAGTCCGGTACAGGTAGTTCCGAAGAAGTCTGGAATAACTGTCATCACGAATGACAATAATGAGTTGGTGCCCACACGGATACAAACAGGATGGAGAGTGTGTATTGACTACAGGAAACTAAATGCTGTAACCAGAAAAGATCACTTTCCACTTCCTTTTATTGATCAAATGCTAAAACGATTAGCCGAGCATACTTATTATTGCTTTCTAGATGGTTTTTCAGGTTATAATCAGATCGTGATTGCACCCGAAGACCAGGAAAAGACCACATTCACGTGTCCATTTGGTACTTTTGCATACCGGAGGATGTCGTTTGGACTTTGTAATGCACCAGGTACTTTCCAGCGATGCATGGTAAGCATTTTTTCTGATCTTTTGGAAAGTTGCATCGAGGTCTTTATGGATGATTTCACAGTACATGGTGATTCTTTGGATTTGTGCTTGGAAAATCTAACGCGTGTGCTAGATAGATGCTTGGAAACTAACCTTGTTCTTAATTGGGAAAAATGTCACTTTATGGTAGAACAGGGTATAGTGCTTGGTCATGTTGTGTCAGCTAAAGGTTTAGAGGTTGATAAAGCTAAGATAGATATTGTGCCTGCTTTGCCTTACCCCGCTAGTGTGCGGGAGATTCGCTCTTTTCTTGGACATGCAGGTTTCTATCGGCGATTTATCCAAGACTTCTCCAAAATAGCTCTGCTATTATGTAAATTGCTGCAAAAAGATGTGGAATTCCAGTTCGATGAAGCGTGCAAGGAGGCATTTGACATGTTGAAGAGCCTATTGACTTCCGCACCTGTGATTCAACCGCCAAATTGGAATCTTCCCTTTGAAATAATATGTGATGCAAGCAATTATGCAGTCGGAGCTGTTTTGGACCAAAGAGTTGACAAAGCTGTCCATACCATCTATTATGCCTCTAGAACATTGAATGCAGCTCAGATTAACTACTCGACAACAGAAAAAGAACTTTTATCTGTTGTTTTTGCTTTAGATAAATTTCGATCTTATTTACTTGGCACTAAAGTTGTCGTTTATTCTGACCATGCAGCTCTTAGGTATTTGTTGACCAAGAAGGACTCTAAACCAAGGATTATCAGATGGATTCTGCTGTTGTAGGAATTTGACTTGGAAATCAAGGATAAGAAGGGAGCAGATAACTTGGTAGCAGATCATTTGAGTCGATTGATGAGAGATGAGGAGGCACTCCCTTTGCAGGATTCCTTTCCAGATGAGCATCTCTTTTCTATTCAGGAGGAATTGCCTTGGTATGCGAATATTGTTAATTATTTAGCAAGTGCGTATATTCCCAATGACTTTTCTAAAAACCAGAAGGACAAGCTTAGGAGTGATGCTAGACATTATGTTTGGGATGATCCATATCTGTGGAAATTTTGTGCTGACCAGATAATCCGTAGATGTGTGCCTAATACCGAAACATTGTCTATTCTAACTTTTTGCCATTCCTATGCTTGTGGAGGTCATTTTGGACCCAAACGGACGGCTCATAAGGTTTTAGAAAGTGGTTTTTATTGGCCAACAATTTTTAAAGACTCATATCTATTTTGTAAATCATGCGAGAATTGTCAACGAGCAGGTAACATATCACATAGAAATCAAATGCCACAAACTCCCATTTTAATTGTTGAGATTTTTGATGTTTGGGGTATTGATTTTATGGGACCTTTTCCTGTTTCTCATGGTAATATTTACATTCTCTTGGCTGTTGACTATGTTTCTAAATGGGTGGAAGCTAAAGCCACCAGGACTGATGATTCTAAAGTGGTTACAGATTTTGTCAAAACTAACATATTTGTCAGATTTGGAACTCCGAGAGCTATTATCAACGATAGAGGAACTCACTTTTACAACAGGATGCTAGCAGCACTTTTCAGGAAATATAATGTTTTGCATAAGATTTCTACATCTTATCATCCGCAAAGCAATGGTCAGGCTGAAGTATCTAACCGTGAAGTGAAATCCGTTTTGAAGAAGGTTGTCAAGCCAAGCAGAAAAGATTGGAGTCTACGGTTAGAAGATGCATTGTGGGCGTATAGAACTGCATACAAAACCCCCATTGGTATGTCTCCATACAGATTGATCTTTGGGAAGCCATGTCATCTACCCGTGGAGTTAGAACACCGAGCTTTTTGGGCGATCAAGCAATGTAATATGAGTTTGGATGAAGCGGGGATGCATAGGAAGTTCCAGTTACAGGAATTAGAAGAGATGAGGAATGAAGCGTATGAGAGTTCTAGACTATACAAGAATAAGACAAAGGCCTTCCATGATAAGCAGATTTTGAGGAAAAATTTCACCGTTGGACAACAAGTTCTCCTATTTAATTCGAGGCTGAAGTTATTTCCAGGTAAGTTGCGCTCTCGTTGGGAAGGTCCATTTGTTATTACTAATGTGTTCTCTCATGGTGCTATAGATATACAGAATCCAAAGACAGGGAAAGTATTCAAGGTCAATGGACATAGGCTGAAACTTTTTCGTGACAGATTTCCGATGGAGAGTGTGGAGATGATAGACTTAGTGGGTCCGAGTTTTGAGTGATTGAGGAGAATCGATGTCGGGCTAACGACATAAAACAAATGCGCTGTTTGGGAGGCAACCCATGATCTCAGATTTGATTTTTCTATCTCTTCCCTTTTTAGTTTATTAGTTGCATGATAGTTAGTAGTTACTTCATCTTTGCATGATTATCATACATTGGGGACAATGTAAGGTTTGAGTGTGGGGGAGGGGTTTAGGTTTAGGATTAGTTTAAAAATCTGCGTTGTTTTGAAAAAATCTTAAAAAATTTTGTGTTTGGTTAAGTTTTCAAAGGTTTTTGGTTTTAAAATGAAGATTGATGCCATTGATTGAATTTGTTTGATACTAAATTAATTGGTAAATGATGATAATGAAGTTAGGACCCATAGTTGACAGATTTGAATTGAGTTGGTATTGCATGAGTACTTGAGTATGAGATACATGTTTACTTGACTGAGTTAGTTATGGAGTTGACTTTATGCACTGATTTCATGATTTAGAACTGTGTAACTGCTTATCTTGTTTGCAGGACCATGTGAAAAAATTGGAAATTTGAAAAAGAATTGAGAGTAAAAACTGAAAAATTTTGTCTCAAAAAAAAACATGTGGTGGGTTGAGATGGAGCGTAAAACGCATTCACCCATAAACACATGCAACGAGATGGAGCGTAAAACGCACTCGTTGGTGAGAAGAAAAGTGAGATGGAGCATAAAATGCACTCACTTAAGAAAAGAATGAGAAGAGGTGAAATGGAGCATAAAATGCATTCACCTGAATGAAAAAAAATGGATAGCAGAAAGAAAAGAGAAAAAATATGTTCTGGTTTTGAGTCAGTGTGCACGGTTGTTGTTATTCCATATGACCTGAGTTGAGTATTTGTGTTACTCATAGGAGATGCAAATGTAGTTTCAATTTGATTTAGAGATGTTCAGTGGGGAATGATGGGATTATTGTTATGAGTTGATTGATGAGGTATTAATCGAATTTTTGTTGATTGGTGTTAGTATTCATGGATGCTAATTGAATTTAAACCTTTGGGAGTTTGGTTGAATGGAATTCCAATGATTTCAATATAACTTTTGTTTTAGTCTACACGAGGACGTGTAAAGACTAAGTGTGGGGGAATTTGATAAGTGCATAATACTCATTTATTTTCATTCCTTTATATTTAGTTTATTGCATGTTTTATTGTGATTATGCACTTATTAGATTGTTTATTGATTTCAGGAGGATTTAGAGTCAAAAGTGGAAAAAGATGGAAAATCGGAGCCAAAACGAGAAAAGTTGAAAAATTGGAAAATTGTGGTTCTCGCCCCGGCGAGAACTTTGTACTGGAGTTTCTCACCCCGGCGAGAACTTTGTACTGGAGTTTCTCGCCCCGGCGAGAAACCTTCTGCCCATCTTCGCCCCAGCTGATCCAGAGCTCGCCCCGGCCCAACACCATTCTGGAGTTTCTCGCCCCGGCGAGAAACTCAGTGCCAAAATCCTCGCCCCGACGGGAGTTCGCCCCGGCGAGAAAATCAAGCATAAAATCCTCGCCCCGACGAGAAAGGCGGCGTTGACCAAGTTTGACCAGCTTTGACTTTTTGTAATTTTTGAGGATTTCTAATTCAGATTGGATTCTTAATTCTTAAGGACTTAGGATATTATCTTAGGACTATAAATAGATGTTTTTAATTTATTAGAGGGGGATCTTGACAACTACAATTGTAACCTTAATTGGAGAAGATTGAAGGCATGTCAGGCTAGACTCTTACTTTCAGTTCTAAGGGATGTTAAACCTTTTTCATAATTAATGGTTTAATCAGGTTTTATTTATTTTATTCCTTCTTGCATGAGATTTATTCTGATAATCTGTTTTAACTGATTATATGTTATTTAATCTTTTAATTTGATTTGGCCAATTGAATTAATTTGATTAATATCATCTGCTAGATTAAGATATAGTATTAAGTAAACGATATTATATCTGATCATAGGTAGTGATTAATAGTATTTAATTGTGGACAAGCTTTTGAATATTATTAAGATTATTAGAAGGCAAGTTAAATAATTCCTGATTGTGTAATTGTTGCTTGGAATAACCTAATTCTCTAATTCTTCATGCTGCTGTTATATTAAATCTAGACTGATAGTTCTAGGTTATATAATAGTTAGAGTCTTTTGAGGCGATTGTCACATTAGATTTACACATAAGGAGAATTTCGGATAATTAGCGATTGCGGTTATCTAGGGTTATTAATCTCATTGAAGGGTAAATATTATCAAACTTGACTTTTCCATGATTGTGATGAGGTGATACTGAACTGAAGAACTGAAGCTTTTTATTCATTGATCATTCTTAATTACCTGTGTTAGCTTAGTGAAACAAACTCAAAACCCCCCATTAATAGAAATAATAGGAATATTAGAATAAGTAAAAGACTAATTCACTTCTCTGTGGGATCGATCCTTGCTTGTCATTATACTGAGTTTTGTGCTAGTAGAGTGTTAGTAAGGTATTAATTTTGGAGTGTAAAACGATAGCTCCCATTGGTGGAGGTAGATTTTCTATTGTCTCCAGCTTGGCTCGATCTACCGCTAACCCGTTTGACGACACCTTGTGCCCAAGAATTATCCCCTCTTGCACCATAAAGTGGCATTTTTCCCAGTTGAGCACTAAATTGGTCTCCACGCATCTTTTCAAAACCAGGACCAGATTTTCCAAGCAAACTATCAAATGTGTCACCAAACACTGAAAAATCGTCCATGAATACCTCCATGTTGTGTTCAATCATATCTGAGAAAATAGCTATCATGCATCTTTGGAACGTCACAGGTGCATTATATAAGCCAAAAGACATCCTTCTAAAAGCAAAAGTACCATAGGGACACGTGAAGGTGGTCTTTTCCTGATATTCAGGGGCAATAACTATCTGATTATAACCTGAGTAGCCATCCAATAAGCAATAAAACTCATGTCCAGCCAGTCTATCTAACATCTGATCAATGAAGGGTAGAGGAAAGTGATCCTTGCGGGTTGCCTTGTTTAATTTCCTGTAGTCCATACAAACCCTCCATCCGGTCACTGTCTTTGTCGGTATCAATTCATTATTCTCATTTTCTACAACCGTCATACCACCCTTTTTAGGCATGCACTGGACTGAACTCACCCAACTGCTATCGGAGATGGGGTAAATGATACCTGCATCAAGCCACTTCAAAATTTCCTTTTTCACCACCTCTTTTATGATCGGGTTCAGCCTCCTTTGTTGCTCTATCGTTGGTTTGGCATCATCTTCCAAAAGGATCTTGTGCATACAAAATGATGGGCTAATTCCTTTTACGTCTGCGATGGTCCAACCAATGGCTGATTTGTATTCCCGGAGAACTCGAATCAACTTACTTTCCTGCAATTCGCACAGATGCAATAATAACAGGAAAAATAGATGATTCACCCAAATAAGCATACCTCAGATGGCTTGGTAAAGGTTTAAGTTCAAGAGTATGAGGTATTTCAAGAGATAGCTTCAAGCGCTCTAAGGATTTGTCAGTAAGTTCCAAAGGTTCATCAGGAATCTGAAATTTGCGTACTCTCGGCACTGTATCTAAAATTTGAAGAAACTCCATCATCTCAGGGTCATCCATGTCAGCCTCCTCTAATAAAATAGATTCCAACGGATCCTCAGTTAATTTCCTCAAAAACTCGTCATCCATCACTTTTTCCACCACATCTAACCTGAAACACTCTTCCTCATCCGTAGGAAATTTCATGGCTTTGAACACATTAAATGTCACTTCTTAGTCTTGCACATAGTCAGTTCTCCTTTTTGTACATCTATAAGTGTTCTTCCAGTTGCCAAGAAAGGTCTCCCCAATATAATAGGAATGTCTTTGTCCCCCTCATAGTCCAAAATGATAAAATCGGCTGGGGAATATGAATTTATCCACTTTTACCAAGATGTCTTCCACGATACCTCTAGGGTATGTAACCGACCTGTTAGCAAGCTGAAGAGAGATGTTGGTCGATTTCGGTGCAGGTAGACCCAGCTGAACATAAATCGATAACGGCATAAGGTTGATGCTCGCACCCAAATCACACAAACATCTGCTGATTGATAAGCTGCCAATGGTGCAAGGGATAGTGAAACTACCCGGATCCTTCAACTTCGGTGGCAACTTCTTTTACAATATAGCACTATACTCTTCAGTCAATGCTACTGTTTCATAATCCTCCAGCTTTTTCTTCCTTGACAAAATTCCTTTCATAAACTTGGCGTAGCTCGGCATCTGCTCTAAAGCCTCGGCAAACGGTATATTGATTTGCAGCTTTTTAAAGACTTCAAGGAATCTGGAGAATTGTTTGTCTATTTTCTACTTGTGAAATCTCTGAGGATATGGAACAGAAGGGTATACTTCTGCTTACTTTTTATGCTCCTTGTCTTTCTCCTCATTCTCCGTTTCCTTGTCTTTTTCTACCAAGTTCTCTGCAGGAGCTGGGACTGGGGACGGGCACGGCCGCGCTGCCTCCCTTTGTATTTCAGGCGCGGCCGTGCTGCTCTGCTGGAGTTGCTTCCCACTTTGAAGTGTTACAGGTTGACATTGTTCCTTACCATCTCTCTTGGGGTTGACTTCTGTATCACTTGGAAGTACGCTTTGCAGTCGATTGTTCAAGACTTGAGCCAACTGTCCCAACTGATTTTCTAAATTCCTAATTGAAACTGCTTAGCTCTTCACATTCAAATCTACCTGATTCAACAGCTTGTCTTGATCATTCATTCTTTTCTCAGATGTTGTGATAAATCTTGCCAAAGACTCTTCTAAATTTGGTTTTCTTTTTGCATGTTGTGGAGCTTGGTTCTGAAAACCCGGGGGATTTTGTGATCTTGGAGCGGGATTTTGAACTTGAGTGTTATTTCTCTATGAAAAACCCAGATGATTCTTCCACCCCGGATTATATGCATTTTGGTATGGTTGTTGTTGTCGGTTGTAACTCCCCAAGTACTGTACAGATTCCGGATTAATAGCACAATATTCCGTCGGATGTGCACCTGCACATAGCTCACACACATAAGTTGCTTGCTGGACCTTCGACTACGCCAGAGCTTCAATTTTCTTAGACATGGCCGCCATCTGAGCTGTTAATGTAGTGACCGCATCTACTTCCAAAACTCCAGCTACCTTCGACGGATTCATTCTGGAAGTCGGCCATTGATAGTTGTTCGCAGCCATAGTCTCCAACAAGGTGAAAGCTTCATCAAAATTTTTGTCTATAAGTGCTCCCCCTGCAGCTGCATCAATGTTTGTTCGAGTGTTACTATTCAGTCCATTGTAGAATGTCTGGACTTGCAGCCACTTGGGTAGCCCATGATGTAGACATCTTCTCAATAACTCCTTGAACCTTTCCCAAGCCTCGTACAGTGACTCTCCATGACTTTGCTCAAAGGTAGAAATCTCGTTTCTTAACTTAGCAGACTTAGCCGGCGAAAAGAATTTTGCTAGGAATTTCTGCGCCAAGTCATCCCAAGTTGTGATGGACCCCGGTGGAAGCGAGTGCAACCAACTCTGTGCTTTATCCCTGAGTGTAAACGGAAACAAACGTAGTCTCACCGCATCATCAGTTACATTGGGATATTTGAAGGTATCACAAATCTCTAGAAAGCTAGCCAAGTGTTCATTAGGATCATCATTGGCTAATCCCCCAAACTGCACCACATTCTGAAGCATATGAATTGTCCCCGGCTTGATCTCAAAGGAAGTAGTAGTGATAACTGGTTTCGTGATGCTTGATTTGATTTCGTCTATCTTAGGCATAGCATAGTCCCTCAAAGATTTTTGTTCTTCGTTAGCCATTGCCTCTTTCTCGATTGTCTCACGGCAAAACTTTCTTAACTTACGTAACTTGTTTTCAAGATTGTCCTCACTCTGCATAAGTTCCGGCTGCTTTGATCGTGTTTGCATAAACAACCGAGATCACCTCTAACAGGAAGTAAAAAGAAAAACAATGTTAGCTAAAACTGAATTAATTAAATTTAAAACTTGAAATTATAGACACAATTGTTCCCCGGCAACGGCGCCAAAAACTTGTTTGCCTAAATCTATACTAGCAAAATACGCAAGTATACGCAGTCCACAAGTAATAAAGTGAAAGTAGAGTATCGTCCCACAGAGAAGAATTGATTCTATAATGACAATTCCAAATTTAAATCAAACCAATTTTAGTAAACAAATAATTGATGATTTCTGAAGTTTTGAATTTAACTAATTAATTCTAAATTAAATTACTACCACTAGTTTGAAAACAGATTTTTAAAGACTTGAGACTATAACTTCACTTAATGCTTTATCTTGTTCAATACACTTCCCTTCAAATTATGCTAGTTATTTTGGATTGTTAACCAGGAACTCATCTCTATTTATAATCATCTCTCAATGTTTTATAAATAACTTAACTTAAATCCACAATTAATAGACTCAAGTTAATCACCCTAGATAACTAATTCACTATATTTCTATGTGAATTACAATTAAAAAATGATTTAAAGTCCAGGTTCCCTATTTTGATTACATGCGGTGAATAGGTATATGTTTATCCTAAACACAAATTATGAATTCCATCGACAGCATAAGACACAATCACATGCTATTATGGTCAGATCTAATTCTATACTTCATCTTTCAAGTTCATATAGAATATCCCAGTAATTATTGACCAGATAATTAAGCAATTCAGCACAAACCATAATAGACAATCCAAAAATAACTAATCATACTATTCAAAGAAGCATGATATTCAAGACTACGCATTAATATCCATTATAGCCTTAAAAGAAATTTAGTTCATAACTAAACTAAAATTCATCATCCAAAAGTTTAATAACATCAAAAGTTTAGAGTAGAAAGAAAAGAGAAGAAACACTGTAAGCAATCCTTCAATCTCTGCCCTGCTCCTCCTTGCTATCAACTTGCTTCAAGTCTTCTCAAATTGCTCAAAACTAGGGTTTTCTAATAGATATCTCAATTATCAACTAGAAAACACCTATTTATAATATCTGATAAAACCCCTAATTAATTACATAGTTTCAAATCCAAGTTCCAATCAAAACCAATTAAAACATCTGAAAAGTCAAATTTGCCCTCACTCGAACCGGCGCGGCCGTGCCTAGATTAAGCTTGAAAGGCGCGCGACCGCGCTACTCTGCCAGCAATTTTTTTTCTAAGTCTGAAGTCAGGCGCGGTTGCGCTGCACCCTAGTTCATTTGGGCGCGACCGCGCTGCCCTGCTACTCTACAATATCAGCAACTCAGCAACAGCAATAACACAATCCCACCAATTCTCGCCAAACTCAATCCCAACACGCGCAACCTACAAAAACACATAAAAATACATGAAAACACCTATTTATAATATCTGATAAAATCCCTAATTAATTACACAGTTTCAAATCCAAGTTCCAATCAAAACCAATTAAAACATCTAAAAAGTTAAATTTGCCCTTACTCGAACCGGCGCGGCCGTGCCTGGATTAAGCTTGAAAGGCGCATGGCCGCGCTACTCTGGCAGCAATTTTTTTTCTAAGTCTGAAATCAGGTGCGGCCGCGCTGCACCTTAATTCATTTTGGGCGTAACTGCGCTGCCCTGATACTCTGCAATATCAGCAACTCAGCAACAGCAATAATACAATCCCACCAATTCTCGCCAAACTCAATTCCAACACGCGCAACCTACAAAAACACATAAAAATGCATGAAAAGTAACTATATACCATGGAAATAAACAATAATTCGCATTCATTGGCATCTGATTCGTAGGTATAAAACCTACTCATCATTAACTCATCATTTTGGTTTTTCACAACAGTTATTCCAATCTTTTTAGGAACCACTTGAACTGGGCTAACCTAACTACTGTCCGAAATGGGGTAAATTACTTCAACTTCAAGAAGTTTAAAAATTTCTTGTTTCACCACATCCATCATAGGTGGGTTCAATCTTCTTTGTGGTTGGCATGCAGGTTTCGCCTCCTCTTCAAGTAATATCCGGTGCATGCATGTGGAAGGGCTAATGCCTTGAATGTCAGCAATTGTCCAACCAATAGCCTTTTTATGCTCCTTCAAAATCTGTACAAGTTTCTCTTCTTGTGATTCACTAAGTGAATTAGAGATGATCATTGGTAACGTTTTTGTTTCTCCAAGGAACACATATTTGAGATGACTGGGAAGAGGCTTCAAATCTGGAGTAGGTGCCTACAACATAGATGGTAGATATTTTTTATCAGAGATTGGCAAATCCATATAAAAAATATTATCTATCTTTGGATTTTCATTCAGAGTTGCCACAATCTCTTGCAATTCTGTGTTCAAGGTTGATTTCGCACTCTCCTCGTCAATGTTCTTACTAAGTGCAATCTCCAAGGCAGATTCTCCATCAAGTTCAAATGCATCATGTGCTAAAGAATCAATCACATCAATAGAATAGATAGAGTTATCGCCACTAGGATATCGCATGGTATCATAAATATTAAACTTGACAATTTTGTCATCAAATTCCATTGACAATGTACCACTATGAATATCAATTTTTGTCTTGGATGTCTTTAAAAATGGTCTTCCTAACAAAATAGGTGCATTTTGATCACCATTTTACATATCAAGCACATAAAAATCCGTAGGAAAATCAATTCATTGACTTGCACAAGAACATCCTCAATTACACCTCTAGGATAAACATTAGATCTATCAGCCAATTGAATTACTGTACCAGTTTTACTCAAAAGTTCAAGTGACAAAGAAGCATATATAGAATATGGCATGACATTAATAGATGTTCCTAAATCTAACATGGCTTTTTCAAATCTAGTGCTACCTATTGTGCAAGGGATAGTGAACATACCCGGATCTTGACACTTAGTAGGGAGTTTTCTTTGAATAATAGCTGCGACATTTTTCCCTACTTTTACTTTTTTATATCTTTTAAGTTCCTGCTTCCTCTTATGTGTACACAATTCTTTCAAAAATTTAGCACAACGAGGTACTTGTTTAATAGCATCTAATAATGGAATGTTTACCTCGCATCTACGAAACTTCTCATACAAATCTGAATACTTATCACTTTTCCTGTTTTCAGTTAAAACATAAGGAAAAGGGGGTATAGGTTTATATTCAGAGAGGGGAGGAAATTTACGCTTCGGTGCACCTTCATCACTCTCATTTCCACTGTCTGTTTTACCGTTATTTGCTTCTTCTTTACCCTCATCTACATTGCTCCTTTGGTGTAGGTACTAACTTTTCTAGAATTTCTAACTCTCTACCACTTCTCAAAGTGATGGCGCTTGCATTCTCTTTTGGATTCACCACTGTTTGAGAGGGTAATTTCCTTGAACCTTGCTCCTCCAAACGACTGATTGCAGTTGCCATTTGTCCCACTTGTGGGTCTAAATTCTGAATACTTGCCCTTGTTTCCTGTTGAAATTGCAAAGTGTTAGTGGTAAGAGATTTAACAATATCTTCTAAAGACATACTAGAGTTAGAAGATTGGCCCTGTTGTTGTTGTCTGGGATAGGGCTGCTTGTATTGCTGAAAATTTGGGACGTTTTGATTTGCAGGCTGATTTGCTTGAGGATTCCCGTAGCTAAAATTAGAATGATCCCTCCATCCAGGATTATACATGTTTGAATAAGGATCATATTTTCTTTGGGGTTGTCCAAAAAATCCTCCTACTGCATTTATTTGTTCAAAGGACTCCTCTTGAAGGGTTGGGCACATATCTGTTGGATGTCCTACTACCGCACAAATTCCACAAGCTTTCACCTGTTGTGGATTACCTACAGCCATTTGACGAATAAGAGATGTTAGACTCGCAATTTGTTGTTCAATTGAAGAAATTTGTACCTCACTAGCATTCCTGAGTGCAAAATCAAGTCTAGTGCCAAATTAATGAGAGTTAGCCGCCATATTCGTAATGAGATTCCTTGCAGCCTTGGGAGTTTTATCCACCAAGGCTCCTCCACTCGTAGCATCGATCATGCTTCTATCGGTAGAAGTAAGTCCTTCATAAAAAGTATTGAATGAGAAGTTGTTCACTTATTTGATGATGGGGGCAACTTGTACACAATTTCTTGAAGCGTTCCCAATATTTGTGTAAAGATTCTCCATTATTCTGCCTCACGCCACAAATTGACTTCCGAATGTTGGCTGCTCGTGAAGCGGAAAAATATTTCTCCAAGAACAATCTTTTCATCCCTTCCCATGTTGTGATACTCCCAGAGGGTAAATAGTTGAGCCAATCATTTGCCAAATCCTTTACAGGGAATGGAAAGGCTCTTAATTTGATTTGCTCCTCGATAACTCTGGTCGGTTTCATACTCGTGCATACCACATGAAATTCCTTCAACTGTTTATGTGGATCTTCACCTGCCAAACCATGAAAAGTAGAGAGAAGATGTATTAGTCCAGATTTCAATTCAAATTGAGTATTATTATCAAGATTGGGAAAAGTTATGCATAATGGTTATTGATCTAAGTTCGGAGCTTCAAGTTCCTTCAAAGTTCGATTCGCTGCCATAACCTCCTTCTCTTCAAAATTTCTTCGAGCTTCCTTCCTTAATCTGCGAATAGTTCTCTCTATCTCTGGATCACACTTTAAATCACCTTGATTAGTAGATCAAGTTTCGGGCATAAATAATCAAGGAAATTCAAATTACTTATGAAAAATTATTAAAATAAAATAAGGATAACAAAAATATAAAAATAAACTAAAATCACTCCCCGGCAGCGGCGCCAAAATTTGGTGTGCTGTCGCAGGCAACCAAAAATAAAATCTCACTGCGAACAATAATTATGTAGTAGTGCAAGCAAGAGTCGATCCCACAGAAAATGATTAATCTATTTTTATATTTTGTATGCCAGAAAAGGGGGTTTTGAATATGATTATTAAAGTAAACTAAAAATAATGCAAAATAATTTATTAAAGTAAATCAGAGAAAATAAACCTTGGATTAGATCAATTTCCACCTCAAAAATTTACACTGATCATTGACTCAAGCATAATCAATTAATATTTTGAATATTCACCGTTAGAATCAATTCACCATTTTGAATTATTCCGTGTTTTTAATTTTAGTTAGAAAGAAACAAGCGATCTAAATAACCCTAACTACTAAATAACTTCAGAAAAACGCTAAAAATTTAATCTAATAGATGCTTTAAAAATTAAAAAATCGATAAAGCAAAACAACACAAACATAAGCGGTTGCATTTAATTTAGTTGGGTATTCTTCCTAAGATATAATAATCTCATGATCTACAGTCAATTATTAACCTTAGTTGCTTCACAAATTAGAGTGACCAAACAATTATGGATTTGATATCTAATTTAGCAGTAGATTTCTACGAATAATAAACTAGCGTGCACTCTAGTAATTAAACATATCAATCATAGAATTCAAGCACAGAAGAATAATCAATACTCAAAATAATAATTGAACAATCAAAATCAATTAGATCTCACAGTGTAATACTTTTGAGGTTTCCGTCTCCTTAATCCAAGAACAAGAATTTAGTTGCTCATAGTCATGAAAATCTCCAAAGAATAATAGAGAGAGAAATATTTTTATTTATTGAATGAAGTGTTATGTCCATTACATCAACCTTGACCCCTTATTTATACTACTTAAAAGTAATCCTAACCTTAATAACAAAAGAAACAAATTATATTACAATCCAACTTAAAATTGGAATTGAAATCCTAATTAAATAAAATCCTAATTACATTAATATTAAAATTAGTCTTCTAGAACCTACTTCTTTTTGTTCCTTAAAGAAATCAGATTGCCAAGATTGAATTCCCATAATGGTCGCGTACTATATTCCTTCCTTGCCGCGTTCGGAAATAAGCTGAATCTAAATCTAGTTATGATACTAATTGTTGAATCCTTGAGCTGCTAGGAATCCCGTAATTCTCCTCCAATTTGAAAAGGAATCCGTGAATATGAAAATACCATGTAGGTCCACGTGCTTGCTTATTTAATGTTTCTTTCCTTTGCATGCATAAATAAATTGGCTCCTGAATAACCTTTAGCCATGATATATTATGGTGTACTTGCTGAATATGTTAATTTATAAGGCCCACCTCCTTTTAACGTGAATAACCAAATAGGATTCGCGCATGGTTACTGAACATGAATGTAATCCATGGCCCACATGAATAACTTGTGTATTATTACAATTTTACCCCTCCAAAGCACTTCTAAAGTCACGGACTCCTTTAATTGTACCTAAAATAAAAATATAAGAATAATGAGTGTATTTAGGCACAAAATAAATATAAAAGATAAATTATTAAGGGATAAAAATGTAACATATTTTATTTTCATCAGTGTTCATGTGTTTAATTGTTTTACTTTAATTGTTCATTACATGCTTCAATTCGAATTGTAAAACTTAATCTTAATACTTGAGCATATATATTTCATCAGAAAATTATCAGTTTCAACTCAGGTCACTATTTGGTATAAGTAAATTAATTTACAAAAACTATTAGTAAACTGTTTTTTGATAATTCTGAAAATCTGGTGATATAACAACCGAATTCGTGAATACAGTAGACTGCATTCTTAACATAACCTTATATTTTAAATATCAGATATCACTTGTTCCACACTTATTCAACCCCCCTTCTAAGTGTCCATATCTAAATTTCATTTGCTATCAGAGCTTGGCTCTACAATTATCTTGGTCTTAAAGATGACTTGTAGGGAAAGATTTTGCTATGGCATAATTTGGGAGTAATATCCAAGAGGGGCAATCAACTAATAGACCACCATTGCTTTATGGAACGGAAAATTATAACTTTTAGAAATTCCGGATGAGGATCTATCTCAAAAGGAATCCTTAGGAATGGTGGGTCGTGGAGAATGGACCAGTTATTCTACGGAAGGATGATGGTACACCAAATACATTAATGGAGATGGACTCAACCGAGGTTACATGACATCCTATGATTCCAAAGCCATGAACACACTCTTTAGTGGAATGATGAAATTAGAGATTGATAAAGTATCTTTATGCAACTCGACAAAGGAAATATGGGACACACTGAAAGTTAGCCATGAAGGAACTTCAAGAGTTAGAGAAGTAAAGCTAAGCATGCTCATGCATGGTTACGAGATGTTCAAGCTTGAAAAAGATGTAACTGTCAAAGAGGCACAAACAAGATTCCTAACACTTATGAATTTCTTGAAGCTTCTTAACAAATTCATTCTACAAAATTCCCAAAAGATTTGCATCAAAAGTAACAACCCTTCAAGATTCTTCTAATATTTCTTTTATGGATACATTAACATTGTTTAGTGAGTTAGAAGAATATAAACATTAATTAAAAAGATATAATGAGGAGAAAACTCCTAGAAAGAAAGTGTTAGCCCTTAATGCAGAAATGAAGAAGACTCAAATGATGATTCGGATGAGAAAATTGCTATGATCTCAAGGAAGCTCAAAGGATTACTACAAAGGAAGAACAAAGGAGAATCAAACCTCAAGGACACTAAAAAGAACAAAACACTTGTTACTTGAAATGATGATGAGTCCGACGTGGAGGTTGATGCAAATAATGAAATAGCTCAAGTGTGCTTCATGGGAGTTAGATAAGAATTAAGTGAGGTAATCATTTCAGATTATGATTTCTTGAAACAAGAAAATGAAAAATTAAAAGAAAAAATATGTACTTAAAAGATTTAATAAATACATTAATGAATGAAGTTGATACACTAATTAAAGAAAAGAAAGAAATTGAAACACCATCACAAAAAGAAAGAATATTAATTACTCAGACTGATTACTTAGATAATTACAACAAAATTCTTTATAACAAGGTAAATCATTTGAATAGTGAAATTGAGAAATTAAAAAATGAAGTAAAAATGAGAGATGTTTGTATTGATGCATTTAGTGGTGATACTCATATTGAAAAACTTCATCTAACAAATTACAAGAAGAAATATATTCACTAAAATTATCATTAGCTAGGTTTGTTCAAAGTGAAGAAAATCTAAATGTCATGTTATGTAAACAAAGACCTAGTCTTAAAAGACAAGGAATTGGCTATAGTTCAATACATAAAAAGAGTGATATAAAAATATTAAAATCTAAATCTCAATTTAAATTTAATTAGTTATTACTCTCCGTTTACGACTCGTAAAAAATGACGCACAAAAGGACATCTAAATGTTAACTGTTCAACAAACAAGAAGAATGGAAAAATCAAAAGTATATAGATTAAAAAGGGTGATTTGCATGTAACTAACCTAAATGGACCCAAAAATATATGGGTACCAAAATGATGAATTGTTATAGGTACATCTCAAAGCAAAAATAAAATAAAATAGGGAAGTGGAACGAAAGAATAGAACGCTTCAAACGACTTGAACATTGTTACAAGAAAAGATGAAGATGCAGGAATTCCGGAAATTGTTACAATTCCAGTAAACTAGACAGACCAATAAAGTATACTGGATAAGCAGAAACAGCATACTGGATTCGACAAATAAAAAGAGCAGAAACTCCAGTAAATTTGATAAATCAATCAGGCAGATTGAATAAGAAAAAACAACAGACTAGATTCGACAAATAGAAAGAATAAGAGGCTGAAACATCTTCAAGCAATGAAAAACTTACCAATCCTGATTTTATCATCCAAGCCCCAAGAGCTTGGTATGAGAGGTTAAGTAAATATCTTCTCTCAAATGGGTTCACTCAAGGTAAAATCAATTCTACATTATTTATTAAGCATGAAAATAAAGATATTATTGTGCAAATATATGTAGTTGATAATATTTGGTGCTATTAATAATTCTCTTTGTGAGTGGTTTTCTAAGTGTATGCAGTAGAAGTTTGACATGAGCTTAACGAGAGAACTTAACTAATTTTATTTGGGACTCTAAAAAAAGCAAACAAAGGATGATATTTATATACATCAAACTTAATACACAAAAGAGTTACTCAAAAGAGTTTGGATTTGAGAAATCTAAATCAAATGCTACACCAATGAGTACATCTATTAAATTTATGTTCGATGATAAAGGTATTGACGTAGAGGTAACTAAATATGAAGGTATGATTGTTTACTTGAATCTATGTTGTTAACTAATTTTATGAAAATAAATCAAGAAAATGCTTAAATTTAAATCTTTTAATCACTTGGGAAAGATTTTTGGATTCATATATGGCAGTCGTTATCAGTATTTAAAGCAACCATGATTCCTACTACGGGTATATATCATTTTTCAAGGTCCTTCCTTTCTTTTTGATTGATGACAAAGGGGGAGAAAAATTATGATATGGTTGATCATATGTTATATGGAATATGTTTGATCACATATTATATGGATATGCTATGTGGAATATGTTTGATCACATGTTATATGGATATGTTATGTTTGATCATGTTGAAACAGATTGCGGTATAAGAAGCTGGAAGCTTATTTTATTATGTCAAGAATATTTTAATATATGCATGGTTTTAGGGGGAGCCATAATTATTATATTATTGTCATAAAAAGGGGGAGAATGTTGACTTGGTCATATTCCAACCTTAGGTTTTGATGATGAGTTTATCATTGTACTAAATGTTTACTCATGCATTTAGAGGATATTAAGTGAGACAAACAAAAGATTTATTGAGGCCTTGGTTTTGAAAAAAATTGAAGACATGAAGACTTGAAAATTTGCTTGAGTCATTAAGAAATCAATGTAAGATCCTAACTTTAACTATATCTCAATCAAGGTTTTAGGATTTACATTGCATGAAAATAATCATGGTAGTAATTAATTAATAATATTGAGCTTTCAAAATTAATAAGGATTAACCATTTGGTAATGGTATCTAATTTTGAAAAGTTGATTCTTAAATTATTCCCATAATTAAATGAACTAATAACAAATTTTGGAGAGATTCCTAAAAATAATCTGTTACCATATATCTTGGGATTGAGTTGTCCGTTATTAAGTTATTTGAATTTTACATAAATCACTAAATTGATTGAGTTGTCCATTGTTTGGTCAAATTAATTGATACATAATAAAAGATGTTGATTAAACTGATTCCATAAATAATGGTGTCTAATTGATTGGAGCTATCTAATTGATTCCATATTAATGCTGCCCATCCGATTTGGAAAATGAGCTAATCAATTGATTCCTTAATGTGCTGTTCATACGATTGGTTAAAAGGAATAAGTAATTGATTTACCTCCTTTTATATTAAAGGTACTTATCATGTGATTAAGAAAATCTTGCTTGATATTGTAACTGATGAATATACATTCCTTAAGAAGCGTGATTCATTTCTTATCATGAGTGGCTAAAAATCAGTTAGCGACTAAGCTTAAACAATAACATGGTTGGGCAATTAGATTATTGCCTTATATCTTTCCTGATTGCTTATGGACTTCATCATATATTATAGGATAATTAGCAAATCAGATTGTGGCTTAATAGTCTAACAGATATAAAATCAATTAGCTTTCTGATTGGACAAAACTTTCTCTCTAATTGATTTTTCTTCAAACGACTATAATATTCCTCTCTTACATAAATGGGTTCAGCCGTGAGTTGCAATAGAGAAGCAGAACAACAAAATATATATTCTGAAAAATCATCTCTTCACATATACTTTATAAGGGCTGCAAAAATTTCAAGTGTGAAGTATTAAAAAGGTTGTTGCGCACTTCAACTTTATTGCTAATTTCAGCTTCAATATACTGCGCTTAAACTGTTGATATATTTATATTTTATATTGATCATTGCATATTAGTTAAGCCTGAATTGTTATATATTTATTGCTTAGATCATAGTTCATATTGTATTCATATTGTTTCAAGGTTATTTAATAGACTAGGGTTTTTAGTCTATTGGTTGTAAATCTGGGTTGGGTTAGAGTTTGCTACAAGCAAGTCTAAGGAAGCATAAGTGTTTGGGGTACATAAGTGTACGAGGTGAGAAAAGTGCTCAAGTAAGTATAAGTACTCAAGGGGTGCATAAGTGCACAAGGTAAACAAAAGTGTTCGGATAATTTATAAACTTGTTGTGTAACAGTGTTATATTGATTAATAAAGTGAGTCTCCAATACTAGTTGGTATTAGATGTGAATTAGGCCACTACAGTAGAGATTAGAGGTCGAACCACGTAAAAATCCTTTATATTCATATGTTTAATTGTTTTACTTTAATTGTAAATTACATACTTCAATTCGAATTGTAAAACATAATCTTAATATTTGAACATATATATTTCATCAGAAAATTATCAGTTTCACCTCAGGTCACTATTTGCTATAAGTAAATTAATTTACAAAAACTGTCAGTAAACTATTTTCTGATAATTCTGAAAATCTGGTGATATAACAATCGAATTCGTGAATACAGTAGACTGCATTCTAAACAGAACTTTATATTTTAAAAATTAAATATTACTTCTTCCACACTTATTCAACCCCTATTCTAAGTGTGCATATCTGAATTTTAGTTAGACAGGTGATAAGTATAAAATTTGTTATGTTTTTATCTCTTAATATCTAGTCTTTTATACTTATTTGGCACCTAAATGTACTCACTATTCTTATATTTTGATTTAGGTTGCAAATGGAGCCATTAAATGAAAACTGTGTTATTGTCACACTTTTGGATTGTTTTGAAATTCGTCTGTCTGCTTGAGGCTCAATTTTATACTTGATCAGGCCTTATTCTCTCAAAACTCAAAGAAGGAAAATTGTAAATCTATTTCTTAGCTTTCCGGATCATCTTAAAACGCCTAAATCGAAGCTCGGATGAGAGAGTTATGACCATTTTACCCACATACGTCAAAGTTGAAAATTTCAGAAAATTAAGCTTTTGGACAGATTGACCTTTGGGGCTTCGGTTGAGATTTGAATTGTGTTAAAGTTCCCAAATGAAAATGTGGTCTTCTTGAAGTTTTTAGTAGACTTCTCAAGCTTTCTAGAATGGTATGGTGAGCAAAAATCCGAGTTCATTTGGGCCTCCAAACATTGCTTTTTAGACAGCTGATCTGAATCCCGTATTGACTGGATTCCTGTTCGGACCAGTTGGAGTATTTGGGCCATAAATTGAGCTTCCCAACTCCAACTCAGGTGATTCAAAAGCCCAAATTCATTACAAACTCCAGGGCTACAACTTTTCTTCTTTGCTCAAGTCCAAAATCGGCAGTCTACTAATTCAAAATTAGCTTGCAAGGTGCTGATCAATTTTGGTGTCAAATTTTGACTTCTTATGAGGTGCACGTTTTTGGGTTTTTGATTGCCTTAGATGGCTGATTCACATGACCAAGATTAGTTGTTGAATCTTGACATCTTGTACACTTGAGTGCCTATAAATACCAAGTGAATCTAGGCTTGTATTTTGCTAATTCACATACTAATACATACCATCTTCTTCATCTTCTCCATCTTCTCTAAATTCTAGTGTAATTAGTCGGGAAAGAGGATCACCTCCATAGTGAGGTTGTTGTCCTCACCCCTTTTATAAATTAGTAGGGAAAGAGGATCACCTCCATAGTGAGGTTGTCGTCCTCACCCCTTTTAGAATTCAAGAAAATGTTAATTGGACTTAATATGTTAGGCTAGTTCCTTTACTCAGTTCGAAGGGGATGTTGAACCTTGTTTACATGTAATGGTTTGATTAAGTATAAGCTATTTATTCCTTCTTACATGAAGTTCATTCTTGATAATCTATTTTAATTGTTGAATGATATTTATTCCGATTGGTTTAATGTGATCGGTTAAGTCAATTTGATTAATCTCATCTGCTAGATTAAGGGACAATATTACGTGTAATTGATATTGTTCCTATTCATAAATAGCAATTAGTAATACATGATTGTGGTCAAGATTTTGAGTATTGCTATGATTATCGGAAGACAAGTTAAATAATCTGAACTTGTCTGATTGTTGCTTGGATTAGTCTAATTCCCTAGTTCTTAATACAACTATTATATTAAATCTAGAGAGCTTGTTCTAGGTTGTATAATGGTTAGAATCTTGTGAAGAGCTTGTTTCATTAAGTGATAATCTAAGGGGAGTTTCGGGTAGCAGAGCTTGTTGCTACCTAGGGCCATTAATTTCATTGAAGGATAAATATTGTTTTACTTAATTATTCTATTGTTGTAAAAAGGTGATACTGAATCGGAAGAACTGAAATATTTAATTAATTGGTTATTCTTATCACTTTAAATTTTGTTCTTGATAATTAGTGAAATCAAATTATAAACCCCTCCTTTTTGGTAAACAAAGCATAATTTTAGACTAATCACTCTCTGTCGGATCAACTCTTACTTGCACTGCTACATTATTATCTTTCACAGTAAGGTTTTATTTTTGGTTGCTTGCGACAGCACACCAAATTTTGGCGCCGTTGCCGGGGAGTGATTTTAGTTTATTTTTCTTTGTTATCATTATTTTTGTCTTTATTTTATTATTATTTTTTTTGTACTCAGGTAATTTGAATTTCCTTTGATTGTTTATGTCCAAAACTCGATCTACTAATCAAGGTGATTTAAAGTGTGATCCAGAAATAGAGAGAACCATTCGTAGATTAAGGAAGGTAGCTCGGAAAAATTGTGAAGAAAAGGACACCATGGCAGAAACCCGAACTTTGAAGGAGCTTGCGGCCCCTACTTTGAATCAACAACCTTTATGCATAACCTTCCCTAATCTAGATGCTAATACTCATTTTGAATTAAAATCTGGACTAATACATCTTTTACCTACTTTTCATGGTTTGGCAGGTGAAGACCCTCATAAACATTTGAAGGAATTTCATGTGGTATGCACAAGTATGAAGCCTACAGGAGTAACGGAAGAACAAATCAAGTTAAGAGCCTTTCCATTTTCTCTAAAAGATTTAGCTAAAGATTGGTTTTACTATTTACCCTCCGGAAGTATCACAAAATGGGAAGAGATGAAAAGATTATTCTTAGAAAAATATTTCCCCGCTTCAAGAGCAGCCAACATTCGAAAAGAAATTTGTGGTGTGAGGCAGAATAATGGAGAAACCCTCTACGAGTATTGGGAACGTTTTAAGAAACTATGTGCAAGGTTCCCCCATCATCAAATTAGTGATCAACTCCTCATCCAATACTACTATGAAGGTCTTTTATCTACAGATAGGAGCATGATTGATGCTGCTAGTGGAGGAGCTCTGGTGGACAAGACTCCCGAGGCTGCAAGAAATCTCATTGCAAATATGGCAGCCAATTCTCAACAATTTGGCAGTCGACTTGATTTCTCACCTAGGAATGTGAATGAGGTAAAAATTTCTGCTATTGAACAACAAATTGCAAGTCTAACTTCTCTTGTTCGTCAAATGGCTACAGGAAACATGCCAGCAGCAAAAGCTTGTGGTATTTGTTTGTTAACAAATCACAATACATATGCATGCCCAACACTGCAAGAGGATGATAATATGCAACAGGCAAATGCAGTGGGGAATTATCAAGGACAACCTCAGAGAAAATATGATCCTTACTCTAACACTTACAATTCCGGATGGAGGGATCATCCCAATTTGAGCTATGGAGGTACTAGGCCACCAGTGCAAGGTGTTTTCCCAAATTGGTAGCAAAGTTTTCAACCAGCTCAACCACAATACCAACCTAGACAAGCTGCTCCTGTTAATTCTGGAACATCTCTTGAAGACATGTTCAAGGCATTCATGAATCAAACACAACAATTCCAGCAAGAGACAAGGACTTCCATCCACAATCTAGAAAATCAGATGAGTTAACTTTCTACGACAGTTGGTCGATTGGACTCTCAAAGTTCAGGGAAGCTACCTTCTCAAACTATTGTCAATCCGAGAGAGAATGCATGTGTCATAACTTTGAGGAGTGGAAAACAATTGGAAGCACCAAAAGTTACTTATGAACTTGAGGAAGATAAGGCTAAGGAGGATGCAGAAATATCAAAGGTAAAACCTAACACTCATGTTCAACTAAAGACTAATCCTTTACCTTTTCCTCCCAGGAATCCTAAAACTTCAAAAAAGGATGAGCAAGAAAAAGAAATTCTAGAAACTTTCAGGAAGGTAGAGGTGAATATTCCTTTACTAGATGCAATTAAGCAAGTGCCTAGGTATGCAAAATTTTTGAAAGAATTATGCACTTACAAAAGAAAATTAAAAAATGATGAAAGAGTCATTGTTGGTTAGAATGTATCAGCAGTCCTTCAAAGAAAAATGCCCCCTAAATGTAAAGATCTAGGCATGTTTACAATTCCATGTAGAATAGGTAATACCAGATTTGAGAAAGCTATGCTAGATTTAGGAGCTTCAATTAATGTCATGCCATTATCTATTTTTGCTTCTTTAAATCTAGGTCCTTTAAAACAAACTGATGTTATTATTCAATTGGCTGATCATACTAACACTTACCCCCAAGGGGTAATTGAAGATGTCTTGGTGCAGGTGAATGAACTAATCTTTCCTGCAGATTTTTACATAGTGGATATGGATGATGATAAATCCCCAAATCCTGCACATATACTTTTAAGGAGACCATTCTTGAAAACAGCAAGGACTATGATTGATGTGCACAATGGAACCTTAACCATGGAGTTTGATGGTGAAAAGATACAATTCAACATATATGAGGCCATGAGGTATCCTAGTGATATTCACCCTATTTTTGCTATTGATGTACTTGACTCTTTAGTGCAGAAGTCTTTTGAACAAACACAAAGGGAAAGTTTGGAGGTTGCCATCACCAACAGTCTGGAATTAGATAAAGAAGAAGAGATTGAGCAAAATCAGGACTTGAAAGAGACTGTAGCTGCATTACATTCTTTACCTAAAACCTCAACTAAATATGCAGTTTATTCTATTCAATTGCCTAGTTCTCATCAAAAGTTATTACCATCTGTTGTGCAGGCCCCAACCTTAGAACTGAAACCATTACCTGCACACTTGAAGTATGCATTCTTAGGGAAGAATGAGACGTTACCAGTGATTATTGCTAACAATCTAACCCAAGTACAAGAGGACAAACTGCTCAGAGTCCTAAGGGACCATATAACAGTCTTTGGTTGGACTATAGCAGATATCAAAGGTATCAGTCCTGCTACGTGCATGCATAGAATCCTTTTAGAAGATGGAGCCAAGCCCACTATAGACGCATAAAGAAGACTTAATCCACCCATGATGGAGGTAGTGAAGTAGGAGGTGCTGAAATTACTTGATGCAGGTATAATTTATCCCATCTCAGACAATCAATGGGTAAGTCCAGTACAGGTAGTACCAAAGAAATCTGGAATCACAGTCATCAAAAACGATGATAATGAGTTGGTGCCTACACGTATGCAGGCAGGATGGAGAGTTTGTATTGATTACAGGAAGTTAAATGCTATAACTAGAAAGGATCACTTTCTTCTTCCTTTTATTGATCAAATGTTGGAAAGATTAGCTGGGTATGCTTATTACTGTTTTCTAGATGGTTTTTCAGGTTATAACCAAATTGTGATTACACCCGAAGACCAAGAAAAGACCACATTCACATGTCCTTGTGGTACATTTGCGTATCGTAGAATGTCCTTTGGACTGTGTAATGCACCAGGTAACTTCCAACGATGTATGGTAAGCATCTTTTCTGATTTTCTTGAAAACTGCATTGAAGTATTTATGGATGACTTCACAATACATGGTGATTCTTTAGATGTATGCCTCGATAATCTGACTCATGTGCTAGATAGATGCTTAGAAACTAATCTTGTTCTTAATTGGGAAAAATGTCACTTTATGGTGGAGCAAGGTATAGTACTTGGCCATGTGGTTTCAGCTAAAGGATTAGAAGTGGATAAAGCTAAGATAGAAATTGTTACTGCTCTGCTTTACCCCGTCAGTGTGCGGGAGATTCGTTCTTTCCTTGGTCATGCAGGTTTCTATCGTAGATTTATCAAGGACTTCTCAAAATTAGCTTCGCCATTATGTAAGTTGCTACAAAAGGATGTGGAATTCCAATTTGATGACGAGTGCAAGGAGGCATTTGACAAATTAAAGAAGCTATTGACCTCGGCACCAGTGATACAACCACCAAATTGGAAGTTTCCGTTTGAGATCATGTGTGATGCAAGTAACTATGCAGCAGGGGTTGTCTTAGGCCAACGAGTTGACAAAGTTGTCCATGCCATTTGCTATGCTTCTAGGACTCTAAATGCTGCTCAGATTAATTACACTACGACTGAAAAAGAACTCTTATATGTTGTATTTGCTTTAGACAAGTTTAGATCATATTTTCTCGGTACTAAAGTTGTAGTTTATTCTGACCATGCTGCTCTCAGGTATTTGCTAACCAAGAAGGAATCCAAACCAAGAATCATTAGATGGATTCTATTGCTACAAGAATTTGACTTGGAGATCAAGGATAAGAAAGGAGCGGACAACTTGGTGGCGGATCACTTGAGCAGGCTGATTAAGGATGAAGATGTGTTACCATTGCATGATTCTTTTCCAGATGAGCAGTTATTTTCCATTGATGAGGTTATACCATGGTATGTCAATATCATGAATTACTTAGTGACTGCCTATGTTCCTAGTGAGTTCTCTAAATTTCAAAAAGAAAAGCTTAAGAGTGATGCCAAATATTATATATGGGATGATCCATACTTATGGAAATTTTGTGCTGACCAGATAGTTAGAAGGTGTGTGCCTAAAAGTGAGTTTT
Source organism: Aralia elata (assembly GCA_034770075.1). Classification (NCBI taxonomy): domain Eukaryota; kingdom Viridiplantae; phylum Streptophyta; class Magnoliopsida; order Apiales; family Araliaceae; genus Aralia; species Aralia elata. The sequence continues at coordinate 8,999,074 of CM068385.1, read as the reverse complement.
TATCTATTCTAACTTTTTGTCACTCTTATGCTTGTGGAGGCCATTTTGGACCTAAAAGAACAGCTCATAAGGTTTTGGAATGTGGTTTCTTTTGGCCGACTATTTTTAAAGACTCTTATCAGTTCTGTAAGTCATGTGAAAATTGTCAAAAGACAGGAAATATATCAAGTAGGAATCAAATGCCATAAACACTTATTTTAATTGTTGAAATTTTTGATGTTTGGGGTATTGATTTTATGGGACCATTTCCTGCTTCTTATGGTAATGTTTACATTCTTTTGACTGTTGATTATGTTTCTAAATGGGTGGAAGCTAAAGCTACCAGGACTGATGACTCTAAAGTTGTTGCAGATTTTATCAAGTCTAACATATTTGTCAGGTTTGGAACGCCAAGGGCCATAATCAGTGATAAGGGAACCCACTTGTGCAATAGGATGTTAGCGACACTATTCAAAAAATATAATGTAATGCATAAAGTTTCTACATCCTACCATCCACAGAGCAATGGGCAAGCTGAGGTATCCAACCGGGAGGTCAAGTCCATTTTGGAAAAAGTAGTCAAACCAAGTAGAAAAGATTGGAGTCTGAAGTTAGAAGATGCACTTTGGGCCTATAAAACAGCTTACAAAACTCCAATAGGTATGTCACCTTATAGGTTAGTATTTGGGAAACCATGTCATCTACCAGTGGAGTTAGAACACAAGGCTTATTGGGCAGTTAGACAATGTAATATGAGCTTAGATTCAGCTGGAGTCCATAGGAAATTGCAGTTGTAAGAGCTAGAGGAATTAAGGAATGATGCATACGAGAGCTCTAAAATTTACAAAGAGAAAACAAAAGCCTTTCATGACAAGAAGATTACTAGGAAGAACTTTGTTGTTGGACAGAAAGTTCTCCTTTATCATTCAAGGCTAAAATTATTTTCAGGTAAGTTGCGCTCCCGTTGTGTCGGGCCTTTTATTATTACTGACATTTTTAATCATGGTGCAGTGGAAATTCAAAGTCCAAGCACAGGAAAGATTTTTAAAGTTAAAGTGAATGATCACAGGCTCAAACCCTTCTATGAAGGATATCAAATGGAGAATATTGAGCTGCTGGATTTGGTGGATCCAGTTTATGAAGATTAAGAGGTTTAATGTCAAGCCAATGACAATAAACAAAGGCGTTGCTTGGGAGGCAACCCAAGGGGAGTTCATTTCTTTTTATTTTCGCATTTATATTTCAGTTATGTTATTTTTCTTTTCTTTGCATTTTACTTTACATTAGGGACAATGTAAGTTTTAAGTGTGGGGGAAGGATTTAGGGTGTTTTAAAATTTAGGGCGTTTTAAAAAAAATATGCAATAAAAAATAATAAAAAATTAAGTTTGATTTTGTTAGTTTGAATTTTGAATTTTGTGGGTATATTCTCTGAAAACCCTCACGAGACAACACGAGTCCACTTGGGGTAACCTTGGGGTTTAAAGGCTTGTTGTACATGCTAAGTACAATCGTGTTTCCTACGAAAATGGGGTAATTTTTAAAATAAGTCACTTGAGCAACGAGTTAATTTGGATTTTGATTTTTGACCAATGATAAAATCTTGATTCTTGTTGATAACATTTTGGAAAATTGATAGACATTGTGTAGTTTGAATTTGGTTTTCCTTGTTGATTTTTACTTTATTTGAGACCCTTCAATTTTTTTTTACACTTGTCCATTTGGTCGGCCTAGTTTTAACTTGGAAAGGCGTATTTATTTATTTATTTATTTTGATTGAATGTCGAGAGGAGAAATTCTTGAACTCTATCATTTGTTTGATCATAACTTGAAGTAAATATGAGGTTTTATTTAAGAAAGGGGAAATGATTTAGGCAAAAGTTAGATGTTTTATTTTAAAAAAAAGAGAAGAAAAAGAAAAATTATGATTCATGTGGTGAATTGAGATGGAGCGTAAAACGCACTTATTCATAAACACGTGACTTGCGAGATGGAGCGTAAAACGCACTCGTTGGTAAGACGGAGCATAAAATGCACTTACCGAAGGAAGAAAAAGCCTATTGATCTCTGCTATTATTTGCTTATGTTAACTGAGAGTAGTGTGAAAATATGTGTATAGAGTTTTTCTTTCTCCTTTAAAAGCTTTGATTTCATAAATTTTTCTGAGTTTTAATTGGTTTGATACATATAGATTCACACACACACGAAGGGTTAAGAGTAGAGTAAGATTGATAAGTAAGCTTGAATTTTAGATAAAGCGGTGTTTTGAAGTTTTTCAAGAGTTACTGTTTTAAATCTTTTAGGTTAATGTTGAAGTTCATTTTAATTTGTGGCTCAAGGTTGTCAAGTTTGATTAGTTGAATTTTTTGTTATAGTTTATTTTTGTTTTGCCCGAGGACGTGCAAAAGATAAGTGTGAGGGAATTTGATAAGTATAAAATTTGTTATGTTTTTATCCTTTTAATATCTAGTCTTCTATACTTATTTGGCACCTAAATGTACTCACTATTCTTATATTTTGATTTAGGTTGCAAATGGAGCCATTAAATGAAAACTGTGTTATTGCCACACTTTTGGATTGTTTTGAAATTCGTCTGTCTGCTTGAGGCTCAATTTTATACTTGATCAGGCCTTATTCTCTCAAAACTCAAAGAAGGAAAATTGTAGATCTATTTCTTATCTTTCCGGATCATCTTGAAACGCCTAAATCGAAGCTCGGATGAGAGAGTTATGACCATTTTACCCACATACGTCAAAGTTGAAAATTTCAGAAAATTAAGCTTTTGGACAGATTGACCTTTGGGGCTTCGGTTGAGATTTGAATTGTGATAAAGTTCCCAAATGAAAATGTGGTCTTTTTGAAGTTTTTAGTATACTTCTCAAGATTTCTATAATGGTATGGTGAGCAAAAATCCGAGTTCATTTGGGCCTCCAAACATTGCTTTTTAGACAGCTGATCCGAATCCCGCATTGACTGGATTCCTGTTCGGACCAGTTGGAGTATTTGGGCCATAACTTGAGCTTCCCAACTCCAAATCAGGTGATTCAAAAGCCCAAATTCATTAAAAACGCCAGGGCTACAACTTTACTTCTTTGCTCAAGTCCAAAATCGGCAGTCTACTAATTCAAAATTAGCTTGCAAGGTGCTGATCAGTTTTGGTGTCAGATTTTGACTTCTTATGAGGTGCACGTTTTTGGGTTTTTGATTGCCTTAGATGGCTGATTCACATGACCAAGATTAGTTGTTGAATCTTGACATCTTGTACACTTGAGTGCCTATAAATACCAAGTGAATCTAGGCTTGTATTTTGCTAATTCACATACTAATACATACCATCTTCTTCATCTTCTCCATCTTCTCTAAATTCTAGTGTAATTAGTAGGGAAAGAGGATCACCTCCATAGTGAGGTTGTCGTCCTCACCCCTTTTAGAATTCAAGAAAATGTTAATTGGACTTAATATGTTAGGCTAGTTCCTTTACTCAGTTCGAAGGGGATGTTGAACCTTGTTTACATGTAATGGTTTGGTTAAGTATAAGCTATTTATTCCTTCTTACATGAAGTTCATTCTTGATAATCTATTTTAATTGTTGAATGATATTTATTCCGATTGGTTTAATGTGATCGGTTAAGTCAATTTGATTAATCTCATCTGCTAGATTAAGGGACAATATTACGTGTAATTGATATTGTTCCTATTCATAAGTAGAAATTAGTAATACATGATTGTGGTCAAGCTTTTGAGTATTGCTATGATTATCGGAAGACAAGTTAAATAATCCGAACTTGTGTGATTGTTGCTTGGATTAGTCTAATTCCCTAGTTCTTAATACAACTATTATATTAAATCTAGAGAGCTTGTTCTAGGTTGTATAATGGTTAGAATCTTATGAAGAGCTTGTTTCATTAAGTGATAATCTAAGGGGAGTTTCGGGTAGTAGAGCTTGTTGCTACCTAGGGCCATTAATTTTATTGAAGGATAAATATTGTTTTACGTAATTATTCTATTGTTGTAAAAAGGTGATACTGAACCGGAAGAACTGAAATATTTAATTAATTGGTTATTCTTATCACTTTAAATTTTGTTCTTGATAATTAGTGAAATCAAATTATAAACCCCCCCTTTTTGGTAAACAAAGCATAATTTTAGACTAATCACTCTCTGTGGGGTCGACTCTTACTTGCACTGCTACATTATTATCTTTCACAGTAAGGTTTTATTTTTGGTTGCTTGCGACAGCACACCAACAGGCTCTAATACAGGAAAAAAAAAATTAGCAATATTTAACCAATAACGGACAGATGCTTGGTCACAATAAACACCTCACTTGGACAGAAAACAAACACTTGAGTGAAGAATCGCAATTACTATACAGCATAAAAAACTTTACTTTCATGCGATTAACAAGAATCGAAATTTAGTTCTATGATGAACATGAAACCATAAACGAATCGATCACAACTATTTTAAAGAAAATTTCAACACTTGGGTATGATGTATTACTTTGGATAAAGAAAATTAATTATGTAAGCGACACATAACGCAACAGTAGGCTTTAGCATTTATAAGCAAAACATCATATTGTAAATAAGAAATCCACCAAGACAAGGACTTTCTATATGAAATTTATATTACGGGTAAATTAGTAGCAATATAGGTAAATTAGTAGCAATAATTATATTGATTTTACAATTTAATAACAGAATCCACGTAAACATGTTGCATGTATATATAGTTTATAAAAGAAAATCACTTAGCTTTTTATGTGTAGGATCTGCCTTCTTATCATAGTAAGTCGTCACGGTGATGAGGTTAATTGTGCTGATTTTAGAATATATTACAGCATAATTATAATTAGAGCTTAGTTCAATAATTGATACAATGTAGGGGTGGGCAAAAGTTTCGGTTTTTTCGGGTTTTATGGTATACCGGACCAGACTGAACCGACCGGTTCGGGACGGAGAAAATCGGTTCGGTACAATTTCAGTATATACTGATTTTCGGTACCAGTTCCGGTTAATAATTTTGTATGTTCGATATGTACCATACCGTACTGGTTGTACCGGTTAACCAAAAAAAGGCCAACCCAACCCAAGCCCAATTGGAAGAACCAGGCCGATATAATCCCTTTCTTTAGACTTTCATACCTAGCCTTATGAAATTAGCTTAAAGTCTTCTCTATTTATAAAGCAAATGTAAGACTAGAGAAGACATATTAGACAATGTGGGACTTATTGTGTGGTCTCTTTTATTTATAAAATAGAGCTAAGACAAGAGAAGACATATTAGACAATGTGGGATTTATTGGAAAAACTTAATGCTACCACCCACTAGTTCACTATGCCTTAATGCAAAAGTTTCAACATCATGTGTAAAAGAACTTGGTTGTATTTAAGTCCCACATTGATTAGATAATAAAAGTTTAAGGAAGTTTTCCTTATAAAAAGACTACCAAGTGAAGCTAAGGTTTTCAAGTCACACATTAGTTAATTGATAAAAGTCTAAGGAAGCTTTCCTTATAAAATGACTACAAAGTAAAGCTTAATTAAAGGTCTATTATTTAAAAGTTTTCTATTTTGGAATATTAGACTGGTACAAAAGTGGGTAAAAATTAGTACCGAACCGGAACCAGACCGGCTTACCTGTTCGGTATATCGACTCAACCGGTACCGGTATCGGTACTCAGATTTAGGTAGATTAGGTAACCGGTTCGATACGGTTCAGACTGGTTCGGTACGGTAAATTACCGATGAACACCCCTAATACGATGTGTTGCCTCATACAAGCGACGCCAATTAATATGATACCTGGTGATTTTAATTTGACACTAGAACAAGGCCCACAAAATCACCAAAAACGAGCGAGAAACTTGCACAAGGAAAAAAAGACCACATTGAGAACCTAGACGGCCGGGGCCGTCAAAAGATAGCTCCGATTTGAGAATCAGTATAGGCCAGAAACATCAACAATGGAAGAATATAAGTGCTCTAGTGCGTAAAAGTGAATAATGTGTAAGGTACTTGGAACCTGAATTATAGCCGTGTATTTATAGTTGACTACACCTCCTTAATTTTTTGCGCCCTTCCCCGAGTAAGAATAGAAGCCCTGCGTAAAAGATTCCTTATAACTTATCAGCTTCATAATTGAATTAGATTTGGTTTCCTTAAAAGTAGGAAACTAAATTGAATAAGGGAAGCGCAAATCATTTAGGATTGTAAATCCCCCTAATGTTAAGCCTCCTGACTAGAATATACCGACATGTAGAAAAACTCCGCCACGTGAGATAGATCTCACCGAATCAACAGAGCCCACAAAATCATGCCCTAACACTCCTCATTATAGATATGGATGGTCGTCAAGTTGACAAATATCTAATTTCTAGTCTGCACTTTAAGTCCTTTATTATTTAGCTTTTTGGTTTTTCAAACTTGTGTTTGTTGTACATATGACTTGGTTTCAATAAATTGTTGCGTTAAACAAAGGAAGCTAGTCTAGGCCGATGAAAAAGATACTCGCGATCCTCGCTTTTTTAAAAGTCAATTAATGATAAAAAGTTACATTATTTATTTAAGTTGTATTTTAAAAAATAATTATCTTTTAATTAGAAGTATATTTTAAATAGTTTATAAAACTTATATAGACTAAAATAAAATCGAATAATATCAATTTTGAATTTTAAAACATTTTCAAATTGACTTTTAAATTATCAATATCAACTAATCTTATATTTTCGAATACATTTTTGTCCTAGTTTGGATTTGAATCTCTCGTTCTTTCTCCAATTTTATGGAGTCATTTTTGCCCTTTTGGGAGCTCTGATTCTCTCCACATAGAGAGTAATTTTTGTCTATGATGATGGGTGATTATAGATATGCTCAAAATATAATTTTGGATGCAGTGTGTCTTCGATATTTGTTTCTCTATGTTCTTTTAATTTTCTTTTTAATTATATCATGAAAGATAACACATTTAATTTTTGAAATTATATATGTATTTTGAGTAATTTTGATTTAATTAATGAATCTTCCCTTATATTTTATATTTTGTAAAAAAAATATTTAAAAATTGGAGGGAGGGAGTATATATGTTTGAGAGAAAGACCAAACAAGCGTGTTGGTCGATTTAGCAATCGATAAACACACACGTGCAAGTATACACTGCCCGCAAGTAATATATGATAAGATATGAGTTGAACCCACAGGGAATTATGACAAATAATAACCAGGTACCAATCGTATATCAATTTGATCTAATTTAAACGATGAAGGTTTGATTGTTTGTTGATTGGTTGAGTTCACAAGTCAAGTAATGAATAAAATGCGGTAAAATATTAAGATAGAAAGGTCTAAGATTACAATTTCCCCCAACACGTCATTTGAATCTCCTAACTCTCTCTTTTCAATCAGTTCTAACATACGAATTGACAACCGAGAAATCAAAACTACATAAGAGCCTCTGTCGATGGTCAATCACGAATCTACCTAAGCGGTGCATAGGTATATGTCTATCCTATACACTATTAAGTGACTAATTTCAGGAATGATTAATAGACACGTGTCACCAACTCTAATTAATCGTACCCTCAATTACCAACTTTCACATCGGAAGTCATTAAGACTAGATTCTCAATTGGTTGCATGCGGTAATTAGGCATATATCTATCCCAACTACTATCAAGATACCTATTATTGCAAATAATTAATAAGACACATGTCACTTAATTTGATTAATAACACACAACAATCTATACTCTCGCATGTTATCATAACTAGGTCTTAACCTATAATCCGTTCGTCAAGTTCATATAGGTTACCAAGGTAATTACGGGCCAAACAATTAATCTAGAAAGCAAAGGTTATGACAATCAATTCACAAATGAATAACTGAAATCAATAGAGAGAGAAATCGATTCAATTTAACTGTTGGGTTCCATTGCAATCTTAGAATAGAAGGTTAATTCATAATAGCTACAATAAACATCAATTTCAATTTATACATTGTCAAATTCGAATTACAAAGAAGTTGAAAATCTAGAACTGAAACCACTTTTGAAGTTGTTCAGCTGTTGTTCCTTTGGTTGCTGCTGGTTTCTAGCTCTTCCCCTTAGTTTTGTAATTCTTGTTGACAGAGTTCCTTGGCTTGTGGCTTGATTCAACTTGATTTGCAGCCTTTAGCCCTGTTGTTTGATGTATTTTGTAGCCTCCCTCTCTCTAGATGTCTGATATGTAGCTTAGAAGAGATTATATATAGCCTCCATCAAGAAATCCTAGCCAAAATCGGACAAAATGGAGCTCAGATCGCACTATAACTGCGTCAGATCGCACTCAGGACGGCGTTGGCACGCCCGCACGGTGCCTGGCGCGCGCGCGCCCAAGCCTTGGTTGGCCCATGTCGAGTGCCGCACGCCCGCACGCTGGCTGCCGCACGCCCGCACCGCGCACCCGCGTCCATGCCCTGGCCGCACGCTAGACGCCCCACAATGCCGCACGCCAGACGTGCTAAGCTGCCGAGCGTGCGCCCGCGCTTGCTGCCGAGCCACACGCTGTCAAGGCTGCCGAGTGATGTCGACCCCCGCGCGCGCACGCACCCCATGCCCTTGCCTGTCGACGCCCGCCGCGCCCCAGGCGCCCAGCGCCTATGCGCCCGCGCGCGGCGCCCGCGCCCAGCGCCTGGCTGGTGCCCCCCGTTGCTGCACGCCGTGCCGGCGGCTTGGTCGACGCCGCACGCCGTGCACTCCTTCCAACGCCATGCACGCCCAACTTCTAAGCACGGGGTTGCCGTCGTGGTATGGTCGAACGTCGTGCACGCTTTCCGACGCCGTGCACGCCTAACTACCAAGTGTTATCAAATTAAGCACCGAGCGTCGCCAAACACAATTTCCCATCATACTACCATTCGGGCACATACGTCCAAGCACGGATAAAAATTATTACGAGCATCGATCCGAGCAGTCTTTATTTTCATTCCTACAAACATAATGAAAATGCATCAAAGCAACATAAAACATGTAGAAAATAACTAAAAACTAAATTATGTAGAAATATGATAAAAATAACTAAAAATCATATAAAAGTCACAAAAACTAACAAACTATCAAGGTCAAAGATACCCAAATTGTGTGTATAAAATACCCTCATCAAATATCCCCAAACTTAACCCTTTGCTTGTCCTCAAGCAAACAGAGATACACTAAATTCTTGAACTAAACACAATGACAACTGAACTAGAAAAGAACGACTCAAGAATTGGCCTCAAAGAACAGAGATCAAAAGGGGCCCAAGAACAACGTAAAGTTATAACTTAACAAAATTTCTAAGCTCACAGCTACTCAAGATCTCAGCAATATGTGTGTGAGTGTGCTATCTATTTATGCGAGTTAGGAAAGAGCTAACGCATGAACTCAATATATGAGGGATTATACTATAAATCTACAAACTCATCATTACCTTGATAGATACCAAACAAGATGACCATATAAGAAGGGGGTTCCCAAGGGGTTATTGCGGTAATGAGTAATCACACTGGTGAGTACGTTTTACGCTTCATCTCACCTTAACAAATCGCCTGACCGTGCAATGTCTAATCACATTAGGCTATTCAGAGCTACCAATGTAACGAGTGTTTGATCAATGACTCCCAAACCAGATGGCTTTAGGGCATTAGGTGTAGAAACACCCCTAAGGATCTATTAACTCGAGTAGCAATGGCCACGTAATTAAACTTGGTCAACCAATAATAATAATTTTTTTTTGTAATTCCCCCAAACTTATATGAAAGTCTAAAATAAGCATAAAAGGCTGTTGACATGAGTTCAGTACATTTCAAGTATAATCTTCCAAGCATTTAAGTAAATGAGATTTCTCAATACTAACTAACTAAACAAGTACACTGTGTATGTGAAGAGCTAAAATAACCAAGAGTAGAGTGGTTAGCCAAAATGTTAAGAGGTAACTAAACATGCTCAAGCATTACTTTAGATGAAAACACAATAACCAGCAGAATATCATTGGCCATTCTTGTAGCACAACACGACCTAGACGAAATAAAATAACTACATTATACTATCACACCCCCAAACTTAAAATAAACATAGTCCTCGATGTTTAAAATAGACAGAATTAAAATAGAGAACTTCACTGAGGAACTCAAGCAGCACCATCCTCACTGTTGCTATTTGCGTGATTGCCTCCATTTGCATCATCACCCGAATCAAGGTCATACTCCGGGAACATAGGTGTCATGGGGAATTAGACTGCATGTGGGCCGGTATTGAACCCGTTGTTGTTGATCACTTGTGCGATAGCATAATAAAAATCGGAAGTATAAGTACACAATGAATTGACCTGTTGAATTGAATGATTAATGTGTCGTGACATGCGCCTATATTCACGTTCCCTCTCCCGGGCCTCTTTTTCTCTTTCTTGTGCATTCCGCTGCATTTCAACCCTCATCTCCTGATTTTCACGTCTAAGCTCTCGCATTTCAGCAATAAATATGTCGATTGAAGAGTTAGATGGCTCAAGGTGCTCGATGTTCAGTGGTGGGTTGGCCTCATCTTCAGGTTCGTGAGGATGCAGCAACGGTAGGAATCCAGCTCCATGCTCCTCCGGTGCCCCGCCCATCCAGACTTTATAATGGCGCATAGCGAGGTTGTCAATGGGCGTCAAGGGGGGGTTGAAGTATCTCATTGGTGTTCCGCTTGACTTTTGCCAACTTGCATAAACCACAAATCAGTGATGACAATCCACCCGTAGACTTTCCTTTAGTATTTTGCACTATGGAATTGCAAATTAGTTTACCCACGTTGATGCTATGCCCCGTAACCAAGGTAAATAGGATCAGAGCCCGCATTGGAATCACTTAAGTTGCGTGGGTGGTTGGCCAAAGCTTAGCATTGATGAAGTACAACCAAGCCTTCCCATACTTGCTTAAATCACTCTATCGTAAATGCATTGACTATCCCCCTTTTATTGTCCACCGGGCGCCTGGCTTACATATGGTTGCACTAATTTCATCCCAATCAGGCTTTTTGGTTCCCAACCTAGTGAGTTCATCCATGTCATGGCTTTTAGGAAGTTTATAATAATCTTCAATACTTCGCTTGCCAAAAGACACCATTTTGTCCCGAACCATGACTACATAATCTTCGGTATCCATGGCATTCGCATAAAATTCCCTGACAATGGATATGAATACTGGCTCAGGTTGTGAGGTGAAGGTTTGCCATCCCCTATCCTCAATCATAGTGAAGATGCCAGATTCATTAGTTTCGTCTGGAAGAATCCCCCTCTCCAGAATCAGTGTTTTTGTGGCCATGACAGTGTGGTAATGCTCGGATGCTTTAGCACTGACGAACCTTCTTTTGTCATAGGTAATGACTTGCTTGGAAGATGAAGATTCACCCTGTTGACGTTTGGGAGCCATACCAGAAAAAGCTCCAAGCAAATTACCCAAAATAGCCAAGAATTCCCTCTCAGACAATTGATCGAACAGTTGGTGTGCACTCTTTAGAATCACAGTTGTAAGTGCAATGGATAGCAAGCCCAACCCTCCACAAAGCCTTGCAATGGGAGCTAGCTATGTACCTGTTAATCAAAACCTCCACCCAAGCAAGAAAAATTGCAATTTATAGCCCTTATTTACCTTTACTTGGAAAACTTTTGAAAAATCATGGAAATCTTTCAAAAACCTTCAAATTCTTGTTAAAATCCAAGTTAGAAGATGAAATTGATGATGGGTTGCCGAGATTAGATGCCAATTTGAAGTAATGATGCACGAATTTGAGTTTGGGAAAAATGCATGCAAGGTAGCTAAGGTGTTGGAGGAGAGAGATATAAGAATGGGTGGAAGCAAATGAGCAAAATTGAAGTTTTAAAGAACATGCACCAGCTGCTTGGTGCGGCCGCATAGCCTGGGGCGCGCTCGCGCGCGCCTGCTGGGCGCCCAGCCCACATGCCAATTTGTTACTCACCCACCCGCTGCGCCCAGTGCCTGCTACGCGCGCCCGTGCGCGCCTGCCAACGCCGAGTGCTAGCGCCCATGTACTGCGTATGGGGCACGCGCGCCCACGCGGCGCCTGCTGCGCCCGCGCCTAGTGCCTGACTGGACTGCTGGGCGTGCTGCTGCTGGCGTGCTGTCGGCTTTTCGCTAATATGCTTCGCTCAAATGCCAAAATTAGATAAAAATACCTACACGTAGCAACACAATTAACAAAATTAGAAACAATTAATGATAAAAATCATTTTTTTAGAGAACTCATGAATTTAATCTAAACATTGGGTTGCCTCCCATCTAGCGCTTGATTTAGAGTCTTTAACCTGACTATTTTTTTTGGCTAATTTCGGGGGAGGGGGGATTTGAATCTAGGACCTTTTGTATGACAAGAGGCCTAGGGTACCACTTGAGCCAAAGGCTCTTGGTTCAGCCTGACTAGTCCCCAATCATTTCGGATCTACGAGACTAATTGAGGTCTTTTGGCGTTCAATGTCGCCACCCCAATAGTGTTTAATTCTTTGTCCGTTCACCTTGAACAATTGGTTTGTCTTATCATCCTGCAGTTCAATTACACCATGCGAAAAAACATGATTGATATAAAATGGCCCTGACCATCTTGATTTGAGTTTACCGGGAAATAGCTTCAACCGAGAATTATAAAGTAAGATAGGTTGTCCAACCTCAAACTTTCGATCGATTATCTTCTTGTCGTGCCACCTCTTGACTTTCTCCTTATAGAGCTTTGCATTCTCATAGGACTGGAGACGGAACTCTTCCATCCCATTGAGTTGCAAGAGGCATTTCTCTCCAGCAGCATTCATGTCAAAATTTAGCCTCCGGATGGCCCAATAGGCACTATGTTCTAGTTCCACCGGAAGGTGACATGCTTTCCCATACACAAGCTGATATGGTGACATCCCGATAGGAGTTTTATATGCCGTCCTATACGCCCATAAAGCGTCATCAAGCTTCAATGACCAGTCCTTTCTATTCGGGTTCACCACCTTCTTTAAAATCCTTTTCACTTCTCTATTGGATACCTCCACCTGACCACTTGTTTGAGGATGATAGGTCGTGGCAATTTTATGGGTCACCCCATATTTAGCAAGAAGGGCATTAAAATTCTTGTTACAAAAATGCGACCCTTCATCACTAATTATTGCTCGCGAAGTTCCGAATCTTGTGAAAATATTTTTTCGAAGGAACTTCAGCACAACCTTGGCATCATTGGTGGCCGTCGCGGCTGCTTCAACCCATTTTGACACGTAATCTACAGCCACAAGGATATACAAATTGTTGAACGAAGAAGGAAACAGACCCATAAAGTCAATACCCCATACGTCAAAGATCTCAACCTCCAGGATTGTGGTTAGTGGCATCTCATGATGCCTGGAAATGTTCCCTACTCTTTGACATCGATCACAATTCAGCACAAACGCATGGGCATCTTTGAACAGCGTTGGACAATAAAAACCTGACTGTAGTACTTTCGCCGCTGTTCTCTCTCCACCATAGTGTCCTCCGAAGGCTGAAGCATGACACTGTTGTAAAACACTTCCCATTTCAGATTGGGGTACGCATTTTCTGATCAACTGGTCAGCACATTGCTTAAACAAGAAAGGTTCATCCCAAAAATAATGCATCACATCGTGCAGGAACTTTTTTTTCTGTTGATAGCTCAGCTCGGGTGATAGCACATGGCTCACCACATAATTAACATAGTCAGCATACCAAGGCACTTCGTGTGTGATGGTGAAAAGTTGCTCATCGGGGAAAGATTCATTGATCATGACATCATCTCCCACCTCACGGTCTGCATTTTCTAGCCTTGACAGGTGATCTGCCACTTGATTCTCAATTCCCTTTTTGTCTCGAATCTTAAGATCAAATTCTTGAAGCAATACAACCCATCGAATCAAGCGTGACTTTGCGTCCTTCTTTGCTATTAAGTACTTTATGGTTGAATGGTCAGTGTACACAATGACCTTGGTGCCAATGAGATAGGCACGAAACTTGTCAAAGGCATAGACAATAGCAAGCAATTCCTTCTTCGTTGTTGTATAATTAAGTTGTGCTCTAGTTAGTGTCTTGCTAGCATAATAGATCACATGAAAAACCTTATCCTTGCGATGGCCCAAAACAGCATCAATTGCAAAGTCGCTAGCATCGCACATCAATTCAAACGGAAGATTCCAATCCGAGGCCATGATAATAGGAGCACTTACAAGCTTCTTCCTTAGTAACTCAAAAGCTTCTAAATATGCATGATCGAAGACAAATTGAGTGTCTTTCTCTAAGAGGCTGCACAACGGTTTTGTAATTTTGAAAAAATCTTTAATAAACCGCCTATAAAATCTAGCATGTCCAAGGAAACTGCGAATGCTCTTGACATTGGTTGGTGGAGAGAGTTTCTCAATGGTCTCAATCTTGGCCTTATCAACCTCCAGCCCTTTTGAAGACACTCTATGCCCCAAAATAATGCCTTCTTGCACCATGAAGTGGCATTTCTCTCAATTTAGCACCAAATTTGTTTCGACACATCGCTTCAGCACTTTCACAAGGTTTTCAAAGCATAAGTCGAATGAATCTCCAAACACCGAAAAATCATCCATGTAGACCTCCAATCCTTACTCAACCATATCGGAGAATATTGCTATCATACATCTTTGGAAGGTAGCGGGTGCGTTGCATAGCCCAAACGACATTCTTCTGAAAGCAAATGTCCCATATGGAAAAGTGAATGTCGTTTTCTCTTGATCTTCGGGGACAATGGCAATTTGGTTGTAGCCCGAATATCCATCCAAGAGACAATAGAATTCATGTCCTGCCAACCTGTCTAGCATTTGATCAATGAATGGTAGCGGGAAGTGATCCTTGCATGTAGTCTTATTCAACCTTCTGTAGTCCATGCAAACTCTCCATCCGGTGACAGTTCTAGTTGGGATCAACTCGTTATTTTCATTAGACACCACTGTTATGCCTCCCTTCTTTGGAACACATTGCACTGGACTGACCCATGGACTGTCTGAGATGGGATAGATGATGCCGGCATCGAGCAATTTGATAATTTCCTTCTTGACCACCTCTTTCATAACGGAGTTCAATCTACATTGATGCTCAACCATAGGTTTGGCCTCATCTTCCAATATGATCTTGTGCATGCAAAATGCAGGGCTAATTCCCTTGATGTCGGCAATGGACCAACCTAGGGCTGTTTTGTACTCCCGTAACACTCTTAGCAACTTATTTTCCTGCACATCATCAAGTGAAGCAGACACAATAACAGGCAAAGTACTAGTATTACCCAAATACGCATACCTCAAGTGGATAGGCAATGGTTTGAGCTCCAACGTGGGTGGCTCCGCCCATGAGGATTTTGCAATGGCACTAGAACTGCTCGATCTATCTAACAGTTCAAACTGTTGCCTATACTTGATAAACGTGGGGGAACATTCAGCACATTTACCATCTCATTAGGAAAAAGAGGTTCACTCTCAAGTGATTCTCCCAGCAATTCTTCAAAAGGGTCAACTTCATAGTTTGTTGTGAACACCCCATCCACCGCCTCGTCAATCAAGTCTATCCTGAAGCATTCATCCTGCACATTAGGAAACTTCATTGCTTTAAAAACATTAAAAGTTACCTCTTGGTCTTGGACACGCATGGTTAGCTCTCCTTTTTGCACATCAATCAAAGTTCTACCTGTGGCTAAGAATGGTCGCCCAAGGATGATAGGTATCTCCCTGTCTTCTTCAAAATCAAGGACAATGAAATCTGCTGGAAAAATAAACTTGTCTACCTTGACAAGCACATCTTCTACTATGCCTCTTGGGTATGTGAGAGACCTATCCGCAAGTTGCAATGTAATATTTACAACTTCCGGTAGTTCCTTCCCACTTCTCAAAGTCATAGCCTTGCAATGCTCCTTACCTTCTCTCTTCGGGTTAACTTTAGTGTCACTAGGTAAAGCATCAGGAGGACAGATATTCATAGCACTAGCTATCTGTCCAAGCTGAAGCTCTATATTCCGTATCGAAGCGCTATGTTGTGCAACCAATTGGGCCAATAAATCATCCCCACTAGGCTTTTTCTCTTGTTGTGGCAAGGGTGGGTTTGAGGCTTATTGGTGTGATTGGGGTTGATGATATGGTTGAGTTTGATTTTAAAATCCTGGGAGATATTGATGTCTAGGAGCTGAATATTAGTTTTGGGTATTGTTGTTGTTGCTTCATGAGAAATTTGGGTGATTTTTCCATCCAGGATTGTAGTGATTTGAGTGAGAGTTGTTTTGCTGTCTATTGTAATTACCAACGAACTGTACGGATTCTGCATTGATAGCACATTGCTCAGTAAGATGATTTCCAACACACAACTCACAAGTTTCAGAAATGCTCTGCACAGATTGAGTTCCTAAAATTTTCATTTCCTTTGTAAGCGCGGCTAGCTGTGCGGCTGTTGTAGTGAGAGGATCAACCTCAAATTTTCCTACTGCCTTTTGTGGCATTTTTCTCTCCGAAGGCCATTGATAAATATTGGCAGCCATGGTTTCCAATAGTTTATAGGCATCCGCAAAACTCTTTCCTATTAAACTACCACATGCAGCTGCGTCGACACTTGATCGAGTGACATTGGTCAACCCGTTATAAAAAATCTCAACCTGCAACCATTGAGGCAAACCATGATGTGGACATCTCCTTATTAGATCCTTGAATAGTTCCCAAGCTTCATACAAGGACTCAGGATCATATTGAACAAACGAAGTGATGTCATTCCTTAATCTTGCAGTAGTTTTCGTCGGTGGGAAGAACTTTGCCAAAAATTTCTGGGCTAAGTCATCCCATTTGGTAATTGAGCCCGAGGGAAGCGAATGCAACCAACTCTTTGCCTTGTCACGGAGCGTGAAAGAAAAAATTGTCGGAGTCTAATTGCATCATCAGTAACTTGAGTGTACTTGAATGTGTCACAAATTTCCAAAAAACTCACCAAATGAGCATTTGGGTTGTCATTAGGCAACCCACCAAACTGCAAACAGTTTTGGACCATTTGGATGGTGCCTGGCTTAATTTCGAAGTGGGTGGCCTCAATGGCTGGCCTGAAAATACTTGAGTGCAAATCTGTGACAAGAGGCATGGCATACTCCCTCAAGCATTTAGGCTCCTCCTCAGCCATGGTATTTTGATTGGGTATACCCCGAATTTTATCTCTTCGTAGTCTTCGAATATTTCTCTCGATCTCGGGATCGTAAGGAATTAACTCAAGACCACGTGAGCGCGACATACAAATCAAGAATACCTACAAAACAAAATAAAAATTATATACAAGTCTAAAAAGAGAACAAGTCGATTGAAATTGATATTGGTATAATTATTAGAAAATAATTCCCCGACAACGGCGCCAAAAACTTGTTGGTCGATTTAGCAATCGATGAACACAAACGTGCAAGTATACACGGCCCACAAGTAATATATGATAAGATATGAGTCGAACCCATAGGGAATTGTGACAAATAATAACCAAGTACCAATCGTATATCAATTTGATCTAATTTAAACGATGAAGGTTTGATTGTTTGTTGATTGGTTGAGTTCACAAGTCAAGTAATGAATAAAATGCGGTAAAATATCAAGATAGAAAGGTCTAAGATTACAATTTCCCCCAAACCGTCATTTGAATCTCCTAACTCTCTCTTTTCAATCAGTTATAACATACGAATTGACAACCGAGAAATCAAAACTACATAAGAGCCTCTGTCGATGGTCAATCACGAATCTTCCTAAGCGGTGCATAGGTATATGTCTATCCTATATACTATCGAGAGAGTAATTTCAAGAATGATTAATAGACACGTGTCACCAAATTTAATTAATCGTCTCCTCAATTACCAACTTTCACATCGGAAGTCATTAAGACTAGATTCTCAATTGGTTGCATGCGGTAATTAGGTATATATCTATCCCAACTACTATCAGGATACCTATTATTGCAAATAATTAATAAGACACACGTCACTTAATTTGATTAATAACCCACAACAATCTATACTCTCGCATGTTATCATAACTAGGTCTTAACCTATAATCCGTTCGTCAAGTTCATATAGGTTCCCAAGGTAATTACGGGCCAAGAAATTAATCTAAAAAGCAAAGGTTATGATTATCAATTCACAAATGAATAACTGAAATCAATAGAGAGAAATCGATTCAATTTAAGTGTTGGGTTCTATTGCAATCTTAGAATATAAGGTTAGTTCATGATAGCTACAATAAACATCAATTTCAATTTATACATTGTCAAATTTGAATTACAAAGAAGTTGAAAATCTAGAAATGAAACCACTTTTGAAGTTGTTCAGCTGTTGTTCCTTTGGTTGTTGCTGGTTTCTAGCTCTTCCCCTTAGTTTTGCAATTCTTGTTGACAGAGTTCCTTGGCTTGTGGCTTGATTCAGCTTGATTTGCAGCCTTTAGCCCTGTTGTTTGATGTATTTTGTAGCCTCCCTCTCTCTAGATGTCTGATATGTAGCTTAGAAGAGATTATATATAGCCTTCATCAAGAAACCCTAGCCAAAATCGGACAAAATGGAGCTCAGATCGCACTATAACTGTGTCAGATCGCACTCAGGATGGCGTTGGCGCGCCCGCATGGTGCTTGGCGCGCGCACGCCCAAGGCCCTGGTTGGCCCATGTCGAGTGCCGCACGCCTGCACGCTGGCTGCCGCATGGCCACGCCGGCGCCCATGCCCTTGCCGCACGCCAGGCGCCCGACAATGTCGCACGCCAGGCGCCCCACAATGCCGCAAGCCAGGCGCGCCAAGCTGCTGAGGCTGCCGAGCATGCGCCTGCGCCCACGCCCAGCGCCTGTTGCCAAGCCACACGCTGCCGAGGCTGCCGAGTGTTGCCGAACCGCGCGCGCGTGCGCGCGCGAGCCCCATGCCCTTGCCTGCCATTGCCTGCTGAGCCCGTCGCTCCCCAGGCGCCCAGCGCCTATGCGCCCCGCGCGCGCCGCACGGCGCCCGCGCCCAGCGCCTGACTGGTGCCCCCCGCTGCTGCACGTCATGCACGCGGCTTGGTCGACGCCGCACGCCGTGCACGCCTTCCAACGCCGTGCACGCCCAACTTCCAAATGTCATCAAATTCGACGTCGAGCATCGCCAAACACAACTTTTCACCGTATTGTTATTCGGGCATGGATATCCAAGCACGGGCTTGCCCTCGTGGTATGGCCGACGCCGAACGTCGTGCATGCTTTCCGACGCCGTGCACGTCCAACTACCAAATGTTATCAAATTAAGCACCGAGCGTCGCCAAACACAATTTTTCATCATACTACCATTCGGGCACATACGTCCAAGCACGGATAAAAATTATTACGAGCATCGATCCGAGTAATCTTTATTTCCATTCCTACAAACATAATGAAAATGCATCAAAGCAACATAAAACATGTAAAAACTAACTAAAAACTAAATTATGTAGAAATATGATAAAAATAACTAAAAACCATATAAAAGTCCCAAAAACTAACAAACTATCAAGTCAAAGGTACTCAAATTGTGTGTATAAAACACCCCCAAATTGTGTATAAAACTAACAAACTATGCTCAATTGCTTGATTTGTATCTAAAATATTACAACGATTACTATTTGTGTGCCATAAAAAAGTCTTCTTATTCATAAATTTATAACCTTAAAGATATATTCTTGTTGTTCTATGTGTGTTGTCAAATTTATTGTTATTTTGTTGGTTAAGAAAACAGTGAAATGATTTAAACTTATGAGGCCTAAAAGTCTCGTACAATTATTTTTTTCCAACTATTAAGTACCCTTAAATTTATTGAATGTTTAGCTTAATAATGACATGATGATAAAAATGGTATAATACATTTAATTACATTAAAACATAATTATTTCAAAAAATTTACAATAGTGATGCTTTGTGGAATGGGGGAATATAATTTACACAGGAAGAGTGTTGTTATATGGTTGTGGAATGGGGGAATATAATTTACATAGGAAAAGTATGGTTATATGGTTGATTGTGATAACAAATAAACAGTCCAAAACGAAGTAGTTAAAATTATGTACCATTAATAAAAGTTGTGAAATGACAATATTAGTGTTTATAAAAACTACTCAATTTTTTATTTTTTTTTACTAAGCAAGAAGTTTTTATTTATATTTTCAGAAATTACATGATTATATTTAGCCAAACACTCTTGACCACATAATTGAAACTATATAATTTAGAGTTATTGTCATAGTCAAATTGTTCGTAACGATGTAGCTTTGATAATAAATGTTGAAATAATAAAATTTTCACTAAATAAATTGATGAAATAACAAAATTATTAATAAAACATGTATGTAGATATCACACCACCTTAAATATGATTGTCACAACTCAACCATATGGCAAGTTGGGCTAGAAATTAAAGCGAGTGGTCGTGTAGGGCTGAGAAGTCACAAGTAAAGGAAGACTAAATAAGGTGGCCCGAAAAAATAAAAAATAAAAAAACATAATAATAAGTGGTGGCTTGAAAGTAAGTCACAAAAGCTTGCTAGAATTAAAGACTACACAAACAAATTACAAATAGATACGTATATGTACACACCCCTAATAATAACGGAGAAGATATATAGAGAGGAGATCAAAAGGCCAAGTCAAAGTCTTCAGTCAAGAAATATGACAGTCTCCAGATACTATTAATTACTCTTACTTACTAATAATACTATTAATTACCCTTTACTTACTCCAAATAATAGAGGAGCTAATCATAATAAGAGCTTACATGCTCTACCCTACTCATATACATACGTTGTTAACGTAGGAATGTGTTGAAATTCATAGTTTCATATGGATAAATTAAACTTGAAAACTCATAAAAATCTAGATATTTTATTATTAATTAATTTTAAATTAGATGGTTCAACATATTATCATAATTACGATTCTCTATATATTCGTGTGTTGTGGTCCATGGACTTAATACAGTCTCACATACTCCACGCTATCCATATACATTATTCACGTAATGGGAGTATTGAGATTCATAATCCCACATCTAATAGATTAAGTTGGCTGTTTTAACATAGTATTATGTGACCTAAGGGTGGATAAATTAATTTAGATACTTTAAAATGGTATCATGTGACTTAAGGGTACATATTTCAACATGCATTTACTCAATATTTGATGTTTTCGCCTGTGTACTAGGTCAAAATTTCACATTGATTGAATTTGACCTGTGAACTCATTATATATACTTGAGAGGCATATTTACTTACCACCAATTGATTTTATTATTATTATTATTATTATTATTATTATTATTTTAAGATTGATTTTCCTTTTTAACTTAATTTTAAAATAACAGCGATATTTGAATCATAGATAATTACATTGTAGTGTAAAATGAACTTAGCTACCCCATCTCGGATGATTTGGGTTATCATAGTTAAAAAAAAAAGGAAAAAAGAAAAAAATTGGCACTCTTTTAGTTCCAAAAAAAGAGTTTTTATTTAAGATTTTATAATCTTAAGAATATATTTTTGAATTGTGTTTACTTTGAAAAGTAAATTGTTAATTTTGTATTGTAAGTATTATAATGACAAAATTAAGGAGATTGAGTCGTTTTATGATAGTACCTATAAAATGAATACTTTTTTGGTGAACAACAAAATTGAGAAGATTGAGTCGTTTTATGATATTACCAATAAAATGAGGACTTTTTTGTTGAATAAATCTTTTTGCATATGCAACTTTTGTGTGTGTGCGGAATATGGGAGTAATAGATATATATATTCTTTCTAACAACAGCTAGAGTCATAAACCAGCAACAATCGTCAAGAATAACATAATTTTGGTATACATCTTCAATAAGAAGAATAACAAGAAAAAAATATAAAATCTCATCAACACTTAGCAAAAAAGCACAAGAGCAATGTACAACAAAATCTGATGTTAGAAGACTCTAATGCTCAATCCAATCGTTCAGATTAAAGACCAGAAAGTTACGGAAGTCATCCACCGATCGGATCACGAATGACCTTCTAATCAAAGAGTTAAAAATTATTGAACAGTTTTCCACGGGAATTAATTTTTCCTCTTCTGTTTAGTTATTATTTTCCCCCCTAAAACCTATGTTATATTATCCATAATAAATCTTCTTTGCAAATGCAACTTTTGTGTGTGTAGAATATGAGAGTAATAGATAGATTGGATATTTAATACTAAGCGATACTAATAGTATATAATAAGTCAAGAAGTTATTAACTCCTCAATTGAATTAGATTAATTTAATTGGTCGAGTTAACTCAAATTAAGTTAATAAATTATTATTTATTGAACTTGCATTAATAAATTGTTCATTGAATTTTTATTTTTAATTCCGTTCACTTTCTCTCACTATCATATTAATTATTTCTCTTCCTTCTCTCTTTCTTATTAGGTAGGAAAACCCAAAATTAATTCGAACAACTTTCAACTTCATTAATTTATAACTTCACAACTTTAATAGTATAAATTGAATAAAAAATATTTAATTATTCACATTTTAAAACTCATATGAGTGCATATTTTTCTTTATACTACTTATACATATTCACTACAAAAAATACATATAATTAATATTATTTATCAACATACTCACATGAACATGTTATATATATGGATAAAAGATATAAGTATTCCTTCACTTTCCTTAATTCTTTTATTTTCGTAAAACTAAATTATTATTGCGATGTAGCTTAGCACCACCACTTTGTGTGTGTAAGATGGAATTCTACAAAAATAATCAATATAAATTTTTCGCTTCTGTTTGATTTTTTCTTAATTTTTTTAATACTTACGAGTTTAATTTATTAAATTTTTGAGAAATGTAGTTGATATATAGCTTATGGGATTAACAAAAATATCTCTAAAATTTTGACATTTAATAGAAATTTAATAGAACATAATATTAATAAAATATTTTTAAAATTATTTTAGAAACTAGTCCGTGCCATGCACGGATGGTAAGCTTGTACAAATAAAGAAAAACAACAATAAAATCTGTTTGTTGTTTCTTTCAAATTCATTTTTGTTAATCTTGTGATTCATGAGGACTGCTAAATGGGTTTGTTGGTTGTCCTCCCAACCACATTAATTGCTTTGTATTAAAAGGCCAGCCTACATGAGCTGGGCTTATATTTTGGGCTTTTGGTTCATTCTATTTCTGGACGCATATTTAGTTGTCTTATGTTTGATTTAAGATTTGAATCATTTGACACTAATACTTAAATTTAATTAATACACATAATTTATTGATGATTAGTATATTGGTGTTGGATCACATTAATCTTGATTGTTGGACAGTCACATTATAGAGAAAATATACAACGGTGACTCAATTATACTTAGTTAATCTAACAATTATAATTTTTGTTTTGTTTAATATACTAATTTAAAAATGTCTATAATCTCGTAATTTCATTGATGTAGTTATAGTTTGTTGCTTAATATGATCTGATTGTGACACCATATCATTATGATAACATGGTATCACTGTTATGTTAAATATTATTGAACAAAGTTTCAAATTACTTTTAATTTTTAATTATTTATTATACTGACTAAATTTAAATAAATTATGCATTCATCATTAATTTGTTTATTTTGTTGCAACGATTGTAATAAAAATAAAACCAATAACATGATTAAAAAAAGTTCATAATATCACTAAGCTTCTCATAAAACATGATACCACAAAACAAAGTTGACACCAGCTTAACAGCTGAGGCCTAGTGTTTAAAGGATTATTGAAACATAATTAAAAACATGATAACAATCATTAAAAACCAGAATTATTTTTGAGCAAAATCCAATGACATTTTTCCTTCATGAGCTTTCCCAAAAAAGTTGGTCATGTATTCCTCAAACATGAACTCTCTATAATGGGCCACCCCATCACGCTCCACCAGCTCAGGCAGTGGGCAGATTTTCTCCACTGGCCTTGGCGTCGTAAATATTGGGATTGACACTCTTGATTGTGTGCTTGTGGTACGCACTCTATGTTCTGTACTTTTGTACCTTCCATTGCTTAGGATCTACCCAAAAATAGACCAAACATATGAGAAGCTTATAATAAAAAAATGGTGTAACGTGCGTAAAATGTAAATTTTAATATACAACAAAAATAAATCCTAACAAAAGAAATAAGACTTTCATTTTCAGACAGTGGCAGTTAGAATTATAAATGTATCGAGCCGAGTAAGATTTAATTTGCCTTGTTGAGCTCGAGCTCATTAAAAAGTAAATCGAGCTGAGTCGAGCCGGATTTAAAACGAACTTGAGATTTAGTGTACATACAAACTCGGTCCGTTAGTAAATGAGTCGAGTTCGAAATTGAGCTGGGTTTAAGCGAGTTGAGTCTAGTGGAGTTTAAACTTGACTCATTTAACTTTATTTTTATAAACATATAAAAAATAATTAATTAAATATAAAATATGTCGGGCTTACTCGAGCCAGACCTAAACAAATCAGGCTCGAGTTGAACACCCCATTGTTCAAGTAGGACTAGTTTAACACAGATGAACTTGTTCGAATTTGAGTCAAGTTTAAGCCAGATTTAGTCAAATTGAGTCGGACAGGACTCTAGGACAGTCTAGTTCATTTACAGTTCTAGAGCTAGTAAACTTCTCATGCATGACAATTAATTTAAGCTCTAACCTGTAATGTGTCACCAACATTAATAACCAAAACACCCGGGATGGGTGTAATCTCTAACCACTCTTCTTTCTCTTCTGCATTTGTATTTCTTTCCATATTAACATATAAACCACAAATGCCATCCTGTAATAACACTGTCAGTGTTTCCATATCCGAGTGGCGCCCCACACCCACGGTTATGTCTGGGTTAGGGCATGTTGGATAAAAGTTCATGTTAACCATCCTTAAGCCCACAAGCGCCTCGATTTTAGATTCTTCTAATGTCACCCCCAAATTTTCAAATAGAATTTTCAAAATCCTCCTCACCATATTTGTTGATGTCTTTAGGTACTCTAGAGCCATTTCCCTGAAAAATAAAAAATTACCCTTCAACATCGCAAGTGGTAATAGATCATATTACTTTTACGTGCACCAATAGTTGTACACTAACATAGAGAAAATAGTACATGAGTCCATTCAAATAATAGTACCCGCATACTTTCTTTCTTTATTAGTGCACAATTGTTTATGTAAAGTTATTGCACTAATAAAGAAAAAATAGTATGTAAGTCCATTCAAATTGTAGCGCATATGTACGGTTTTCTCTTTATTAGTGCACAACTATTTTATTCATATTGTCATATGTCAATATGTGATGAATAAAACTATATATGAATGAAGAAAATATAAAATGTATTCTCTTTACTTGCACTCTTTAGGCCAAAACTCAAGAGCATCTGAATCATTGGTATAAACCATGCTTATATAGTCCTTCCACTCCAAAGCCTGCTCTTTTTCTGGGACAAAGCTTGTCCCATACTTGACAAAAGGGCTAGGACTCACCCCTTTGAGATAAACAGCCTTATTTTCAGGGGGTTGGCCAAAAAAATTGTGCGCCGCATCTTTAAGTGACTCAAGTAGTTCCACAGGCACATCATGGTTCACTACTTGAAAAAATCCAAGTGTTTCTGCAGCTCTAGCAATATCATTCACCACTTGATCATGGCTAGGTCCATCGAGTTTCGATAAATCAATGGGTGAATTTTGATGTGAGAATGAATTTAATTTGTCAATCCGCTCGTGAGGCGATTGAATGTACCTCTCTGGCACCTTGGTTAGGCCGGAATCCACCAGGCCTTTGACACCGTTACCTTCTCGGACAACGAAGTTGAACAATGAATTTGCATTATCAAAACTTGGAGCCATTTGTGAATGTTGAAGATTGTTTTTTTTTTCTTCTCTAAAATGTTGTTTGTTAACAATGAATCAATGATGCAATGCAAGTAAGGCACAATGACCTAAATATATATATATATATATATATATATATATATATATATATATATATATATATAATATATATAGAATGGGGATCCAGTCCGGGATCCCGGATTTTAACAAAATCCGGACCTTTTTTTTTTTTTTTTTTTTTTGCTTTTTTTTTTAAAACAACTAAAAAATAAATAAATAATTATGGAACTGAAATCTTTACATAATACAATGTTTTTGGCGTGATTTGGATACATATAACAAAACATGTATGTACAGTCTGCGCAGAGTGTACATACATGTTTTGTTATATGTATCCAAATCACGCCCAAAACATTGTATTATGTAAAGATTTCAGTTCCATAATTATTTTTTTTTTTTAGCTGTTTTTAAAAAAAAAAAGCAAAAAAAAAAAAAAAAAAAAGTCCGTAATTTAGCAAAGTCCGGGATCCCGGACTGGATCCGGACTCTATATATATATATATAGAACCCAGCAAATGTGATTTGTTTATAGTCAATTGTGTTAATTATATTGCAAATCAACCTTAGGTTGATCTCTAACTTAATATTGAATAAGTTGTGTTTTGATGGCACGATTCTAACCTTATAAGTTGGTGACCGCATAGTTTTTATTAGTTTTATTTGATTCTCTGAGCATGACTGAGGGCCGGCATAGTACTGAAAATCTTTTTCTTTTTGGCGCCAAGGGGATCAAATTGAGAAGTCAATAGGTGCATTTGTATGCCATGGAATCTTTTTAGCATGCATGATCAATGAGTACTTGTTCAAAGTCAAAAGGTTGGTTGAGCCGTGCTTTGTGCCATGGAAAAATATGGATGGCAGGCAGCGTGATCTTGCAGCCATTTTGTTCCTCACCTTTTCATGCTGATTTTCCTTTTAACGGTTAGGCTGCAACAACTACATTCTCTCTAGCAACAACTAGAGATTTAAGCGAGCAACAACTATCAAGAATAATATAATTTTGGCATATAGTTTTAACTAGAAGAATAACAAGAAAAAATTGAAAGTCTCACCAAAACTCGCAAAAAATCGCATCAATAGTGTACAACAAAACATGATGATAGAAACTCTGATGTTTAATCCCACCGTTCAGATTAAAGACCAATAAGTTACGAAGGCACCCACCAAAAATCAGCACAATCAGACCACAAATGGTCTTCCAATCACTGAGTTGAAAATTAGTGCACAATTTTACGTCGAAATCAATTTTTCCTCTTCTGTTTAGTTACTAATTTCTTCTGTTTTTCCTGAAACCTATGTTATATCGTCCATAATATACTACTAGAAAAATAAGAATACGTGACGGAATTTTGTGACAGTTTTTAAAAACAATCACAAAAGATAATAATTTGTGATGGATTTTTTGAGCAATCACAAAATAGTAGTATATATGATGGCTCTTAGTGATGACTAATTTTGCCATCAATGTATTATAATTGTGATGACCATGTCAATCACCAAATTTTTCACGCAAAATAAATTTTCTTTTTGTGACGCACTAAGCCATCACTTATGGATATATATTTTTTTTTCGTGATTGCATTTAAGCTATCACCAATATTTTAATGAAAAAAATAATCAAAATAATTTTTTATGACAGTCATAACAATCATTAAAAAAGATAAATTTTTGTGATGACTTTTATTTGCAATTACAAAAAGAAAATATTTTGTGATGGAATTTTCAAGCCATCACAAAATAATAAAATATATGATGACTCTCAATGATGACTAATTTTACCATCATTATAGAGTATTTGTGACTATCATTGCAATTACCAAATCTTATGTCAGACTAATTTTGTTTAGTAAGTCAACTCACATATGTTTCCTTTTATATTTTGTTTTAAAATTATAATCATGTCTAGGCTTTGATGTAGTGGTAATACTTGTTATTTAGTTTGCAAATGGGGGAGGGTTCGAATCCTACAAGTATCATTTGATACTATTAATATGGTGAAATAAATTATCCGTAAAACGAGATTCACGCTCTTACCTTTGATCCTTAAAGTCATGTGCTAAAGTCATGTGTTTTTTTGTGATGACTTTGACAATCACAAAAGTACTAAGCGTTTGTGTGATTGTCAAAACCATCACAAAAAAGCTTTCATGATAGGGGTATACAAGATGGCCTTCGTGACGGCTAAAGTCTTCACAAAAAACTTTTGTGATGATTTTTTGAATTTATACAATGAATTTGAGCCATCACAAAAGGTCATTTTTTGTAGTGATAAATCTTCTTTGCACATGCAACTTGTGTGTGTAGAATATGAGAGTAATGGATAGATTGGATATTTAATACTAATCGATTAATACGAACACTAATATAATAAGACAAGTATTTAGTCGTTTTGGTTGGTCCCGAGTCAACTCATCAAAATAATTCAATAGCTTAAGGATATATTTTGGTGACTCAAGAATCCAAGAGTTTTTAAAATTTTCTATTTTAATGTGTCATATATTTATTTATAATGACTTCTAAAATTTATATACAAATACATTGTATCTTTTTTATTTATTCTTATTTTAATGTATCTGGTTTGGAGTTGTTAATAATATATCATATATAGCATGCATATCACATAAATAACTGGATACAGTAATTTTAAGACATAAAGAGTATTACTTTTTCCCAAGATGTGAAAAGAATCAAAAGTTCTATAGTAATCTACAATATTTATTTTCATTCCTATGAATCAGAAACAATTATTAATTACTTAGTATATTAATCAAAATTCAATTAAGTAAATTATATTATACACAATAATTATTATTTTCATTATATGTAGATCCTGTTCAATTATGTTATGAATTAATTAAATAAATTATACTATGCATGATTTGATAAAAAACAATTACTAAGTTGTTTTTAAATTTATCCGTGCTTTGCCTAGATTATCAAGGTCGTACAAATAAAGAAAAACAACAATAAAATCCGTTTGTTGTTTCTTTCAAAATCATTTTGTTAATCTTGATTCCATGAGGTTGTCCTCCCAACTACATTAATTGCTTTGTATTAAAAGGCCTGCCTACATGAACTGGGCTTGTGTTTTGGGCTTTTTGTTCATTCTATTTCCGCAGGCATCTCTTGTTGTCTTGTGTTTGATTTCCGATTTGAGTCATTTGACACAAGTGCTTAAATTTAATTAATACACACAATTTATTGATGATAAGTACATTGGTGAGATAAGTTTTATCTTAAGAACGATAAATATAACCCAACATACTTGAAAATAAAGGAGTATATGCCATTAGATTTTGGATCACGTTAATCTTGATTGTTGGACAGGTCACATTATAGAGAAAATATCCAAAAAGAGTAATTCATGCAAACATGATACCACAACTCAATTATATTGAGTTAATCTAAAAATTATAATTTTTTTTTTGTTGAATATGTTAATTTGAAAAATGTCTATAATCTCGTAATTTCATTGATGTGGTTAATTTTTTTTTTTATGATAATGATTACAATTGAGTTCGTTGCTTAATATGATCTGATTGCGACGCCATATCATTATGATAACATGGTATCAGTGTTATTTATGAAAAAATTAAGTTCCATGTCACTTTTAATTTTTATTTATTAGAATGACTAAATTTAAATAAATAAATTATGCATTAATCGTTAATTTGTTTATTTTGTTGCAACAATTGTAATAAAAATAGAACCAATAACATGATTAAAAAATGTTCACACTAACATTAAGCACTTCTCAGCTTCTCATAAAACATGATACCACAAAACAAAGGATTATTGAAACATAATTAAAAACAAGATAACATATATAAAAGAAAACAATCATTAAAAACCAGAATTATTATTTTTGAGCAAAATCCAACGACTTTTTTCCTTCATGAGCTTTCCCAAAAAAGTTGGTCATGTATTCCTCAAACATGAACTCTCTATAATGGGCAACCCCATCACGCTCCACCAGCTCAGGCAGTGGGCCGATTTTCTCTACTGGCCTTGGCGTCGTAAATATTGGGATTGACACTCTTGATTGTGTGCTTGTCGTACGTACTCTATGTTCTGCACTTTTGTACCTTCCATTGCTTAGGATCTACCCAAAAATAGACCAAACATACGAGAAGCTTATAATATAGAATGGTGTAACGTGTGTAAAATGTAAATTTTAATGTACAACAAAAATAAATCCCAACAAAAGAAATAAGACTTTCATTTTCAGACAAAGATAGTTAGAGCTATAAACGTATTGAGTGGAGTCGAACTTTGCCTTGCTGAGCTTGAGCTCGTCAAAAAGTAAAACGAGAAAGTTGAGCCGGATTTAAAACGAACTTGAGATTTAGGTATTGTTTGATAAAATTGTACAATAAGAGCTTATTAAAATAGAGACCGTATAAAATAGAGACTCTTTCTAAAATAGAGATTAAATGTAATAGAGTTGTTTAATAGCCCATTTTTTTTCTATGTCTGAATACAATATTTTACTAATTTACCCTTATATCAGTTTATACAAACTTAAGGTGAGGATAAAAATATAATAAATATTAAATAATTAATTCAAATAAAATCACCAACAATGTATAACTAATAAAATATTTTAAGTCTAATAAAACATTATAATAATAATGACAATGACAATTTTACATATTTACTATAAAATATGGTGATGGTGGTGGTGGGTGATGGATGTTGGTGGTGGCGATGGTGAGTGGTGATGGTGGATGGTGGGTAGTGGTAGTGGTTGGTGGTGGTGAATGATGGGGTGAGTGGTGGTGGTGGTGGTGGTTGTGAAAGGTGGTGATGGGTGGTGGTGGTGGGTGGTTGTGTGGGGTGATGGTGGTGGGTGGTGTAGAGAGAGAAGTGAAGTGAATAATTAAAAATATGAAATTAAGATAGTGAGGATAAAATAGTAATAAAGAACCTCTTTTTCTAAAAATAATTGGCTCAATATCTTTTTTTTTAAGAGACAAAAAGAGGTTAAAAAAGTTTTTATTAAATAATATAATCTCTTTGCGAAAAAGAGGCAATAAGAGGCTATCGAACACTACTTTAGTGTACATACGAACTCGGGCCGTCAGTAAACAAGTCGAATTCGAGCTTGATTTGAGTTTAAACGAATCGAGTTTAGTCGAGTTTAAACTGAACTAATTTAACTTTACTTTTATATAAATATAAAAAATAATTAATTAAATGCTAAACAAGTCAGGCTTACTCTTGGCAGGCCTAAACGAGTCAGACTCTAGCTAGACACCACACTATTTAAGTATAATTGATGAACTTATTCGAATTCGAGTCAAGTTTGAGTCAAATTTAGTCGAATTGAGTTGGACATAGGATTCTCGGACAATCTAGTTCATTTACAATTCTAGAGCTAATAAACTTCTCATGCATGACAAATAATTTAAGCCCTAACCTGTAATGTGTCACCAACATTAATAACCAAAGCACCCGGGATGGGTGGAATCTCTAACCACTCTTCTTTCTCTTCTGCATTTGTATTTCCTTCCATTTTAACATATAAACCACCAATGCCATCTTGTAGTAACACTGTTAGTGTTCCCATATCCGAGTGGCGCCCCACACCCACAGTTAGGTCCGGGTTAGGGCATGTTGGATAAAAGTTCATGTTAACCATCCTTAAGCCTACAAGTGCCTCGATTTTAGATTCTTCTAATGTCACCCCTAGATTTTTAAATAGAATTTTCAAAATCCTCCTCACCATATTTGTTGATGTCTTTAGGTACTCTAGAGCCAATTCCCTGAAAAATAAAAAATTACCCTTCAGTATCACAAACTTTTACGTGCACTAACAGTTGTACATTAACATAGAGAAAATAGTACATGAGTTCATACAAATAATAGTACCCACATACTTTCTTTTTTTATTAGTGCACAACTATTTATGTAAAGTTATTGCACTAATAAAGAGAAAATAGTATGTGGGTCCATTCAAATTGTAGCGCATATGTACTGTTTTCTCTTTATTAGAGCACAATTATTGCACATTGTATTATTCATATTGTCATATGTCAATATGTGATGAATAAAACTATATATGAATGAAGAAAATATAAAATGTATTCTCTTTACTTGCACTCCTTAGGCCAAAACTCAAGAGCATCTGAATCATTGGTATAAACCATGCTTATATAGTCCTTCCACTCCAAAGCCTGCTCTTTTTCTGGGACAAAGCTAGTCCCATACTTGACAAAAGGGCTAGGACTCACCCCTTTGAGATAAACAGCCTTATTTTCAGGGGGTTGGCCAAAAAATTTGTGCGCCGCATCTTTAAGTGACTCAAGTAGTTCCACAGGCACATCATGGTTCACTACTTGAAAAAATCCAAGTGTTTCTGCAGCTCTAGCAATATCATTCACCACTTGATCATGGCTAGGTCCATCGAGTTTCGATAAATCAATGGGTGAATTTTGATGTGAGGATGAATTTAATTTGTCAATCCGCTCGTGAGGCGATTGAATGTACCTCTCTGGCACCTTAGTTAGGCCGGAATCCACCAGGCCTTTGACACCGTTACCTTCTCGGACAACAAAGTTGAACAATGAATTTGCATTATCAAAACTTGGAGCCATTTGTAATTGTTGAAGATTGTTTTTTTCTTCTCCTCTAAAATGTTATTTGTTAACAATGAATCAATGATGCAATGCAAGTAAGGAACAATGACCTAAATATATAGAACATAGCAAATGTGATTTTTTTATAGTCAATTGTGTTAATTATATTGCAAATCAACCTTAGGTTGATCTCTAACTTAATATTGAATAAGGTGTGTTTTGATGGCACGATTCTAACCTTATAAGTTGGTGGCCACATAGTTTTTATTAGTTTTATTTGATTCTCTGAGCATGACTGAGGGCCGGCATAGTACTGAAAATCTTTTTCTTTTTGGCGCCAAGGGGATCAAATTGAGAAGTCAATAGGTGCATTTGAATGCCATGGAATCTTTTTAGCATGCATGATCAATGAGTACTTGTTCAAAGTCAAAAGGTTGGTTGAGCCGTGCTTTGTGCCATGGAAAAATATGGATGGCAGGCAGCTTGATCTTGCAGCCATTTTGTTCCTTACCTTTTCATGCTGATATATTTTCCTTTTAACCTACGGTTAGGCTGCAGGCCATGGCATGCATGTGGATTTATTATACCACAAGAAATAGAATGGCAAACATTGACTCATATTTCTCCTCCTTTTTCATAAGTCAGTCCATCGTTATGATGCCTGCTGGTATATCAAAGACTCATTTCTCATTGTCAACAACCTAATCCCCAAAAAAGAAAAAAGAAAAAGAAAAAGAAAGAATTTGACATTGCCTACTTCTACTCTTATGATCATTCAGTTTCACAAATTAAAGTATCACTTTTTTGTTTTATTATTGTCTCAAAATTTCAAAATAATTGTATTTTGTTCACCTGTAATAGAATGCAAATGTTACACTTCTTGTCAAATGGAGGGAATATCTAGATTATTAACTCTGAAGTTATCAAATACTCTCTCTGTTTTAAAATATAAGATCATTATTAATTTTTTTAAATTAATTTAAGATATTTTTAAATTCAAAATTGACATGAAAATCTTTAGTTTTAGTAAATACTATAATGAATATTATAAACTATCTAGAAAATATTATTAATTAACTCTAATATTTATTATTTCTAATTTTTGAAGAATCAACATAATTTTGAGTTTAAAAATATTTAAAATTGACTTTTAATAGTTAATAATGATTTTATTATTTGGTAGGAAGCTAGTATGAATTTGGATTTCGGACAGATTAAATTGGACAGTCCTTTTGAACAGTCGTATAAAAATGAATTGTAACCATAACTTTTGTATTCGGCACATTTATATTATTCTTGATTTTAACATAAAGTTATTTTTGTTAATAAAAAAATAAAAATAAAATAAATTATATTTATATAACAAAGAAAGATTATCTAAAAATACAATTCTAAATTATACAAATACGCTTCATTTTTATAATCGGTTCAAATGATGGGCTCATTTTAAACTCGGTTGATACTCCAGGTCTCTTGCAAAGTAAAAAATCTTAGATTTAACCCTTCCCTCCGAATTAGGGAGAAGAAGAAGGAAAAAAAAAAAAAAAACTGATTGGAATCAATTCCAAAAGAGAGAGGGATGTTACGTTGTTCGGTTGCCTAATAAAAACAGTACAGCGGTCTTGTCGATCACATTAACCCAGGAAAATAAAGGTGATTAGGATTAAAGAATGACAGAAAGCATCCAAATTGTCCCCTCTATACTACAGCCTACATTATATTTCAAATTTTGGTTCCTAACACAAGAAATTAGGCACCCAATGACATATATAATAATGTAGATAACAGACATCTAAGTACTGAACGTGCTACACTCCACCAACATACTATTTTTCCTTTTAACCTTTTTCACCCTCAGACCAGGACAATTGGATGGTGTGACACCAACTAGGGACAAACAACAACCATGGTTTGAGTCGGAGTCATGAGAAAATTCTTATTACCTTGCCTTCTGGGCACCGGTTAGTATTGTTTGGAATGTTACGAGAACAAAGTACTTTATATATTTTATCATTGATAGCGTTTTGTTGAAAATTAAATCAATGTAAACTAAACAATAAAATAAAGAGAGAATAATAACATAAAATTTAACGTAAAAAAATTTAAAGGAAAAAATTACGGACTAAATTCTGAATCCTCATTATATCAATAATAATGAATTTACAATAATTCTTTCAAATTTTACGTCTTAAAACTTGAGATTACATAACATTGTAATCTCCACGGCATAATTTTTTGCACAGAATAAACGATGTAAAACCCTCCCTCCCACGATACAATTTTTTTGTACGAAATATAAAAATTACAAAAATCCTTTCCCTCACATAAACACATCTTAAAATGTTACATGATATTTGGTTATACTATACTTTAACAACTAAACATAGTACCCTACTCACGTCTCTTCTCTTCTTATTCAAAATAGGATAATTTTGTACTACAATTAAATTTCTTTCCAAAGTAATACTCTTATTAAAAAATAGGACTTTTCCTTTCCATATGAAGAATTCTTTTTTGAATAGAATTCGAGAAGTATTTCAACAATTCTTCCCTCGACTCGAATCTCTAAATACTTCGACTTCATTTTTGAATATGATTCAAGGAATATTTCAACACGTTTCTCGTATTCGATTTCGTTCCGTATACTAAATTAATCAGCATTACTAGTAATCACTTTGAGCACTGTATTTTGTACCAATGTGTGTAGAAAATGCATCTTGGATTTTGAGTAAAACAATTAAAGTATAGTTTGTTTGCTAAGTATATTTCAATCATAAACTTAATAATAATGTTTATCATACTGTACATAATATTTTTATGTGAACAAATAATTAGCATTCACAATCAATTAATCAAAAGCAGTCATTCTTAATGATGTTACTTGTCTACACATTCATTTTTCTCCCACCACCTCAGGAATTTTAATGTCAAATCAATACGCTTTAATGAAATATTCTGAACTTTTCTTTTCCAGGTACTCTGTTTACAGCCAACTAATAACCCCGAATTGCACTTAATTCAATTGCTCCATATAAATAGATTTCAATATATTCAGGCAATTTTATTCTTCTATTTTTTAGTTCAGGCAATTTTACTCTTTAATTTTTATAAACATTTTTTTAAATGTTAATTATAGGTGTTTGAGGGAACATAAAACCTTATGTGAATTCTACAAGAAGTAGGCCATACAGGCTCTATTGGAGATGTCTTCAACAAGAAAATGTTTAAATTTGATTACACATAATTTAAAAGTCCAATTATATTTGAAAATTTTGTTATTTAATTAACAAATACTGATTTAACTAACAAATACAATATTAATATGGTGCGTTTGAGTCTCAAATATTATTACCATAAACGCTAAATGTTACCATTGTAAATGCTAAATTTGTCGCGGCAAATGCTATGAAAGCTAATAAAAGAATAAACATAGTATATTCTCCAAGAAGTAGTCTCTGCACCTCCTCACCAGAAAAGATGAGAGCGTAGTTAGACCTCATTGGCAAGACAGTTTTACTCAATTTGCCACTATTCATCTTAACATTCAAGATACACCCATTGAAGTTCGAGGTTATAATTTCTTAGGGATATGATTTGGGGTCAATGAATTTGGTCGATAATCATGTTATATAACGAATGACAAGTGAAATGTAATCCTCAGAGCTAAAGAAAAATATGTGCATTGCATAGTAGTACTTCCCTTTATTCCTCTGCTGCAAGTACTAGCTTTCAGTGTCAACTGAATCACATCAGTCCTTGTATGGTCCAGACAAGATCTTATGAAAATCTTCTTGAATCTTGATAATAAAACCTAAATTAGAGGAATACAATGAGGCCGTCACACCTAAAAAATCTGCATCTTAATCGTAAATTATGACAATTAAACTCAACTCGAATCAACAAAATCTTTTATTCTAAATTAGTTGGGGTGTATTATAAAATATGAATATATATATATATATAAACTAATTATATGTTAGGAAATAATATCACAACTCGTCTTACTATAAGACCGATGTTGATTTTCATATCAATAGACCCGTCCAAGTATCATAATACGTACTCGTGGCCTAATAACTTTTGACAGAACATTAAATGGGACACGATTAGCACGTGATGATGTCAGAGATAGGTGAGAACATTCCACACCAAATGCTATTATATCAAGACTCATGTTATAATTATATGAGCGAAAATAAGTACATGACAACTTACATAACCAAAACACGTGACATCTTTCTATAAATACAAAATTCTTGCATAGATCATGTTTATAATTCACACGTCGAAACTTTCTCCCTGACAAAAAATATTGTTGGATTATTGATTTGTTATTTTATACAACTCTAAACTCCACGGACCAAATAGAGCGTTAACATTATATTATGATTTTATTATATGCATTTAGGTGCTTTAATAATATGATTGGAGCACAGGGACTTTTTATGCATGAAACTATTGATTCATTGACTTTGATTTATACTTGATTTTGCTAAGGAGAGCAGCTAAC
Organism: Aralia elata; assembly: GCA_034770075.1. Lineage (NCBI taxonomy): Eukaryota > Viridiplantae > Streptophyta > Magnoliopsida > Apiales > Araliaceae > Aralia > Aralia elata. Next base: position 8,962,082 of record CM068385.1, on the reverse strand, counting down.
CATGGTTAATTAAGAATTAAGTTCTGTTTAAAGCCATATAACATCAATCAATATTCTTGGTTTAAAAATTGATGTACCTGATTCCATTTTAATGGTACTAATTGTTAATGAGAGTGAACCACAAGATTATACAACTACCAGTCACTCAACTGTTCCATCTGATTAATTGCTTAACCTTTTCAGGGGAACATTAGTAAATTTCCTAATAGTCCTAATCACCTTTATTTGATGCAAGACACCTTGATTTTCTAGGTTACTAGATAAACTGTTAATTTAGTTTATCTAGACAAACTGTCAAAGTATTGCTGAATTGTACGACATAATTAATTAATATTTTGTTCAGATAAATCAAACAATTTTTATCTAATTACGTAATATCATTCTACTAAACAAATACTAAGCGTAACTTAATTAAATTTCTCTTTTTAGATACATTTAAATTCTTAGACATATATTGATGGTCGTACAATACAACTCACTATTTTTGATAAATAATATTGTACGACTTATAAATTTCTATTTAATTTAATTACCTGACATTACTTTTTAAGCATCAAAATCTTACTCGGCCTTCCTGACTAGAATGAAAATTAAATTAAAAAATAAAATAAAAATAAAGGTGTGATTCTCTATGATGTCACGTGCATACAAAATGATTCACAATTTTATTACTAAACGTGTAATCTTTTCTGAAGGAAATTTGCACCAATCAGTGTGTAGATTCATTTACATTATGGTTATATTAATCTTCTTCTTTTTTTTCGTGGCCATCTAATCATACTAACTGTATCATCATTATTCATCATTCAGAATTCATTACTATTTACTAAATTAAGCTCTCTTAATCTCCAAGTTCCTTCAAAGGCTTTTTAGCATCAATAATGTTTTTGTATGGAAATGATTATGAACGTTTTTTCAGTTTTTTGACACTAACAACCCATGATCCAAGTCTTTTGGTTATGGAGTTTTCAGTAATAAATTATTATTTTTTATTTTTTTCGTTTGTTAAAAAAAATAAAAATTCTTATAAATTTGTCATATTTTGCTCTTATTTTTCTTATAAAACGTCTTGGGGCAAGTAACATCTTTATCCAATCTATCTGATGTCAAAGAGTGAATTTAATAGTAGACCATTTTTCATTTTTTTTAACTGATGATAAAGTCGGTTGACGGTTAGTCCTCTCCTATTTATGTAATTATGAATTGGAATCCCTGATCATGCATGAGTACATCACACACACACACACATATATATATACACACACGAGAAATGATTCATATAAACTATTTGTTATGAACACTATTTCAACAATCAGATCTTCAACAGTCCAATAACATATCTAATGACTTGAGCATGGGCCCGACTATTAATCCTTCTAACGGCTAGCACAACTCCTACTAGCGCCCAGGAAAATAACTACTTTCATGCAATTCACAAGGTTTAACAAGCAATCGATATTTCACAATCAAAGGTGTAATACTCTTTGTAGTAGTGGTCCTTATATATCGTATTAACAGTCGAAACATGGTCGAAAGAAAAAATCTCTATTTGACAGGGCTTCTTCCTATACCTATTGTTATGACAAACTATGATAAACACAATAAATCAATGTAGAAAGATAAATACAATAATACAAAGTTTTAAATGGAAACCCAAATAAAAAAAATCACGGAGAAAGACAGAAAAAATTCACTAAATAAAAACCTGAAGAATACTAGATAAAGAGAGAACTATGTGAATTATTAGAATGTTTCTAAATGTCTCTTCTCTAAAAACCTAATACCTATATTTATAGGTCATAGGAAAATTTCATAACCAAATAGGATAAGAAAAACTAAATTGAGTATGACTAGGAAAAATAATTTCCTAAACCAAAACGGATTCTAGGTAATACCTAAATCCAAATCCAATAAAGATTCATGTCATACCCAATAAATCTCTAACTTGACTTGAATCCTCTAAATATAGCACAAACAATAAAAAATTTTCTCTTCTCAAATGCACAACTTAAGTGCATCGAACACTAACCATGTCCAAGCAATGTTCGAACTTGGTACTTGATAACAATTTCGTTAATATGTCAGCTGGATTGTCTACAGTACCAATCTTTAAGATCTTAATGTCACCATCTTCAATAATGTCTCGAACAAAATGATACCTGACATCAATATGCTTCGTTCTCTCATGATACATCTGATCCTTACTCAAGTGTATAACACTCTGACTATCATAACGGACAACAATAACTCCATGATCTATGTTAATCTCTCCAAACAAGCCTCACAATCAAATAACTTCCTTAACAGCCTCTATAATAGTCATATAATTTGCCTTTGTAGTAGAGAGAGCAGCCTATGCTGTAAAGTAGCTTTCTACTTAATTGCACAACCTCTAAGGGTAAATACATAACCAGTCAATGACCTCCGCCTATCAAGATCACTAGCATAGTCTAAATTAACATACCATATAAGGGTATCGCCATTCCTTCCAAACTTTAAACCAACATCGGAGGTACTTCACAAGTATCTTAAAATCTATCTCACGGCTTCCCAATGAATTTTACCTAGATGTGATAAATATCTACTTACCACACTAATGACATGTGAAATATCTGGACGAGTACAAATCATAACGTACATGAAGCTACCAACTGCACTAGAGTTGGGAACACTTGACATATACCTAACCTCCTCATCTGTCTGAGGAAATAATTCAGCTAATAATCTGAAGTGAGCAGTAAGAGGAGTACTTACCGGTTTGACATCCTTCATACCAAAACGATCTAACACCTTCGCAATGTAGTCTTTTTGGGATAAGTACAATTTCTTAATCATGCGATCTTATTGAGTCTCCATGCCAAGAATCTTCTTAGCAACCCCTAAATCTTTCATCTCAAACTCGGTGCTCAACTGTGATTTCAGTTTACCAATCATTGAATTACCTTTTGTTACAATCAACATATCATCAACATAAAGCAATAAATAGATAAATGAGTCATCCTAAAGTTTTCTAAAGTACACACAACTATCATATTGACTCCTGTTATATTCACTACATGCAACCATAAATGCTTATACCACTGCCTGGAGATTGCTTTAAACCATATAAGGACTTTTTCAACAAGCAAATGTGGTCTTCCTTTCCTTGAATCTGAAATCCCTAAAGTTGACGCTTATAAATCTTTTCTTCAAGTTTACCATGCAAGAAAGCTGTTTTTCATATCGAGTTATTCCAACTCTAAATCATGCATATCAACCAAACCAAGTAATACTTGAATAGAGTTGTGTTTCACAACTGGTGAAAACACATCATTGAAGTCAATTCCCTCGACTTGACTGAATCTCTTAGCTACTAGTCGAGTCTTGTACCTAGCGTCTTCAACTCCTGGGATGCCTTCCTTTTTCTTAAATATCCATTTGCAACACACAATTTTCTTATCTTTAGGTAGTTTCACAAGCTCCTAAGTCTAATTTTTCTGAAGATATTTCATCTCCTCATTCATAGCAAACAACCACTTTTATGAATCATTTGAGAAAACATCATCTTTATAAGTCACAAGGTCACTATACTCAACTGTCTTGACAATTGACAAGGTATAAACAACATAATCTGAATACTCATATCTCTGTGGTGGTCGCACTGTCCTCTTTACCCTATCTCTAGTGAGACTATACTAATTGTCTATATGTTCCTCCTCTGAAACTATATTCTCATCTACAACAGCAGTGGTAGTAGTAGTAGTAGTAGTAGTGTCCTCTTTACCCTATCTCTAGTGAGACTATACTAATTGTCTATATGTTCCTCCTCTGAAACTATATTCTCATCTACAACAGCAGTAGTAGCAGCAGCAGCAGTAGTAGTAGTAGCAGCAGCAGCAGCAGTAGTAGTAGGCACATGATCTGAACTCTGTTGTGATTTATGAACCTGAGGAGAAGTTACTTCAAGCTCTACCTTCTGACCAACACTATCAAAACTATCAATACAAGGAACAGAGGATTCCTTGTCTTTATGAAGCATAACAGACTCATCAAAAGTAATATTTCTGCTAATAATGACATTTGCTGGCTTCTGATCAGCACACCAAAGTCTATAACCTTTCACACCAAAATCATAACCAAGAAAGATGTATTTCTTGGCTCTAAGTCGAGTTTTCCCTCATTCCTATGTACATATGTAGGACAATCAAACACCTTAAGAAATGAATATTCTGCAGGATTACCTGACCAAACCTCTTTAGGGGTCTTACATTCTATAGTTGTGCAAGGAGAACGATTCTCCAAGAAAAACGTTGTGTTCACTACTTCTGCCCAATATTCTTTGCCTAAACCTACATTTAACAATATGCACCTGGCCTTCTCTTTCAAGGTTCTGTTCATCGGTTTTGCAACTCTATTCTACTGTGGTGCCTTCACAACTGTACAATGTTTAACAATTCCTTTATTCTTGTAGAACTCATTAAACTCAGTCTCACAAAACTCAAGGCCATTATTTGATCTGAACCTCTTAATCTGCTTTCCTGTCTGCTTCTCAACCAAAGTCTTCTATTGTTTGAAAGTTACAAAAACTCATTCTTATGTTTCAAGAAGTAGATCTAAACCTTCCTAGAATAATCATCAATAAAGGTTAGCAGATAATGTGCACCGCTACCTTTGGAAGAAACCTGTGAAGGGCCCCAAAGGTCTGAATGAATATAGTCCAAAGTCCCCTTTATTCTATGAACCATAGTCTTGAAGCTAACTCGTTTTTGCTTCCCCAAGACACAATGCTCACGCAAGTCCAACTTTCCTACTTTTCGTCCAGACAAAAGGCATCTTTTACTCAAAGCATCCATGCTTTTTTTCACTCATATGACCCAACCTCATATGCCACAACCTGGTGGTGTCATCTGCAGTAACTGAAGAATAAATTACATATGAATCTATAGTTATAGAACCCTCTAACTTATATAAAGTGTCGACTTTGATTCCTTTCATCAACACAAGAGAACCTCTGCTAATCTTCATAACTCCACCTTCAGTTGTGCACTTACACCCGTTTTCATCTAGTATACCCAAATATATGAGATTCTTCTTTAAACCTAGAACATGTCTAACATCTGACAATGTTCTGATTATGCCATCATGCATCTTAATTTTAATTGTACCAATGTCAATTGCTTTACATTTAGAATTATTTCTCATCAAAATAATTCCACCATCAAATGGTTCATATGTGGAGAACCAATCACGAGTAGAACAAATATGATAAGAACACCTAGAATCTAAAATTCAATCACTACTAAGTCTTTCACTGTCATTAGCTACTAACAGAAGATCATCACCATCCTCAGCAATACTAGCTTGAGTAGGCTTTATTGCCCCCTGATTCTGTTGGTTCTACACATTTGTCCACTATTAATTTGACCATGATTGTCTCCTCTCTGTTCTTTATTTTTTAACTTCGGACAATTACGCTTTATATGTCCCTTTGTATGATAGTAGTTACAGCTAAAATTCTTATTTTGAGATTTCGATCTGTGTGTACTGCCACTTTTTGAAATTCTCTCAACTGACCTCCCTCTGGCAAACAATCTAACACCTTGGTCATCACTTTTTTCCAAAAGTTATCTCATAATTTAGTTTTTGTTTACTCATAAAATTCGTCTTAATATCCTCAATTGAGATAGTGTCTTTACCATAGATCATAGTGTCTCTAAAGTGTCTCTAAAGTGCTTATATGAAAAAGTAATGAGACTAATAACAATAGGGCTTGATCTTCATCATCAATCTTAACATTAATATTCTGCAACTTAGTTATAATTGAATTAAACTCAGTGATATGAGATTTGATTTGAGTATCTTCTGACATATGCAAGGTGTAAAGACGTTGTTTAAGTCTCAATCTATTGGTAAGGGACTTCGTAAAATAGAGAGACTCTAATTTCTTTCACAAATCAGCAGCTATAGTTTCCGCTGACACCTCCCGCAACACATCATTCGAAAGACACAACTGAATTGTCGAAAATGCTTTATCATCCATAGTTTCTCATTCTGACTCAGACATCTCGCTAGCTTTCTTCGTTTCTACATATCTACAGGCTTCATTAGCTTCCATACAATGGCTTTCATTCAAGCCTTGCTGAGTAAGACCAACCTTCATCCGAACTTACCAAAGACTAGAACTAATATTCCCATCGAATTTGTCAATATCAAATTTCATTGATGAAATCGAACTCAACGCCATAGTATGGATCGATAATAACCAGACTCTTAATACCAGTTTATTATGACGAACTATGGCAAACAGAATAAATCAATACAGAAAGATAAAGACAATAACACAAGATTTTACGTGAAAACCCAAATCGAAAAAAATCACGGAGAAAGACAAAAAAAATTCACTAAATAAAAATATGAAGAATACAAGATAAAGAGAGAACTATGATAATTATTAAAATGTTTCTAAATGTCTCTTCTCCAAAAACCTAACACCTATATTTTTAGGCCATAAAAAAATTTCATAACCAAATAGGATAGGAAAAATTAAATTAAGTATGACTAGGAAAGATAATTTTCCTAAACTAAAACGGATTCTAGGTAATACCTAAATCCAAATTCAATAAAGATTCATGCCATACCCAACACATATGAAATCCATTGGACCCATAAATGATACATTGGAAGAATCCGTTGGGTCTTCCAATATCAATAGGTTGATTTGTTCGCTCTTGTATCTTCTAAAAGGAAAAAAAATCTCTAAGAGTTGTTTCCAGAATCTGAAAGAGAGTACTTGGGTTCTCCCAATAACTAAAAAGTGTAGCATGCCTGAATCTAATTGGGGTTCGCGATGGTGGAGGAACTGGATCAAAAAAAAGGGATTCTAGCAATTGAAATGACCTTCTGATCAATCCAGAGATCCTTTAGATTCTATTTGTAATGAAGATTCAGAATATCACACATTGATCAATCAAAGAGAGATTCAACAACTAAAAAAAAGATTGATTCTTTGGGATCCTTCTTTTCTTCAAACAGAACGAACAGATATAGAATCAAACCGATTCCCGAAATGCCTTTTTGGATATTTTTCAAAGTCCTGGCTATTCACGGAATGTCAGAAGCAGATGATTAATAATCTGCTTTTGGAAGAAATCGAAGAATTAATTTCTTGGGAATCCTACAAGATCCGTTCGTTCTTTTTTCTCTGACAGATGGTCAGAACTTTATCTGGGTTTGAATCCTATCGAGAGGTCCACTAGAGCTCAGAAATTATTGAAGAAACAACAAGATCTTTTTTTGTCCCTTCGAGACAATCGGAAAAGAAAGAAATGGTTAATATATTCAATATAATTACGTATTTACAAAATACCATCTCAATTCATCATATTCGGGATGTGATATGATTCCGAAGTCACTTTACTATCACAGAGTAAAGAAATGCTCAAAGAGAACTCTAAGATCGTTGGGTGGAATACTAATGATTTAACTTAGATCGTAGAGTCATGACTTAACGATCGTAGAGTAATGACTTAAATCGTAGAGCTATTACTTAGATCATAGAGTTTAGAGTGACTTTAACTTTTACTATCACAGAGCTACTCTACTATTGTAGCACTTATTTTATTTTATTTTATTTTTTAAAAATTTGTATACTCCAATATTTTTTTTTCAAATAACAATTAATAGTCTTGAAGATGGTAAAAGTCTCAGTAACTGGGATGTCTTTACTCATATCGATTGTATGTACTTTTATAACTCTTTTGATATGAGTACTCTACGATCCCAATACTAACGACGTCGTTTTGCCTGGTCTCTCATAGGACCAGTAGCCACTTTGAAAATCCAAATAAAGTTGAGGGTAATTTAGTCATTTTCCTGAATGCTAGTAGGAGTTGCGCTGACTGCTAGAAGAATTAGTGGTCGGGCCCATGTCCAAACCATTAGATTTGCTATTAGACGATTGGAGATCTGATTGTTGAAATAGTGTCCATAATAAATAGTTGTTATGAATCATTCTCGTATATGCGTGTATTTATTTGTATATGCGTGTATTTATTTATATCTTGATTTCCATTTGAACATTGTTGATTTGGTATGTAGTGGATTTGCTTTATGTTTGAAGAAAAAGGCAACAGATATAATTAAATTTTACTTGATCTATTCCAGTTAGGTGGGTTAAGCCATATTTGACCTAAGAGAAAAAGAGACACCCATGACCCATTGGCCATTATCGTATTACTAAGATGATAATTACTGGACAATAGTCCAGGTAACTGATTTGGCAGTTTATACTCTTTCTAATAAAAAAAGATGAAGAAGAATAGTCTCATTTATTTTATGTGGCTTAACAATTAGGATTTAGGCGAACGACAGCTGTTTGACGAATCGTTGATTACAACTCACAATTAATATATATATATATATATATATATATATATATATATATATATATCTAGAAACTGCATGATGAAATTATAGGGGAAACCATATTTGACAAGTTTTCATGATGATTATAATTTCTGCTATTGTGGTTGGCCATGCTTACTCTGTTGCTCAGTTATTTAATAAGATAGATAAAAACTGCAGGGCATTATACGGACAATGAGGACCCATGCATCGTGTATGCAGAGTCCCTTCTTGTTCCATCTTCTTTGTTGGACCTACATTATATATTATGGATCAAGTATCATGCATGTCTAGTCCAGCAGTCTTCTATAAATAAGTACATGCATGATACTTCATGCATGCATGAAGACACTAGACTAGACGAGAGTTTTACTTCATTTTATTTTTGAATTCTTATTGGCTTGCTCGAATATTATGTTGGGAATTAAACCCACGAAAACCAAATAATAAAATAAAAAGAAAAATCATGAGTTGAATTTTAAATATTCACTATATCAATTGTTAGTAATTGATCCAAGTCAGATACATGGATCATAAACATCTACTTAGATACGGATATTGGATAATCTTGGGAGAGTCTCGTATCACTTGAAAGTATTTAATTTAGATAATACTTGATAGGGTCATGACTCTTTATGAGATATGTCTCATGATTTACTCAGTTATAAACTTATCCCATATCTATTAGGATTTATCGTTAAATATTTGATTCCTATAAATTGTATGAAAAAAAATGAAAAAAAGAAGAAGGAAAAATAACGTATTATTTTTTCCATACAATTTTTTCTCTTTAAATATTCTTTTTAGTATTTTCAAACTTTTATCAATAGGCTTGGGTATACTTGGTGCGAACACTTGAGTTCATTCGCATCATTGCTAGTAACAACTTTGTATTTATGAGAAGCGTTTGTACATGGAATCGTGGTAACTGCGTTCATGGGATTGCTTATAGATTTGGTATTCTGGTTCAACCGTTTTCGCTTCGTAGATACTAACCGATTCATATGTAAGTTTATATATGCTTATGTGTTAGCTTCTATTTAATTTAACATCAATAGTTAATAATGAGTTAATTTATATTATTGCTCTTAAGTTTTACTCCCTAAAACTTGAGGTTACACAATATTATAATATCCACGACACAACTTTTTGTATGAAATAAAAGCTGCAAAACCTCAAATATTACAATTTTTTGCACGGAATATAAAAACTGCAAAAAAAACCTCGCTCTCATACAAGCATAAAATTTACTCACATCTTCTCTCAACTCTTAGGACAATACATGACTTCTGATTATGCTACATTTCAACAACTAAAAATAATACTCTGTTTATAGAGTATCCACATATAAATAGGACTCTAGCATTGAACAAATATTCCTATTAAAGATATGACACTTTCAAAATAAAACTCCTACTTCAAATAAATTCATTTTCAAAATAATACTCCTATTAAAAATAAGACTCTTCTGTTTTACAATATATAGTATTTTTTTTTTGAATAGGATTCGAGAAATATTCCAACATGTTAAACATCAATTTTGTTTTAAACAATAAACCTTAATTTTTAAGTTTAATATTGAAAAACATTAAAAATAATTATAATAATTTATGTGTAGGAGTGTCTAGCTTATTCAAACCTTTTTAGAAAATAAATCAACAACAACAAAATGATTCTAATAAAAGTCCAGTGAAATGAGTTACTTAATTGGAACTTGGAAACTGTAGGGAAAAGAAAAGGAAAAAAAGAAATAAAGTTAAAAAAATATTAGAGTTTTTTTAATCATTATTACATTTTACTTTAATATATTATTCTTAAAATTAGAATTTTAGAAATGTGATTTACGTTATTCGTAAAATTACATTATACTTGTGTTCCTTAAAATAGTTTTTTCCATTGTTTACCTCTTCATTTCTTTAACGTTTTCCAAGTTATAAGCAGAATTATGATAAATCATTGGAAACGCACAAACTTGAGATTATAGCATGTATCTTGAACATACAAATTTTTGTTTATCCTATTATTTAATAATATTTTATTACTCTCTCCGTCTCAGGATAAAAGTCTTTATTACTATTTTAGGTAACTTCAAGTTAAATATCAACTAACCTTAAATAATTTATTTTTTACAATAATTTGCTTATAATACTCTTAGTATTAATTGTCATATTTCTACTCTCTATGCATATTTTTAGAGCATCACTAGCCATGTTAAAAAAAATTTATACAATTAAATGAAAATTTAAATATAAATAATTTTGACATTTTATCCATTTTCTTAATATACACAAAAAGTCAACCAACTTTTTATCCTAAAATTGAGCCAGAGAGAGTAATAATTAGCGTTAGGATATGAGCTGAAGGCCCAAATCCTAAGGACCCGAGGTCCTAGGTTTGCCCATGCACGCACCAGGGAACCAGGCGCCGAAGCCGTTACCTCTGACCCCATAGGCTAAAAGCGGCTCACACATATTAAGGGTCTATGTGAGCTGGTCCCCAACCACCATCAATAGGTGGGACGTGCCAGAGAGACCTATAGAAAGAGTGTTTTTGTAATGTTAGGAAGGCTAGTAGAAACTCACATTTTTAATACTAGTTGATATTTTGTTTTTATACACAATATATTAACACTCACGTCGGAGGCATCTCACAACAATACAATCTCATTATCATTGTCAAAATATATTGTGCAGGATGATTGGGGTTTGTGAACAAACGAAAACACTACTCCAAATGATAAAATATCATCAATTAGTTTTGGCATTTTATTATTTAATTTCATTAATAGCAATTTTAACATTTCATCATTAATGTCATCTTATCAATCAAATTATATAATATTAGGTGCAAGATTCACAAAAAAAAAAATGTGCGTTTAAAACACATATTTCATTTCAATATAAATATATATATATATATATATATATATGTAAATAAATCAATAAACTTATTAGAGAAATTTCTTTGAAGAAAAAGAATAGCAAGAAAAAACATAAACAAATGTATAAACGGGGCCTTGTAGCTCGTTGAGTCATATTGTAATGTATGTAATCCACTGCACATAACATTGACCTGATATTAAGAACAGAATAATATTTTTGAAAGAGAGAGATTATTGGTCCCTGAAGAATGAATCCACCGACCAAAAGATTATGTTTGAAGGTCAAATCCATCAGTATTGAATTTGTTTTTACCAGAGGGCAGAATATGAAGTGCATGCATGTGGCTAAGAATTTATATACAAAAGTTTAAAAATAATTCATGCATATATATATTAGAAAATGTGTTGGAGCATCGGTTTTTCTCCACAAATTATCATTATCAAATCCACCGAAATCTTCTATAAGTGACGTTTGAAATAGATGGATATGATTTTTCCCTCAACTTATCTAATTAGAATCTAAATGAATACAAAGAAATTATGTTGAATATATAAAATATATGATTCATTCACAAAAAGAGTCCGATCCATTTAAAAATTAAAAATTAAACTGTGGTGTGAGTTTGTTTTAATTTTTAAAATGACTAAATACACATATGTTACATTAAATATTATCAAATTCATAATTTGGCTTCCAAATTAATTGGGCTTACAAATCGCTATATAAAATACCGAAACTCCAAGATCATTTTCCGGTGAAAATTGACTTGAATATTCCATTTACCGGCAAGTCATTCGGTTTTATATGGTTTGACCGTATTTAGATACGGTGTGACTTCATTAAACTACAAAAATATCAATTTAAAGAATTATTTCTATAATAATTAATTTTAAAGACTTAATAATGTTTAAAAAAAAAATTAAAAATACCACTACCACCAACATCACCAACACCATTATCATCATCAACTCCTCCATCACCATCATCAATCAAGATAGATCTGAATCTCCAAACACAACAAACTACAAATGTATATAATCAAACTTCACAATTAAAAATAATCCAGACACACTGGACCACCACCACCTCACATATCCATTTAACCACCATTAATCACAATTATGTAGTAGATCTAAATTCTGAAATAGAGAGAGTGAACAGATAGATCAGTTGCCACCGAAGTAGATCCATCATGGAAGCATCGTTGGACAGTAGATTTACGACGGTAGGGTCTCCTTTTTATTCTTCTCCGCCTTTCCATTTATAGATATGAGTTTCTGTTTAAATTTCACCATGACAAAAGTGTTGATCTTGATTTTTGCATCACGTGTTGGATAATCTACACTAGTTTAGAACATATAGACAAATTGGAGATATTTGAGAATTACCGAAAAGGCATGAATCTGAATTCTGAACATATACTCCATCAATAAAAGTTTTTTATTTAAGAAAACTATCATAATTTTCTTCCTATATATATTTAAGTAAAAATTAATTGTCCTCTAAATTTAAAAATTAATTGTGCTCTAAATTTATTTTAATTTTTAAAATAAATATTTTGTATTTTGTAAGACCATTTGAGTAGAAAAGAAATATTCAAATGAGATTATTTATTAATATTTTAAACTTTTTCTTCAAATTAATTATTATTGTTAATATAAATTGCTTTTAGAAGTATGTTAGTTTGGAGTTAGTTGTATTTAGAAGTATGTTAATTTGGGGTTAGTTGTATTTAGAAGTATTTTAATTTGAGGTTAATTGTATTTATAAGTATTTTAATTTTTTAATAAAGTCAAATCGAATTTGAATACGGTTAAACCGTACAAAACCAATCAGTTCCAATTGGGTCGTCGATCGGGTCGGGTATTCTGACCAATTTTCGCTGAAAAATAATTTTAAGGTCAACATTGTATGCAATTAGATAGTTTATATAGCAATTTATAATCCCAATTACTTTGAGAGTCGAATTATGAATTTAGTGATACTTTGTGTAGCATAAATGAATTTAGCCCTTTTTAAAATAACATTTTATTACGAGTCTTGATACATATAAAGACAAATTTGTTTGGATTAAAGGTACCGACATATATGTGGATCATAATATACGAGAGAATTAAAATGAGACCCACACTAATTTATTTATTTTTCTTTGCGTAGAGCCCATTAATCCCAATTCAACTTCGTTAAGAAATTTGTCGATCTATAAATCTTGTATTGAGATTCTTTGAAGTATTTATGATAATTATTGTATTAATTAATAGCAAATTAATTCACTTAATTTAAAATTTTAAAATTTAACAAATTAAGTAAAATATAAAATAAAATTAGATGATTTTTATTCAAAATTGCTTTTTGGAATCTACTGCTGCTCATCACCTCATAAGCAACATCTATTATGATATCATCTAGATTTTGCTCCCCATCACATCCCTCCATACAAGGCTATTAAATCCTTGCTACTTGTTTTTCACTCTAAAAAAACTAAATTACAGTTGACCAAAGAATTATTATATATATAGTAGATGTTCTTTGAATGAAACATCTATATAAATTTTGCGCTATAATCCAAACACACATCTGGTGAATGTAGGGCTGAGCAAGTAACCAAATCGCGTCCGAAACCGCACCAAAAACCGCACAAACCGCACCAATTAAAACCGCACCAACGGTTCCGGCGTATGTTGCGGTTTTAGGTGGGTTAAAAACCGAATTTACGGTTCGGTTTTGGTTACTGGTCAAAACCGCACGCATAAAACCGAAACCGCACCATATGTATATGTATGGTACATGTATGCATGGCAGATATATATATATATATATAATGCATATTGTATGTAGTACATTTTATATCATTGTATGTAACGTAATGAATGGAGAATGCCTAACTTCACTATATATATAATGCATATATATATATATATATATATATATATATATATTATATATATATATATATATATATATATAATGCATATTGTTATGTAGTACATTTGTCCATGTGAACATTGTTTTAGTTCATTTCTTCTTCTGACTAAATTGGGTGGTGAGCTATACATTTAGAATTGATTTGTCCATTTGTCCAAGCTCATATCAAGGAAATGGTTGATTTAATTTCAAATATGAAATACTAGAAAGACTTTAGAAGATTGAGAAATTTATTTTTCATTCTTAATTTAAATTGTATAAAAATTTGTTGCCTCAATTGGTTTTGTAACCGAAACCGCACCAAATGAAACCGCACCGCACATTTTAAAACCGCACCAAACCGCACCATGCGGTTCCATGTGCGGTTTTAAATTTGTGAAACCGCACCTAAGCGGTTTCGGGTGTGGTTTGAGCTTCAAACCGCACCAAACCGCACCATGCTCACCCCTAGGTGAATGTCATGGTTGATATTGAACTAGGAAACCCTACACAATATATAAATCAGCCCTTTACATCCATTGAAAAAATATGATTATGCGTAAACAAAATAAAATCTCCTTAAAAAATTCTGATTTCTTATTCAGCCAACTTTTTTTTTCTATTAAAAAAAAGGTTGACTGAAATATTACGTAAATATAATTACGAGAAAAAGAGAGTGGAATTTCTTAACTACGTGATGATTCATTTATTAACGGAAGAAAAGGGATCGGGGCTAGGGAACTGTGCATATGCTCGTTCTTTATAATAACATAATCTATAACTATACCTATATATAATAAGCGAATTGAAAATTTTATTCAAATTAATTTAATTAATTATTTCAAAAGTAATTTGGTCATCAATTTATAATTTTTAAATACAAATTATATAATAATAATAATAATAATAATAATAATAATAATAATAATACATTTTTAGATACAATGAATATAATTTTAATTTAATATTTGTATATACATACATGCATGCATGAATCTCACAATAAAGCAAAATAAAAGTCATCAAAAACATTAATATTGTATTAAGTTTTTTTTAATATCCTCGAAAATATTTTGGAATAAGAAATTTTTGTTAACCGTTGCAACCATAAACTACCAATTCTTGAAGTGCAACAGGTACCCAAGCATAATTAATCATATGACTCTCCGGTCCAACATATTATATATATATATATGTGGGGAATGATTCACAGAAAACGTTAGTTATGTGCACTGTTTTATATAACTGTGATCCAACCGTTTAAAATAAGATCCAAGGGTTGGGCGTGGGCACGACCGCTATTCCCTCTAGCGGCCAGCCAAATTTTTCATGTTGGCCGCTACTCCCTCTAGCGGCCAGTCAAAACGACATGAAAGTTCGTATAAATATTTGGCCTTCTGCTCAGGACAAAAGTCTAAAATACCCTTTAATTAGATTTAAATAGTTTTAATATATAAAATATTTAGAGTTTAAATTTTAAACAATCAAATTATCACAATAATTCACAATGTTAAATTATATTACATAAAAAATTATATTACAAATATTTTATACAAATAAATACATTGAAACTAGTTAATGCATTTATTTGTATAAATTGTCAAATATATCAATGTATTTATTTGTATAAAATATTTGTAATATAATTTTTTATGTAATATAATTTAACATTGTGAATTATTGTGATAATTTGATTGTTTAAAATTTAAACTCTAAATATTTTATATATTAAAACTATTTAAATCTAACTAAAGGGTATTTTAGACTTTTATCCTGAGCAGAAGGCCAAATATTTTTACGAACTTTCATGTTGGCCGCTACTCCCTCTAGCGGCCAACATGAAAATTTTGTCTGACCGCTAGAGGAAGTAACGGTCGTGCCCACGCCCAACCTTTAGATCTTATTTTGGACGACTGGATCACAGTTAGACGAAACAATGCCCATAACTAACATTTTCTGTGGATCATTTTCCTATATATATATATATATATATATATATATATATATATATATATCTTTTGTACCTGACTTTTATGATCACAAACAACTTAAGAAGCTAATTATTTATCACTGAAAGTGAATAAAGCTATACATTTAACTCTAAATTAACATTATGAAATTTATTGGTCAATAAAAACAAATGCATACTATACATTAAAATAAGGATTCAAAAATTTGACATAATTGATCATTTATTTATATTGATTTTCATATAATATATAAATTTAAAAAATACAAATTTTATAAAAAGTCCGTGCCTTGCACGGTTACCAATCTAGTTATGAATAATGAATTTAAGATATCATTAACGAATTATCCTAAGTTTTTATTAATTTTATTTATAATCCTCCCAAAATTATATTATATATTTTTTTATAAAATATTTCTTCCCTTTTAAAATATAAGATTAATTTTAGCTTTTTAAAATTAATTTGAGATATTTTCATATTAAAAGATGATATGGTTTATTTAACTTTTAATTAAAATAAATTTGTAACTAAGTAGTACTTATTAGTTTATTGTTTTCATATTATTTATCTAAAATTAAATATATTCATTTCAATTTTAAATTTAAAATATCTCAAATTGATTTTAAGAAGTTAAGATTCACCCTATATTTTGGGATAGTAGAGTATAGTACAACAATCAAATATAACATGCACACAACAAATATGATTTTCTTATTTCTTTAATTTTGAATTTATTTTTCATAATTTATATAATTATCTTTTGTACAATCAAGAAAAAATCGACAAGACTTTGACTATAAATTTAATGAAAATGAATTTCCTGACTTTAAAAGAGCGTTGAGATATATTACTCTCGCTAGAAAAGTAGAGGTATGTATATATATATATATATATATATATAAAAGTAATTATTAAATGAGATTTATATTTTTTCATAAATATCTTGGCCCCTCCCGACATGAACTGATACTCATTCTGCCTCTGCCTACACTTTTATGATACCAACCTAGCTAGAAACAGGGATGATCAACACAAATAAGGAGGACATTGAAACTAAGATGGACACCCAAACTGAAGAACAAGTGTTACATGAAGAAATTGAACATATTGGCAAATTTATACAAGAAGTACATGTACGTCCCAACTGATGATGATGACAAGAACTAAGGACTCTAGATGGACTAAGAAAGTCAAGGAGGAATCTGTTAGTGCATGTTTTTAGATTTGATGATGATATATGAAAATTAATATGTATTTGTAATTAGTAGTTTTTGTACGGTCTTTAAAATGAAATTGATGTAAAAAAAACTTAATTTAGAGATCAAATTTTTTAAGTTGATCAATTTCGTAGAGTGAATCTAATGTATAGATCTTAAGCAATTGCAAGCAGTTGAAGATCGTAGATTTTAGTGATCATAGTTTTAAAGATCGTAGAGCTACAACCGTCAATACTCTAAGTTTACAAAATTGTCAAGTCAAACCTCAGAGTTCGTAGAGTACAAGCAATAATAGAAGAATCAGAGCAAAACTAGAGATCGTCAAGCTAAGAAGAGGCGAAGACTTAGTCTTTCAAGACTAAAAAGAAGTATCATAGAGTGCACTGAAGTTAAATGTAAAACGTAGAATCTGCCTAGCCAGATACTCTATGACTGAAAACTCAACTCTACGATTAGAAAAAATTGTAGAGCGCGTCAGCTCTGACATAGACTGACAATATCAATCTTTGTAGAGTAAAGACCCTAAGGTAGTTTGTTAAAACCCTTGAGGTTAAGGAGAAGGCTATTTGGAAATGTGTCTAACAACTATATTAGTGAAAAGACAACACTCACGTGCTTGTTTCTGTAGTAGTCAGTACTATGAAAGCGACATGTCATAGCCAAAAGCTGACACACCTTTTCTCAAAGTCAACAATCAGAGATCTACAAGTGTCAAAGTATTAATGGAGCAACGATAACTTTCAAATGGGAAGATTTTGAGGAAGGTCTATAAAAGGCAAGCAAATTCAAACAAACAGTACGAACGAATGATCTAAAAGTCAAACTGCTGCTATTTCAAAAAAAGCTCATACTCTACAATTTTGAACATCTTGTTCTGCTACTAAGTCATTCTGTGTTGAACTTAAAACAACTTAGCATCACCTCAAACACATTATTCTTTCTGTGATTATTTGGTCTTCGTGACATTTTTAATCAAGTCACAAAGACTTGTTCCAAGTCTTTGTGACTTGAAGGAGTATGAGTGATTCGATTGTTGTAACTGTTCTTTGTGAACAGATCTTTGTGATCACCTATCCTTAGTGGATTATACCTACTCAAGGAGTAGAAAAGTGGATTAAAAGATCTTTGTGCTCCGAACCACTTAAAATCTCTCGTCTCATTTACTTTTAGCATTTACTTTGAAGTACCCTATGATTTAGTCTGTGACTTAGTTTCACATTTGATCACTAAATTTAGAGCTATGATTTCTCTATAATCTTTGAAAGGTTTTTCTAGACTATCATTTCGTTAAGCATAACCATCTAATTAACTTGTTTAATTATAAGTTGGTAATAACTCTTTAAAAGCAAAAGTTTTTAAAGGATCTATTTGAACCCCCTTCTAAATATCTCAGTGCATTTGGAAATAATAGAATCTTAGAGAGCTAAGCTGGCTGAAAGACTTTGACAACGATAGAAAAGGAAAGCATGAGAAAAAGATGTGAAAGTGAAAGAATAGTTAAATAGGAGACAATATTATTCTAAGGTTACTATTTAATAAGAAGACTTGTACGCGTAAAACTTAGATGAATTCTCTAAAATTTCTGTGTAGTATTCACAGCTTATAAGCTATAAAATGTAAGGGATAAGAATTATGGCCTACAGACTAGCTTTACCGCCAAGCATGTCCCGTGTTCATAACCTTTTTCACTATCCATGTTATGTAAATATGTGAAGGACCCGAACCGCATCATTGAATTGAAACTAGACGTGATAGAAGAGGATCTAACGTATAAGCAGATAACTGTCAAGATCTTAGATAAGAGGGAACATATTCTACGCTCAAAGGTTATACCTCAAGTCAAAGTTCTATGGAGAAACCATAATACAGAGGAAATGACCTAGGAGTTAGAATAAAAAATGAGAGCTAGGTATCCTTACCTCTTCGAAATGCCAAGTACATACGTTAATTTCAGGGACGAAATTTCTTAAGGAGAAGAGGTTGTAAGACCCTGACTTTTAATAAATAGGATTTAATTTTTCTTATAACTATTATTCTAAACATTAAAGTGTTGTATTGATAAAATGATATAGTTGAGGGTGATATATACAAATTATAAGATAAAAGGTATGTCGGGAAATATTCGTTCTGTCGAAAAATATTCGGTAAAGTACGACGGCATCGAAACAACCAATCATTTATGGGCCCCACAACGATATAATTGTCAGATATCGAAAATGATAGAAATAATATTTTTAATAAAAAAATTGTTAACGGTAATAACACTTTTAACTGTTGAAATACTCAGTAATAAAAGAAATGTAGCACGTGTTATTTCACAGTAGCACGCGGTACTCCACAATAGCACACAATATTCCACAGTAAAATACAGTATTGCACAATATTTCATATTATTGATTCAATAATTGTTATAATAGCAACTGCATAGTATTTTATATTATTGACTCAATAATTGCCACAGTAGCAACTGCATAGTATTTTATATTATTGACTTAATAATTGCCACAATAGCAACTGCATAGTATTTCATTTTATTGACTTAATAATTGAAATAAAATAATTAGATCAGTTAGCATTATTGGTAATTTCTATAAGTTCTGTCAAGAAAATGAGTTATTTAATTGTGCGTCGTTTCTACGGAAGACTCCATCTTTCCTAAGAACGATCTGGTTGTTAGTATTGTGAGTCTATAATAATAATTATGAATAATTGATAAATAAAAGGTGTTGATTAAAGATAAGTATGATAAGTAATGTATGGTAAATGTTTGTTCAAATTTTGCTATAAATAGAGAGGTTTAGCATAAGGAGTTTGTTGTAAGTTTGACTTATTTTTTCATGAGATCCACAATGATTACAATCTCCTACAAACTTTTCCTTTCAAATTTGGCCGAGACCCATACCTTTGCCAAACTTTTCTAACATGGTGTGTTAAATATTTTCCTCCACGGGACCCATACCTTTGCCAACTTTTCTAATATGGTGTGCTAAATGTTTTCTTCCATGGGACCCACACCTTTGCAAACCTTTCTAACATGGCGTGTTAAATGTCTCCAAAGTTGTGCTATAAATTGTTTGCTCGGTTGAGCAACTAAGGACAGGAGAACATAGCAAGAGGAGTAGAGAGAGAATTAATAAGGTTGAGAGATAAAGAGAAAATAACATAAAAGTGCAAGAATTGTTCAAGTTGATCAACCTCATAGAAAGTATTATCTAGTCACGTACTAAGGTAAGGGATATCATTTTCTTTCATAATCCTAAATTTATGGTAAGAAATTATTATTCGTTTCTATAGCCTTATCATTAAATGGTGAAAATTCCTGAAATGATTAGAATATCCTTAATAGTCTGTGCTTCATCTAATATCTTTTTACCTGAATCTTCATATTAAATTTTAATTGTTATATTTGAACTATAAATCTTACATTTTCTTGAACTTTATATTTTATCAAGGACTCTAATCAATTTTCTGGATATTGTGTTGACAATTTAGACTCTAGATAAATTTAATTAAAATTTGCTAAGGTTTATTCTATATTTATTTATTCTGATTATTTCTGTCCATTCATTATATTATTTTTATTTGTACTAATTATCAAAGACAGTATGGTTGTTGAATGTCTTTAGCCTGTGTGGCAAAAACACATGATGAAAGTTCTCTTTGACCTGGGTGCAAAGATAAACTGTTGATTGACATGATTATGACTAGGAACTGTTGATTGGTATGATCATGACAATTAGTGTTACAATTGACTGTTTTTGGGTGCAAAGACAATATGATTCTTGAGTGTCTTTAACCTGTGTGACAAGTATACATGGTGAAACTTCTCTTTGGCCTGGGTGCAAAGAGGAATTGTTGATTGGTGTTACACGGATTAAATATTGATGGTAAAAGATAATAGACATTATGTTCGATTTGACTCTTCTAATGGATTGCTTATTCTGCTACAGTTATGGTTGAAAACTTATATTATCTTCAATTCTCTGATTTATCACTATTGAAAGCTAATGATAACTTATTTATCTTAGTCATGATATTCGTTACTTGGCTATTTGTGCTGACCCTTTTGTTTCATGATTCCTTTTAGAAAATAAAAGTATAGCTGCGTCTAGCGGGGCGAGCAGGGGAATGGAGTTATGGCCCGAGTTAGTAATTGTAGTAGTTCTCAATACATCGTAAAATAGTGTGATGTTAAGTTTATTAGAATTAATTCATTCCGATTTTTGTGAATTTGAGGGCATATTAACTAGGAAAAGTAAAAGATATTTTATAACATTTATAGATGATTGCTCTAGATATACTCAAGTTTATTTGTTTTAAGAAATAAAGATGAGGCTTTAGAAAAAATTAAAATCTACAAGGCTGAAGTTGAAAATCAATTAAATTAATTCTTTGATCGGATAGAGGAGGGGAATACTTCTCTTATAATAATTTTTGTGAGAATTATGGTATGATTCATCAAACTACAACCCCTTATAGTTCTCAACAAAATAGAGTGGCAGAACGAAAAAATAGGACATTTGAAAAAATGATTAATACGTTACTTCTTACTTCTGGTTTGCCTAAAAATTTATGGGAGAAAACATTAATGACTGCTTGTTATATACTTAATGTGACACCCCCAAAATAGGTCCATACAACTCATTTTGAGTCGCCAATAACATTCCACAAAATACAAATACAAATACGAATTTTTCCATTTACAACTAATAAGTGTTGTGCAAAATACGACAACACAATACAAATACATCTTAAATTCTCAATACACTTATATCCACACTAATAATATTGTATTGAGATATTTCTATTGTCTCGGACCATCACTCCATTCCCCGGCTAGTCCCCGCTACACTCTCTTTTCCTGAGGAGAACAATGGAACAAAAAGGAAAAGGGTGAGCACAAATAGCCCAGTAGAAAATATCATGACTAAGATAATGAAGAATAAAATTATCTTTAGCCTTCAACCAAAATAAATTAGAGATCTAAAGATATTATAATTGTTCAATAACAACAACTGCAGCGGAACGAATAATCCCTTAGAAGAGTCAAGTAGATTATAATATCTACCATCTTCTATAAGTTAAAGGATCACCACCAATATTTTATCCCTGTAACACCAATCAACAGTTCCTATTTATAAACATCCAAATCAACAGTTTATATTCAACAGCCTCTCTTTGCACTATGTGACAAAGATATTTATTTGTAACATTACCGGTCATAATCATGCCAAACGCCAGTTCATCTTTGCAGTACGGGCCAAAGAGAACTTTCACCATACGCTTTTATTTGTAACACCAAAAGTCATGATTATACCAATACACAGTTTGGTCAAAATCATGTCACGCCAGTTCATCTTTGCACTACGGGCCAAAGAGAACTATCACCAAAATTTAAGGATGAGGATGATGACAATGATATAGAATGAATACAGTGAGATCAAGAATAAGAATAAATGTTTAATTTATCCAGTGTCGAAGGTTGACCAAATTGCCAACATGATGACCAAATTGTGGAGTCAAATTCAAGAATGATATTCAAGAATAAAATTCACGATTCAACTATATCGTATCAAACGAAATAGAAAGATTCAGGTGAAAAGATATTAGATGAAGCACAAACTATTAAGGATATTCAACAAATTTTCAAAGATTTTCACCATTTAAAATAAGGTTTTGGAAACAAACAGAGATTTCTTATCATAAATGGAGAAATGTGAAAGAAAAGATATTTTTTAAAGAATACAAAAGAAATGATACGTTATACGAGTATAACAGAATATATGAAACTGCAAATTGGTTTTCACCCGTCATGCGGTAATCCGCGTAGACAGATTATTTCCACAAAAGATTAATAAGTAATGAATACGAAGGGTTATTCACTAGGTATGCGTCAATCCGCACAGACAGGTTATATCCACAGATTAATAAGGAACAATTGCAAAGGGATATTCACCAGGTACGACACTCCGTACATACAGGTTATTCCCACAGAATAATAAGGAATGAATACAGAAGGGTATTCACCAGGTACGACACTCCGTACATACAGGTTATTCCCACAGAGTAATAAGGAATGAATACAGAAGTGTATTCACCAGGTACGACACTCCGTACATACAGGTTATTCTCACAGAGTAATAAGGAATGAATACAGAAGGGTATTCACCAGACATGCGTCAATCCACACGGACAGGTTATCCCCACAAATTAATACGGAATGAATAACAACCTTTCTGAGTATAATATCACTTATGAACAAGGAAGCAAATGATATTACATAAGAGTATGAAAGAAATGATATCTCCTACCTTCGTTAACATGTGACTGGATGTTGCTTTCTATAAAGCTTACTAACTTGGACAATACTAGTATTCTCACAAATACTCACAATAGCCTAGCACACTTAGAGAACTCAAGAAATTTAGAGAGAGAGGGGGAGTATAAGTAAGGAAGGTGTGAAGATTTCTTAAGATAATCTCCCCTATTTATAGGAAAATCAAGTTTCATTAATTACACAATAAGGGCTCGACTTATTACACTTTAGTACCTCCATCTTTGCCTCTATTTTTTAATATAATCCCTCAAGTATTATCAATCTTGCATAACATCCCCTAATAGTTTCCACATGTGAACCAATAGTTCACAGCATGTGAATTTCAAAATTTCAATTAGGTACCCCTAAGTTAGACTCCACTTTTAATCCGTCAATAATACTAAAATATTATAACAAATAATATGAGTTACAGTGCCATGATAAATAATAAAAAGTACCATGCGAATGCTTTTGTAATTATTGAATCAAAATACTGTGCAATTGCTACTTTATCAATTATTGAATCAATAATTTAAAATACTGTACAATACAGTGTGCCTGTGAAATACTGCGTACTACTGTGGAATAACGCGTTTTACTGTTCTTTTTATTACCTGGTATTTCAACAGTTACCGGTGATAATACTGTTGACAAAATACTGTCGCTTTCAGTATCCGATAATGGGGCTCACTATCGTTGACAATATTGCCATTGTGGGGCTCACTAATATTTTGTTATTTCGGCGCCGTACGTTACCGAATATAAAATTGGTTATTTCGACGGCGCCGTCGTACTTTACCGAATATAATATTCTCCGACAGAACGAATATTTCCCGACATACAGGTTTCACTTTTTGTATAAATGAATAGTATATTCGTATGAATAGTACTTTCTATTTATACCGTATAATTTTTGTATCCAGCTCATATAAACGTTATGACGTAATTCGAATGTCGAAGAAAGTATAAAAGCGTTTTTAACGTGAATAGTCTCCCATGAATAGTGATCGCGTGAATAGTGATTTAGCGTTATTACTAAACTTCTCAATTTTCACATTTCACTGGTAACTTTATCATTATCGATTTAACACATTTATGTTTAAAAAAATAATAAGAAGAAAAAAAAATCTCTTTATTAAAATTTTCGGGGTCTTACACTTAATCATATACCCCATAAGAAAATTCACATTATACTTTATGAATTATGGAAAAAGAGAAAACCTTCTCTTGACCATTTAAGGATGTAGTGATGTAGGGCATTATTAAGGTTAACTGATTCTAAAGAGCTAAATTAATCGAGTGTGATTTTATGGCTATGCACAAATAGCAAAGCCTATAAATTCTTGACCATGGAATCCACATATTCTATTAGCCAAAATATAATTTTGGAGTCTAGAGATGTTGAATTCTTTCAGAATTCATTATTTAGAAAAAGGTCAAGAGAAGACAATGATAAAGATGATCAAGGAATAATTCATCATGAAACAAATGATGAAATAGAGCTTATTATATCTACTGAAGAAATAGAACCAAGAAGAAGTAAAAAAGTAAGGATAGAAAAATCTCATGGCCCTGATTTCTACGTGTACTTAGTAGAAGGAAATATAGATGATATTATTTCTTTTAGTATTTTTATGACTGAGCATGATTCTAATGATAGAGATCCATTGACTTTTAGAGAAACGATGTCCTCTCAAGATTCAGGTTTTTGGCAAGAAGTCATTAATGATGAAATAGATTCTATCATGGGTAACAAGACTTGGGTCTTGGTGGATCTACTTCTTAGTTGTAAACTCATTGGCTGTAAATGGATCTTTAAAAGAAAAAAAACAGATGGATTCGTAGCTAATTATAAAACTAGACTGGTAGCCATAGGTTTTAAGCAAAAAGAAAAAATTGATTACTTTGATACATATGCTTCAAAAATAAGAATTAGTACCATTAGGTTATTAATTACATTAGCATCAATTCATAAACATGTTATACACCAAATTGATGTTAAAACTGCTTTTCTAAATGATGATTTAGAAGAGGAAGTTTATATGGAATAACCAAAAGGGTTTGTTTTGAAAGGCCAAGAAAGAAATGTTTGTAAACTTGTTAAATCTTTATATGGCCTAAAACAAGCACATAAGCAGTGACATGAAAATTTTGACCAAATGATTGTTTTCAATGGATTTAAAATAAACGAATCGGATAAATGTATTTATTCTAAGTTTAATAAAGGTTTTGGTGTTATAATTTGGTTATATGTTGATGATATGCTTATTTTTGGTACTAGCGAAAAGGTAGTATTAGAAACTAAAGCATTCTTGTTTGCTACTTATGATATGAAAGATATGGGGGAGGCTAACGTAATTTTAGGTAATAAAATTGTGTGGCCTAAGGATACCATTTCTTTAACTCAGTCTCATTATATTGAGAAGTTGTTAAAGAAGTTTAATCACGAGAATTGCAAGATAACTTCTACCCCATATGATCATATTGTTAAGTTATTTCTAAATAAAGAGAAAATCATATCTCATTTAGAGTATGCAAGTATAATCGGTGGTCTTAATGTATGCAATGCAATATACTTGACCTGATATAGCATTTACAATTGGAGTATTGAGTAGGTTTACTCATAATCCAGGTTAAGTTCATTGGGATGCAGTATCAAGGATACTTAAATATCTTAAAGGCACAATGAACTATGAATTATACTATACATGATACCCAATTGTGGTAGAAAGGTACACGGATGCAAACTGGATAACGAATTCAGATGAAATAAAGTCTACAAGTGAATGGATATTCACATTAGGAGGAAGGGAAATTTCTTGGAGTTCCAAGAAACAAACCTTGATAACACATTCAAATATGGAGTCCGAGTTTGTTGCATTATCAGCTGTTGTAAAAGAAGTCGAATGACTTAAGGATTTATTATTTGAGATAAGGTTAATTGCATATCGCATCCCGAAGTATACACACTTTTACTCTTCATACCCCGATGTTTAAACATTCTCATCCCACTACCTAAATTACCGTTAAGTAACCATAACTGACAATTTTCGACAAAAAAGTGACCGGAACTGCCATGTGTTCAGATTGAGGCGGTATAAATACGGTTTGATCGTATATTTATACATTTGACCGTATAAAATCAACTTAAAAATAATTTTATATTGATTTTATACATATAAAATATCAATCATCTTCAAATACCCAAAACTAATGTAATTTCCTTTTTCCCTTCTTCATCATCTTCCCCATCTACCATTAAACTCAAAAATTTCAAAATCCAAAATACTCAAATCATTCACCATATTCCCCTTACAAACCATTCATGAAAATCGAAAATCCCAAAAAAAAAATCTCAATCCATTCTTCAACTTTAAAATAATTTTAGTCCCAAAATCTCAAAACTCCCAAATCCATGTTGTATCATGAAACCCACTTATTTTCTCTCTCTAAAACACAAATTGGGGAAGAAAGTGACAAGTAAAGAAGATTGCAATAATTGAGAAAGAATTCTCAAACTCAAATCTGAAATCCATTCATTTTCTCTCTAAAACATAAATCTTAAACTCAAATCTCAAACTCCCTTCATTTTTTCTCTCTCATAAACCTAAATCTCAAACTCACTTCACTTTCTCTCTCTTAAATGTCCGACCTGAAATCGCCTTCTCTAAAATGCCCGATGAAATCGCCATCTGAAATCACTTCAATTTTTTCACTAGTGGAGGAAATTACTTTGATATTATCCATTTCATTACCTTTTGAGTCGGATAAGCACAAATCTCAAAAATTGTCTAGGTCGATCCTCTACTTCTCTCCAATCTCCTGTCCATAAAATCTACCCATATTTATACCAAATACATTAGAGGAAAGAAAACAGCTAGCAGAGCCACACTACAATACTTCAGCGAAGAATAAGAAGAAGAAAAAAAAAGTAGAAGAAGAAGAAAAAAGAAGAAGAAGAAATGATACAGAAATAAGCTTTGATTGTGGAGAGAGAAACCAAAATTCAATTCCCACTTTCTCTATATTACTCTCTCTCCAACTCCCCCTCTATGTTTCTCTCTCTCTATGTTATCTGAACCTTCAAAATTTGACTAGTAAATCTGCAATGGATTAATTATAGCTGGAGTTTTGCTTTTTGATTACTTATAATAGGTGGAGAAAAATTAAAAAAACTTAACTTTTGGATTTTATATGGGTTGATGGGTTCAACCTATATCCATTTAAGTTTATCCATTTCCAACTCATTTAATTAGTGAAGTTAATTACTTTATTTTGATTAATTAGTGGAATTAATTATTTAATTCTTCTTAATCAATGGGTTAATTATTTATTTGAGATAATTGAGTTAATTAATTGAATAAATAATTTGGGTTAGATAATGTATTTATACAAATATAAAACACCAAATACGAGTCAACTGCGATATTTATACGGTCAACTATATTTTAATATTAAATTATGACACGTGGCCATTTTTCGACAAAACATTGATCGAAAATTTGAACAGGGTTCATCGTGGTTACTTAACGGTACTTTGGATAGCAGGATAAGAGCGTTTAAACCTCAGGGTATGAATGGTAAAATGGTGTATACTTCGGGGTCCGATATACAATTAATCCTTTGAGATACCACTTTAGCCCAAGTTAATGACAACTATCTCAATATATTGTGATAATGATGCAACATTATCACGGTCTTATAATAAAGTTTATAATGGGAAGTCTAGACATATAAGTTTAAGACATAGTTATATAAGGGAACAAATCAATAAAGGGGTTGTTACCTTTAACTGTGTCAAGTCAAAGGAAAATTTGACAGATTATTTTACAAAAGGCCTAAGTAAAGATGTAATATGTAAGATTTCAAGGGAGATGGATTTAAAGCCTCTGAATAAGAGGTAAACTATAAATGGAACCCAGCTAAATACTAGAGTAACATCTAGTATATTAGTTGAATGGAAAATACTTATAGTAATAACCAGTTATACACTAGACAAGTATGAAGAAAAAATTCTTCAAAACCATTTCAAAGTTAGTGTATGCTTGTATGGAGAACAAAGAGGGTAGAGTAAACCTTTAATGAATCTATGTCCGATTTGGAAGGATGCAGATAATACAACTGCATCTAATTAGATTCACCTATGTAAGTGAGGGAAGTGGGGCCACTTTTGCTAGATTCGATGCTTGTTTCTAAGTTACTTATGAAACCCAAAAGGCAAACACAAGGCCATAAATGTGTTAGGTTTTCTTAAACTATAAGTGATATAATATATGTCTATTGAGCAAGATATCACTTTAAGATTTCTTAGTTCAATGCTAAGTTAACGCTACTAAGAATTCGAATATTTTATGATATAGACTGTCATGCCCCCAGATTCGCCTGCTCTCCACAGTGGATCCGGTGCTGACTTCCCATCATCTTTTTTTAACATTCACTAACAATATACTTGGTAAAAACTCGTTTATTCAAAACTTTACAATATAATCTTTATTCCAGAATCGTATGCTTTAGAATTTACTATTACATTCCAAGATTAACTATGACTTAGTCTTAGGCATGCAACTGTTCCAACACTACATCCTTCTGAGTATTCCATAGACGCCAATCCAACAATAAGTCCTTATTTTTAACTTCAACACCATTTATTTATCCTAGACTTTCCATATTAGCAACCAGTCAGTTCCCAGGAAAGAGGGGACTTTCCATTAAAAATGACGCGCAATTAGATGACCTAACTCCTTTCCTCAATAGAACTTTTCTAGACATTGCCAATAATGTTAAGGGTTAAATACTTTTTAGGTCACTGAACTTTAGGTCAACTTACAAACGGATAACTGAACTATTTTTTCTTACAGTCAACTCACTGAACTCTATTTTTCTTACAAACCGTTAAAAAAATGTCTAGACCGTTAGTTGACTAACAGAAAAATGACGTGGCAGTGGTGACTCATTTCTGATGTGGCCATTTTTAAATAAAAATGAAGGAAATCTAGGAGTTGGTAGTATAAAAATTAAAATAATCGTTTTTATTATTATTATTATTATTATCGTTCTTATTATTATTATTATTATTATCATCATCATCATCATCGTTGTTGTTGTTATTATTATTATTATTATTATTATTATTATTATTATTATTATTATTATTATTATCGTTATTATCGTTATTATTATTATTATTATTATCGTTATTATCGTTATTATTATTATTATTATTATCATCGTTATTATCGTTATTATTATCGTTATTATTATTATCGTTGTTATTATTATTATTATTATTATCGTTATTATTATTATTATTATTATTATTATTATTATTATTATTATTATCGTTATTACTGCCACGTCAGAAAGAGTACCATGTCACCACTGCCACATCATTTTTCTGTTAGTCAACTAACGGCCTAGACATTTTTTTAACGGTTTGTAAGAAAAATAGAGTTCAGTGAGTTGACTGTAAGAAAAAATAGTTCAGTTATCCATTTGTAAGTTGATCTAAAGTTCAGTGACCTAAAAAGCATTTAACCCATAATGTTAATATAGCACAGTTAAATAACTTCTACATCAACTAACTTAAATTTAAAGTACACAATATATTTTCTATAAAAACTTCCTCAATATCATTGATATAAGAATATTACAATACCCAGTTTCTTAATTTCGTTTCCTAAAGTTATTACAACTTTACATCACAGAAGGAGACAAAAATAAAATGCCTTTCTTCTTTAACATTCCCTTTTCTACTGCCAGACTCTTTTGGTAATACTTTCTTAGTTGCAAATGAAAGAATATTTGTAAGAATGAGCATAAGATAGCTCAGCAAGTCTAAAGCTATGAATATAAAAGAATTTATACTTTTCTGATGTAAATGGATGAATAGCTCAACAAAAGATATTAACAATTGTTCATAATAGTAAATTGAGGGTTGTTGAACCAAGAACTCTTACTTAGAACTTCTCTAGATATATTATAGGGGATCAACCTACTCAATATCTTATGACTATGCATATCATACAATTCATTGCAATCGATAATGTTTTAGGTCAGATTTACCGACACATTCGTACCATCGGAATCATGTTGTCCGATATCAAGTACCCCCATATCAGGGTTATTCAACTCAGTTACTAACATACAGATTCCGCTAAAAACAATTTGGTTTGACACAATAAACTCAACTCAAATAATGAATTATAACAATTCAATATCTCATCAATAATTATTCTGGAAGAAATAACTCAATATTCGAGTTAAGCCGAATCAAATGGCTATTAACTCTTCTCATTTCACAAATAATAATGAACTTCATATAGCAAATGAAATTTAACAATTTGAAAGCACGTTAATGCACAAAGTGCGAAAAGAACTTGCAATAGTTAGGAAACTTGCTTGAAAACGTCTTCTATATTTACGCTAATTTTGGCGTTCCTCGTTCAACCTACATATGTAAGGAGGTCGACATATAATTTAGTCACAATATGACTCCTTACTTTGGGTCACTTTAACTAGTCTTAACCCACGCCCCTAACTTTGTATTACATAATCATAAACCTAAACATGCATTATTTCAGGAATCCTACCCAAGAACATAAGAACATAAACTAGAAATAAAAACATAATTTCTTTACCTCTTGAAGTGCAAGCTGACTTTGATCTCTTTCTCTCAATTAGCAATTGATCTTAGTATAATTCTCTATTATGATTTTTACTCTTAAGCTTCTTGTGAATTAGTAAGGAATAATAAATTGTTTACTTCCTATTTATAGGCATCCAAGACCAAAGGCAAAATGGTCATTTGAGCAAAATATCTTCCAGCTCGTTAATAAAAATATCTATCAAGCTCGACAATGCAGCTTGCAATCTAAAATATCTTCCAAGCTCGTCAATGAAAATATCTACCAAGCTTGACAATGCAGCTTGCAATCGAAATATCTTCTAAGCTCGTCAATAAAAATATCTTCCAGGCTCGATAATGCAGCCTGCAATCGAAAATATCTTCCAAGCTCGTCAATAAAAATATCTACCAAGCTCGACAATGCAGCTTGCAACCTAAAATATCTTCCAAGCATGTCAATGAAAATATCTACCAAGCTCGACAATGCAACTTACAACCGAAAATATCTACCAAGCTCGATTAATTAATATCAAGTAGCTTGATTAGGGTTTCTTAGTTGCTTAATCATTAAACCTAAGTAGCTTGATTAGGGTTTTTCCTAAGTAGCTTACAAGTTGCTTAACCCCAAAGCACGACAAAGCTGCTTGTCACCATAAGCACGACAAAACAGCTTGCCATTACGGATATATTTGTAAGCTTGTCGGTAAAAAAACTTCTAAGTAAAACATTTTCTGCGTTTTTTCCTAAAAATATCTACTCCGTATTATACCCATATTATACCTGAATAATCATTTCTTAGGTATTCTATTCACCAAAACAAGGTTTTAAATCTTAACCTTTATTTAATTTTTTAAGATCGTAATTACAAGGTTTAATAATATCTAAGATATTACATTCACCCCTACTTATAAAAATTTTGTCCTCGAAATTATAGTATAATTATCTCCAATATTCTTTTTATTTACTCTGAATTTTCTTAATCCATCATTTTATCACTTAAAACTCTCTATGAGTTTATCTCTTATTATCTGCAATCAATTTTTTATAAAGTTAAATCCTAAGGTACTCTTACACTAGAACGATAACGACCTACAACTCTGATCTCTCAAGATTATATCCTAAGTTACTCTTACCCTAGAGCTATAACCTACAGCTCTGATACCAAAAATGTCACGCCCCCAGATCTACTTGCTCTCCACAGCAGATCTGGTGCTGACTTCCCATCATCTTTCTTAACATTTACCAACAATATATTTAGTAAAAACTCGTTTATTCAAAACTTTACAACATAATCTTTATTCCAGAATCGCATGCTTTACAATTTACTATTACATTCTAAAGTCATATTAACTATGACTTAGTCTTATGCATGTAACTCTTCCAACATTACATCCTTCTGAGTATTCCGTAGACTCCAATCCAACACTAAGCCCTTCTTCTTAACTTTAACACCATTTATCTATCATAGACTTTCAATATTACCAACCAGTCAGTTCCCAAGAAAGAAGGGGTTTTTGGTTAAAAACGGCGCGCAATTAGATGACCTAACCCTTTTCCTCCATAAAACATTTTAGACATTACCAATAATGTTAATCTAACACAGTTAAATAACTTCTACATCAACTAACTTAAATTAAAAATACACAATATATTTTCTATAAAACATCTTCAATATCATTGATATAAGAATATTACAATGCTCAGTTTCTTAATTTTGTTTTCTAAAGTTATTATAACTTTACATCACAGAAGAAGACAATAATAAAATGTCTTTCTTCTTTAATATTCCCTTTTCTACTGCCAGACTCTTCTGGTAATACTTTCTTAGCTGCAAATGAAAGAATATTTGCAAGAATGAGCATAAGATAGCTCAACAAGTCTAAAGCTATGAATATAAAAGAATTCATACTTTTCTGATTCAAAGGGATGAATAGCTCAACAAAAGATATCAACAAGAACATAAGAACATAACCCATGCCCCTAACTTTATATTACATAACTCCTTACTTTGGTTCACTTTAACTAGCCTTAACCTACGCCCCTAACTTTATATTATATAATCATAAACCTACATATACATTATTTCATGAATCCTACCCAAGAACATAAGAACATAAACTAGAAATAAAAATATAATTTCTTTACCTCTTGAAGTACAAGCTTTACTAATTCTTGATTATGCAAGACTTTGATCTCTTTCTCTCAATTAGTAATTGATTTTACTATAATTCTTTATGATTTTTACTCTCAAGCTTCTTGTGAATTTGTAAGGATAATGAATGGTTTGCTTCCTATATATAGGCATCCAAGACCTAGGGAAAAATGGTCATTTGAGCAAAATATCTTCCAAGCTCGACAATGCAGTTTGCAACCGAAAATATCTTCCAAGTTCGTCAATGAAAATATCTACCAAGCTCGACAATGTAACTTACAATCTAAAATATCTTCCAAGCTCATCAATAAAAATATCTATCAAGCTCGACGATGTAGCTTGCAACCGAAAATATCTTCTAAGCTCGTCAATAAAAATATCTTCCAAGCTCGACAATGCAGCTTCCAATCAAAAATATTTTTCAAGCTCGTCAATGAAAATATCTACCAAGCTCGACAATGCAGCTTGCAACCTAAAATATCCTCCAAGTTTGTCAATGAAAATATCTACCAAGCTCGGCAATGCAGCTTGCAACTGAAAATCTCTACCAAGCTCGATTAATTAATATCAAGTAGCTTAATTAGGGTTTCTTAGTTGCTTAATCATTAAACCTAAGTAGCTTGATAAAGGTTTTTTCTAAGTAGCTTACAAGTTGCTTAACCCCAAAGCACGACAAAGTAGCTTGGCATCGTAAGCATAACAAAACAGCTTGCCATTACGGATATATCCCCAAGCTCGTCGGTGAAAAATTTCTAAGCACGACGTTTTCTACGTTTTTTCCCAGAAAATATCTACTCCGTATTATACTCCGTATTAAACCTGAATAATCATTTGTTAGGTATTCTATTCACCAAAATTAAGTTTTAAATCTTAACCTTTATTTAATCTTTTAAGACCGTAATTACAGGTTTTAATAATATCCAGGATATTAGATAGACTATGTAAAAGTTCAAGTCGAAAGACACCTATTACTTATGTATGTTATATCTAATAAGAGAAATAAGAATGTCAAAGGAATGGGATTACGCAATTATGAAAATAGAAGAGCATTGTTAGATATTTTCAAATTTAGAAAATATATAGTAAATATGCTATATGTTGTCCATATAGCCAACAGATGAAATGGTTTAGTTGGTTCAGAGAAAGGAGTTGTAATGTTAAGGATTTGGATTCAAGTCATGACAACAACGTGTTTTGCAATTTTATGATGCCAACATTGCAACAAACACTTCAGATTTTAATTAAGATACCAACGTCAATGATTCAAATAATTAATCATTGGATGAACCAATACAATGTTTCAACATACCTCCTCAAAGGGGTGTTTGGAAACCTATAAAAAGTTGTTGATCTACCCAAAACAAGCACTTCAATTATTCCAAATCCTTCTCAAGTTATTAGAAAAAATATCATTTTAATATTTTTTTCTTGCTATAATTTTCTTCTCTCTCATTAATAGTTTTGTACTAGATTTATTTCTACACAATAAATTTCAGTACAGAGTAAAATTTGGGTCTGTCTTATTTTGGAAGACTAATTCCCAGTAACACTATGTAACAAAAGTTAGGGGCGAATATAGTCTTAAGAAAAGAGTGGTCAACCATTCGATTCAGGCGGTAAATTGTTGTTCTACATCAAACTACGAAGCGGGTTACAACAATCTTAGTCCCACAACATAATATTTGAGATACTTGGATGTGTATATAAGGACTCAAGCTGCTATCGTTAATACCTTCAATCATGACATTTTGAGTGAACCTGTGATGAACTAAGATAGCCTAAGAATATATTATTGAGAAAGCGTTTGGGCTTTGGGCGTTATTATGTTATGATTTGATTTGAACTCACCCAAGTTGTTACTGTGAGGAGTCGACTCAATGGCATTAGTTTCTTAGATTGGCTGAGCGACACTACAATACTGCCTACGAGTATAGTACATGGCAAACCTCCACCGAGCTTGGCTTAATACATCCCTGGTACCGCTCAAGTTGAGGCTCTAGATATAACCTTAAAGAAGTGGGATTTCAAATTACAAGTTCTAAAACAGTCCTTAGCTGCAACTCAACAAAAGATGAAATCTCAAGCTGACAAGCACAGGAATATAGTTATTTTTCACGTGGGAGAATTGGTATTTGTTAAGCTGCAACCATACCAGCAATTATTTGTTGCGCACAGACCCTCCAACAAATTTGAGTAAGAGATATTTTGGGTCTTTTCCTATAATCCAGCAAATAGGTAAATTTTCTTATAAACTCCAGCTACCAGAACAGAAGGCTCAAAAATACATCCAGTCTTCCACATTTCTCAGCTCAAAAGATATTTGGACAATGAGACCCTACCTGCCACTACACTCCCTAATGGGATCGATAGGTGGTGAAAGTGGAAGAATATATAGTTAAATAGGAGACAATATATATTATCCTAATGCTACTATTTAATGAGAAGACTTGTTTTACGTGTAAGGCTTAGATGAATTCTCTAGATTTCTGTGCAGTATTCGTAGCTTATAAGCTACAGAATGTAATATTACGTTTGAATTGAAAGAATTGAATGGAGAGTGGAATGATTCATTCCATTTTAGTTGGAATGAGTTATTCCATACTCTCCCTCCCCCAAAGAATAAAATTCATAAATTTGGGAGAAATAAGAATGGTTCAATCCATTCAAATCGCAATCAAACGCAATTTTTTTTATTCCATACAAATGAATCATTTCATTCTCATTCTCATTACTCCAATCCAAACGTAGCATAAATGATTAGAGCATGCTTTTGCAATAGAACAATTTCTGTTTCGTTCTCTAACCTTCCTTTCTGGAGTTTTTGATTGAGACTCAAATATTAGTCACAGTTTATCATTAATGTTCTTAAAAAATATTTTTATAATTATGTAGCTAAATATTATATCACACATTTATTGCAAATACATTTGATTTAATGGGCTACTTTTTTTAGTGGTGCATTTCACTTCACAAATATGGTAATGGAACTAACTAAATATTTACTCAACCCTAAATCATCAAAAGCACCCACTTTTAAATGATGTTACCTGCAGCCAGTAAATCATCCTCAAAACATTGATTTTATGGACTACTTTTTTTAGTGGTTCCCATCTTATCACAAATCTTAATCCTCTCTACTAGAATTAAACTGTTAAAAAATAAATAAAAAATTAGTTAACTACAAATCTAATTTGTTAACATCATTAGGCAAGATCTAACACAATGAGCCACTGATATCAAATACAACAGATAAAATACTTCAAAAGCTGAGGGCAATAATAAATAAATAAAACCATTAATTTGATATGCCTTAAGAATCAAGTTAACAAAAAAGTGAACTTATATAGTTCATGCTGCTTTCCCATCTTCTATGTCCCTACTGAACATTAATTAATACTTCTTATGTTCTAAAATATAGGATTAATTGTGATTTTTTAAGTCAATAAGTTTATTGATTTCGTATAATTAAAGATTTCTACGATAAGAACAAATTATATTATAACAGCTATTAAAATTATTATTTTATATTATTCAACAACAATATATTATGTAAGTAATTTAGGACAAAATATAAGAAATTTAAATTACACTGAAAGACCGTATAATGTCATTTATCATGATAAAATTATTTAATTAATTATAATAAATATGAAGTTAATACAATTCAAATATCTCGATTTCCTCCTAAATTACCTACGTGACATATTGCTAAAGGATGTTGTAAAACAATAACTTTGTAGTCATTTCTTATAATTTATTCTCTATAATTAATATATTCTAATACATGTTCTTAAGATATTCGTAAAATATACTTATTTATGATATTCGTAAAATATACTTATTTATATATACTTTTTAGGTGAGATATATGTTGTTCTATATAAAATATACTTATTTATTAAGAAGGAAAAGGATTTCAAATTATGTTATTCTAAAAAGTTGTTAAAAGTAAATTTTTTATATTACATTAGTTATTATGTAATTTTTGCACAAAAGGTAAGTATGTAAATAAAAGATATGAGCACAACATACAGAATATTTTTAATCAATAGAAAACATATGCAAACTTTATACATTATCCATTTATGAAAAATGTTTAATATTTGTGTTTCAGCGTTTAGTCATTTGTCAGCAAAACTAAAATATGCAAGTGCTACTCATATTTGAAGATAAATTTATACATATAATTGAAATGTAATAATATAAGTTCTAAAATTTGAACCTATTTGATCGATTTATACCATTATCAAAAGATTTGGAGTTTTTTTTTTTTTGAACTTCTTCTTCTTCTTTATTTTTATATGTGTAAAGTTTGCAAATTTTACATATATAAATTAGTATATATACAATGGTATATTTTTTTTATATATTTTTTGTTTAGAAATATAAATTAATATTAAATTTTAAAAGTTAATTTGAGATATCTTTAAATTCAAAAGTTAAGTGATTTATTTAATTTTTGAAAATAAAAGATATAATAATTACTCCCTTCGTTTTCAAAAAGATGAACAAAGTACACATTTCACAAAAGTAAAAGTAAAAGAAAAAGAATAAAATAAATAAAGTTTCAAATTTATCTTTGGTAGTCCCACAAGATTCATAAAGTGATAAATAATTTTATTTTTTTTTACTAATAGACCCCACTAAATGACATAATTATATTTTACTTTATGTACTTATCTCATCTTTTTAAGAACAAAAATAAATACACTTTTAGTCATACTTTTGAGCACGGATGAAATAATAATTTATCTTTCGCTTAAAACATATAACTTTATATTAGTTATAAATTTTAAAAAATCAAAATTTTATTCTTAAAAAAATAAACTTGATCTTATATTTTATTTTAGAATACAGTAGTATTTAATAATTTTTGGATAAGAAGGTCAAGTTTATTTCAAGATATTTTACTCATTTTAATCATGGTAACTCACACTAACAGGGTAAAGCTAGCGCTCCCCAAGATCTTCCTCAATCTTTCAAACAAACCGATCGCTGCGTGCAAATTTCGAAATGATTCCCAAAATAAAATAAAATATTTTTTTCAAGAATTTAGAATTGTAGGAAACTTGTGTCTCTTTATATACTGGGTGCCGGGTTTCTATTGTTTCCACTACAACTCAAAAGAGGGATTTAGGGTTTATAGTGTTATGCAAATTCAAGCTGGAATTCGCTAGGGTTTTGGGATTTGGATCAGCAAGAGGTATGTCGAAACTCGCATCATAATTATTGGGATAATATGCTTGATAAATGAAGAGTTAAATTTTACATAATAAAATGTGATGCACCATTAATCAATTCTCTTTCTTTTATCACGAGGTTCGTAGTTTTAAAATATTCAAAAGTTGCTGTTTATATTTATTTATTATTTTCTTATCAATGTGTTAGTGTAATTTTGTCATATATGACTCGAATAATTATATATATATATATATATGTATGTATGTATATATTTGTGATTTATGGTTGAATATCCAAAATTAAGATGTTGATTTCATATATGCGTCATCAATTGAAGGAACCACAAGTTATTACCAAGTCATAGGTTTACAAATCTCAACCATATTGATGTAGCCGATGACTGTAATACATATAATTACAAATTTGCAGTCAATTACTTCCTAGAAAAGTAAAAAATAAAAAACTCAAATGTTGATACGCATTTTAAATATTTTGTTTTATTTTTTTAGAAAAAATTTATTTACAAGAATTTGACTATGACAATGGGTAGTAGTTCAAGATTTTTTAAATTAAGGTACAAAAGAATGGGCTAAAGGCATTTGCAAGAAGCCAATGCTACGGTTAATCTGTAGCTACCAGCTACATTCTAAGGCACATAATTTTTTAATTTTTATATAAATATATTTGTAAAAAGAAATGCGGCAAAAATATATATATATAAATTTCCAAGTTAATATATGAATTATGAAGGGAGGCCGAGACACAAGATCTTAACCAACAGGGATGTTTTTGTCCAGCAAAATCTATGGTGCTCTTTTGTAGGGCCCGTTAAAGATCTTATGGCATCTACTTTTCTCTATATATACACTCAACCTCCTTCCCTCAAGGCCCCCTCCTTCTCTATCTCTGTTCCCTCTGTATTCTTTATTTGTACTTGTCTTATGATCCTTTATTTATCCTCTTTTGTGTACATACATTTATATATGCATATGCATTCACACTGAGATAAAATAGGTGTAATTCTAATTCCTAAATTGTAATTGTAGCAGATAGCCTTTAGGTCGTTGTAATTGAACTTAATTAACTCCTAATATAGAATGAGAGAGAGTGGAAGGAAACAAGGAGTGGCGTCCCCATGCGCAGCATGCAAGCTTCTCCGGAGGAGGTGTGCCCAAGATTGTGTATTTGCTCCTTATTTTCCTGCTGATGAGCCGCAGAAGTTTGCCAGTGTGCATAAGGTGTTTGGTGCTAGCAATGTCAACAAGATGTTACAGGTTAGAATGTTTGATCCATTTCCTTGCATTTTTCTCTGTACGTGCACGCATGAGCATGTCCAATTTCTTGCATATATGTGGATCTTGTTACTATCAACTGAATTTGACTTTTAGAACTCATTCTACTAACATTATGCTAAAACAGCAGAGTTAATCGCTAGATACAATTGCGTCCAAATATCAATGTCACAACAGATGTGATATGACGTAACAATCATTCATTAATACGTTAAGGGACCTGGAAAATAATTCTCTGATAGGCACTAATGTTACCTACTTTTCAAGAGTTCAAGTAGCTATGTAGGTCTTGCTGAAGATTTGCTATATCTGGCTGAAAGTGACAAAAATAGTTTGTATTAGAAGTAAGTTGGATTATTTTATGTGTCACTCGGGAATTTACGGAGTTTAATATTGTCAATTACATACTGAAAGATATCTGAAAAGTAGTAAAGAGGTGATTTTTTTTTCACCGTTAAGTCTGTTATTACAGTTGAAATCTGTACACAACCCCACTACTACAACTTTAACTGGAATTGTGCTGCAGCTTTATCAAAGTTAATCAATTATCCTCAAGAATTTTGATGGCATTTGTTTTTTTTAATTGTTTGATTCAAAAGTAAAAATACTGTTTTTACCAAATGATTTCTTAATCTTTACCAGAAAATGAATTAAATTATATCATAATAAATTAAACAGAATAAAGGTCTCTAAATCAGCTGTATTAGCCTTTGTAGAATATATAATCCTATGCTATCCTTTTTCAACTTTGGTATACAAGCTTGAGCCTTTTGGTCAAAGATTTTTGCTTCTAAGTAAATGTGGAAAGTATGCGCACGAATCACCTGTATATATCATTTGAATAAATGTCCAGTGACAAAGATGGATGCTTTATATATTGGTGCCATTCAAACACAATTCTTTAAGTTACGGTTCTCTTTCTTCCTGATTTTTAAACTCATAAGAGTGATGTAATCATGACGACCACATATATCACTAATCTAGCTAGGGGCATGATGATAGTTCTTGATGCCGCTCTGATCTTTTATGTGATTGATAGGGTCCACATCTTTTTTTTTTGTTTGTCTTTGTTCTTCGTTTTCTTTTTAAAGGCATCACAATCGATTACTGTGGGTCCCAATAAAGCGGGGTCCATTTCTATGTGGACTGGAAAATGATCAATCAACTAGGCTATTCTTGATGCTCAATTTATTTTTTTCATTTTAGAGTTACTATTTTCTTTAGATTTAAAACGTTATTAAGGGATGTGAAATTAACTTGCAGGAGTTGCCAGAGCACCAGCGAGGAGATGCTGTTAGTTCCATGGTTTACGAGGCGAATGCTAGAGTGAGGGATCCAGTGTATGGTTGTGTGGGAGCTATATCATCTCTACAACAACAAATCGATGTTCTTCAGGCTCAGTTGGCTGTGGCACAAGCTGAGGTAGTGCACATGCAAGTTCGCCAATATTCTTCCCTCTCCAGCCCAGTCGACAACTCCACGGAGAACGCCTCGCCTTTGTCGAGGCACGTGCCGTCTCAGACCTCCACCAGGTCCCTTTTTTCAATGGACGTGGTGGTTGATCATACCAATATGGGGGAGTCCTTGTGGTCATGCTAGCTTATTAGCATGCCTTGGCTTTTTACTATTTACTACTATCATGGTGCCTTTCTTTATTGTCTCCTCTCCGTTTTTTGACTTTCCTTACTTCTTTTGATTTTGCTTAGTTACATCTTTATATATGGCACATCTCTCTATCTGACCCAGAGATGATGGTGAAAATCATTAACAATATTGTATATGTCTAAACCTATAATTATGAGTTATTATTAGTTGTGTTAGTGAAGTTGACTACCTTTTTTATTTCTCCTCCTTTATGATCTATTTACTTGCCTTGATGTTGGTGTTTGGTGATTAAAGTTCTAGTATTTAATCTCTTTAGGTGTAAACCCCTGTTATGGCTCAAAAAAGAACACCATAACTACTTCAAAAGACAACTAATGGTCTTGATTTGTCGCCCAACTTGGGGGTAGAATCACTAAAATCTCATTGGGGTAGCTTAAATTGTAATGACTAGTGGACCTAGATAAGTGTTTTTCAAGCCTTAAACCATTAATAGAAAATGAATATACATTCCTAGAGCCTCCCCTTTTATTTTGACCTAGGGAATATATTTTAATTTACAGTCTACACATTAGGTAGTAGGCCTGTCAATGAGACCAGTAATTTGCCTCAATAATCTGTTTTAGTAAATCAAGAGTTTTATTTTGATCCATTAATTCGTGATTTTGAATCATGGGATAAAAATTATAAGTGGATCAGATTTAATTCGGCTCACTGATCTAAAAAAAATTAATTTTTTCTCTCATTACTTTCTCTCTCTAAATTTTTTTTTTCTCACTTTCTCTCTCTAAATTTTTTGCATGCAACTGAACAATTCTTAGCATTCATAGATATTTTCAGGAGATGGAAGTATTTGTTACCAACTTACAAATGCAAATATGTTCAAATTAACCATCTACAGGTTCAATTATCATTTATGGATAAGTTTATGTACATTACTCCAAATATTACATTTTACACGACATTGCACATCTAACCATTAAACCAAAGTAGTGCTCTATGCCTCTATTGTCACGTGCTAGTAAATTTCAAACACATTTTTGTTGCACTATTTTTTATTTTATTTTTTTTGGGTCGTTCAGACTTGCCAAATTGTACTAGGAGGATGTGAATAAAA
The DNA here is from genome assembly GCA_034770075.1 of Aralia elata. Lineage (NCBI taxonomy): Eukaryota > Viridiplantae > Streptophyta > Magnoliopsida > Apiales > Araliaceae > Aralia > Aralia elata. The sequence continues at coordinate 8,919,443 of CM068385.1, read as the reverse complement.
AATTTAGAGAGAGAAGTGGAGGATAAAAAATAATTATCATGATACTTCACAATACAATGGAGGATGTTTTCATCATGATCAAGTTAATCAGAAGATGAAATAAAATGAAAATTTTAATAAGAAACTGAATCAAAAATGTTAGAGAGAAGGGTAAAAGAGGAAAGAGTTTAGAGGGGAAAAAAATTACTCCCTCCGTCTCAAATTAATTGCTCAATTTTGACTTTTTAAAGTCAAATTGACTATTTTTAAAACTAATCTTTTTATTATTTCTGCTAAAATATAGGTGAAGAGATTATAACCAAAAGAAAGTATATACAATTTATTACTAACCCTAATTTTTATAATTTTAGAAATATATTTATATATGCTTAATTATTAATTCTAAAAATAGTCAATTTGACTTTAAAAAGTCAAAACTGAGTAATTAATTTGGGACGGAGGGAGTAAATATATTTTTTTTCTTTTAAGTGAGTCGATTTGAATTATGATCTATTTTTTTAGTTCAGATGGATTATGGATCAAATCATGATACATTATGTAATGAATTAAATTATTGATTTATGATCGCTATCGGTGGAGCATATCAAATCGGAACGTGATCTGCTCTAATTTAACTCATTAACAGCGGGTTCATAGAACTTGGGGGTTAGCCCAAGTCAAACTATACATTCCAGAGGCTAAAGTGCCAAGCTCAAACCCAAGCCCAAATACACTGAAAGACAAATTTTCGTGAACTCAGCCTGACAGAAGTTCAACTCTGACCGAACAATCTTTAACAAAAAAATACAGGGCTTAGCGTTTAAAAGTCCATTTGTTGGTTTGGCCCTTTGCAAAGTTGACTCGGGCTCTAACTTCATAGCCTCTGCTCAATCCATATATGGAAAGGACTTTCTATAGATTATACTAGGCCTGGAAAAATACCATGGGTCAATCCAAAATCACTTATATTAATTGAGTTGGTTATCTATTTTGTATAATAAAGTTCAGTTAAAGTTTGAATCTACATTTTAAAATGGAAATCTAGGCCCAAGTTAAAGTTTGTATCTATATTTTAAAGGGACATTTACATTTAGTAGTACATTTTTAAAAATAATTACAATAATGGTGCATAGATAAAATAATTACAAAAATAATACACTTTTCCATATTTATTTACAATATTAGTGCAATTAGGATTCCTTAATTTAGGGGATAATATCATTTTCTCTCTCCTCCATTCTATCCCTTTAATTTAGTTTCTATATCAGTTTTTTAAAAAAAAAAAATATCTATTCTCTCTCTCCCCTCCCTCCCTCCCACCGCTCCACCACCTCTCCCCCCCCCCACCCCTCCGCACCCTTCCCTCCGCCCCAGCCCCCTCCCTCCGCCTCCTCCCCTCCCGCCGCAAGGTAACCAAACCTTCATAGCAAGGTAACCAAACATTCATACTAAGGTAATTAAACCTTTATACCAAGGTAACCAATATTATGAATGGTTACCAACTCAACATTATACAATAACCAAAATTAATCTAATTAGTAACCATAATTTTTTCATATTGTAGTTGGTAACCAAACATTCATAGCAAGGTAACCAAACATTCATACCAAGGTAATTAAACCTTTATACCAAGGTAACCAATATTATGAATGGTTACCAACTCAACATTATACAGTAACCAAAATTAATCTAATTAGTAATCATAAATCTGAAACACACCCAAATCCATTTTAACTCATTAATTTAAACCTAAGTAACCAAATACTTATACGATAGTAACAAACACACTAAGTGTCGTAGTGGTTGGGGTGGTGGCTTCGGAAGAGGTGGCCGGTAGCGGGTTCGGAGGTGGCGGCGGCGACGGCTTTGGAGAAGGTGGTGGTGGCAACTTTAGAGGAGGTGGTGGTTTCGGAGGAGGTGTAGAAGCGGTTTTGGAGGAGGCGGTGTTGTCGGCGGTGGTTGTCGACGGAGATGGAAGACGCTCTAAGAAGAAGAAGAAGAAGAAGAAGAAGAAGAAGAAGAAGAAGAAGAAGAAGAAGAAGATCGGCATGGTGGAAAGCGGCGGTAGAAGGCGGAGGAAGAAGGAGATTGAGTAAAATGATTTTTTGCTGTAATATTCCATGACGGAGAGAGAAAGAGAGGGAGGAGAATTGGTAACTGCAGCATATGGCAGTAATTTCTCCTTGATTTTAGGTTTCCTTATTTATTTGAAATTGAATGATCTGATTTGTTTATTGTGTTGCACTATTTTTGAAATTATTTTGTGGATGCACTTATCTTGTAATTATTTTCTAAATGTTGTATAGTATTGTAAAGAACCCTTTTTTAAAATGGAAAGCTAGGCCCAACTTGGATAACTGTTTTCAACCCACATTTGTCCAAAATAGTACTCCCTCCGTCCCTTAATATAGGACGTTTTAGAGTTTCTCATGTATCCCTAATTATTTGACGTTTGTTATAATCTAGGAGAATTGGTCATAATTTTTTCAAAATTACCCCTCATAGAAAAATGTGTGAGAGAGAGTATGAGATAATTATGATAAGATAAGGTTAAAAGTATTATAGACAATTAATACTATAGTTAATGTTATACAATCATTATCTTAATTCTTGTGCCCAAGTCTAAAATGTCTTATATTAAGGGACGAAGGGAGTACATGACTTGCACTCTACTCCACTTCTCCCTCTATCACCTTCGCCCAAGAGAAAGATAGAATCACGTTCAATTCTTCTGTTCCCAACACAATCGTGTGGCCTTATTCATTGCGGTAAAGATATTGATGATCTGAAATATAGGTTCACCTGAATTGAACTCATAACTATTTAAATCAAAACCACATAACTCATATTAAAAATAGGTAATGTGTTTTTAGTTCTTAATTAACCCATAACTATTTTATATAACCTCAAATCAACTTAAACCCATTTTTTGTCGGGCCTAGTCTATACAAAAAAATATTTAATATTTTATCATTCTAATTATTCATAAAATATAAGAGAGAGATTTGTCATATATTTGTCTGTCCAATATGATTGGTTGAGCGGTGATCTATATAATTTTTTAATCTTTTTTTTATATTATATGATTGGTCAAGTGTTGATCCATACGTTTTTTCTTTATAATATCATATGAATACATATAGGTTTGTGATTACTTAGCATTACCATTACATTTTTGGGTAACTAACCAAATCTTTACTTTTATTTATGCGTTTCCCATGGAAGGCAATCTCTGATCCATGCTTCGATTTAATTAGGAAATTGATATTTGTATAATCAAAATTATTATTTTTATAAGTTCTTACTCGCATAAGTAATAAGTGAAATTTATTCTCATGCGAGAAGAGAATCTTGTGAAAATACATATTTACTTACGAAAATATTAATTCTCTTTTAATTAAAGTAATTTTTTCCCTTTTTGAAATGTCCCAAAATAAGTGAGTCCTTTTTATTTTACCTATTCATATCTTATTTAATGATAAGGGTTAAATCACTTTTTACCCATTGAACTGAACTTCAATTTCCATTTGCATCACTGAATTGATTTTTTTTTTCATTTGCCTCATTGAGCTAATTTTTTTATAAATCGTTACAAAATTCGTAAAATTGTTAGACTTTTAACGGAATAACTAGTACATGAGAGAAAAAATGTGTACATGTCACATATATATATCAACTTGGCATGCCATGGTGAAAAATAAAATAAAAAATTACTTAAAAATTAACAACTAAAACAAATTAACCAAATTAAACAACAGAAACAAAGTAACCAAATAAAATCCTTTTAACTTTACAATTATAAAATGTAAAATATAAAAAAATATTAGTAAAATTATCCCTAAAAAATATTAAATTAAAACTTAAAAGTTAAAATATCTTAAAAAAACACGAATTAATAGTCTATTACCTTCCAATCAGATCTGCCCCTCTGTTAACAAGATCCAAATCAATAAATCTGGGAATGAATTCCCACAATTGACAATCAACCCATCATTGTTGAAACAGCCCTCAGACTTTTTCTTATTCTTTCTTTTGCTAATTTTTCTTCGCTTTCCTTCATCTTTGTTATATATTGTTTAGGTGGGTCTTGAACCTCAATCAAATCACAGACCTCCGGATTCACCAAATAAATTATTACAAATATGTTGTGTATCCATACAATTTGCTCTCTCTCTCTCTCTCTCTATATATATATATATATCTTGTTCCACTAAGGTGGTGTTTGATAAAACTGAGTAATGAAGATCTGAGTGAAATAGTTTTTGAATTTAAAAAACTGTTTGGTAACTAAAAAGTATAAAACATCTAAATGACTTTTAAATTTAAAAATATCTCAAATTGACTTTTCAAAAATCAATAATGATCTTAAAATTTAGAATGGAGGAAGTACAATATTTATAAAGGCTTCATAGATTTAAATTTTTCATTAAGAGACATCTCTTAATGATTTAGATTTATATTTTCCTCTTATCGATTAAAAGACAATAAGAGGTAAACAAAATTTTACCAAATAACATTATCCTCTTACCAAATCAGATGTAGAGCTGTTAAGAGGTATTAAGAGGTAAACAAACATCACCTAATTGGGGTTTCAAATTAAGTTCTACAAATTGGGGTTCAAATTAATTTCTACAAAATTGATTGAATGAATCAACTAATTATTGAAGACGATTTAAAGAATAATTATGATTATCACGATGGATCTAGGTTAACAGTTTTAAACAATTTTTTGAACTTTTATAAAAATATTGTAGTTCAGTGAGTTGACTAGAAAAAAAATCGATTCAGTGATGTAAATGTACATTTAAGTTAAGTTCAGTTGACAAAAAAATAATTTAACCCTTAATGACGATAATATATCCATCCAATAGTAGTAAGAGCAAATCCAATGTTGGTTCTATATCCAGTTCTATACCCAAATTATAGCACGAAATGCAAAATCTGGAATCCAGCCCAGTTCTAAATCTGATTCTAAAATGGCACAATATTATAATTGGTTCTATATTTAGAATATAGTCATCCCAGCTCACAACTTCAACTGCAAATTACTAGAAAATCAAATATGGGACATACCTAAAATTTAATTTAATTAAATATTGATGATAATAAATTATTTAATAATTATATTAAATTAAGGTATTAAAATTCTTACAAATGATAAATAAATCATTTTAAAATTTCTAAAATTATTATAAATGATAAATAAATCATTTGAATAATATATTAACTTTCTAAAAATATTATAAATGATACATAATTCATTTAAATAATATTCTAACTTTTTAAAATTATTGTAAATGATAAATAAATCATTTAAATAATATACTAATATTCTAAAAATATTATAAATGATAATTAAATCATTTAAAAATACTACCAAGCTTGTGAAAATTATTTAAAAATAATAGTAAGATCATTGCGAAGTTCAACTGAAATGCTCATGCTTCCTTTCCTCTACGGGCCCAGAGGTGTTCAATAAGATCATTGTGAAGTGTGTAATATATCTCAGTAGATCGCATCTTCCTATTACGAGCGAGGAATTCGTTGAATGTGGGTGTTCGCTCTCGTGAGACTTGAAGTGGCCTCTCATGAAGTAGTTCAGCAGCTTCAACATCATCTTCACCACGTTGGTACTCAATTATCATGTTATGCAAGATAACACAAATTTTCATGATGTTGGATGTGTATTTATAGAAAAGTTGGATAGAATGGTAGTTGAAGAAAGTTAGATGAGAAAGTTGGGTAGAATGGTGGTTGAAGAAAGTTAGATGAGAAAGTTGGGTAGAATGGTGGTTGAAGAAAGTTAGATGAGAAAGTTAGTTAAATTTGAAACAATTTGGTTCTAAAATAGAACCAAGCACCGGAGACTGGGTTCTATTTTAGCACAAAAAAATTCTTTTTGGTGCCAAAATATAGCACTAACTATAGTCATTTTGAAACTTGCATTGGATTTACTCTGAGAGTGCTTATTATACATCATTCTAAAACTATGTGGCCATCAAATGAGCTAACTAAAATTGGGCCATCTTTAATATTATATCCTCCTCTTTTTGGGCCTTCGTTGGCAGTATGGTACGCCTCTTGGGCCACTTAATTTATTCACTAGTGTTGTGTTAAGCTACAAATTTGCTTGGGGCACTTTTGTGGATTATGTCCATTGTTTTTCTAATTCGTCTTCTGTTGCGTTTGTATTAATACAGAATCATATAGTCTCCTACTCTCCTTGTATACACATTATTATAAACTAATGCAAGTCGCGAAAATTACCATAAAAATATAATAGAAAAAATTAAGAAAGATAAAATTGTAATAAAATCAAACTTGTAGAAACAAAAGCGGAAAGAGATTTGTGACAAAGCCTCAAGAGGGTGATTATTACAAGTTACATGTAACATATAAATATATGCTTATCCTATATGTAAATCATGTTATTCACTCCTAGGATTTAATTGATGTAAATGACGAAGTCAGGAAATATGGTTAATGCAGTCTGGACAGAGGAATATTTATCACCCTAAATTTTTGGACATATTTGTACTTTTGGATTGAATTAGGATTTCTTTTTTGCTACTACTAGGACATGAATTTCAAATATTTAAGACATTTTTTTAGTATTTTAATTGAGTTAGGAATAATATGTAAATTGAGACATGTGAGAGTTAAAATTTTAAATTTGACCTCATATATTAGAAAATTTACAAAATTGCAATGAGTTCATTTAATACACTATTCCCAAAAATTATAAATTTTTGCACATGTTAAAATTTAAACAAAAAAGAAAACAATATATATATATATATATATATATATATATATATATATATATATATATTCAGTGGACTCAATTGATCCCAAAAATTTTGGCTACAGCTTCATCCCTGATAAAGGTCTGTTTTTTTGTTTGTAAGTAGACCTGGAAAATAGGCTGGGTCGGTCCAAATAGGTTAGGCCATAACTAGGTTAGGTAAAAAAAGTGGATGGGGCCAGAAAGCCAGCCCATGGATTTTTTTTTATCTTAAATTTAAAAATTAAGGTCATTATAATGTTACTGGTTTATTTTTATATAACAAAGAATAATAATCATTTAGAAAAATAATAGTGTATAGAAAAACATACAAGCAATGTCAACTGATTAACACAAAATAAATAATAGATAATCCATTTTGACTAACTCACTAATTGTTTTTGACAATTTTTTTTTCATGTTGCATATATTTACTTATACACAATCTGAACACCATTTATAATTTACTTATGTTTTTTTGACAAAGTAATACTAAATGACCTTACATCATCATCTTTTAGACATAGTCTAACTACAAAAGTTAAAACACAACACCATATATCAATGATAAATATAATAATTTCGTTCGATTCAAATATTAAAAGTAATGAATAGCTAAGACGTATGTACTACACACATTCTAATTCAACCATATAGAAAGATATAGAAGTAGCTTTTAGGTAAAGAGATTGTACTAAAAGAACAAAAACAATTCATTTGAGTAAGACGGGTGAGAAACGGAGAGACTGAGATTGTACGTTGGAAAGAACAAAATTACAAGTAATTTTTTTTTCCCTTTGTTTACTTCTAAATTCCTAAAAAAATTGAATTTGACTCTTAACTTTTGAGTAATACTACAATGGATAGAGTTAGCAGAACAAGTTAAAAACACATTTGCAATTCTAAGAAATTGAAATTTAGTTAAAATTTGGCGCTCAATTTTAACATTAAAACTTAGAATTGAGTTGCCAAAGATGACTTTAATGTAATTACAAAAGCAATAGTACCTTTTTTCCCGAACAGAGAAATTAGTTAAACATTTTGATACCAGAAGTTTAGAAACAGATACAATATCAATATATTGTCTCTTCTTAGTTCAACATTTGACTAAAAAAAGAAAAGCAATGAACTACTAACCTATGTCCCAAAGCATCCCCAAGAGTCAAAACCAAAAAGAAGATGTCCAGAATTTGCGGCAAGATTAGATTTATCATCATGATAGGTTTGAAATAGTTGTTGCAAGATTATTGTCCTTAGATTCCCATGCAATATATTCCCTTTGTTCTTAAATATAAAATTATTATTAAATTTACAAAGTCCACTTAAAAATATTTTTAAGCTCATAAGTGACATGAATCTTAAAATTTTAATCAATAAAATAATAAATATTGTAACCATCTAAAATGTATAATTAACTATACATTTTATTATTTCAGAATTTTCAAAAAATTATCTGAATTTTAAATTTAAAATGTCTCAAATTGACTTTCAAAAGTCAATATCAACATCAATGTTATAATTTGAAAATCAAGCAAAACCGGCCATTGGCGATTGATGCCATGCAATGGACCCCAATAGATTTTATTTTATTTTATTAATTAATTTTCTTGCGAACGAACCTTCAGTTATTATTGTCTTTTGATGTGCACTTGAAATCGCTACCTCAAAACGATTCTATTAAATTTTGATATACATGACTTATATTTCATCGAAATACTTATTATATATAATATTCGCTCTTATATATAGAGCTTGTGGATCACAATACTTCATTTGCACCATCAATCAGTTAATATCAATAGTTGGATATATCGCCGCCCGACAAATCTTTAGGTATGATTTCTTTTCATTGATCAAAGTTGGGAGACTTGATATTGGGAACCATATAGGCATTAATCAAGCACAGTAGTTGAAAAATATTCAATATATATATATATCAACCTCATGAAAATTTGTACTGATGATTTTATCCCACTGAGCTAGACTTGCTTGACTTAACCCCTCCTCACTTGAAAAGCAAACTCCAATATTATTGAAGATTCTTGATTTGGTGCCATTTACAAGGATAGCTAGTCTCTAAATCATTATGGAAGCATTGCATTGAAAACGACCTCAATATTAAGTATTCAATATTAGATCAAACATGCATGTTTAAGTGCCTTAAACAAAACAAATCTATGTAAACAATCTGTGGCCCTTTCAGATCAGCTTCATGTCAAGTTTTGGCTTTGACAATATTTGCAATTGTTGGTTTGGGGAGCAGGTTTTATCTGTTAACCAATTTGTTATTTTGGTGCTGTAAATTGAGGTGTTTTGGATGCAAGTCTTTATGGCTAATTAGTGCAGTATTACTAGTTTATAATCAATTTTGAAATTTTCATGATAGGAATAATTTCAAGATGGTCTTCAGTTCAAGATAGTTGCTTTGAGATTTCCTGTATGCTTATGAACGGCTTTTAGATGCTATGGAGTTCAATTGGTTTTTATGTTTTTGGTTTTTGATTGGAGTTGAAATTTAATTTGTACCCTTGTGACCTTATCCAATTCTTATGAATTCGCTAATGTTTGTATTTTTTTCAGATATTAATGAAATTTCTTTTTGCCCATCAAAAAAAACAATATATGGTCCAATCTAAAACTTTTGAATTTGTCACTTCTTTGAGTTTTAATGAATTTTTTTCTTTTGCCTATCAAAAAAAAAACAAAAAACAAAACAAAACAAAACAAATCTATGTATGAGGAGACATTGAGAAAGTAATACTAGTATTTATATTTTTTGACACTTTAAAGTTAATTTTATAAAATCTTAAATTGAAATTTTATTTTGAATTCATGTAAATTTTGTAAACAAAAATATTATAATTAGTACCCTGTACCCATTTGTCCCAGGATATATGTAGTACATTATTGATTTATACGGTCAAATGGCCGTCATTTCTAAAAACAATTCATTTTACTTTTTATAGATATTATGTACGTTTACTATAGCCATAATATATATATATATATATATATATATATAATTTAGTACTAATCTCAAGATTTATAATTTTGAAAATGTAAATATATTTGTTAGATTATTAATTAAAAAATGATTAATTTGATTGTAAAACTTATAGAGAACATTTATCAGGAATAGTATATATTATGTTGGTAGGATCGAAATTGCGTGTTTAAGTGCCCAAAAAAAAAAGAAAAAATAAATTTAGAACTGATATGGGTAAAAATATCTATCTATAGGACGTCTCCACGTGTACGCAACCTGAAGGCCCCACATGTTGAATTGATATAATGGTGGTCCCTTGGCAGGGGTGCAAAAACCCTAATCGCCTTGGACACTTACTAAAGGATTTTAGGATTAACTAAGGATCCTATGTGAACTCTATCAAGTGATGTACTCCTAATTGCGTACGGCTTGGGGATATATACTCTTACGTCGACTCTACTACATAATCTCCTTTCTTGGAGGGTACTTTGCCAAGTGGATGTCCCTATAAATATCCCTCTTGGTTCACCCCTCAAGGTACGCACAGTCTTAACCTCTATAAAGCTTTGATTATTATCTCTTTATATGTTGATACTGACTAAGGCATCAGAGGGTCTGCCTAAGGAAAAACACCCCTAGGTGGATCTTAAGGTGTTTTGCTAACTATCTCAGGTGTGGTTGTCCCAACTCGAAGATCTCTAACACGGTTGGGTCGGCGCTACAGTTTTTTGACCGCATCAAACAAGAAGAGAAAGAACTTTACTCCGATAAGATGGTGATAACCTTTTGCAAGTTGGGGAAAACTAGGAATAAAGAAGAAGAAGGAAATAGAGGGGGAGCGGTGGTGGTCGGAGGTATGACAAAAAGGGGAACGGTGGTTCGACAAACTGAAGCAGGGAGATCAATTAGGCTCACCTTGATGCTCAATTCGGCGACTAATGGCGTTTAGGATGATCAATTTAGCGATTTGGTATAATGGGGCGAACTGGGATCGAGGGAAAAACAAAAATCAGGTAGTAGAGGGAGAGGGAAAAGAAAATGGAGTCGTTGTCGTCGATATTAGGGCTTTAAAAAAGGACTCATTCTCGATGGCAAGTTCGTCGACATTGACCCACTAGCGACGGGGATGTCGTCGCCTATAACATTTTTTGCCATCGCCTATGACTTTCCTTCCCCCACGAAAATTTCGCACCAAATTTTACCCCGAAAAAAGGTTATTCTCGACGGCACCTATTGGCGACGGCGATCCCATCGACATTGAGGTTATTCTCAACGGGAATAATGTCGTCGTCATTGCCCCCCGTCGCCTTTGACCCATATTTGTTTAACATTTTTTAGTAAATATAGGGTTTAAGTTGCATTTTAATAATATGTTAGTTTTAATTAATTTGGGGATGTTTGTTTTAACATTAGTAATGGAATATTAGTTGTGATAATCTCATGTACCAATTAGCAAACGAGACATCAAGGCCAAGGCATGAACAAGGAACCAAAGCCAAAGTAAGGCAAGCATCAAGGCAAGACAAACCAAGGGCTTCCAAACGACAACGTGGGGAATGCTCAACCTCCAGGGCTTTGAGGCAATACGATAGGACGAGGATGACGATGATTTGGTTGGTGATGAGGATGATGCTTGAAACCCCAGGGAAGTCTTGTTGTTCTAATTCTTTCTATTTATTTTAACATCTAGGACAATATAATTTTTAAGTTTGGGGGTACTTGAGATATTAGCTTGTTATTTATTTATTATTTTGCGTAGTTTGCATATTAGTTAAAAAAATAAAAAAAATTGAATTTGAGATGGCCAATGATAAGAAATGATGAAATTGGATTAAACTCGAGTAAAATTTTGAATCATGCATTAGTTTAAAATTTTGACTCAAAAGTTGATTCTATTTTAGTTGTGATCCCACGTACTTTATAGCACATACATCATGTTGTTCAGTTGATTGTGTCTTTAGAAAGATTGTATAGTTGAATAGTTGTGAGAAGATTTGTTGAGACCCTAGGAACTTATTTCAAGTTCAATTAAAGCGAAGATAGGCTTTTATTTGAGTTTGGGAGAAATATGGAAAAATTGTGGAAAAATAGAAAATTTTATCCTTCCGTGAAATATTACATTGTGTGGTGGGTTGAGAATGAACTTAAAAGCACACTCCCCTATGAATACAAAAACGAGATGAAGCGTAAGATGCACTCGTTCAATTAAATGTGAGAGGGAGTATAAAATACACTCACCAAAAGAAAAAAAACAATAAAATGAGAAGAGAAAAGAAAAAATATGGGAAGAAAAATTGTTAGAAAAATCCCTGGATACCCTCGGTGTTTTTTGAAGCTTGTCTTTGCTGCGATTGATGTTGTAAGTAGGATTTCGGGGTCGATAATAATTTCCTTTTATTAACTGTTTAGTTATTTGATTTTGTCTTCTGTATGATTAGCTTAAACAGATGGTTCTCACACACACTTTTTAAGGATCATGATTATTGTGAAATTAATAACTGAGTTGAATTGTTAGGCTTTGCATGATATAGATTTACTGAGAGATGTGTCTATGAGATCTTTGAGGCCATGTTTCAGATTCATGTTAATTTCTTGCTTAGTTTAATCAGCATATTAGTTAGTTAGTTTTTAGTTTTTAGTTGTTTTGCTTGAGGACAAGCAAATGTTCAAGTTTAGGGGTATTTGATGAGTGGGTTTAATGCCTATAAATTGAGTACTTTTAGCTTGATAAAATTATAAATTCTTGGGTATTTTTCGTTACTTTTTATATGTTTTTATGCTTTTGTGTAGGAAAAGGAAACGGGAGCAAAATGGTTGCATTATAGTCAATTTGGAGTTGCAAAGGTGCCGCAGTGCTAGAATATTCGTTGGTTCGACGTCCGTTGGTAAAAAGGCCATAACTTTTTATCCGGGAAGAGTTACGGGATGTGCCACCTGTCAAAACGAAGCTCGCGAAAAGATCTACAGGTGGGAGCAGAAGGTAGAGAGCCGCGGCGCTTCTATAGAGAGCCGCGATGCTGGTTCGCGTGCGGGGGTTGATTTTGCTGAGTTTTTCACTTCCAATTGACTTGGGACTTGTCATATTGATTCTTAAGGGGATTAAATGTCTATCAAGCTACATAGAGGCTATAAATACACATAAAATGAGGGTTACAAAGGGGGGAGATACTCAAAGATATCAGTACATAGAGAGTAATTAGGGTTTTTTATATTATTGAAGGAGAGCACTTGAAGGTTCCAAGGATTAGAGAGCGGAGTAAAGTTTGATTGAGACAGAGTTTATTCTTTACTTTCATCTCTATTCCTTTGTACTTTAATATGTTTTTTGGATTAGTTGCTATGGTTATTTATTTATCAATATGAGATAATTCTTTCGTTAAGATTGCAATGGAACTTGATGGGAACTTGGATTAATTTATTCTCTCTCTTGATTATGTTGATTATGAATGATTTGTTTATCATATTTTGCGTTAATTTAATAATTACCTAACTAACAATTATGTGATAAATCCTAAATGAAATTAGAAAATGGACTTTAGGGTTATATCTGAATATGGTATCATGTGTTCTTAATTATTCTCAAGATATTAAATAATTGGATTGTGTATATGATAGGAATACCTATATACCGCATACAACTTGGTTTGAAGATTGATGCTAAATAATTCAGTACTTTTAATTAATCTACATAGGAATATAGTAAATTGATTGGAATGAATATTTTTATCTAATTCTCGGAAAATGATTTCATAGAATACTTATGAATTCTCAGTTGGCAAATCAATATTATTAATTACCTAAGAGAGAGTGAAGATATTCAAGTAAACTATTGGGAAAAATTGTAATCTTAGTCTCTTGATATATTGATATCTTTGACAATTAGTTAATTTAGTTAATTTATTGTTTTATGATCCTAATTTTGATTGTTTAAATAAAATCGAGTTGATTATGAATTAGTAGTTGGTTTAATAAATTGTTGTTATTCCTCGTGGGAACGATACTCTTCTTACCGCTATATTACTAATTGATCGTGTATAATTGTACGGGTATAGATTTAAGCAAACAGACGTTAGCTAGGCTAGTTGTTCATAAGGATGCATATATTAAATTTATAATATATTTAAGCTCCTTTAAAAAAAGGAGATAATTATATTTCTAAAGTGGGACCCCCTCACCACTGTTCCAAACATGAATCATGTTTTAAAAAAAATGTTAGAACTTAATTAAGTTCTATAAACATTTCTACTAAGGAAAAAATTATTTTCACCAAAAGAGGCTATATATCCTCATGAGTATTTTTCAAGGAGATTTTCTCATTCATGAAGGTTTATTATCACCGCGCACTTCATGAGGTATGTTACTCCACCTTGACGTGCTAGATTTCCAATGAAGCTTCAAAGTGAGTTTAAAATTTCTTCGAATTTTATAAAATTACTCCAATGGTTCTTTAAATTATAAAAATGCTCGAAAATATTATTTTTGGTCAGTATCTCCACGAAGGTTATCTCTAAATACCCAGGGTCTCTCTCTATTTTTCTTTTACTTCTTTCCAACCTCTTGGGTTATGTAGGTAAGAAAATTACACCTTGCTAGGGTTAGAGTTTCGTGTTGGCTGGAGAGGAGAGAAATCCACGAAGAGTACGGAACTGATTGATTGATTGAAGAGGGGAGAAGAACAGGTAGGCGATTACTCCAATGACACGTGGCAGAACTCCTAGAATCCGAAAACCGGGTTAGGGTAGCAGGGATTCCAAGAGCCTTCTTGAGTCTTCGAGTTGAGAGAGAGAGTTTCAAGTGTTTAGAGCTTCCAAGAGTCTAAGTGTAATGTGTTGAGAGTCATCCCCTTTTCTTAGAATAGAGGGGCTATTTATAGAGTTTTCTTGGGAAATAGTCACATGTCATGCACATGTTTTAAGGAAAATTCCCGAAATACCCTTTAATTATGTTTTAAAGGAGAAATTCCAGAAAATGCCCTTTAATCATCAAAGTAATGCCCAAATTGCCCTGTTCTTCTAACCACCAATTCAATCCCTCAATCAATTCCTAAAATGGGTCGCATCCACGAGTCTTCTGCCTTGGAACACGTGGAGACTTCCCCGGGTCTAGTACATTTAATTAGGTCACATAAACCCTAATTTGTACATTTAATTAGGTTTTTTGTAAACCCTAATTTGTACATTTAATTCAATTAGGTCATGTGAACCCTAATATGCACTTGGGCCCACATTTCCCCCCTGCGCGAGAGTCACGGTTCCTTGAGAGACGCTCGTGCAAAATACTCCAAGTTTTCGAATGATTTTGTGTGACTCCCCTTGTTCAAGTCTTGAACACAAGAGTTTTAGAAGAGGGAACCCCTAGGGACCAAACCATTAGGGTTAAACCCTAAGGAGGCAAGACCTAGAAGGGCTCTTTCTTGAACATCTTGGTAGATCATCTGAAAGCTTCCTCATTTTTGTCTAATATTGATTTTCTTATTTTCTGAGAATTAAAACAAGGAAGATCATCAGATATCACTAAATAAAATCCAATAATCCAATCTTAATTTAATATTTGGAAACAAAATCTTCTTTTAAAATTTTGTAAAGCAAGATCTTTTTTCCTTAGGAAAACCAAATATTCAATATATATATATATATATATATATATAATATATATATATACCAATTTCGAAAATTGTCTATTGATAGGAATAGAATATCAGATATCAAATATATATATTTTTCGAAAATCCATTAAAATACCAAATTTAAACAAATTTCGAAAATATATGTGTTTATTTAAAAAAAATAAACTCAAGGAGACTTATCTTTATATTGCAAAATCTTTCGTAAGAGGAAAATAAAGATTGCTTCCTTTGCTATTGCAAGCTTGCGGTTTGAATATATATATCTCCCAAGTCTCTTAGGCTTTTCTTTTCATCGTGCAAATTTTTTTCTCTCCTCATTCAAGTCTGAAGATCACCAAGAAGTCGTCAAGCCAACAGTCTTCAGCTTAGGAACGAGGTAAAAAATAATAATTTCTTCTTCTCTTTCTTTCAATTTTTTTCAGTTTATTTGAGTACTTTCTGCCGAACTTCTTCTTGACTTGCTTCTCCTACGTTTCTTCTCAGGTTATTGTAGCTTTTCTTTTGTCTTCCGAGCCCCGTTACTTGGATTATATCTCGGTAGGGTTCCCTCGGATAATAAAGAAAAACACAATATTTATTGACAAAGAAGCATCTGTTCCGAAAAAATTAATCTGTGGGGCACCAGAATTTTCAAGGCACACAATTTTATTTTTATTTTTGCCCTAAGGGGGTCGAACCCTAGGTGGCCGAACCCTAGGGGATTTTTATTTTTTTATTTTTTTGCGCCCTAGGGGGGCCGAACCCTAGGGTGGCCGAACCCTAGGGAGTGAATCTTAGGAGAAGATGTACCAAAATTTAAATATTGGGAATAATGATCGCTGTTTTGACCATAACTTTTGTTCCGTTTGGAGTCTCTGGGCTCATAATATATCAAAACGACCGTATCGACGAGCTCTTCAAAAGTCATGGCCAACGGTCATGACATATATCAAAATAACCCAAAAAATGGCTCCGAAGGATGCATTTTGGCTGTCGGAAGTTTTTTAGAAAAATTTCAAATCTTGTTTTTCTTTCATAATTGTGATTTTGATCCTTCTCTGACTTCATTTCTTCTTATTTTCAGGTATTCTCTTGTGAAAATCTCAGATTCTCCCCCTGTCATGGTAAGCCTACTCAAGTTCATATGTTTTACTTGACATCCTTAGTACCCTTATTTGGAGTCTTCCTTACTTGCAGGCCTCGTCTACCGGATGCTCTGAAGACTTACGATCGCACAACTTTTCCTTCACCAGATAAAGAAGGCTTGTTTCTTTATGTCGCGGCTTGCGGAGGTTGGGACGACTTCCCCCATTCCGGTCGCATTCCCCGCATGTGCATAGAGAAACAAGAATACCCTTTCAATCCCTTTCACTTTCTGTCTGACTCATCTAGCCGTCTTCAAGGATGGCAACATTGGACTGACGAAATCCTCGGGAATGTTGAGTATAAAGCTATACTAAAGAGCGCGGGCATATATCGCTGCATTCAGCTATGTAGGGCATTCAGCTATGTAGGGATCTACGCATCATGACGCCTTTACTGTGTTGATTTTCCACGAGTGCTTTTCTCCATGCACATTCGTTACGTTAGAGTATGTCTGCTTCCTTTTCTTTTTTCAAATTACGTTCTTATTCTATATCTTGCAGTCTTCCTGTTGTTGCTTCAGCTTCTTGTAGCCCATCCAGACTGTCTCCTAGGGATACCGAGTGCGTTGCATACTTGATAGAGGCTGTCAAGCGGGCTGACAATTATACTTCATGATTTCATGGTGACACGATCCTTCCAGACTTCGTCGCGGGTACCTCCTCGAGTTCCTCCCCCGGGATCCTCTACTGTCGGAGAGATGAGAGTTACGGGCTCCGGAGTAAAGCTGAGGATCCTTGTGGTTAAATTGCCTAGAATGATGATGATGATGATGATGATGTTCCCATTGGATTTCTTATGGGTACGACAAGTAAGGTGGCGACCTCCACTAGTTATGAGCTTCCCTGACATAACATGATTATTGTCGAGTCCTCCTCACCTCATGATGATCGTGTCAGCCTTAATGTTGACGATTCCATGCCTGATGTAGGCTTAGGTCCTGCTGTGGTTAGTACAGTTCCATCTTCACTCCCACATATAACGTCTTCTCATGACAGCTTGGAGGGTACCGGTGACACCCATGTTGATGCTGATGCTATTATGGCAGTTAATCCTCCTCCCCCGAGGGGGAATCCTTCGACACCTATTGTTGATTTCCATCCTCCCCAGAAGGATTCTCCCGAGGCTTCACCTGAAAGGGAGGGTACAGTTGCTAGTTCTTTGGGTGGGGGCATCGACGTTTTACTTTCTTTGCCCGTTGAGGAGCTCGCCTTATTTGACTTTCCTCATCTTGATTCTGCCACCTCGCCTTTTAGTGACCTCGGCTATCCACCCAATAACAAAGATGTCGTGGAGCTATAGGCATTTTTTAAGCCCGTGATTTGTACAGCCCCTCTCCCGATGAATATCTTTTCGTGCTGGGCTGGATCTCCTTACTTCTAGGTATGACTGTTTGTAGCTTTTTTATTATTTCCTGTATCAAAGAACTCATTTATATTATCATTTATCATAATAGAGTTTCTTTAGCATTATTGATTGCCTTTAACTTGAATTTTCCTTAAGATCCAATATTTAGCATTGAATTATAAGTGATTTAAATTAATACTCCAAGACAACAATATTCATATTAGTGATAGTAAACATGCAAATTTTTGTTTTTAATTAACATGCTTTTTTCCGATTTCTTGCAAACTAACACTTGAATTCATACTTTTAAAATCGAAGAATATTCAAGTATAAGTGAAAGTTTGACATTTTTATTAATAATCATATTGTTTTTAACGAAAAGCACAACGTTTCAAAAAATTTCATAAAGATAATAATGATAAATTTTGCTTTTGTCGGATAAAGCATAACGTTCGCCACTTTTAGAGATAAAGTGTAACTTTCTCAGGTTTGAGGGCTTATAGTCAGGTGTCTCGCTTACTTTTAGAGTTGAAAGTATAACTTTGAGGACTTATTGTCAGGTGCCTCGATTACTTTTAAAGTTGAAAGTATAACTTTGAGGGCTTATAGTCAGGTGTCTCGCTTACTTTTAGAGTTGAAAGTATAACTTTGAGGACTTATAGTCAGGTGCCTCGATTACTTTTAAAGTTGAAAGTATAACTTTGAGGACTTATAGTCAGGTGCCTCGATTACTTTTAAAGTTGAAAGTATAACTTTGTGCCTTATCCCTTGGTACGTCGTGCCAATTATTTGGCGTATAGGGTTTCATAAGGGCTTAAGTTGCATGCCTCATCACTTGGTCATCCAATTTCTTGGCAAGTGCAATCTACGAGGACTTGACCACCATCGTGGGTGGATTTTTAATTCGTCAATTCTTGTGTCTCCTCCCTTAGTCATCCAATTTCTTGGCAAGGGATACTCTTGAGTACTTCAACCACCATTTTCTAGTGGACCACCATCTTGGGTGATTTTTTTCTTTTTTTTTTTCATCCTTTAGACCTCTTGGGCTACACCATGGGTAATAATGTTACATGTTTCTTTTTCTTTGTGGTTTGGAAGTGGCTTTTCATACACGGTGCTTTACTTTTCACAGTTCGATTTCTCCGGCTGCCAGCTTCTCATGGTATATCCTCCGTATACTGTAACAGTCCATAGTGGAATGTCCTGCGTACTGGTGGTACACACAGAAATCTGGTCTTCTTTTCATCTCTTCCGTCACCACAAATTTAGGCTTTGGAGGTTTCACCACTCCGTGCTCAACCCATTGTTCATACAAGCCCCTGAATGCCTTCTCATTGCATATGATAGCCTCTGGAACTGACATCCTGGTATACTTTCCCCCAAGTTTTCCTTTACTTTGTTCAAAATTTTGCTCGTTCTTCTCCCTCTTGCCCCCTTGTAGTTTTGACTGAGAATCAGCCAAAGCCACAGTTGTTGTTCTCTTACCCTTCCATGTAACCATCGCATGTCTGATGGGCACTGTCACGATGCCTCCCAAATCTTGTGCGAAGGATGAGAGGGTTGCAAATGAATCACAAGCCTTTGTAATGAGATGGGGCTTGAAGGAGTCTAGAGCACCATTGTTGCATATGCTAACCAAGTTCTTCTCTTCAATTGGCTCGGCACACTTCTGTGCTTGGGCCCTGAATCTGTCCACATAATCTGACAGCTCCTCATTCGGCTTCTGCTCGAATCGCATCAGTTCTACAATAGTTACCTGTTTCTGCACATAGAAAAATTTCTTAAAAAATTGCAGTTTCAGATCATCCCAATCATGGACTGATCCCTTCTCCAAGTTATAGTACAAACTGAAGGCACTATCCGTCAAGGTCTTGTTGAATTCCCTCATCAACAGATTATGGTTATTCACCTCATCATAACCCAACCATGGAGACATCGACTCCACAAACCTAGCAATATGCTCCCTGGCGTTCCCTTTCTCCCCGTTATACTTTGGGAACTGCGGGGGGTGTTCAATGTACCCTGCCGGGTAAGGTTGTCTCCGTAGATGTGCCGCGTAGGGTGGAGTAAAGTCCAACTCTGAAGGTCGGGATGTCTGCTTGCGAAGTTGATTGATCACATCGATCATATCATCCTTCGTCACATACTGACTCGTGGTATGGACTCTCTGAGGGACTGTGATGTATTGATGCATAGGTGGTGTGTATGGTAAGGAAACTGGCTGGTGTACACTTGCATCCTATACAATTTGTATCGGTGGTACTTGTTGGCTTGTTCGTTGGATGTGGCTCGGGATGGTCGGTATCTGCACTTACGAAAATGCTGGGAGAGTGGGCGGGACGATGTTAGGCTGAGGCTGACTTGCTTCCAATCTGAGTTGTGGCACATCGCCGCTGTTTTGTGGCTCCAAGTTGATGATCGGAATCGGCTGACTCTCCGTTGTTGGAAGCACAGTCGGATTCTCTTTGTTATTGTTGTTGTCCTCCACTTCTGCTCGTTCCCCCTGCGAACTTCCTGGGAACATAGCCCTAAAAGTGGGGATTTGCATCAACTGTTGGCGGAAATTCCTCATCTCTTCTTGCTTCCTTTGCATTTCCAGCATCATGGTCATCATCATCCCTTGGCCTTCTCGTGCCTCCTGTAATGCTTTGAGCATCTCCATCTGCACAGCATTCGCAGTTGTCTGTGCTCCAGTGACTTCCTCACCTTGCCTTCCTGCGTTTGGCTGTCTAGCACTGGTTTGTTGTTGATCAGCCATTTGAGGTGATGTTGAACTTTCTTCCGAAACGTCTTCTAAGATGGGTTGATTAAAATCCAGATTCGCGCTTTGGAGCACTGGATTCACTTGCCTTGAAATCGGATCTGGTGAAGTGATGCTTGTTGTCGGTGAAACTCTTCTTGTAATTCTCCCACTTCAAGTTGTGGGCATACCCTTCACGAATTCTACACCTCCCCAGCAGAGTCGCCAAATAAATGTAGGTAAGGAAATTACACCTTGCTAGGGTTAGATTTTCGTGTTGGCTGGAGAGGAGAGAAATCCACGAAGAGTACGAAACTGATTGATTGATTGAAGAGGGGAGAAGAACAGGTAGGTGATTAC
The DNA here is from genome assembly GCA_034770075.1 of Aralia elata. Classification (NCBI taxonomy): domain Eukaryota; kingdom Viridiplantae; phylum Streptophyta; class Magnoliopsida; order Apiales; family Araliaceae; genus Aralia; species Aralia elata. The sequence continues at coordinate 8,898,499 of CM068385.1, read as the reverse complement.
TCCAATGACACGTGGCAGAACTCCTAGAATCCGGAAACCGGGTTAGGGTAGCAGGGATTCCAAGAGCCTTCTTGAGTCTTCGAGTTGAGAGAGAGAGTTTCAAATGTTTAGAGCTTCCAAGAGTCTAAGTGTAATGTCTTGAGAGTCATCCCCTTTTCTTAGAATAGAGGGGCTATTTATAGAGTTTTCCTGGGAAATAGTCACATGCCAGGCACATGTTTTAAGGGAAATTCCCGAAATACCCTTTAATTATGTTTTAAAGGAGAAATTCCAGAAATGCCCTTTAATCATCAAAGTTATGCCCAAATTGCCCTGTTCTTCTAGCCACCAATCCAATCCCTTAATCAATTCCCAAAATGGGTCGCATCCACGAGTCTTCTGCCTTGGAACACGTGGAGACTTCCCCGGGTCTAGTACATTTAATTAGGTCACATAAACCCTAATTTGTACATTTAATTAGGCTTTTTGTAAACCCTAATTTGTACATTTAATTCAATTAGGTCATGTGAACCCTAATATGCACTTGGGCCCACAGTATTTTTCAAGGAGATTTTCTCATTCATGAAGGTTTATTATCACCGCGCACTTCATGAGGTATGTTACTCCACCTTGACGTGCTAGATTTCCAATGAAGCTTCAAAGTGAGTTTAAAATTTCTTCGAATTTTATAAAATTACTCCAATGGTTCTTTAAATTATAAAAATGCTCAAAAATATTATTTTTGGTCAATATCTCCACGAAGGTTATCTCTAAATACCCAGGGCCTCTCTCTAATTTTCTTATACTTCTTTCCAACCTCTTGGGTTACAAAAGAGTAAGGGACAACTAATATGGATAAAAATATCCTAGGACGTCTCCACGTGTACGTCACCTAACGGCCCCGGTTGCTGAATTGATACAATGGTCTCTTGGCGGGGTGTAAAAATCCTAACCGTTTTGGACACCTCCTACAAAATTTTAGATTAACCAAGGATCCTAGACTGACTCTACCAAGTGATGTACTTCTAATTGAGTACGACTTGGGGATGCATTCCTAGGTTGACTTAATTTTTTTTTCTTGAAGGGTACTCCACCAATAGAACGAACCTATAAATACCCCCTTGATTCACCCTTATACGCACAGTCTTAATCTCTATAAAGCTTTTTGACCGCATCAAGAACGATAAATTAAAACAGTATAATAATTTGTTCATTCTTTAAACATCCATTACAGCTAAGACATGCACTGATGCACATAACGTATCCGTATTGCCAAGCATATATATATATGTGTGTGTGTACTCATGCATGCAATTAGTTAATTAATTTTCGTGGTCGTGAGTGGTATTTGATTGGATTATATATATATTTATATATATTGAAGTGGACACCTTCATGATAAGTGAGGGATATATATATTAATGCAGTCACGTCAGCTTAGTGCCTTCTTACGATTGGAAGAATGCTTGCTTGTGATACCCATTTGCCCTCTTGTAATCCCCAACTCTTTTCAACAGAGAAAATTGTCACAAAACGAAAGACTTAGAGGGGCCTTCTTCTTCTTTTTTTTCTTTCCCCTTCGCACCCCCACCCCCTCAGTTTATAGCTTCTTCATGTTGACTTAATCTCAATATTCGAAATTAAATGCAAAATCTTGAGCAATCCATATATTGAGCTATATAAAGGAATAATGGAGCTGCAAAACTTTAAAAGTTATGTTTCATACAAGGTAAATGAAATAATGTACTTTTGATATTTTATTTAGAGAATTAATATTTTTATAGATGAAAATGTTAATTTCACAAATTTTTCCTCAACATGAAGTGAAAGTAGGTTTATTTACTATTCATGTTAGATAAAACCTTGTGAAATTAGTATTTTACTCGTAAAAATATTAATTCTCTTTATTTATGTTCCTTTTGTTTAAATCCCTCTAAAAAATATTGATTTCCTTTATTTATGTTCCTTATGTTTATATTAACATTTTGCTTGTGAAACTAACATGTTGTCTAACGATAAAAAGTCATAAGTTTGAGCCTATCCCTCAGGTTAAAGTTAAAATTCAACCGGCGTTATAATTCAGGGTGGCCTTTGTTCTTCATGATTGAGTAATTAGCAAATTGTTAAGTTAATTCAAAGGGAAAAGGCTAATGTCTTTTTTGATAGTAAATATGCTGATAAACGACTGACAAGAGCAAAGAGTATGAATCGGAATTTGCTTTCCATCTCAAACTTTAATTTTAATTTGGATTAATATATATTGAAAAGTATTATTTTGACTTTTTAAAACTAATTTAATTTAATTTTTTTAATTTAAGACTAATTTGATTCATATAACTTATGAAACTGATACTCCTTACGTTTCAAAATTAGATATTCAACTGTTTAGTATAATTTTATATTGTCATAATTATACTTAATAGTAATGTGTAATGTGAGAAACAATAATAAAAAAAATAAGTATAAACTAAAAATATCGTGTCATTTTATGATTTTAAAAAAAAATATATTTTTAATTTTAAAACGTATTAAAATGAAAAATATATCTCTTATTAATTGTGGAACAATAAATTTATTAAACGACATGCAACTCTCATTTTCTGGAGTGTATAAAAATGATAGCTTTCAATCTGTCTAGTATGAATATAATGACATGTTAAATTTTAATGTAACTTATCGTTAAATATAAAATACATGACATTAATTTTTTGGAGCAGATTAAAAGCTAGAAAATGTATTTTTAATTTAGAACAGATAATTTAATTCTTTTTGAATAGTTTATAACATTTACATAGTATGACTAATTTTTATTTTTTTATTTTTTTGAAGAACGATCAATCGATTGGAAATTGATTGGTAATTCATCGAATAAAATTAAGGGAAGAATGCTAAAATGAACTTTATGTCGAATATTAAATTTTAAGATTTTATAAATGGGCTCCAAAATGGGATTCTTTTATGTGGTAATTAAGGAGGGAGTAGTATTTGTGGTTGAGACTTGTACTAATTGAATAAGGTCACTTCTTCTTTTTTGCCGTTATGCTATGCTATCCATCTTTTTTGTCCCCTCACTACCTCTCTGGATCAAATGATTAAACTGATTAGCTTAATTAAGACCAGATAATTAAAGATAGGAAAGTAAAAGGTATCTTGAGACCTAAGATTAATTGATCAAGACTGATGTGACTGTATTATTCTCCAGGTCTACTACTACTTCCTTTATACCGTCTACGTTCCAAAATTTCAGATATATTTTAATTTTTTAGAATCAATTCGTAAAATTTTAAATTTTAAAATTGATATAATTTCGTTCAAATTTTGAAAACAACAAAAGTGATAATTAGTATTATTTCATAGTTACTTTATAATTATTATATTTGTTTGTATCAAAATTAAATAATTTTATATCAATTTTAAATTTTATAATTTGACGAATTAATTCTAAATGGATATATATATATATATATATATATATATATATATATATATATATTGAAACGAAGAGAGTATCGCTGAAGTAATCCTGTCTAGGAATTAGGGTTGATACTTTCAAACTCTATTTTTACATAACTGAGATGTACTCTTTCCTTCTGTTTTTAAAAAGATGACTAAAAAAAATTGTCTTCATAAAAATAAGATAAAATATATAAAGTGAAGGGTAATTATGTCATTTAATAAGATCCATAAATATTAAAAAAAAATATTCATCAATTTATATAATCTTATATGGTCATTAAAAATAAATTTAATTTTTTTTTATTTTCTTTTATTTTTATTTTTCTTAATATGTGTATAAATTATACTTTCGTCATCTTTCGGAAGGAGGGAGTAGTTTCGTTAGAATGAAACATAAGTAGCTAGCTAGCTCACAAATCAACACGTGCAAAGACCTTATTGCATGCTAGTTAGAGTTTATCCATCTTAAGAAATTACAAGAGTAAAGTGTAACTGAAAACCAAGTAGTTACCCAATACATACATACATACATACATATATACATATATATATATATAAACACTTTAAAGTGTAAGAGTTAATTCATTTCTTTAACTATATATTAGAACACTCTCTAGATACATTTAGTTGTTGAATTTATTTTAAACAATTAAATGTACTTGAATGGTGGAGCATGACAATTCTAAAATTTTTGAAGCACAATAGGTCACAACAAACTGGACGGTAAATTTTACATTATATTCTATTTGTCTCAAAATTAAAAATACATTTATAAAAGAATGTGATTTAACTAAAAACTTAATTCTTTCAACTTATTCTAGCATTATATATATGGTGGCAGAAAAAGTAGTAAAAGTTGAGGTTGTGGTTGGCTTATCAACTGATGGAAATTAAAATTGTGTTGAATAATTAAAGTTGTATGATTTTTGAAACGCACTATAACAAGGATAAGGGCCGCCCGGCTAGGTTAGCTACCATGATTTTGAAACTATAGTATTCTTCATCAATCACTCGCTCAAATGGAAACTGAACTTCAATAAGAATCATATATCATCACTCTTGTGAACTTTGGAATCCGCGCGCGCATATATATATATATATATATATATATATATATATATATATATATATATATATATATATCCCATTTTGAAGCAATTTGGAACTTATTAATTAAAATCTTACATAAATGAGAATAATACATCGACTTCGAGCAAGTTGACTCTAATTCAACTCAACTAATTAGTCTTAATCCCAAACATTGACTTTGAGAACGTTAAACAAGAAAAATCCTACATAAATGGTTGCATCATTAGTTCACTAACTATATATGTATATATATACATCAACCAGAAATATATGGTAAATACATGAAACTTGCTACAGCCTCTAACCAATCCTCATCATCATCATGTTTAATCTGCAAAATTACATATAGCAATATATATTAATATTATCGTAATTAAAATGATAGTAATAATGATTAATGACAGCGACCAATCATTAAAAATAAATTACCTGAAAAGCGTCGCTATAGAATGAATCTTGGTGCAGATTATTATTGTTTTTCATTGCTGTTTCATCTTCAGATGCTTCATTGTTCTTTGCAAATCTTCCACGAACTCGGACTCTCTTATCAGCTAAGGTTTTCCGACATGCATACTTTACAAGGAAAAATATTTTAGTAAATTAGTTTATCGATACTAAATTAAAGAAAAACGATATATCTTGAGACTTTTGAATTGTTTCTAGCATATGCATCCACAAATTACACGTATCTGCATTTATTTACATATTATCACATCGTATCTTATCGTAACAAAAATCGTAATATTTTACCGCGAGATGTAGCAGGACTCTAAACTAAATTACTAAACATTCGTGCATAATGGAGTACTTTATATTTTTTGATATCTAGATATATACATGAAGAAAGAGAGATGGAAGATACCTTGATAGTTTTGTTGAAATTCCTTTGATTTCTCTTCTTCAAATACCTGAGGATTCTGTCCTTCCTTTCTTCAACTGAATACCTCCCAATCTTCATTGCTGGTTCTTCAGTTTCTTGTACTGCCGGCTTGCCTTGAATTTCCTACATAAGTATTTCATATAGTTTGTAAGATCATACCATATGTCATGTACGTACTTTTTGTTTAACGTATATAGTGATTTAATGCTCCATGCACTATAACCGATTTGCAAAAGCAATTACTCCTACATCCAAATTGAGTGTCATTTCAAAAGTCGCATTTTAGAAATGGATTCTATGGCACTCAAATGTCACACAATTAATCTATGAAAAAGTATATAAAGAAAAAAACAATATTCATGTGGTGGGATTCGGACTCGGTGAAAATGGTCAATTTGTATAAAAACAAGTTGCATGAGTATAATAAAGAGCAACTCAGTTTTATATAAATGTAACTTTTTTCTTTATGAATTTGATCAATGTTAAATGGGTGTCAACTTCATGTAATCTAAATCCTTATACGTAGGTTATCCAATATCCATAATGTCTTGAATTTCGTATGACATACATAAACATGACACTTAATTTGATTTGAGACGGAAAGAGTAAAAAATATACTTACCCAGCTATTGGTGGCAGGGGTATAATTTGGCCAAACATTTGACACAAAAGCACTGCATTCCTCCCCAAACTCACAAACCTCTTGCTGATGATTTCCAGCTGCAAAGCCGATATTAAACTCCGGCAAAGCAGTCATATTCCAAGCACCATGACTCTCAGCCTCAGGGAACGACATGGTTGAAACTGATGATGACGAGATATCGGATTCCGATGGCACCATATAATTACCGGCCACCCCAATATTATCAAAAAATGGAAAATTTTCTTGGCACCACATTGCTAGGCCACCGCCGTCTCCGGCGGCCACCGGAGCCGGGAACTCGCAGAATCCGTTAGAGAAGTTGTTGTAATTAGAATAATACTGAGGAGTGAAAGCCATTGAAGAAATTATAGGCAAATTATTGTGGCTCTGCTTGTTAGAGTTTGTAGAATGTAACTTTCTATTTATAGGATGTTATTGTGTGCTACATTTCTGGTGTCATTTTTAGTTAAGAAAATTCCTTTCAGTTTTTGTGGGGGCACAGTCGCAGACACACAGTGGACTGGCTTTGGGCAAGTGGTTGATGTACTGTTGGGCCAACATGGTAAATGACAATAATGGTATTATGTACAATAAAAGAGTACAAATAAATTGGAAAATGATTTTTTCAGTGTAATTTTTCCTATTTTTTATTATTTTCAAAGTAATATACTATTTTTAATTCACATAATATAATTGTGTATTGTATTAATTGCGCTATACATGTAAAGTTAGCGTTGGATTACTCTGTAGTATATTTAGAGCCGAACTCTGTTGTTGCTCAATTTTATTTGACATAATTAACATGTAAAAGAAACTCAATTACATGTTTAAAACGATTATTAGTTTTTACGGCTTTTGTGATGGTGGTGTTTAGTGTATTTGGTGTATTTGAGCCTTTAAATGTACCGCACTATTTTTGTTACATTACTTTTGAATTATAAATGTTGTATTTATGAATTAAAGGAAAATTTTAATTATAAACAAACAAGATTTTTTAAATAAATTTGGACTTTCAAACGTTTGTAAAACTAATGGAGTGTATAATGATGTTCAACACCTCGACTAATAGATTAGTTCTAATCGATATTAGAACAAATTAGACCGAAAATGAAACTTGAATCTCATACTTCAAGCGAGTAGCCTAGTTTAAAATCAAAACGAGTCCCACCCACCGCAAGAATCTCATACTTCAAGCGACTAACCACTAGCCTAGGTTTCAAATCCAAAACGAGTCCCACCCACCGCAAATTAGAATCATAACGAAGAATATTATTTAGGTCGTTTTTTTTCTCCTCTCTCTTTTTTTCACTAGTCAAGAACCATAGTCTCTATTTTAGATTTGGAGAGGACTTTTTTTTAAAGATAACCTCTCCTAAATCTCTCTTATTTTGATATAATAAATTATTCTCCTTTCTTGTAGAGTTTATTTTTTCTTTTTGTGAAACTTGTTTTTTTATGAAATGATTGATTTCTTTCTCTTTTGTGAGTATATTGCATTAGCATCTCTTGGGTGAATTTGCTATCCCCGTTTGGAAGAATTTTTTTTTTCATTTTTGAGACTTTTTTCTGTGCACGAATTATTGAAGATGAATTGTTCAAATTTGGATATGCCGTTATCATACCAGCTTATTCTTCTACTGTTCATGTTGAAGAACAGTCCATACCAGTCCTTTTTCTGATTATCTACTTTATACTTATATATAAGATTATACTTTCACTAATCCGTTACCAAACCCTTAAAATAAGCTAAATACAAAAACTTAAAAAAATATAGGTTAAAATGACTAAAACGAGCTTCCAAACAAATAAAGTCCACAAATTTTATAAACGCGCAGACTGTTTTTATGTAAAGAAGAAAGTTATAACTAAGGGCACACTTATTCCACAATAAAGTTGAAAAAAAAAGGAGTATACAGTGTATATAGTATTGGATTGGATACGTACAATACATAACCAAATTTGAGAAAGTGTGGCTTTTGGCATAGTTAAAAAAGAAGTTTGAAGAATCTCCCAACAAATTAAAGGTGAATACTATTCTTCCACTGTTTAAAGCTGTACACCATATAATTAACTACTACTATTACTAGTCTAATTCTATAGCTAGCAAAAATAAATAAATCTGACCTACGTAATATAGGGTATAGGCTAGGAATCTCACATGCACATGGAGATGGAGTACTTTAAATTTGCATCAAAGTACAACATATATACCTCTTAATATTAACACTCCATTTCCCACCTTTCATTACTTAAATTTGCATCAAAGTACAACATATATACCTCTTAATATTAACACTCCATTTCCCACCTTTCATTACATTGCATGTTTCCACCCTATCTAATCCATCTATCTTGACTTGCTTCTTTTGTTTTCTTTGGTCGGCCATAATGCTAATTAACTTCTATCTCATTGCCTGTTTTTTCACTTTGAATCATAGTTTAAATTAATAAATGATTTAGCAAGGTGATACGAAAAGGAAAATGATATATTTTATGATTTTATATGTTAATTTTTTTTATTACAAGTTACGTGAATAATTATAATTAATATTATTTTAACGATGTATTTAATATAGTGAATCAACCTTATACTGATACTCAATTTCATGTATTAATATACGTCGCAATCGACAAAAAATATTCACAATATATAACGAGACTCATATAAAAAAAGTTACATAGACAATTTTTATTTTTATAATGCGACAGTGCAATGCTCAATTTCTCATTTGGTAATGTTTGGTCAATGAGTTTATGTTCTAGAAATATATTTTTTTTTTGAAATAGAGATAAGATTACGAACATTTATTTTTTCTGTGGATATTTTTAATAAATATTGTTAGTCATGTTTTCTAAGAGCATAACACAATTAATATTAAGTTTTGGAAAATGATATATATATTGACAAATATTTAACGAAATTAAATTGCGATCAAAGTTCAACTTAACTCCCGATGATGTTCTTCAAAGAAGTGTATGTAATAAGATATACTCCCTCCGTCCCAGGATAAAAATCCTGGTTGACTTTTTGCGCATATTAAGAAATAGGATAAAATGACAAAATTGTCCATATTTAAATTCTCATTTAATTACATAGTTTTTTACACATGACTAGTGATCCTCCATAAATATGTATAGGGAATATATAGAAATATGATAATTAATACTAAGGGTATTATGGGCAAATTATTATAAAAAATAGATTACTTAAGGTAAGTAAACATTTAACTTGGGACTACCTAAAATAGTAATAAGGACTTTTATCTTAGGACGGAGGGAGTAATAAATTAAAGTTAGACATTTCTTAATTTCTACATATCTCATGTAGGGAGACAATTTACCCCGTCCCCACGGTGATTCCCACGCCCCATCCCGAATGGGGACAATGATTTTGACTCTGATCAGGAATGAAGTCGGAGATGAGGAATTACCAAATGTTATTTATGGGGGCGGAGAGGGGATGATATTTGCTTCTTCCGCCTCAATCGCCGCGTCAGTACCTGCCCCCGAATAGTTATATACTAATTAAATTAATATTTATATTATTATATATTACATAATTAAAATATATGTCCTTGTGTGTGTATATATATTATTATTATTTCTTAATTTTATTATGTATGTGCTAAAATATGATTAATTTTTATGTATGCATTATTGTAACTATAACTAAAATTAATTTTTTTTTATTTAAAAAATTCACAAAATATTAATCCCCGATGTGATATAAACTCCCTATGAGGATGGTTATTAAGTTTTAATTCTCATGAAGAATGGGGCGGGTATAGGAAATTTATACGAAACCGGGAATGGGGGTGGGATGTATAATTCCCGCCCCTTGGCATCCCTAATTTCATATATGCACATACATCACAATTATAATTCAATTAAAAAATTTCACAAAATATAACAGAACTATCGGATAAAATTCGCATAATAAACGGATGTTGATATAGCAAAAAGTTACGTCAATTGAACAATAACTTAATTTTATCAATGTAAGAAATACAACTTCTTAATTTATCATACTGATTATACATCATAATAAAAAAAAATGCAACCAGATACTCTTGTCATGTTCTTCTGATGTACTCCATCCGTTTCAAATTATATGATTATTATTGATTTGTGAAAATTAATTTGAGATATTTTTAAATTTAAAATTGAGATGATTCATTAAAAATTATAAAACAATAAAACTTATAATGAGTAATACTTTTTAGATAGTTTACGATATTCATTATTGTGTTGATTAAAATTAAAAGAATATATGTCAATTTTAAACTTAAAAATATCGTAAGTTGACGTTAAAAAATCATTACAGAACGGAGATAGTATTATAGATTCTCTGTGATTGAAACTGAGACAAGACCACAGGATCATATCTATATATATTTGCTATATTTTCTTCTAAATTTGTGAAGACTCGTCAACTTTTCTTTTAATCATCTCTCTAATTAACCAACAATAGAATACTAAACTTACTCAAAACAGGAACATTTTCACGAGTACAAATATGTAATTTAGAGGGAATAAATAACATGGAAATGTAACAATTTTCATGAATCTTGTACTAGCCTGGAGATTTTTCAGTATTCTTCTGACTCAAGCTTTATCTTTTCCTACAAAAGGGGAAGCAAAAAAATCAGATTAAAGAGAATGCAAGATAAGATATTGCATACACTGCTTCTGGGTATCAGGTCCCCTTTAATTTTAGCAGTTTCTCTCTTCAATTCCCTCTTTTAATCCCATCAACAAATTTAGCCAGCCAAACTAACCTTTTGCCTTTTATGACCAAGCCACTTGCCTACACCAAATATATATTTATGCTCGGATCATAAATTAGGCTAAACATTAATCAAGAATAATAAAAACACAGCATTTGGCGACAAATCGCGATTTGTGGGTAACAAAGAAACAATTTATAGCAAATCCCATATCATTTCTTTACTAGCTTTTGTCTCTATGGATCGGTTTCATGTGCCAACAAGCTCATGTTGGTGCATGTTGCCTGCAGGAACTGAATCAAAATCTGATTCTCAGGCGCATAAGATCACTGCATGCAGATTTTATATTTCTAGCTTTTCTATCCTTTATCAACATTTTACCAATCCGGATTTATTCTTGTTCTACATAGTACACTTTCGTCGTTTCTTGAAACGAGATGATCAAGAACCTCTGTTATATATTTGTCCCTACTTTCATCTACAAGTTCAATATTCGAACATGCTATCAGGTCGGCATGCTACCTGATTCTTTCAGTCAAAAGACTGGAAACATTATTCTCCTACGCGTGTTACGAATGATTTGATTAAGCTCTAATTACAGTTATAAACGTAAATTGATCACTCTTTATCCGCCCACGTGTTAAAATTAGTTGCATACCTGTTCAGCTTTCCGCAAAAAAACACCCATCATCATTTTCTTCAGTTCAGTAGGCGGCACCAAACTAACTAAAGCACCTGTATTCTGCATTATCAACACTAATAGCAAATTCAATTATAAAAAGATAAAAACCCTTCAAGATTTGTAATAAATAACTACAACAAAAAAATCGTACAAGCAAAGCAGAGTTCATTGATGCAAATATGAATGCAGCTTAACTCATTGTACTGTGTACAAAATAATAATACAAGTTCAGATCTCATTGTGAATAAACCAAGAAAATCGTTGGAAAGGAAAAAGCACTTGGACGTGTTCAGTAGTCACCGTAAAATAAAATCTAATATATATATGTTCAATAAATACCCATCAGGTAAAGGGTATATATAACTAAACAAATAAGATAATTTACAACGACTGGGACTTAAATTGGACAGAATAAATACTATAAGCAATTGAGGATCAGCTGGTGGTCGGCCATCTCTCCAATAGCTTTGGCAGTATGAAGTGATTTGCATCACTTTAGAAAGGACCAAATTTAAACACTCAACCCAGAGATCCATAATTAACTTCCAATGTATATAAAATCTCCTATTTTACTGCTTTTGCACCTGAACGTGGAAGCTGGTTTCGGACTTTTGGTATCAAGGTTTCAAAGGACATCTACAGGTACTGTAACCACCAGAGACTTTACAAGAATCACAATGTCTTTTCTTCATCCAAGAGGATTATGGCAGACATTACATGAGTGGGTCAAGATATTAAAGAGCCAAGATTTGTAGTTCATAGTTTCTCTTTTCCATTTACTTAACTGGTCGTACGCCAACAGTTCTCACACGGAATCTGTACTGAGGTTGAGACTCTTCATCATCTTCGTCATCATCATCTTCACTGGAGTCAACTTCGACTCTATCCCATCGTGAGTAATCAAGATGTGAATGTCCTTTTGGTTTTGGTATTGTTTGCCATCCTGAGGAATTTTGTTCAGATGATTTCTTGAGTCTCTGATTTTGAGGGGTAACTTTTTCTGCCTTCTGACTAAGATCAATAGTTTGGAGGGTAGTGACTTCAGTCCTGGGAGATTCTCCCTCATATTCAGTATTTTGATTTCTTCCTATTACAGCATCTTGTTCTAGTTCCACTTCTCCCATTTGCTCCTCTTCTTCTTTTTCTGGTTCTCCTCCTTCGACTTGCTCCTCTTCCTCTTCTTTTTCTTCTCCTTGATCTGTGTCTTCATCCTCTTCTTCTAGCTCCATCTCAGCTTCAGGTATTGGCGCAAGTGACTTTCCTTAAACAAAGATAAAGTTTCTAATTAAAATAGATAGGAGAACAAATATGCTATTATAGTAACACTGACCCAAAGGTTAATACTCTCTCTGTTCCATATTATTTGATCATTATTAATTTTTTAAAGTCAACTTAAGAGATTTTTAAATTCAAAATTGAAATAGATTTTTTTAATTTTACTATTTTACTCAATACAATAATGAATATTGTAAACTATCTAAAAAGTCTTACTCATTGTAAGTTTTAATATTTTATAATTTTTAATGAGTCATCTCAATCTTAAGTTTGAAAATGTCCCAAATTGACTTTTAGAAGTCAATAATGATCATATAATTTGGAACGGAGGGAGTATTAAAAATTGCTAAATTCTTGTTTCTGTTACTGTAGTCCAAATAATTCCTTTATAATAACCTAAAAATGTCTTGAGAAGTTGAAATATGGCTGAGACATTTCTCATTTTGTGATACATATATATCACCTTTCGTTCACATCTTATGTGGCAGACTGGAAGTTAATTTAAAACCATTCATGTGTAAAAGAGCCCACACACTTTAAAATGAAGGAGCCCATATAAAGTATCATGCAAGAGGTGATATAAAAGGTGAAGTAAAATAAGGTGATTTATATCATTTCTCATGCCAATAGTAAAACTGGTTCTACGAACGACATCTGACGAAGGGTGGGGAGAGAGAAAACATCAAAACATGTAGTAAAGACGCTGTGTGATCACATTCTTAGGATAGCAATCAATGAATTCTGTTAGAAGTGTTGCACTAAGGAGGAAAACATGTTCCTTGTTTTCCTCTCCCTATTTTATGCTCCTTGTTTTACTCCTAGAATAGAGCACCAAACTTGTATAAATTGTAAACTCTTGCAATATGAAATCATAACATTGTGTATAGATTTTCTACACCTTCTACATGGTATCAAAGCTCTGATCCTTTATCAGGCGACTTTTTCCGACGACTTTTTCCGGCGACTTTTTCCGGCGACTTTTTCCGGCAGTTTTTTACCGACGTGGTTCTGATCATTTATCAGTCGACTTTTTCCGGCGACTTTTCCGGCGACTTTTTCCGTCAGCTTTTTCCGGCGTGTTTTTCCCAGGGAATTCTGTCTCTAAGTGTAGTGCAATTATTTGATATCCTTTGGAAAGTTTATTCTCCTCGGATATATATTGTACTCATCTTTTACATGGCGGAACAAAGTGGTGCTAGCAGTAGGGTTCATAACAGTAGCATGGGACAACAAGGTTCCAAGTCTATTTCTCATTATGCACAATCAGGTATACACTCTTGTGCTCTTAATGTCTCATCTACTGGTCCTAGTTGGATCATTGACACAGGTGCTTCCGAGCATATGACTGGGTCCTCCAATCTCTTTACCTCATACACGCCTTGTTCTGGCAAAGACAAGGTCCGAGTAGCTGATGGTTTTCTTTCTCCTATCTCTGGGAGAGGTTCAGTAGTTTGTACTCCTTTATTAACATTATCATCCGTTCTTCATATTCCTTCGTTTACCGCAAACCTATTATCTATCCAACGTCTTACTGAATCCTTACATTGCTCAGTCATTTTTTTTCCAACTCATTGTATTTTTCAGGACTTGGTGACAGGGCAAAAGATTGGTAGTGGTAGTGCAGTTGGTGGTCTATATTATTTGGATGGTGTCACATCTAACATGCCTTTGATTACAGATGGAACTGCTACTCAGGCTCTTCAATCTACTTTTGAATCTAACCTGACTTCTCTTCATCAATGGCATCGACGTTTGGGACATCCTCCTTTATCAATACTAGGGTCTTTTATTCCCTTCTTTAGTTAAGCAGTGTCACAAAACTCCGTTTTTATGTGAACCATGTGAATTAGGTAAACACAAACGTTCTACTTATTCTGCTATTAACAGTCGACATTCTGAACCTTTTGCTATTATACATACTGATGTGTGGGGACCCTCTCGGGTTGTCTCTCGTTCTGGTCATAGATGGTTTGTTAGTTTTATTGATTGCTATTCTCGTACAACTTGGATTTATCTTCTTCATTCCAAAAATGAGGTGTTTGACTGTTTTCAAAATTTTCATAAGATGATCCAAACCCAATTTGAAGCTAAAGTCAAGATTCTCCATAGCGATAATGGTCGAGAATATAGTAATAATAATACTTTTGCATCCTATCTCTCTCAACATGGCATCATACTTCAAACCTCCTGTGTCACAACCCCAGAACAAAATGGGGTGGCAGAAAGGAAAAATCGACACTTACTAGAGGTAGCACGCACTCTTATGTTCACTATGAACACACCTAAATTTCTATGGGGAGATGCTGTTTTAACTGCTACATTTCTTATAAATCGGCTTCCTTCTAGAATTCTTGGAAATAGAAGTCCCATTTCTTTCCTCCAACACATGACAAGTCCTTCTCCTTCACCTCGAGTTTTTGGGTGTGTGTGTTATGTTCATGAAAAATCTCCCACTCGGGGTAAATTAGATCCCAAAGCTCTTCGGTGTGTTTTCATTGGTTATTCTCCAACCCAAAAAGGTTATAAATGTTATCACCCCCCTTCTCACAAAGTGTTTTGTCACTCGGGATGTAACTTTTTGGGAGTCTGAACCTTTTTATTCTTCTTCACCGTCTCCTCAGGGAGGAACATGTTATTGATGAGGAGACGTCTTTTGAAACTAGTACAAGTACAGGTATTATTATACCATCTTCTTCTACTCCTGTTGTTGTTTCTGATAATACTAACACAGGGGGAGTTCGAGCCATCTTCCTCTACTCCTGTTGTTGTTTCTGATAATGCTACACAGGGGGAGTTACAGTTACAGTCCGAGCCTGAGTTGAGGACCTATACTCGAAAAGGGAAGAATAAGGTCACCATTGCTGCACCACTACACCAACCTTGCCCTGAACCGAGTCTTGGTAATACTAATGGTATGAATCCTGATCCTATTTGTTCTCCTGATGATACTGACATTCCTATTGCTCTTAGAAAAGGTGTCAGGTCTTGTACACAACATCCTATCTCGAACTTTGTTTCATATGATAAATTATCTGCATCCTACCATTCCTTTGTTTCTTCTCTGTCCTCTATATCTATTCCTCAGGGGTGGAAAGAAGCAATTAGCAACGAGAAATGGAAACATGCTATGATAGAAGAGATGAATGCCCTGAAAAAAAATGATACTTGGGAACTAGTTACTCTTCCTTATGGGAAAAGACCAGTTGGTTGCAAATGGGTATATACAGTGAAACAAAAGGCAGATGGGACAGTTGAAAGACTCAAAGCCAGGTTAGTTGCAAAAGGGTACACTCAGACTCACGGGATTGATTACCAGGAGACTTTTGCTCCCGTGGCAAAGATGAACTCTGTTCGGACCATAATCTCATGTGCAGCAAACTTTGGCTGGGATATTCAGCAATTGGATGTGAAAAATGCATTTCTTCATGGTGACCTAGAAGAAGAGGTATATATGGAAATACCCCCTGGTTTTGCTTCATCTGCAACTGAGGGTAAGGTCTGTAAGCTGCGAAAGGCTCTGTATGGTTTGAAGCAATCTCCTAGAGCCTGGTTTGGTAAATTCCACAAGGCAATGATAAGGTTTGGGTACAAGCAGAGTCGAGCAGATCATACTCTATTTGTCAAACAAATAAAGGGTAAGACTACCATTCTTATTGTTTATGTTGATGACATTGTGGTGACAGGGGATAATAGAGAAGAAATAGTTAACCTCAAAGCAAGACTAGCCAAAGAGTTTGAGATCAAGGATCTTGGTCCTTTGAAATATTTCCTTGGTATTGAAGTTGCAAGATCTTCCAGTGGAATTTTTCTATCTCAAAGGAAGTATGTACTTGATCTTTTAACAGAAACTGGCATGTTGGGATGTAAGCCTGCTGATTCTCCTATTGAAGTTAATCATCATCTAGAAGGAGGCACAGGACCTACGGTTGATAGAGAAAGATATCAACGTCTAGTGGGACGACTGATATACCTGTCCCATACTAGACCTGATATATCTTATGCTGTGGGTATAGTCAGTCAATACATGCATGATCCTCGACAAAGTCATATGGAAACCGTTTACAGAATTTTGAGGTATCTCAAGTCTGCACCCGGTAAAGGTTTATTGTTTGCACCACATGGTCATATGAGAGTCGAAGCTTTTTCCGACTCAGATTGGGCTGGCTCTATAGAGGATCGTCGATCTACATCTGGCTACTGTTCATTTGTTGGAGGTAATCTTGTCACTTGGCGTAGTAAGAAACAGTCGGTTGTGGCAAGATCTAGCGCTGAGGCTGAATACCGAGCTATCGCCCTGGGTATATGTGAACTAATGTGGCTTCGAACCTTGCTAGAAGATTTGGGTGTTTCAACTAAAGGGCCTATGCAGTTGTTTTGTGATAACAAGGCAGCGATTAGTATTGCCAATGATCCGGTACAACATGATAGAACGAAGCACATTGAGATTGACCGACACTTCATCAAAGAAAAATTAGTCAGTGGTCTTATCTGCTTACCTTTTGTAAAAACAGAACATCAGCTAGCTGATATTCTGACTAAGGGTCTTAGTGGTAAGATGTTTCATCCCTTGTGTTTCAAGTTGGGTATGCGAGATATATATACACCAACTTGAGGGGGAGTGTTAGAAGTGTTGCACTAAGGAGGAAAACATGTTCCTTGTTTTCCTCTCCCTATTTTATGCTCCTTGTTTTACTCCTAGAATAGAGCACCAAACTTGTATAAATTGTAAACTCTTGCAATATGAAATCATAACATTGTGTATAGATTTTCTACACCTTCTACAAATTCATTTGGGCCAAGAAGCAGAAGAGAGTACTACAATTACTGGAATAAACCAGCAGCTGTCAGAAGTTCTTTTTAGTGACTTTATCAGACTACTACAATCTCAAGATTGTAAATGCTGAGAAAGTTAAACCTTAGCAGTAGGATCTTGATATTTAGTTTGAAACCTAAGTTATTCTTAAACAATAACCAATAACAAGCCATTACATATGTGGTCTTAAGCCAACAATGAGGGGTACGGGGACAATTGACTAGGGTGTAAACCTAACCATTGGCATCAATACACAGTTTTAACCTTGAAATTTTTAATGCGTGTATGATATATTACAAGATTTGCCACTGCACTAATCAATGACCTCTCTTCAAACCGTAAAATAAAAATCAAAATTACAAAACTAAGGAGAAAGAATATAAGATCGAATACCAATAAACCTAAAAAGAACACAAACTAAAAGATAAGGAGGGAGAGGAATACCAATTGTGTCTTCAGACGGGCGTGGAGGTTTTGATACACTTCTGATGATGGATTCAAATCAATAAGCCTGTTGACATCAAAAAGTGCCGAGTGATACTCCTTAAGAGTGACTAGAGTTTGAGCACGTAACATTAATGCTCCGGTGTGCTTGTGGTCAAGCTCAAGCACTGAAGTACATTCCTCTGCTGCCTAATATTGTAGAAGAGTCAAGTCAATATATATGAAGACTTTCCCAGGAAAAATAAAAACAGTTTCTCTTCTTTTCCGGTAACAATTGGTGATGCATATATCAAAAAGAAGAATAATTACCAATCAGCAAAATAAATCTATGACTACATATATACATATATATATATATAGTCATGTATAGTATGTATATATGTAGAGAGAGGGAGAGAGAGGAAGAGGTAATAATCATGAATACATATATATTGCTTCAGTAAGTTTGTTCTTTAGCAGAACAAGGAATGAGCTGAAACCCCTCTTTTAGGAAGGATTCTAATGATCGGCAAACGGAGACAGTTGGGCTATTCTTGACAGGCTTTATGCTTGGAAATGGAGAGATGAGGGAACTAATAAGGTGCTGCAGAAAGGTGGGAAATAGGAAGAAAATGTATGTAAACTGACGTTTTTTGTGCAAATGCAATGAGGAGACGGTTGAACATTTACACATTTACATCTACTCTGTCCAGCTTACTTTGGACTTATGAAAAGCTTCTCTTTTGGTACAAATTGTTTGTGTTATTGTGTATACAATTTGTGTACTTGGGATTCTTGACAATTCCAGATATAGCAGTTATTACTTATCAAAAAAAAAGTGGGTGCCATAAAAGACATTGATGTTTAGAAGTACATACAGTTGAACTTCGTTTTTTTTTTCTTTTTTACCTTCTTTTTTTTTTGTAGGGTAGTATACCTGTGCACACATGATTATACATAGAGCATTGGAAAAACTAAAGGGTAGGCATATGAACACAATCTCCTCACCCATATACAACCCCTCAGATCAAGAGGGCACACAAAAAATAGATACTTATGCACCCAAAGAGAACTCACTTATAAAATCCTTGAAAGAAACTAAAGAAAAAGCTTCGTCTGTCAAATAGGAAAACCACTCTAAAACAATTCAGATCTTCACAACCGATATCTATTAATAAGTTTATCCTCAAACCATCAGTTGTTTTGCTCTCTCTAGATAGTCAACCACATCAATTCCCAATTTTGAAAACACTGGTTACTCACCCAGATCCCTCGTGAAGCCTTAAGAAAGTTCATCAATCTTCACCAATCCCAGCAGCTCCCAAGAAATCCAGAGAAGTGCAAACAAAGCTCTACAACTCCAGAACCAGCCACAATGTAATAATAGGTGATCTAGCATCTCCTCCACCTTCCTACGCATACGAAGCCAATTCAATGTGAATTCTCCCCTGCATCTCAAGTAATCCTGCTTCAAACTCAACCTAGAGCTGCAGTTCACAAGGAGAAGGCTTCCTTGGCACCCCGCACACCAGATACTGATCCACGGAAAATCTCATCACCGCATCGCTGAATCACAACTTATTAGAATTTAACTGTGAACTAACCACTGACATCTGTCTACTCTACTGCAAGGCATTAACCTGGGAAGCAGGTGGGTCAATATCTGATAAGGCTGTCCAAAATCCACAGGTCATCAGCGTGATCTAACTCACACTCTTCAAAGTTTTTTTAAAGATAAGAGTGCCACATATACCTCAGACGCTTCAAAGCTAAATTGATGCGTTCGACAACTAATTTGGTCGCTTAGGCAGGGCCCTAGGTGCCCAACCAAATCAAGGTGGTAGAGCCAGAAGGACAAGATAGTCCACTCTCGTCTCTGCATCTAAATCCCCATGATATAAATTGGGAAAAATCTCAAATACATCTCCCTGGCAAGTATATTTCGAAAACTGAACCCTCCCTGCAAACCAACCTAAAAAGGTATGCTTCACAAAGGAATCCCACCATTTTCCAATAAGCTTTCTACAAGCCAACCCCATACAGAATAGTCCCTTCTAAGATAATTCGATTGCGGGCATGTGCATGCTCATGAAGATACAATTTTCTTTTTTCTTTTTTCTTTTTTCCTTTTCACTTTTCCCTCTCATTTCCGTGATCCAAAAAAAAAAGCATAAATGACTAATTTCTATAGAAACACACAAAATAAAAATAGAAAAAGGAAAAGGGAAAAAAGTCATATCCTAGATGAGCTCTCAAGTAGGAGATGCCCACCCAAATTATAAACAAGGGTTCCAATACTGAATGTTCCTGGATTAATGTTGTTTATCTGCTAGTTCCCTTTTAATGAGGTTCTAATAAGCCATTTCAAAGATTCAACATAAATCAAAAGGAGGAATGAAGTCAATGAACCATTTGGACGAAAATTCAGCAAATGTTACTATCTTCTAACTCAGATAATGTGGCAGAAAACTGAGCAATAGACAAGAATCTACGCCTCATCTCAACTCTAAATCTCCCAAAAATTATAAATTATTTCCATGAGGATACATGTGATGTTGAAGTCCCATTTCAACCAAAGATGAAAATGAGTACTAATATGTATGGGAAGAGTCTAAAACTAATGCCTTAAGATTTTGGTTGGAGTTGATACAAAAAATGTGTGTCTAGGCCTTCCCTTATGTGCACGGACTGGAAGGGCTCCCTTTTCTCTCTCAAAAGTTTCATTGTGCTTAATCACTGTGATGTAAAACATATAATATCCAAGTATGAGTGTAGCTCTAATTGAAGTGAGCACAGTCTTGCTTCTTTAGTGCCAGCCACCTAAACCTAGAACCTAAAGCAGAACCTAGATTAAATGTATGTGATCTCATATACACATTTAAAGCAAACATTTTTCCTTCTAGCATTTGTCACTTAAATTAAAACCCGCCAAAATCCCCACCAACCACGCACACAAGGTAATCCTATAGTAAACTATGTGTCATGGTCCTCGTGGACCAAGGATATATAATATGTTTGATGAATAGCCCAAATCAAAAAATATACGATATAACAACACTTGAAAAACCCACTTGGTATGAGAGTATGTTTGGAATCGCTTAAAAAATATGATTAGTGATTCTGATTACTGCTTCTACTTGTAAATTGTAATTAGTTTTATAAAAATAGTTTGTGTTTGGTAAAAAAAATCAATTAAATTATTAAAAAATTTAAAATGTTTGGTATAAAAATATTTGCTAATCACTTATTTCAAGCGTAAATTACTAAAAAGGAATGTTTTAAAAAAAAGATAGATAATCAATGAAATTATGAAAATAAATAGGGATAGTTTAGTAATATATTTTGTCAAACTTGATTATTAGATTTGGCAAATAAGCAGAAGCTCCAAATTGGAGTTTCCAATTATTTCCATAAAACTTGATTGTAGGCAGTTTTAAAATCAGGTTACCAAACACTTTTTGCTTCTTAAAACTGATTATAAGCAGGTTTGACTGCTTATAAACGATCCCAAACATCCTCTCAGAATGTAACATAACTAAAGTGCTTATTTTCCATCATCAAAGTTAAAAACTAAAATAGCTAATCCCTTATAAGCTTATATATGGCCAACCTTGAAAAACAATAATATAAGATAGATTTTGATGATCAACATCACTATTTTATTGGAAAATCCCCCAATTAAACAACTAATTCCTAATGCCTTCAGATTTTGCTTTGGAGTAGATTCGAAAAATGTGTATCTAGTGTTCCCTTATGTGCATGGACTGCAAGGGCTCACTTTTCTCTCCCAAAAGTTTCAATGCCCTTAATTACTGTGACGGAAAACATATAATATCCACATTATGTAGCTCCAATTGAATGGAGCATGGTCTTGCTTCTTTAGTGCTAACCATGAGTGAGGATGAAATACCGTGTTGACACGAGTGGAAATGGGCGCAAGTGTGGGATCCTAGTCGGACCCTTCATTTGTCGGTCGGACACTTCGAGTCACCAATAGGTGATTGTGTACCAAATAAATCTTATAACATTTCGAAATTGAACACAAACTTTTTACTTTTTTCACTAAATGTGTGATATGTAAATGTTCACTTAAATATACCCCAATAATTATCTTTTATACTCAAATTAACCAAATTTTTTTGATATTTTTCACTAAATCTCACCTGTCATTAATCTAAACAGCATTACTTGTCATATCCACACACCTGTATCTAAAATTTGGATCATTTTACGCCATGTCCACGCATCCTATTATTTTAGAAATAGACAAGTCTTACAAGTTACACCTAGACACTACCAACACCCGATTCCCATATCCAAGTGCATGTAACATAGCCTAAAACAGAACCTAGATTAAATGTATATATGATTTCATACAAACATGTAAATAAAACCTTTTTCCTTCTTCTACAATTTGTCACTTAAAACCCCACCAAAATCCCCAGCAACCATGCACACAAGGTACTCCTGCAGTAAACTATGTGTGGTTGGCCCAAAGAGATCATTGCTTTTACGGTGACAAATAGCCAAATCAAAAAGACATCATATAACAGCACCAAAAAAAAAAAAAAAAAAAACCCACCTAGGACTCAGACTGTAGCGTAACTAGACTCCTTATTTTCCATCATGAAAATTAAAATAGCTAATCCCTTTTAAGTTTCTATATGGCCAAACTTGAAAAACATCAATAATCAATATAAGATAAGTTTCAATGATCAAAACCACTTTTATTGGTGAAACCCGCAATTAAACAACTAGCAGACTCAATAGAGATTCTTATAAACAAAATACTAATAATTTTAAAACTAATTCTCCATGTAAGAAACCAATAGAATAAAGGGCAAATAAAATAAAGGGTAACCTTATTGAAATGATGAAGTTTAAGATAGCAAGCGGCTCTGTTGCTGTGAAGAGCAATCTTCTGGGGTTTAGTCTTAGCCATAGAAAGCGCTTCTGTGTAAAAACCAAGCGCTTGCAAATACCTTCCTTCCCGGTACATCTGGTGCGCTCTCTCTATCTTGTTGATCGGCGCTCCCGGTGCCATATTCTCTCTCTCTCTATAATTAACAATAAATATGTGTGTATATATATGCAACAATTAATTGCAAGCTCCGACAAATTCAAATCTCAGTAAATAATGATTCAGCTAAATTGAATATGAGATTTGAGAATCAAGAACCTTGTTTTTGACAGGTAGTGTAGATCAAAGAGAAGAACCAACAAAATCAATTATGAAATTATTGCAAAATACTGGAATGATATATATATAGTACAATATATAATTACAGATAAGAAATCAAAGAACAGAAGCTTCAACGAGGCAACCTTTCGACAAACAATCTCTCTCAAATTGAAGCGGGAGGGGCAATAAGTGGGAGCTACTGGGCCTCAAGTATTTTTTAATCATTCAAATTTCACAGAAAATGCCAAAATCTTTTTCAAATTTATAGTTCGACCCGGCATTTCGCTCCATAAACTACGGGTTTGATCTGGTCTGGTCTGATCTTGGGCCAAACCTATTTTCTCTCTTGGCTATAAGCCCAGTTAGTACTACTTACAAGTTTCATTTTTTAAAAAAAAAAAATTCTAGTCAATTTTTGAAATCAGAAACTTCACAACTGATATGTGAATTTATTTATTTAAAATTAATCTAACAGTTAATAGTGTGAACTACTCTTCATTAATGGGAGAGTGATAAGATTGTTCTTTTTGATGCTAAACAAATTAGAACGAGATAGTAGGACTCTAGTCTAATCTTGGGTCAAACCTATTTTCGAAGTTGGCTATAAGCTCAATTAGAACTACTTACTAGTTTCAGTTTTTAAATTAAAAATTTTAGTCAAATCGAAAACTTCACAATTGATGTGAATTTATTTATTTAAAATTAATCCAATAGTCAATAATGTGAACTACTCTTGATCAATGAGAAAAAAATTTACTTCCTTCCTTCCAAAATAAATATCCTAATTTTATTTTACACGATGATTAACAAAAATAGTATTCTCCAATTGCCTTATATACCTTTTCAATTGTCACGGATTAGGATCCATTACAACTTTCACTCACTTACTCTTAATTAATGAGAAAAAAATTTACTTCCTTCCTTCCAAAAAAAATATCCTAATTTTATTTACACGATGATTAACAAAATATTATTTTCCAATTGCCTTATATACCTTTTAAATTGTCACGGATTAGAATCATCTTCATTATAATTTTCACTCATTTTTTCTTAATTATATTTTGTTAAAAATAATATTTATATTATTAAATGTGCATCGAACAAAATTGAGTGAAAAGTATAATAGGAAAGATCATAATATTAAAATGTCACTAATTTGACGAATTATAACTCTCTCACCTTCATAAGTATAGCAAATTTTAGTTTTAAAGGTGCTTAATTATTCCTTCTCACTTCTTATCATTCTCTCTCTTCTCCATATATATCAGTATTCATCACATTTTAATTTCATTATATAATTGTTCACTATGTAGTGTATTTATTAATTTTATTTATTCATTCAATTTGTTATATATGTTGCACCAAAATAAAATAAAATAAAATAAAATACTCCCTCCGTCCCAAATTAATTGCTTTTCTAGGACTTTTTTAAGTCAAATTGACTATTTTTAGAATTAATAATTAAGCATATATAAATATATTTCTAAAATTATAAAAATTGAAATTAGTAATAAATTGTATATACTTTCTTTTGGTTATAATATCTTCACCTATATGTTAACAAAAATAGTAAAAAGATTAGTTTTAAAAATAATCAATTTGATTTTAAAAAATCCTAGAAATATAATTAATTTGGGACGGAGGGAATATGATTAATGTCATTATAATTAATAACTAAAAAAAGAAAAGAAAAAAGTGACCCATCCATCCATCATACTATACAAGCCTTTTCTCACATAAATTTCAACTTAATCGATAAGAAGGCCCGGTGAATATCTGAAAGCTGTCACAGCAGACCCAGCCCAATATTGCCTTGTCTTGTCGGATAATATAATTAGAAAAGCCTTATCACCAACTATCTGCATGCATGCGTCTTACACGTGTCTTCTAATACATTCTATAATCTGTTTGCATGCATCTTACACATAAATAATGATATCACTCATATCTATCTATATCGATAGCGACGGGAAATTAATATTTCCACGTCTAAAAGCTATAAACTATACTTTCATACAATTTCTCACACATAAATAATAAATAAATATTTATATTTATATAAAAAAGAATTTGTAAACAGATTAAATATTAATTTTCTATCTATATTATAAATGTTTGATTTTTTGTATTATTTTTAATATTTTTGGGGATTAGGAGTTTTATTTTTTTTATTTTTTTTTACTATATTTTTCTCCATATTTTAGTTATGACTATTTTTTTTCTCTCATAACTTATATATTTTTCATCCGTCTATTTTTTACTCTCACAATCAATTTACAAATTTTTTTTTCATCTTTCTAATGTCTATATGCAGGTTTATTTTCAATTTTTCTTCACACTTATTTTTACTCTATTTTTATTTTTATAATTTTTTTTTGTCACACGTGTACGTAGCGCGTTTGCGTGGAGACTAGTTAAAGTTAAGGATGGATGATTGATTTTGATAAATGCTGTGAGATTTCACACTCATATAGAGCCATATCAGTTTTTGTTAAATTAAAGAGAAGTAGTACAACAAGCTACCAAGAAACTAAATCATTATAATTAATTATTCTCATTATAATTAATTATTCTTATTAAAACATTAATTGCCTTCTTCATCACAAAATTATCGATTTTAAGAAATGACACAACCGAAGGAAATGCACAAATTTGAGATAATTTGTGTGAAGGATGCTTAGTTCTGTACTTCTATTAGGATAATAAACTAATTGCACGCGTTTGATTTTTAAGCTACTTATATCGTTAAATTAAATATCAAATTTGAAAGTCCAATAATAATTTAGAAGGGGGTTGAATAGATTATTACCGTTTAAAAATTTATCTTAAGCCTTTTTGAATTTTTAATTAATTAATTTGCAGTGATAGAAATTAATATACAAGACAATAAATATTCAATCACACAATGCACAAAAATTTGTCTGGTTCACAACATACATCCCGGGTATGTTGCTACGTCCAGTCTCAAGCTCCTCTCCAGGACTTGAGATCTTATTACTCCTAGTAATAAATACTCTTTCAACAGGCGAAGAAGTTTTTACAAACTTTTAAAGACAAACTTACAACTAGCCACAACTAACTATCTCGGACAGCAAACTCCCAGCTCCTAACTCCTTCCTCAAACTTAGTTGCACATTTTCTTTAAGTTAAGTTATATTCTATGATGTGGTCTTGAAACAACAGTCTATTCTTTACCTCACAAGTTCACTAGAGACTCAACTCTCAGCTGACCTCTCTAAGACTCTAGTCTTGGTCAAAGAATTACTCGTCTTTCTCACAGGTACATAAAATAAACTAACTCCACTATTTTTCCTTTTTACAAAAAGTATGAGAAAGATATGCTTCTAGAACAAGCAGATATAATTCAGTACAAGCATATAAAAGTTTAAATAACTTTTATATTAGATGCTTCTTAAATAAGCAAATAGCAATTAAAGATCAGATATATATATAAAAGTTCAAAGACTTTTATATTTGTATGAATGTGCTTCTGTGTAAACAGTTATTAATTTGTGCACAGTTATAAAAAGTGCTTCTGAATAAGCAAATATGTAAATTTATGCACAGTTATAAAGTTTATAAAACTTTTATATTTGTGTGAGAAATGCTTCTAAGTAAACAAGTAAATAAGTTTAAGCTTGAATCAAGTGTGCTTTTGTATAAGCAAGTATATAATTTAGTGCATATTTATAAAGGTTTATTTTTCCTTTATAAATAAAGAATGTGTTTCTATGTTAAACAGATATAACTTTAATTTCAGATATAAAAGTTTAAATAACTTTTATAGTGAGTGATATGCTTCTTTTTAAGTAGATATATTCACTGAAATTTGTGATATAAAAGTTTAAATAACTTTTATATTATGCAACAAGTATTGAAGAACAAATGACTTTATGTGCAAAATACTTGTGATGACAGATATCAAGTATAATATATTAATCAGTTAAATAATGCTTGATATAACAAATAAATTTGTTTAACTCGAAAATATATATAACAATATATTTTATCTATTATGTGAATATTAAATAAGGCCACTTAGAACTTCAAACACCGTTCGAATGGTTATTCTTGTTTAAGGAATACCTTCAAATAGCGGTATTTAAAACTGACCAAATTTAAAGTTTCACAATTGATATTTATATAAATATTTTCGATAGATCACTTATGATTTTAAATATCGGTCGGAAAGATTTTTGAATTGTTTCAGTATTTAAGTAATGATCTACTTTACGATATTTATATAAATAAATTATATCAGTAAGCGATCACTTAGAATTTCAAACACCGTTTCAATGATATTCTTATTTAAGGAATACCCTCAAATAGCGGTATCTACAATTGATCTCTTAATTGATAGGAATAGATGAAATATAGATATATATAAATGTGTATAACAATTTATATTTGTATATCTATAAACAGATATGAGATAATATAAATAAATCAATTCAATAACTTATCTCAAAATACTTTGACCAATTTTTTTCTTCAAAAATCTAAACTTGTAGAAGGGAGAGAAAGCTTTTTAGAGGGAGACTATGTAGGCAAGGAGAGTATAAGTTTTTCTTATTTGTGAATTGGCGAATTGAAACTGAAGAAAACATTCCTATTTATAGGAATTTTGTAGCCGATTGCATACTTATAATTTTGGATCTAAACATTTCTTTTGATATGAAAAAGAAAGGCTCGGATGAAATTGATTCACGCGGATTGAAAGAAAAAGAACTAGCAGACATCTTTTCAAAAAGTTAACCCATAACATTTGTAACATGTAGGGGTGTTCAATTTGTTCGGTTTTTTCGGTTTTTTACCGAACCGGTATGAACCGGTACCGGCGGTACCGGTTTTTTTTCGGTACCGGCGGTACCGGTTATTTTTCGGTACCGGTAAATTTGGTTCGGTTCTTTCGATTTTTTAGCAAAAGTCGGTACCGGTAACGGTATAAGAATTAATGAATTCGATAAAGTTCAGTAAACCGAAAAAACCGAAATATAGTATATTAAAAAAAATGTTAATATAGTCTAAGACTCTTACATAGTACTGCGTTTAGTCCCATACTCCATGCGGACCATATGGTCTAAGACTCTTACATACTCCATGCGGACCATATGGTCTAAGACTCTTACACACTACATATAGTCCCATACTCCATGCGGACCATGCCTTTGATTTAATTAACAACCACTAATTTCTTAGTTTTAAAAATAAATTATAAAAATTAGACATTTTCTATTATCTAATTATGATTTATAAGTTATAATTATAAATTTATAATTATATATAATTCCATGTGGTATTACCGAAAACCGGTTCGAAAAAGCCGAACCGAATGAGAACCGAACCGGTACCGAAACCGGTAATTCGGTACCGGTACCGGTTCTTGATTTTTCGGTAATTTGTATTCGGTTTCGGTTCGATTTTTTGGGTACCGGTACGGTTCTATACCGATGAACACCCCTAGTAACATGTGCATAATAAATGCACTTTTCAATTCTTTCCATGTTAGCAGACAAAGACTTTGAAGTCTTGCAAATTCATTTCTCAATTTAGCAAAGGGCCCCATAAATATAACAATCATATTTTCAAGTTTCCAAGCTCATGTAGGCTACGGATGGACAAAAGGAAATTGCCTCAAGCATTAACTTCCCAGCACATGGTCATTTTACATTAATTTTCATTTAATAAGCATATGCATAAATTCGTATAAAGGAAGATAAAAGACCTTTAGCTTTTTGCAGTTTTCTTTATAAATATATTATTTTGAAAACCTTTAGTAAATAAAAATTATTTTTCGGATAATAGGAATTCTCCTTGCCTTAGGAAATATTGCTATTTGAATTAATCTTTCTAACACTTGATATTAAATTATCAAGGTCAAGAAAAATATTAATTCAATTTAGATGAAAAATATTTTTGGTCAAAATAAATAAGATAGTTAAAAATAATTTATATAAATAAATCCTAAGGAGAGGATTCTACCCTTTACTTAATCTTTTTCTTAATTATTGTTATCATCAAAATATCCCATAAAAGTTGGAGACCTATCAATCTCCCCCTTTTTGATGATGACAATAACTAAAAATATTTTTCATTAAGGCTCCCCTCAGTTTATGCATATTTTTCAAAACAATTTGAATTTTAAAAAAATTTATTACTGACAATATATAGTAGTTGTATAACCCTGTTCATGGCAGTATATATAGCAGTTATATAACCCTATTTATGGCAGTATATCAACAGTAAATAACAGTCAGTTATATCCATCATATGGCAGTATGTGCTGTCATGTCTTGTCCTTTAATATTTTTCTTCTCCCCCTTTGTCATTATAAAAATAGGGGGAAATACTTTTCAGAAAAGTTAAAGCATCCTGCAAAAAAGTTAGTATCATATGCTATAAAGTACCATTATGCAAAAAGGTTAGTAGGATGTTCTATAAAGTAACATTCAGAAAATAAAGCAAACATACCTGCATACTAGTTAGTATATCATTAGGAACAGTCATCCCAAATATTACTATTTGGAATCAATTGAGATTTATGGGGAAGAAGATCAATACCAAGAAATTTGAAGATACGAGGCAGAAGGAGGCCATATCCCATGCAGTTATAATGAAAGCAATGTTCAAAGGATGTCAAGATGAAGTAAGCCAAGTTATATGGCATAAACTCATGTAAAACACATCTTATGAGTTCTAAGTCAAAGGGACATAAACTTCTATCATCCCTAACTGACATAAAATTATTTCTCATGATTTTTCCTAGAAATTGAGATTGAGCAGTTAAAAATTCCACATCAACATTAACTGGAAAATCAAAAGCTAATGTAGGAACAATCTGTTCAGTTACAGTTGCCAAATTTTGCTTAAATGTCATGCATGCAGTCATAGAAAAACCTATTGGACATGCATATTCATTTAGTCTAGGTATTTCTAACATGGAGTGTCTCAATAAGGCATTAACAAGCAATTGTTCATCAATTATAAATTCTATGCCTTGAATACATGTGGTGATACTAACTAACACACCAGAGTTGTCTTTGTGGAAGGTCATATAAGAGTAAAACTCAGCTATAAGGCCAAGATAAATATTTCTATCATTAAAAACTACCAAGGACTCCCATCCTATGCTTATCAATTTTTCCAAAAGCTTAGAAAAACTGTTAAAAGTTATTCCCAAACCAGGGTTGAGACTATGTCTCAGAAATGTGTACTTGGTTTGTGCCTGTGGAGTGACTAAGTATGAATGCATGTATCAGAATGGACTTCAGAGTACAATGCAGTTT